>CM066233.1:18852572-20052572 GCA_033675125.1 Athetis lepigone | reverse complement strand
TCCAGGCCGCCTTTTCCTCTTCCTCAGAGGCGGCGGACGTTTGGTCTGTCTGGGTCGGTCGGCGTCAGTTCCGCTTCTACCAGCTGCGGGAGCTACATCGCTTTCCGCTTCAGACTGGGTCTGGTCGCGTACTTTGCGTTCGACAGCCATCATCGCCTCACGCCTGCTTTCGCCTGCGCGGATGTTGCGGATCCGACTGTCGAGTTCCCGCTCCCGTGCGCGGATTTTGGCACACTTCCTTCTTAGTCGGCGTGCTTCCTCCGTGGGAGGCAGGAACGGTGTAGTCCCTTGGGCATCAGCTTCACCTGTCCTGTCTGTGTTCACTTCCCTAATCCTGGTCAGTAAGCGCTCGCGCTGGGTAGCCAGTACTCGCTTCTCACCTAGAAGAGTAGAGATCTGGGCGCTTTGGGTGTCATTCTCCGGGTTGTTGGCGAGACTATTCCGCACGAGTGTCTGTTGCCAGGCGCCCGTGGGAGGTCTCCCACTTCGTGACTCAGGCGCAGCTGGTGCCGCAGCCGAATCTCGGTTGGTTGGCTTGGTAGCCTCTGGGTAGGTATTCAATGGCGCGGAAGTCGCAGCCATATTCGGCGCCGAGGCAGCCGTTTGCGCAGAAGGCGCTGAAGAAGTGGTAGGCAGTAAAGTGCCCCCCCCCAGATTACGACGGGGGCAGACCGACGAGTCGGCATGGGATTCCCCGGCTTGGCCGGGACCCACCTGGGGAGTTATTTTTATTTTTTTTTTTTTTTTTTTTTTTTTTTTTTTTTTTTTTTTTTTTTTTCACCATAAGGTTTAACCTTTATTGTCTTTCTATTGTCTCGAATCACGTGTGTTCGATGGTTTAAATTGGGATAAAAAAGCCCCGTTGCCAAAACTTCACCTTTAGGCAGTGTTAACTAAATAGACTGGGTAGACTGGTAGAGAATGCCTAAGGCATTAAGTCCGCCATTGTACATTTTTTATGTGCATGAAGTATCCATACTAATATTATAAATGGGAAAGTGTGTCTGTCTGTCTGTTTGTCTTTCTTTCACGGCATAACGGAGCGACGGATTGACGTGATTTTTTAAGTGGAGATAGTTGAAGGGATGGAGAGTAACATAGGCTACTTTTTGTCTCTTTCTAACGCGAGCGAAGCCGCGGGCAGAAGCTAGTGTCTGTATATAACGTCATTACTGACGTCTTATTGGCTACTCAAAATGTCATGTTTTATGGAGCTGCAGTCAAAATAAAAGCCGGCTAAGTGCGAACCTCTCTTACTCACTATACGTGTTTTTCTAACGCATTTCTTGTGAAGTCCCTCCCATTTTTATTTGTTGTTATAGCAGCAATAATAATACACACTGTGAAATTTGTACATCTCTTCCTATTACGCTTATGACATATAACAAATATAGTGAAAGGGTTAATTTGGCCAAAACCCTAAACACAAGGACTAGGCTATTTTCGTGGACGACGGCTCCCTCGCTCCCCAAAAAGTAGGCCAACAATGAAAAAAAAAAAACACTTCATAAAATAACTTTATAGATAAAATGCCAACGAGATATTTATTCTAAATCCAAATATTTCTTCAACAAAATAAAAAAACAAGAAGAAAGTGACCAAAACTGCCAAATATTAATGTTCCGTTTCTCTAAGATTAACGGCCAGTCATCTCCACATTGTGATGTTAATTGCACGGAATACCGTTCTCAAAGAGTTTAGTTAATTAATGCGAGTGTGTTTGTATTGAATTAATTTCTTAGTTTTTTTTTGTCCGGAGCGGAATTTCAATTGTGGTTCATCGAAATTGCTGTTTCATTAGCTGGAAGTGCAATATGTTTTGTGTGAGATGATTTGTTTGTACAGCTTGGTTTGAAGTTGATGGCGGTTTTCAAAGATATATTTTTATTTTATGCTTTTCGTGTCGTACGTAAAGTATCATATAATGTTTAGCCATGTTTTTATACCAGTTTAGGGACATAAATGATACACAAACTTAAAAATAATAATAGGGATGACGACAACATTAAAAATCCGTCTGATAGATCGGCCAAAAATACAGGACACGTATTTTTTGCTTGATCAAATTAATAAAAAAATACAAATAAAGAGCAACAAAGTTCCGGAGTGGGGGCTTTTGACGTCACCGTCCTGCAAAATATGTATCTGAACGTGACGTCATGCGCAACTTTAACGCACTGTATCTTCGTCATTCTTCGTTTACGAGAAAAAAGAAAAAATACGTGTACAAAATTTTTTGGTAATCTATCAGACGGACTAATTACTTTTTTTTGTCGTCTCGCCTATTATCACTCAATTTTTTTGAAGCCTTTTCTGTATTACTGGTTCTGACACTCCCTCACTTCGAACCAGCTCTCATGGTACGAGTTAAGGTTTTATAGCCACCTTTTCGTGAGCCGGCCACGACAATACTGTCCATCTTCTGCCACTTATTGCGTGGCGTCTTTTGCCTAGCTGTAGCGGTCATTTTGTTCGCGCTTGTCTGTTTTGGTGTTCCAGATTATTTTCCCCCTATAAGGTGGGTTACCAACCATGACTTTTAAAGTTAGGCGCGGTTCTGCGGATGGCGAGCGATGGGTAGCTCGCAGCCTGGCTAGGACCAGGACCGCGTCGACGGCGCGTTTTGTTCCACGCGCGCCTCAAAGAGAAGGAGTCAGCACAGGAAGGGGCCCAACAGGGCCAACGCCTGCCGGGGTTGCGGAATGTTATGTTTATAACAGTTACCGTGACCCTGGAACATAAAGGGCAATCGAAGGAACATGAGTGGGTTTTAGTCAGTAAGAGTCTGACACGCCCTCCCGCCGCACCCAGGACGGGAGCAGTCATTGGATGATTTCCCACTCACCAAAAAAAAATGACTTTTAAAGTGAGACTGTTTTATTCCTGTTCCAGAGTGTGCAAGTGACAGCGTTAGACACGTTGTCTAGCGCCGTCTCTTTCCCACTGAAAGTAATATCGAAGTAATACTGCTATAAGGACTTGTGGTAGGCCCCAAGGTTAGGGTACCTTCCTCAACTTCCTTTTTCCGGAAGTTTTTAGACACACGCCGATCCACATCGAGGCCTTTAACAGTTCTGTTTCGCCAGCCTTTATTAACAACCAATTTAATTTCTTTCCAGAACAAAGGTTACAAAGTAAAAAGCAACAAGTACAGAAATGGCAGAGGTATACGGAGCCAGGTGATGAGCTGGAGCCCACGGCGTCTTCCCCCATGAAGAGGTCCTCACGCAACCTGTCTGACGACCTTGAGAACGGCGAGGATGATGACTGTCCCCTGCCTGAAGCTGTACTTACTACCAATCTAGGACTTGATATTGTAGTTGTGGCGACTAAGGTGAGTCTTAACCTGCATAAAGCTATTAATTATTATTCGATTATTTGGTGGAAATACAAGTATGCAGTTTACGCTCGCGAGTTTAACAAGCTTTAGAAACCGGGCTTTAGTCAAAAACACGGTCCACCAATCACAGAGTCCTAAGCTAGGGTGCAGATTGCACGCAGGGAGAGGGGAGTACGCGGGACAGAGGCGTGGGGGGATTATGTTTAGATCCTTTTTATGAATGGCTCATCAAATGACTTCTCCCGCTCTGAGCGGGGCAGGAGGGAGTGTCAGACTTTTACTGACTAAAACCCACCCGTGTTTCTTCAGTTGCCCTTTATTTTCGGGGCCGCGGTCACTATTAGAACTATTCCGCAACCCGGATTATGTTTAGATATAGTCAGGAAAATTAGCCCTTTGCTGACTGTTCATGCACGGTCTTAGCAGCAAATTGTAACGTAAAAGCTGTAGTTACCTTAATAAAATAGTCACAGTTAAGCATAAATTTATACTAACACTGCAATAAATGATTAGGGCATTGTCCTCTTAGATAGGCTACGTAATAGCCTCTTTACATAATACCTACATAATAGCAATAACGTTGTCGGATACGATTGTGAAAATAAATGACAATAATAATAATGTTCTTTATTAAATTTATTTTTTTTTTTTCACTAAAAATCCACAACATAGTTACTGGATTATACTACAGTAGTCGTGCTGTTACCCAGTAACTTCATTGAAATATCTGCCACTATGTACAGTCAGCTAAGTAGATAAGTATACAGGGCCGTCAGATAAAAAAGTTAAGAAGTTTTGTTGAACATCAATGCATGTATTCAAATGATATTGATCCAAATGATGAATTTCGAAAAAGTTAAAGAACTCATTATTTTCAAATCAAAATATAAAAATTTTAATAAAATAATATTTATCGAATTCTGAGAAAAAAACATTTTTATATGACGGCCCTGTATACCTATCTAGTTTGCGAACTGTACCAGTCACACTAACTAACCTATCTCATTTTCTTCCAGACTGACTACATGAGCACCCTAGAAAAAGAGCACGATTACCGTGACGAACACTTCGATTTCATGCAGCAGTGGATCCGACGGTTCTGCCTGCAATATGGCGCCGCTTTGTTCTACAGCAGCGCTAAAGAGGACAAGAACTGCGACCTGCTGTACAAGTATCTGACGCACAGGATATATGGGCTGCCGTTCCGGACGCCCGCGCTTATTGTGGAGAAGGATGCTGTTTTGATGTGAGTTTGTCTTTCTATCTAGCGTGCCTAGGATTGGTGGGAAGGTGATTAAAGATCGGCCATGGTCAAGGATCCATCCTGCCAGTTAGTCCTTCTGTATTAAGAAAAAGGTAAGAACCAGCCTTCAAGTCAGTTGCATGTGTGTGGTTGGTGGTAAGCTGAAGCCAAGGGCGGATCCAGGGGGGGGGGGGTCATGGGGGTCATGACCCCCCCCCTGGGCCAGGTCCAGGACCTAGGCGGCTAGGCCGTGGTGCCGGGCTCATGACCACTAATTAAAATTGTAATATTTATGTCACAATATGATTTTATAATTCAATCAAAATTGTTACTAAATAGATACCAAATTGTTGTAGTAAACAATTTTCAGCTGTGGATGGTGAATTGACATTATTTTAAATTACGATTTTGAGATAAGAATCCTAATAAAAGATAGTGTTGCTACAGCTAGAAAAATCAAAAGACCTTTAATGGTTGAAAAACGTCTAACCGGAATGGCCTGTGCCGGGTGCTGGTGCGGAGCCTATGGCAAATTTGAACAAGCCAAGGGCCTTTTCGGGATGTAAAAAAAACATTATCTTAAAAGTTTTTTTTTATTCTTTTCTTAATTACTTTTTGACTTTACGTACACTAACCGTTAAACTTCCTTTCTGAGGTTAAAACATATAGGTTTGGGTCACTCGTTTGCTTTATATTGTTTTACTATTTATTAAATTTGTATAAAAATCGAATTATCTTCAAAACCAAAAGAAGATTTGGTAAATACTTTGGGGACTCTATAGCACCAATTTCAATGGTTAAGAACCAGTTTTTACAGACTTTTGTTGTGGTGGCATCGGCATAAGTAACGCCCGAAAGAGATCGTTATTAATGTAAAATACAATTTTGAATCAATTCGGTGAATAAAAGTGTGTGAGATGGTGTCAAAACTCAACGAATTATATTTTTCGTAGTTACGAAAAATATAATTCGTTGAGTTTTGAGGGTACAACCGACCCCATTTTAGCTAAAATGGGGTCGGTTGTACCCGAACAGGCATAAAACCGAATTGGTTTTGCAAAATTACACTCTCTTCTCTCAGCCGCCTTTCTATTACTTTCTCCCAGCTTTCTTACTATATGACATTAGCTTATTCCTCTATAATTTCAAAGAAACTATTGCACCATTCGTCAGGTATGGCTTCCTCCAGCAACAACTTATTAAGGAACAAAGCTAACCATGTCCATCCATCCACTTGCAATAACTTCCACACTTCAACTGGTATTCTATCCGGGCCTAGCGCTTTACCATTTTTCATTTCACTTATATCAATTCTCACTTCATCTACACTTATCATTCTGACTAGCCCTTCATTTGTTAATTTATTTTCTAGCATAGCACCCATTAGCACCCCAGTCATTTTCCTCATTCATCAATTCCTCAAAATACACTATACCACCTACCTCTTATTTCCTCATCATTTAAGAGAACTTTTCCACTCTCATCCTGCACGTGTCTTATCTGACACACATCCTTCGCCTTCTTTCCCTAGCCAGCCGATAGAGCTCTTTTTGGCCTGCTGGATGGTCTAATGAGTCGTACAATCTTGTTAGGGCAGTTGCCCGTGCTTTAGCCACGGCTTTTTTGGCTTTTTTCTTCACACTTATCGTACTCACTCTTAAGGATAATCGGCGGTGGACTAGACTTGTTTAAGAGTGGAGACTTTTTTAAACAAACAAATTTTTAGGGCCACACTGCCACACTTCGAACCATTGGACGGGATGGCTGACGCTTTGTAAGGGAGGCCTACGTTCAGCAATGGACTGCAATGGACTGATATCGCCTATTTTGAGAGTTTTGAACATCCATCATTTGGAAGTAATCAAAATTATGAAGAAACTTTTCGAGCTAACAGAGACGAGTCGAAATAAACACTTATTCAAAAAGACTTAGCAAAACGGCGTCATATATGATCGCTTCATATTACACGTATGGGTCTGGCTGTTCTGTCATGAATTAAAAGGGTTTTCTCGCTTTATTTTCTAATAAACACATTTGTTTGGTTAACTAGACCCTGAATTTTAGACTCCTCAGAGGCACGACGCGACGCCCCTTTGAGGACGCGACGACAAATGATGGAAGGTGAAGATAAGCCATATGGTGGAAGGTGGCTTCCACCATATGGCTTATCTGGCACTGGGACTGGCACTTCTCCATTTCTATCAAAACGTACCCACTGAAGTAGATGCAAGTAATTACGCGATTTGGGAAAAAGAACAACTGATTTTAATATTTGATCTTTTGACGACCAAGCGACAACCGGCTGTCGGGCTGTTATTGTCTTTCTAATGTTTCTCGATTCACGTGTGTTCGAAGGCCTAAATATATACTCGTACTTATGAATTTTTGGTACATTATTTACATACATGAATAGCCTACCTACTTTTTATCCGTATCTATTATTATCAAAATTAAATTTTAGATTCTTGACTTGACCACGACTATATGACCCCCCCCCTGGCGACAAAGCTGGATCCGCCCTTGGCTGAAGCTGCTGTTGCTATGGGCCGGCCATGGTCAAGGATCCGTCCTTCAAGTCAGTCCTTGTGTATCTGGTTGGCGGTGGTAAGCTAAAGTGGCTAAAAGCCGGCCATGGTCAGGGATCCAGCCTTCAAGTCTGGAGGCTATGGGCTGACCATGGTCTGAAGGCCTTTAAGTTAGTGGAGACTCTCGCAGTATATATCTAAAACGTTGGGCCGTGTTCTAAAGAGCAGTGAATCGACAAATGTAAAGTAGGATACTCTTAGGCTAGGTGGAGCTCCAAAATCGGGGAGAACTTCGCACTATGTTCCTGTTGATATCCACATTTAGAAAACATATCATTTGTTTTTTGCATTACTTGAGGAGTTATGGTGGATCTAAAATTTCTCAAGCATAAATAATAAATAAATTCTAAGAGAAATGCGATTAGATGATTGAAAAATATAATAATTATATTTCAGACCCGCTGGCTGGGACAGCATGAAGAAAATTAGTATATTATACGAGAACATGCAATCGTGTAAGCCGGACGACTACTATAGAGACGTCATCGTGCAGCCTGTCATACGGAAAGTAAGTGGTTATTTCATTAAACTCCGCTTAGCAAGTTCAGTTAAGCAATATTAAGTCGAACTGGTAGTTAGTGACGGAGAATAACTGAGCCCAATCATATGCTCCAACATTATTTTACTACACGTGCTTAAAATGACGAGATATAATCAACAGTACCACTTTGGTGTACTGGAAAATTGTGTATGAGAAAGACGTGTAGTTACGCGATACATGGTTATATGATACATATTACATACGATAGATGATCAACGAAAACACTACGCAGTCATGTTATTTATAATTATCTATAATATGTATGTATTTGTAAATTATTTAAGTATGTATATCAGTTGTCTGGTTACCATAGTACAAGCTCTGCTTAGTTTGGGGATCAGATAACCGTGTGTGAGTTGTCCCAGGATATTTATTTATTTATTTATTGTATGAACGGGAGCGTGACACGTGTGAAAATGACTTCTCCCGCCCTGGGAGGGAGAAGTCAGTATCAGACTTTTGCTGAATAAAACACACCCATGTTCCTTCGGTTGCCCTTTATGTTCCGGGGTCGCGGTAACTATAAGAACTCTTCCGCAACCCCGGCAGGGAAACGACGTCTCTTCATCCTTTGACTGTAACTTCATCTTTTAGATGACGATATCAAGTTTTATATAGACGAATTTTCAGAAAACATTTTATTTTTGTTGAGTGAGAAATCATCAAATGACTACTCCCGTCCTGGGTGCGGCGGGAGGGCGTGTCAGACTTTTACTGACTAAAACCCACTCATGTTCCTTCGATTGCCCTTTATGTTCCAGGGTCACGGTAACTATTATAAACATTCCGCAACCCTGGAAACAGAGGTTTAATTAATACTTTTTGTTCCAGAGCGGCGCGAACCGCGAAGCCGAGGTGCAGGCGGAGGACGAGCAGGCCTTCCTACAACGTCAGCTCGCCGCGCTGCAGGCCGGGGCTCCCGCGCCACGGGCTGACTCGCCGCTCAGGACCTCGCAGAGGACCAACCCGCAGGTATTTACTTATTTACACTAGCTTTTGCTCACGTAGATATCGAAAAAATCCACTACTTTACCTTTTTGGCGTTGGAATTCCTAAAATTTCTTTGTCTAGTGGATACTTACTCTTCACAAAGAACTTACCAAATTTCATGTCTGTAGAACCAGCGGGACTCTGGACGTGTAGTCCAGAGTCTAAACGCAACATATTTACCGAGATACAAATGTGTGTCTGATGTGCGGTCTGCTTTAATTTGCATACGTCGCACCACCACCCTACAGTTAACCCTACAGAATAAAAAAGCATATATACGGTCGAATTGAGAAACCTCCTCCTTTTTTTGAAGTCGGTTAAAAAATAACTACAAGAACGGCTTATAATAATACCTGTCTGTGACTCCCAATGCAGGGTAAAGGCCTCTACATGGAGAAAATGCAACATTGATCACTAAGCTTGCTCAAAACCGATTGACAATAAATCCAGGTTTCCTTACAGTGCCTTCTTTTCTACACAAATTTTTAGAAATATCTTTTTATTTTTTGTTTAATTAGTCAGAATAGTCAGGTTATCATAAAATTTTGAACACGTATTTTAAATGCACTGTGCATTGAAGTTTCGCGTGACTTTACGATCTGGTTCAATTTTTGCTGAGCAGTGATGTCAAAAGCCATTCAAAAAAAACACAAAGACAAAGAGCTTATTTTAAAGCTCTTTGTCTTTGTGTTTTTTTAAGCTTTATGCTTGATCTAATTAATAATAAAAAAGATACAATATGTGTCCAGAATGCCATTTTTTTAATGTTGTCGTCATCCTATTGTCTCAAAGGACAAGGTTTTACAAACATTGTTTAGTTTTAAAATTTTAACCCCAAAATTCTTCCACAGCTGGACGGCACAAAAATAAGCATGGGACCCGGGACACCAGGCAACGAGGGAGTCCTAGCGAACTTCTTCAACTCGCTACTGTACAAGAAGTCAGGGTCTCCGGCCGGACGCACGGATGCGTCGCCGGCGGCCGCAGCGGCGCGGTCGGACGCGGCGGCTGAACTAGATCGTCTCACGCGCGCTAAGACACGTCCGCCCGGACCACCGCCGCCCATCGACCTTAACTCTTCGTCTGAGTGCTAGCTGTGCTACCGCTGTCTGTAGGTACGTCAAACTACAAGCTACAGTAAAACACAAGTCAGTGACGGAACGAATAATCCATTATCCATAGTTTCATATTAGTAATCCATACTAATATTATAAATGGGAAAGTGTGTCTGTCTATCTGTATGTTTATCTTTCTTTCACGGCAAAACGAAGCGACGAATTGACGTGATTTTTTAAGTGGAGATAGTTGAAGGGATGGAGAGTAACATAGGCTACTTTTTGTCTCTTTCTAACGCGAGCGAAGCCGCGGGCAAAAGCTAGTAGATTTATAAGACTGGCTTAATAAGCTACAACAGACAGACCCTAGCTAACCAGCGGATTGTCTGAAAGCCGTCAAATGTGCAGAGAAGTAGGGTTTCTATGATAAATGAACTTTTTTGTTCTACACACGAATATTTAGGTGTTTCTTTCTATAGTTCTGATGAAACCCACGGTATCCTACATATTGATCTCAAAAACCAAACAACTAGTAGCTAACGCTGAATTGAACCACCAACAACAACCTGCATATTTTATAAAGACGACAGTATTTATAGTTAAGTTACTTAATTAGTTAATTTAAATAGTTTGTTTTGTTAAGTTGTTTTATTATTTTATTATTTTTCAGTTGTCAATGACAGTAATTGTCACCTTGTATAATTAAGGTTCAAATTTTAAACATCAAATAAAAATACTGACACTTTAAAACTGAATTATTCCTCCCCAGGTACTCGTAGTGCGGCGGTACAGTCCCGGCCGGACGCTTGCGCACAGCGCCTCACGACACATCGCCGGCTTCGACACGTCAGCCGGACACAAGGCTATGGTAAGCTCACACCATCGCAAGGACAGTGGCTTCACAGACATACGTATTCGGTTTATACTTAAATAAATGGACGGAAATTGTGTCCATACGGATTTTTTGAAAGATTGGCTATTTTTTTGGTTATTTTAGAGTAAAAATATACCAATTGTTTCTCATTCAAAGTGCATAATAAGTAGTAAGTAAGGTTTTCCGAACGTTATCAGATTTTTATACTATTCTATAACGTGTATTTCTGGTCTTGCAAAACCCGCTGGGAGATGATTCTACCCATAAAAACAAACAACTTTACAGCTGATATTTTTTTCGAGATTTCAAAGTTGGTTCCATAATAAAAGTTGTTTGTTTTTATAAGTAAAATTATCTCCTAGCGGGTTTTGCAAGAACAAAAATACATGTATTATATTTACAAACTTACATCGTACTTACTTAGTTACGTTAATCACCACACATCCGTCAAGAATCTCTAGTTAATCGTAGATACAACGAAACCGGCTCAGCATTTTCGTGTTATGAACACACATACAGACAATGTTTGATAATGAGTGGCTGTAAGTATTGTAAGGCAGCTCTGAATTGTCAGTCTTTCAAAAAACCGTTTTTGATATCGGCGAGAAGTGTGTACTGTGTTTTCAAGTTATAAATTTACATTTTAAAATGTAAACAGTATTATGATTATTCTGAAAATTTGTGTCACTACGAAAGGGTATTTCGCCCAAAATTATGCAATTCAAAATGCCTATAAATTGCTTTGTGCATTCAATGTATAAGCTACTATAAGTAGCAATCTTCCATCAATAGGTTACTTTTGAAATATGAACTTTATTATAAGAATGCCTAGCTATAAACTTATTTACCAGCTTTGAAAGTAAATTCGCCTCTAAGCACGCAATTTTGTCCTGTCAGGCTTATCACAATAAACTTTATCACCATTTAATAAATATGTCTTTGCATAGCTTGATGCGAGATAATCCTGGGGACATTCTAGGCTTAAAAGTTTAACACAATGCCAGACATAAAAGGTTTTTTGGAATAATTGAGTACAATTTCAACTTTTAAGTATTACATACACAGTATGAAACTTCTCGTCGATATCCCACGGCAAAACATCGCCAAAATCACCAGCACTGGCGATTAGCAATTGTATTAAGTAACGACAATTAGATTTTATATTAATAATTGTAAAATTAACTCGAAAGGGTATGGGACATTTTGGGTTCTAAGATTTACACTTTTATAAATTAATAAAATTCCTTAAAATGTTAATGAGCTTATGTATTGATTATAAGTTACATTCTTTGATCAGTATTTATACAAAGAAATTAACTTTGCAATTTTTTTATTTGTTTACACGATTACAATTTTACAAATGTGATTTGGCAAGTGTGATGTGTAACAATTTTAGTGTGCAAATATAGCTGTATGTATTAATAGAAAATATTAATAATTAAATTAATCTATTAACACAGTAGTATAATAACTATTTCGATATAATAATATGTCAGATTGTATAATACAACAGAATATTATGTTCACTAGCTAGCAACAATTTGACTCTAAAACTGCTATGTAAACAAAGTATAAAATATTTTAACAAATGCAATTTGACCTAATGTCGCACGCTATAAGAATTATTTTAATATAGAAACCACATAATTGATTTCTATTTCTGTAAACAACATGTTTACAATCTAAAACCCAAAAATGTCCCAGTCCTAGGTATAGGAACAACGTTATTCATACATTTCCATTACTATCGAAACTAAAAGCGAGTTTTAATTTAATTTCCTAATTAAAACGCAGCGTTTATTTGTAACATTGTTTATGATATTAAAATAAGTATTTATTTAGTTAGTCTAGAAATAAGTGCTGGGGTACACGAATCTATTGTGAACTTCTTTGTAAAATTCAACTCTATAGACTTTTTATACATCGCAAAATAAATAAACAAGAAATATTTTATACATTTCCATTAAAAAGAAAGCCTTCTGTAGTGGGATGAAAACTGTCAAATAGAAGTAAGCAATCAAAGCAATCTTTGTTGTAAAAACAACGATGTTTACTGTTTGACAGGGTCCCTAATATTTTTTACAGAAGTTTATCTACAAGATTTCTTATAACATTTTGTCGACTGCAGTCCATGTAGGTGTCTGCAGAATACATATGTTTTCAAAGGTTTCAAACCGTTCGATTTTCTACTGGCTTAGCTAACTCATGATCCGTGTAACCTAGCACTTATTGAAATACGACGAAAAACATTATCCTAGTGAAAGATTTTGTTATCATCTGAGATTAAGGAAGTTCCGATAACGCGAATCTTCCGTGAAGACTGGCGGTGCAATGATACATGGTTTTATGCACAATGAAGTCACTATTTGTACAAACCATTCAACAGTGTATGGCTGATAATTATGTATGTTGTAAAACATTTTTTGTTTTCCAATAATTTGCTCATCATTCTGTTTTTTAGATTCGCTTTCCTAATTGGACTCAATGGTGACCTTTATTGTGTTGTGGTAACCGAATTTATTTATTATGGAAATATATTAATTATTTGGAAATATTTTTTTTTACTCTCCCAACCCTGTGTATTGTGTTTTTTTTTTATTTTTACATTGTGACTGTATTAGATTGGATTTTGTTCACATGTGGTGCAATACTGAACATTCCAAACCTGGTTTGGTGCTTATTGTAATAGTAAAATTATTATTCATTATAATGGAGTTTCATTTAACGTTTCTTGCCTGCGCTCTCTTCGAAATTAGTTTCGGTTTAACTTTTGCATTAAAGGTCACACATTATTCCAACAAAACATTCTTGTCAACCAAAAAACACATTCTGTTAAAGTAGATAAAGTACGAATTCATATCTTACAGTACTTAAACGATTTAGCAAATCCAAATGATAATAAAAATTACAGAAGTAAGAAGCATGGCTTTTCCTAAACTTAATAAGTATTTATATCGATTAATAAAATATCTTTCAACTTATAAATTATTAACGTGAATAGCTTAGGTATTAATTAATTTTAGCGACTCGTCGTGTTTTTTGACAAAATTATCTGAAGTACACTCTTGTTGATCTCCGGTCTTGGATTCGGCTAAAGGGTTTTGGCAGCTAGGAGATGTTGTTGGTGATTAATTATATTATACAGCTTCTCACGTTTTTGGATGCTTTCAAACCTATTAATATGAGTATCTCATCCAATATACAATGAATGTTCATTATTTCGAAATTGAATAAACTACATAATGACTTAGTCAAATTGAATTTATTGCGCTAATGTATGTGGATGACATCATTGTGTATCAAAAATAACCTGATAACGGAACCGTTTCGCACAGCATAGCTATGTGACGTTAAAATAAATTTGTCAAAAAACACATAATATGTTATAATAATAAACTCATTTGTATGATAACGGAGAAGTATTGGCAAGTTTTGATATGAAATATTTGTACAAGTAAATGATGTGGTTTGAAGCTAAAAGGCTGGATTATTGTCTATTTTTATAACGGGGATTAAATGTTAGGTGGCTAAAATGCATAATTATAATAAAACATAGAAATATTTGTGAGCTGTGAGAAGTTTCTTCGACCACTTTAACTGGACGATTTTCGGGAATGTTGCACTAAAAAATATTGTTACGTTGACACAATTCCGAGTTAACGTGGTCGTCTATTTATACGTATAATATTTATGATGGATAATAATCAAGTATTTTTATATAATTGCATTGTAATCTTATGTAACTGAGTGTAACACCTGTGAAAATTTAATTATATTTCGATGGAAATTCTCGGAACGCTGACAACATTTTGCTCATTTTTTTTCTATTTTTAACGTTTATGTACTAGTCAATTATCAGTTGGTTTTATATTGATTAACGACTACCTACATCTCTTTCTGTGATATATTTTTTATGTAGAACAAAATAATTTCCTTATAATCTGTCCTGTATGATGTATTAGCCACATAACATCCTCCTATAGGCATAGATTTTTTGTTTCCCGCTCAACTGTTACAAGAAAGACAAATTCCTTTTATTTCTTTTGTTAAATTTTGTTTAGTTAAAAATCGGAACGTAAAATATTGTATGCATTAGTTTTCCGATTAAATTAAAAAAAAGTATTTATTTAAAAATAGAATACGTATGATAAATAGTTGGCTGTTTAAAAAAACAATGCCATTTTGGTTGTAATGAATACAGTTGAAGCTATAAGGCTTAGTGATTAGTTAGATTCTTAAAAGATAATTTTTGTTACGCTTTGCAATAGGTTAGATTCCAATATTTAATAGCAAAAACATTTTAGTTTAACTATGTTATTTAAAGAAAAAATATTACTAATCTATAAGCGATGCGCGATGGTCTAATGGCCAAGGTCGAACGATTAATTTGTATTTGAGTGTATAAAAGTATTTATGATAATATGGAATTTTAAAAATGTAATAAAAGGCAGACAGTGGACATCCATAATGTACTGGTGACATGTTCGTTATGTTTTCCATCTCACTATTTGGGTGTAACTTTATTGTACAAAGGAGCTTTGTGGGTCAAACTTATTTTTTTTGAAATACAATGATTGATTGAAAATAGCGCCTCTATCGATCGATTTTGGAATTAATTGGGGTATCTATCGGTATCATAAATTCACACTTTTAAAAAATATACGTCCCATGAAGTTTATAAAGTTTGCTATTGGACGCCTAAAATAGTTAAAAGCTGATATGAAAATGGGTAAGTAAGTGTCCAGTCCAGCTCATGCGAAAAAGGGATGGAGCTATAAAAAACGAATAGCGCCATCCCTTTTTCTAGAACTTGACTTTGACAGATGCACGTCTTTGACCTGCAAAGCTTCTAACACAAATATGCACTGTCGTTTCCTCGAGATCTCCTCAACTCGACCTTATTCGAAGTCGCTTCAAGAAAAATCCTCAAAACAGGCTTGAATTGGTAAATTACGTTTCCGCTTCACGCTCCTCTTAGAAACCAGTAAATTGGATCTTTGAATAAGCGTTATAAGCACACATCGTCATAAACATAGTCAATAAAATCACTCTGAGTCCCTCATCACATTATTCTAACAAGTTATGGTTAAAATAACCGGCACATAATTTCATACAAATTCTGCTCCATTTTGAAATATATCTGGAAAATAGCGAGCGTCTATTGTGAGGTCGTGAAACCGGCCATTAATGCTGTAACAATCAACAATTATTTTTGAAACACTGTTTCGGTCTCCTACCAGGAAGATCGTGACATACTTCTAATTTGACAGTTAATTCCACAACTCAACTGAGGACATTGAGGACTGAAGCGTTTTGCTGAGTTGAGTAGAGGAAATCTCGAGGAAACGACAGCATATGACTGTAAATCTTATCGCACACTCATCTCTGTAAATACGCTTCCTTTACAGAGCTAATGCAGTGAAATATAAACACTTATTGTAGTAGCAGCGGTTATGTCTAATTGTAAGCTTATAGACGATACTGTACATAATTTGAATAAACTAGCACGGGAACTGTTCTGATCATGTTTGTGTTTTATTTGCCTAGCCAGTTTTTTTTTTGTGGGTGGGTAATCATCAAATGGCTTCCCCCGCCCTAGTGTCAGACTTTTACTGACTAAAACCAGGCGTCCGTCACTCGCTCAAGGCCACGCGTTTTATGCCTACCGCTTCGCGTATCGTCGACGATACAACGAAAACCGGGCTGTCGCGCGCCCGGCTGAGTGCTCGCGCGTCACGGGTACAGCGCTGACTATCAAAATGCCGAAACCACGTAATTATTGCCTGATTATTGTACAATTCCCCTGTTTCCCAATTCTCTTGTTTCCCTTTTGATTATTTATTAAAATTATTCACGCGGTTTTGGATATTTTCGACACTAAAATATATTAGTCGGGAATCCAAGGAACGAAAAATATGCATCAGTCAATTTATCAAACTAAAAACTATTTGATCAAAAAATAAGATATTAATTATTTTTCTAAAACATTCGTTTTATTACCATTGTCATCATACGTATAACCCTAGCAGATTTGCTGGACGACACACACACACGTTAGTCGCGCGGCGGGCAAAAGAATCTCAACTCTCTTTGTGCGTACTTATGGTACATTTCTCCTTGCTGCAAACAACTGGTATTATTATTATGATTTTGTAGGCTATTATAGCGTAGGTATTTTGGTTTTTGTATTGGAGTGAAGTATCTGTTACGTAGTAACTATTTATTAATCTGTGCTAAAACCCACCCATTTTCCTTCGGTTGCCCTTTATGGCGGTTCCACATTAGTGCCGTGAAACTCCGTAAACAGGTGTGAACGTGAGTGTGGACGGTTTTCGCGGGATTTACGCGCGTTTACGCCTGTTCCCCGATCGCAGTCGGTATTTTGTCCCGCGACAAAGGGTTCGCGCTTCCTTCGCGCCGCGTTCACGGGTACACATCCACATTCACGTATGTTGCCACAGCAAACCAAGTTATTGCAGCAGCAGCTCTACGTCCATTTCGCGGCGAGTTTCACGAACGATTGAGAGCATCCCGAGAATGTGGAGGGCACGACTTGTGACGTGGATTTATGGCTAATGTGGAGCCGCCATTACGGTTTGGGGCCGCGGTAACAATAAGAACTATTCCGCAATTGTGGTGATATTTGACTTGGCGTATTTGGCCAAATATTGGCGTATTCGATGCAACGCAACTTGAACCCAATTCCAGAATTTTTAGGGTATAGTTTGTATTGCCCAAGTAACAAAACAACGAATATTTGGCCAAATATACCAAGTGAAGTTACACTATTAGACCAAGTTTCTCAAAACCGAACGTAGTTGTCGTAGAACCTTATTGCATAGCCATATAAAGAGTTTCCTTATTTTAAATCCAACTTATCCAGGTATCGACTCAACAACACACATTTTTTGTCTAAATCTATTCAGCGGTTTGGTTGCATATAAATTATAGGTATTATTATGAAGGGTCGTCCGAAAATGTATCCAATAGTATCTTCGATTGCCTTGATCGCCTGACTAGCTTGTTACTCAGTTGAACTTGGACGAATTTAAAGAGGTTTAATTAATCTGACAACAATATCTGTCGCTGTATCGTATGGAAAAAGGCAGGAAAATATTTTGAAGGTATAAAAGGAACTTGGAAATGCGCCGCAAATTGAAAAACTGGGAACCCAGCTATTTTAGAATATTAATTATTATTTATATATAATAATAATTTATTTTATGTATATTAGTTTTTAAATATAATATCAATTTATATTATATATAAATTGTTAATTTAGAATGAATTTGCGTTATTATTCTAAGGAATTTGCTTATATTACTTTCCAGATTTCATCAGTGAGAGCAAACAAATAAAATATATAGTACTTAGTGTGTAGGCAATTCCTTTAGTCCCATATACGCTGATCGAATACCTACTTGAAGTTAAAAAACATCGTGCCCGTATTTATGCAAACACATAGGTACTCTGTATTGGTATAAAAATTATAAGAATACTTACCTACATACGAAAGATTGATGTCAAACTCTAGTGCCCATACAGTAAGTAATATCGACAAAATTGAATCATGACCCATTTCGACGACAAATCGCTTGAAGCTGTCAAAATAATAAGACTAGACGTGTGACATTTTTAATACATGTTTACGCAATTGTCGACCTAATTGTATTTGAATGTCTGTCGGAAAATAAGCTTATGGTGGGTCATGATTCCATTTTGTCGATTGTACATTACATGAGTACATAGGTAGGTACAGTACAAAATAAATAGATATATATTATTCTCAAGCGTTTCTACTGGATTAAGCGCCATCTCTGGCATGTTATTTACAACTCAGGCAATCAAAATTTGATAATTTTTTTATTGATGAAAACGAGGAATATTCAATTAATTGTCTTTTTGAAAACTGTTATACAACGTAACTTTTTCACATATTATAATAAGTTGAAACTAGCTTTATAAACACACAAGTTGTGTATTTTTAAAATAATGCCAAATCTATTGCGGAAACGTCAGCGAGTCTCGTCAGTAATCCTAGTGACGTACTAGCATGTCTACAAATAGATTTTCAATTACTGTTTCAATGTATCCAATTGAACTTTAGAAATTTACATAATTAGCTAAATATGTTTCAGCAAAAAAAATATAGGCTTAAATTAATATGTTTTCGTAATTTTTTTTCCTAGGTAATAAATAATATTAGGATTAGAGAAACACTAACATAAAATTATTGATATGATATAAGTTAACTATTCGAACTTCCATTTAACCATAACACTGGATTGGAAAATCGTTTTGTAAACATATTTTATAACAATGCAATTAGTTATAAAAATTACAATTAGAATATTAATTCTAATTGAAATTGTTCAATTAATCTGAAGCCTGTAGTTTAATTGATCACATTTGCCCATCACTATCCGTTATCTTTTGTCATTCCTTCTGTCAAAAACTATGTCATTTGATTTTGATTTCATTGTTGCGTTAAAAGTGATGACGGGGAGCTGTGTGTGGTTGTTGTAGTGTTTTACCTTAGGTCCGTAATTATTTTTATAGTTACAAGGAGATAATTACCGCCATAAGTGCAACAATAGGTGGTTTGTTCCGATACGTTTTAGTGACCGTGAATAATCTGTGCTAGTGAGTAAAGTAAGCATCTATTAATAGTTTTTTTTCATCAGTTGAGTGAAATTTAAAATTTGTGTTGTTATGATCGATATATAATTTCGAAGTGGCGTCCAACGAGATGGGGCAAAGTCCGAGCTCCGTGTTGAGCAAGAGCGGGCGCCGGAGTTCGTTCCGGAGGTTCGTGAGGCGAAGTAAATTGAACAAGTCGAATTTGAGCCACACGTTCAGTTTGCCGCACTCCGAGGACTATCCGGAGCTAATGAACGTCAACACGGCGACGGAGGAGCAGCTGATGACCCTGCCGGGGGTAAACAGGCAGCTGGCGCGGGAAATAGTGAGGCATCGGCAAATGATAGGCCGATTTAAGCGAGTTGACGATCTCGCGCTCGTGTCAGGTAATTAGTTAATCTTAGCGATAGATAGTCTCAACAAAACAATAATATTTAACCAGTTTTCATATATTAAAATAGTCTTATTATCACCCATAAAAACCCTACTAAGTTGCTCCAAAATCCCCACAAACTTTAAGTAAATTCTTTATCCACTTAATGTTTACTAATTCAGAGATGTGTAGGGCTTCTAACAACCATGTCAAGGCTGTAATTCATGCATCAATAATGAATGCTTTTTACACAAAAGTACTTTGATAATTGCTTACGAATTGTTGGAATAATTTGACGAAATTACTGATTGTAGATGCCTTCATAATGCGTCTTGGCAATTCTTACACATAATTTACATACTGTTTATGTACCTAATCATTGTCTTCTTTTAGCATGATTCTCACAAAAGACAAACTTTTTAATAACTTTGAAATATTTGCATTCAACTTCATTTCTACCCAAAAAAAGACAACATACATCAAATTCTATGATACTATCTAAAGAATTACATTATCAGTGGTTATAATCAATTAGATTCTTTTATGTTACATTTATAAGTATTCAAAAGAATTAATAAGCTCACAAAGATTGCACAGGTGACTAAAATTATACTAAGTAGCTAAATGAAAGTGATAAACTAATGTAAATCACTCTTACGAACAATTTATTGATTAGATGGCTAAATTAATTGGGCATTTATTTCTATGAAATCTGAACTTTCGAATTTAAATACCTACATTGTATGGCCCAATTAGGAGACTAATGAATAAAGCCTGTGTAATCATTCATTTTTTGACGTATAAACCTGTCATAACTTTATGCAACGATTATTAGTAAGGTGCTATGTGCGGACAAGCCCAGCGAAACCAAACCTACATTGTATGATGAGACTGTTTTTGCTAATATTTTGAAAAATATTTGCATTGATTTTGCATGATCAATGCAACATAATGTGAATCCTATTGTAATAATCTAGAGTACACTTTTATTACCCATGTTACCCCAATTAACACAAATATTTTGCCAAATACTGAAATACTCCAAGTAAAGTCGTACCATTACAATCACTATCCAATACAAAGATTGCTAAACAAATACTAAAAACAGTGTCCTCATTTTTGCACAGACGGTATGCCTATTTCACTAGTACAGTAATTAATCTACATAGAATCGTAAAAAATGTTGATTCAGTATTTTATTTATGATCTAGATATATACATGAACATGTGGATAGACTCACATTCACATGTATAGCTTAAAACTAAATCACTGCAGAATTCTAGTACCCTAGATTTTACTTTATATTGATTAGTTGCAAAATTACTCTGTTTGCATTGTTTAAGATAATGTAAAGGCAAACTATTTTCAAACTTGATTTTATAAACCTATACTTTTAGTTTCCTGTGTACCTCATCTCTGTAATAGTCATTACCTGCTATTAATTGGTCATTGTTACAATAGTTATGAATTTATTTTATAAATAAACCGTTTTCATTTCCTTCTAGGTATTGGTGCTGAAAAATTAGAGTTACTAAGGCCAGAAATATGCACAAACGTAAGGAAACAGTTATCTAGAGCTAGTTCACGGACACAATCTTTAGACAGTGTACGAATTCAGGCTGAAAACAGACTGTGCTCCGTAAACTCATCAAGTGTGTTCCAGTTACAATGTGTACCGGGCCTTAACCAAGAAATAGCCGCAAATATAGTAGACTACCGTAACAAAAAAGGTCCCTTCAAGTCATTAGATGACTTAATCAAAGTTCGTGGTATGGACATTGTTAGGTTAAGTACAGTTAAGCACCACTTAAGTTTGGAACCAAGAAAGTGTGAGAGTGTACAGCATTTAACGAATGGACACGTTAACGGATGGAATGATGTGGAGTGTATGCCAAATGGAGTCTCAAGTACTCCTAAGACACCGCATCGGAAGAGTCTGTCAATGCCAACCAATGCCAAGTTTCCCATGACATTGCCAAATGGTTTTGCCACGGTACCAGTGAACGACATTCTGGATTTGCTATCAGCATACTCCCATAGGCCAATAGTTGAAGAAAATTTCATGTATGAAAGAGACGGAGTGAGATGCTGTCGACTTGCTTCATGGAACCTTCATCAGCTGAGTGTGGAGAAGATCACGAACCCTGGAGTGAGGGAGGTTGTTTGCCGGACTATTTTGGAAAATAAGTGAGTATTTTATTCCTTGTTTTCATTATAAATTACTAGCTGATTCGTAAAGAAGAAAACCTGGTACTGTTTCTGTTTTAAAGAGATCCATTATCATCAAACCTTCAACCCCAAAAATATTCAAATTTCATAGAACTCCTGCAAGTTGTACCTATACTGGGGTCAACATAAACACTTTGGGACACAATTTTTAGATTTGTAAATAATGTTCTTGCAAAATTTTAAAAGATTTTGTTTAGTAATTTTTCTTAATGCTTCAACATTCTGGTTTCCTATAATGACGTATGAACACCATTCTGATTTTTCTCAGAAATTTTGCAAAGGTAGGTAAAGTGTTACTGCAATGCTAAAAACTGCAACTGACAAACAAAGCCTGTCCCTATAACCATTGGGTTTGTCCAATCCAAGTTTATCACTTCAACAACAACAGATAGTAATTTCATTTAATTAAAATTTATGATTATAATTATGAATAATATAAATATAGGTAATTGTTACAAATGAATCTAGCCACTTAATGTCTTGTTAATATATTAATGCTGCTTTAAATATTTGTTTTGTGTCTTATAATAAATAGATTGCTCTGTAGGTACACTAGTACACTACATTGTTCTGTCGGTATAATTTATAATGATTGTGATTGTGTTTGTTTTCAACGAGAGCATCGCCAAGGGGGAAAGTGGGAGAGGGCAGCTGCCCCTGTCCCCTTGAGCCATGAGTTAAGAGCTCATGGAGTATACATCGGACTTTTTTAACTTTCTTATCAGAATCACCCTTAGCCTTAGCAAGACTTGCTCGGCAAGTGTATAACTTTTTTTCTTTTTTTTTTGGGGTGTGGGAAGTCATCAAGTGATTACACCCACTCTGGGAGGAGCTCAGACGTCTACTGACTAAAATCCACTCATGTTCCTTCTTAGCCTTTTCTGTCCGCGGCCGCGGTATCTCTTTCGAACAACCTGCAGCGCATACAACTTCGCTTTTGCTTCTTAGCCAACTTTCGAAGTCAAAACAGTTGACATCTCATCGTCTAGAACAGAATTAAGTATTTAATTACACCAATACCAAAACTTTTTTTTTTTTGGTGAGTGGGAAATCATCCAATGACTGCTCCCGTCCTGGGTGCGGCGGGAGGGCGTGTCAGACTCTTACTGACTAAAACCCACTCATGTTCCTTCGATTGCCCTTTATTTTCCAGGGTCACGGTAACTATTATACACATTCCGCAACCCCGGCAGGCGTTGGCCCTGTTGGGCCCCTTTCTGTGCTGACCAATACCAAAACTGATCACTCCATTTTAGTTGCCTCCTCTTTGTCTTTCATACTCTAAAATACATTTGAACAGGCTGTTATTTTCATGTCATTTTATACAGCATGTTATTTTTACACGTTTCCTGTCGCTTTATCAAAAACTGTCAGTCACGCTTCGCATTGCTTAGCGGTTTAACGACGGTTATTCAATTACGTAATTACTGTCATTAGAATTGTTTGTTATTTTATGGTCGTATTTTAACTATTTTGTCGTGAAGGCCTTTTATTTCACGATGTTTCGGGTACTGAGCAAGTACCTCGGACTTTCAATTCATATGTAGGTACTTTTTGAGATTGCTTTAGGCTTCATTAATTTCGCTGAAGGGAAAACATAATGAGCAAACTTTTTTTGTTTTGAGTGGGAAATCATTAAATAAGTTCTCCTATTCTGGGTGGAGCGCGACCTGTTTCTGATCAAAACTAACCCATATTCCTTTATTTGGCCTTTTTGTTCCCGGGACTCTTTCGAAAAGTCTCGAAAACCCGGAAGGATCGTAAGGAAACCTGGACTTATCCACACTAATTATATTATTATAAACAAATGTAACTCTGTCTGTCTGTAAAACTTTCACAGCAAAACTACTGAACCGATTTAAATGGGTACAGAGATGGTCCATAACCTGAAAAAGGGCATCGGATAGTTTTTATCTCATAAATCTCACCGGAACGGGAACAACGCGAGTAAAAACGCGGTGGCCAGCTATTATTTAATTTAGTAAAGTTTGAAATCTCCTATCCGCCTTGAGCAAGCGTAGTGTCCAATTTTCATTCTCTGTATAATGAGATGGCCTTTGCCCTGCAGAACATACAATAAAAATTACCTTAATGGGTAGTTTGACGTAATGACATGACAGAAACTACTAGACGAAAAACAACTGACTGTCGATGCAGGAACCGAACCTGCTGTGCTGCGACTCCCAATGGAGCAGCCAATCGCACAATCACTGTGCTATTTTTTTTTATTTAATATTGACTTAATTTGTAAGTGCTGCTGTAAACTAACTTTGAAATCTTCACCTTAAAGGCTGATTTACATTGAACCAGTAGCTGGCGTCTGCATCACTGGATTCCGGTGCTGGATCAGGGGGCGTACCACAAGCCCTTATAGCAGTATTACTTTGATATTACTTTCAGTGGGAATAAGACGGCGCTAGACAACGTGTCTAGCGCTGTCACTTGCACACTCCTGCAACAGGACTAAAACAATCTTACTTTAAACGTCATGTTAAGGGGGCAGCACTGTATCAATATAAACGTGTATTAATCCGCTGGATACCGGACTGTCTCGAAACATTGATACAGTACTGATCCGCCGGAATTCAGTGATGCTGGCGCCAGCTACTGTATGAAATCCTGTTTCAACACAACTAATCCCCAATTCCTCACCAGGTTATCGTTAATAGCCGTCCAAGACGTGTTAGAGGAGGCTGCGCTGAAGATCATCTGTGATGAGTTGAACTCGCCCGTGTTGCGGCGCGTCCGGGAGTGGAAGTGCAACAGCCAACACTGGGAGTACTGCCTATCTGACCGGATAGAGAGGTAGGTAATGTGATGTTGGAAGACCATTTTTTTATGGATGGGAAATAATCTAATTGACTTCTCCCGCCCTAGTGACTTTTACTGACTAAAACCCACCCTTGTTGCTTCGGTTGTCATTTATGTTCGGGGGCCGCGGTAACTATTAGAACTGTTCCGCAACCCTAGGTGTTGGAAGACCATCTGAGATGAGCTGGTCTCACCACTCACTCATCTCGTCAATCATTTTGCCAGGATTTTCGCACGGGTCACGTCAGGGGTCATCATTCAATAAACATAACATGAATAGACTAGCTTTTGCCTGTAGCTTTGCCCGCGTTGATGTCATACTTCCATCCTCCATTTTAGCTCTTTAAAGGTCGAGGTTCCAAAAAATCTGTTTTAGTCGATACTTACTCTCGATACCCTCCAAGTTTTATGTCTCTAGGACCAGCGGTTTTTGCTGTGCGTTGTATTAATATATAGTATGTATAGATAACCGTATTAAAGAATAAAGAAAATGTCTAATACTGACAACCCAAACCAGGGAACCAATGCTCAGAATCCTCAAACATAACGTCCTATCCTATTAAATTCTTCATAAATAAAGAAACCTACTTTCAGGTTTTCTAAACCAAACACCCTCTGGATAAAACATCTATAAATAATAGAACCTTTACGATCGGTTCGCTTTCAAATAAGACATAAGTAATTCAGTAGTAAATTGATTCTGTTTCGTCGATACACATTACTCCTACCGTACCTAAGATCGGTTTCAAACTAGCGTTTTTTCTGCGCGGTTGATTTGACATACGCGCGCGCGATACTTACAGGCAGGCTACACATAACACCTAACGCGCATACACTATCCGGCGTCCAATCACTATCGAATTAAATGATCTTTATTTTGTAAAAAGATTATTTGTATCACTTTTACACAACTTCAATATTTTGTTTTACTTTTTATTTTAAACCTTTAAACACACATGATTCGAGACACAATAGAAAGACAATAGCAGCACGACAGCCGGCTATGGCTTGGTCGTCTAAAGCTTAAACGAACGATGGAGCCGATGTTTCGTAACTGATTACTCTGTGACGATAAACAAACTCAGAGGTCAGTCTCTTTTGAAGTTCATACAATTGTATTGGTCAAATTATGAGAGGATCATGAAGGTTAACGACTCATGTGCTTTCTGATGAGAAAAGCACACTGACACAGATATATGCATCAACACTCGTACGACTTGCGCCTTCGGCGAAAGACGCGCCTATGCACTTTTACACGCGCTTCCAAAGCCGAACGGGTAAAAAACGCTAGTCTGAAACCGCTTTGAGCACTATATAATGGTCTTCGTGCCAAGAATTGCTACAAATACAACGTGACGCGAAAAACACGTGTTTCCAAGTATTTAGAGATAATACAGTAACAATCGAGATATGTACTACAAGTTGGCGGCGATTAGATTGGTCGTTTAATTGAAATCGAAACAGATGTGATTCTTAATGAGACGTAATTAAAGTCCAATAGAGTTTGTTATCTCGTGTTTATGCTGAGATGATTCTTGACTAGAAGCCAGTCTATTTTGCAAACATTGTGGTTATCTGTAAGATCTTCCTTGGTAAATTTATGACCTTTTCCAATGAGCTATCGGTGGATTACGTTGCTAAATATTTGACACATTATGATTGGAGCGTATGTCAAAAATCTATCTCTACTCTCTAGTTAAGTACCCAGTTCAGATAGATAGGATATTGATAATGGCCGACAGGCGAACAGCTCTAGCTCTTCACCAAAATATATCGAGTAAGATTTTTACAGAAAGATCAAATTACTACAAGATCAGGTTTATAACGTGGGAAGGTGTAACATCTTTTTTACCTTTGAGTCACTCGCAGATGTCGCATAGATTTACGACTGTTTTCAACAAAAGAACACATAAATTGTCCACGTTTTATAAATTACACTAATCTCAGGGTTTTTTTCATCAACATTCTGTCTTTGATTTAAAATCTTTTTTGCCCTTTAGTAGCCTTTCAAACTCTTCAAAAGGCTATATGCTACAGGTATTACTTCTAGCTACCGGTTCTGTCCGCGATGTCACGCCAACGTGGGCCGAACACGAAGGCATTTATTTAATAGTCTGACAACATGCGACTGAATAATACTGATATACTTAAGGCCTGCGCAATATAGAACGTTGACTGCAGGTCGGTGATCCTACACCTACGAGCGATGTCAAAGAAAAGGCCTTTGATCCTCCGTTTGAAGACTGTTCTCCTGTTCCTGTTGTGTTTCTGTTTTTTCCTAGAATTATAATATATTTGATATATTAGTTTTCTGTTCAACTGCAGGAAAAAGTCCTCTTCTCATACAGGGAAGGCAGGAGCATAGAGAACCAATAGATCTGAAAAGAAACATCCCAAACTCAGTGGTCAGTCTTTAGTCTCAGTGTAAAGTCCATCCATTGGTCAAAAGCAGGCTAGAATCATGAAGCTCTGTGGTTCGCTCTTGATGAAAGAAGCACACAGATTTGTCTAGACTTGACCATTATCTACCTTTCCTAAAGTTTTCGTGAACCTAGGCTTCACAATAACCTTTGAACTTACGGTTGAACAGCCAGACATATAGTCTCGCTGTTCAACAGTAAGGGGTGGATATTCCGCCGGCATTTATTACCCCTTACCCTAATGAGGTTGTTCAATGTCACGTTAATAGAAACACACTTGTTGCACACCGAAGGCAATGTTTAATGACTGTAATTTACTTATTCACGTGTGAAGTGAGCTGGAACCAACCTGTATGACATTTTCGATTTATATGTACTTACTAAGTTTCTCTGGAATATCATTGTCTTCAGTGCTTTGAAAAGCACGTAGACACTGGTCCGTTGTCATTCGTACAACTGTGACAGTAGTACAGGGGTCCTAGTCTGCTATTACAATCGTGTCTCAATGACCAGTCATTGGCCGGATATTTGACAACTTTGACAGTTTTTGTATGGGAAATATGTCAAAAGTTTGACGTTACACGTCAAAAATCGGTCATTGAGACACGATTGTAAAGGCAGACTCGGGCCCCAGGTAATCAGAAGTCAAGAAGTTCGACAATCAGTCAAACCAAAGGGTATCGTGTTACCTGGATTGGAGGTCTGCTAGGCAGTCTGTAAAATACTGCGAAGTATTCATCTGAATCAGGTCGATCTGGCAGCCGATCTAAACATTGTAGGGAAAAGGCTAGTGAGATGGTGAAATTTCCTATGAAAAGTTGTGTAAAGAAATTCTCCACATAGTGGTTTTTAAACGAGAAATTAAACTGCCGTTATGTCCATTAGACAGGATATGGGGCCATTAGCGACCCATGTCACAGAAATATTTACATAGAAGGAAGTCTGAATATGGAGGTTGCGTTAAAAAGCCTAATAAATAAATGAAGGTGCTACGTAATAGTTTCACATGCTTATATAATAATTTTCGTGTCTATTTTTGTGGGGTGTGTCGAGGGTAGAAAGGGGTATGTGACATATAGTATCTATGTTGCATACCCAACGACCTTCGAGGGGTTTGCCTAAGGGTTTAGGAAAGTTTTTATTCCATATGCTTTTATTTTCTTCAGGTATTGCAGGATTCTTTTTCTTATATCCAGAAAAGTAACTGATTATATTTAAGAAGAATTTGAGATAGATGTGTAAAGTTAATTTTGTTCAGTCAACTACTTGAATTTGAGAATATAGCTTATGTACTTTAAACGTTTATTTCGCTTACACCATCTACAGGTAGTTATGAATAACCAAGGAGTAATGTAGAATAACAAGCAAGAAAGTGTCAAGTATACATTTTTAATTAATAAACTTAGGAACGTTCATTTATTCCCGCCTCAAAAAACTCAACTAACTCAATGAAAACACAACTTTCAACCGAAACGCATTAAAATCGGCCATAAAACTCCACAATACATTGATTGTTCATGGCGATCAGGTGACGTGACGACTGAAATCGCTGTCACGTGCACGGACACGTAACACACTCGTAACAACTAGTCTAGCAAACCTTGTGATTTGATTCCGTCCACTGTCGGCCAATTTGATTTTATTGTAATAATAATAATAATATCTTAGGACAATTCACACACGGTCATCAGATGATGTGTGTGAATGTCATCATTGTGTCCGTAGAAAAGGGGGTTGTTATGCTGGGAGGATTGGAGTTTATATGAAAATAAGTCTGAAAGTGACGTGCATTCCATATTATAGGCAACTAACTTGTGCCGGCGTCGCCTGCATGAATGTCGATACCTTTATCCCCTATTTTACCCCTTTAGGGTATGAATTGCCAAAAATCCTTTCTTAGTGGTTTTCTACTCTTTGCAAAGAACACACCCCTGCAAGTTTCATGTCTCTGGGACCAGCGGTTTGGGCTGTGCTTTGATATATCAACAGACAGTCATCAGTCAGTCAGTTTACCATTTTTAGGGTTCCGTAGTCAACTAGGAACCCTTATAGTTTCGCCATGTCTGTCCGTCCGTCCTCGCTTAATCTCAGTAACCGTTAGCACTAGAAAGCTGAAATTTGGTACCAATATGTATATCAATCACGCCGACAAAGTGCAAAAATAAAAATTGGAAAAAAATGTTTTATTAGGGTAGCCCCCCTATATGTAAATAGGGAAGTGGTTTTTTTTTTAATTACAACCCTGTCGTGTGATATATTGTTGGATAGGTATTTAAAAAAGGAATAGGGGTTTACTAAGATCATTTTTTGATAATGTCAAGAATTTCGGAAATAATCGCTCCAAAAGGAAAAATCAAAGCGTCCCCCCCCCCCTCTAACTTTTGACCCGTAGGTCTAAAAAATATGAAAAAAATCTGGAAAGTTGAACTTTATAAGGACTTTCTAGGAAAATTATTTTGAACTTGATAGAAAGAACAGTTTTTGTACAAAAAAAGAGAAAAAGGTTGTACAAAATAATTTTTGCGTACTTAGTATGTCAACGTAACAAATAGCCTTTTTTTAAACTTATAAGTAGGTACACTTGTTGTGACGGACGGGAAACTACGGAACCCTACATTGAGCGTGGCCCGACACGCTCTTGGCCGGTTTTTTATATATTGATTAAGTAGGGCCTAATCTCATAAAAACCAAGATTCAATACAAAAGAAAAACATTATCATGACCCACCTAGATTTAATGCAAGATTCTATGCAGTTATTAATTGCCTGATATCTATACGCCAATCTGTTTTGTACTAGGTAGGCAGGCAGTAGGTACCTACCTTTAGTGCACAACACTGGAGACAGATTCTCATTTCCCGAAAGCCATTGAAAAAGGGTAATTGGAATATACAAATGCATTCTCTCTCTCTCTGGGGTCGGTCCCTCATTTCAGAGGATCGTGGTCCTGTGAGCGAATGATCTACTTCTACCGGTTTTCCGTCCAGCGCGTGTCTTATGACCGTGTAGAATTTGAAGGTTACGGTCCTGTTGATTAACGACCGCGTAATATTTGGCCTTTGATATTCCCACAAAGACATTCACATCTGTATCTATTCAAAATATTTCTTCCGTCTCTGGAAGGTCTGGAGAATTTCACTTCATATACAACCGTTACAATAACTCAAAACCCAGCTCTTTATCCATATCCAGTTCAAATACATTCTTGAATGAAATTCCTGGGAATGATTTACGATATCAACAGAAACAGCTGTTCTATTCTTAGCGAAACCAGACGTACGATTCTTTTCCCACATCTGCATAGAAACAACACTTGTGAGTCACGTTTGTAATATTGTCCTTTTGTTTCTTAATAAAGACGCCCTTGATTCCCTTCCGAGGCACTCCGTCTGCGAAATGCAGAACGTTTTTATTGCTCCTCTAGAATCGTAATTGCGTGACAGTACTTGAATCTTTCCGTTCTGCTGGTTCGAAAGATAAACTGAGTGTCAATTTGCTTTTAGTGCTTGTTGTACAGACGACGATATGGCAAGCTGAATATTTCCAGTTTATACTGGCCTCTTATAGTAGGAAAAAGTCAAGAATTCAAGGTCAGTTTACAATGGTAAGCCTGAAATGCAATTTGAATTTGTTGCTGTTGTCATGGAAATTCCTGTTCATAAAGAGATATTAGAATCTAGATAAGGAACTAATTGCAATCTGTGGTTTATGATAATAGAAATACTGCATGACAGACTGGAGTTTATTCTCTGACGCTCTGTACATATTTGCATGACATTAAACAAACGTACAAACTGGCATATAAATGTACAATCACTTTTAGCAATTTAAGCCGATAACTGCTTTACACAGGGTCATTCAAGGTCATGGAAGTTTGTAAAATATGTAATATAGGTGTTATAGTTATGTGGACCTAAGGTTTTTAAAGCATAAGTGGATAAGCCTAGCTGAGCGCATAAGATCGTGCCTTATCTTAAAAACGTCATCACTTATCACCAGACAGACGTAGCTGTCGAGAACAAAATATGAAGAATAGACTTTCACTCTTTCCATGATTATATGAACAACTATTTGTGTAACTAATATAATGACGTTAAAGAGATTTTTTGAAGTTTTTGTTTAATTCTGGAATTACTATTCAGATTCTCTTTTTAAAATACTTCGGTTACATGGAGCATAAAGCGTAGAGAAATTTCGGTGATGCTTAGCTGTGGACGTCTGTGGACTTAAATGATGGTGATGATGATGATATGATATGACAATTAGATTTATGAGGAATATTATAGGCCATATATAATACAATTTACGCTATGACCTGTGGGAGTAATTAAACTCTTACCCTTATCTCTCCAGCTTCAGAAATTAGCGAGATTCATATTTGAAGACACTTGCGTTGTTGCCCTTTGTACAGAGTTATCATATTAATGAACTATTGTTGTTTTTACAGAATAAAACGAGTACAATGGAAGGCTATTTAAATTATTTATAATCGTGTACGCGGTGGTAATTGGTAACACAGAGTTATTTGCAATTGAAGTGTAAACGTTCCACTTAAAATTTTTCCACAAAATATCTCAAACATTAATTAGCATTTGGATTGTAGACACCACAAATCGTGCCCAAGCATTTAGGATACTTTTCTAATATAGAATTTTATTTTAAATTGAGCAAAATTTTAATTAGCTGTATATTTAGATTTATAGCTGCTTTAAATCAATAAATAGGTAGACAGTTTATTCGACACAGCCAAAAATCGGATTAAGTGGTACGGTACGCCTGAAAGTCCACACATGATGTTAAAAAAAAAAATGAGTTGACAAATTATTAAACAACTTCACTTTCAGCATTGGCCACTCAAAATGTATGGGAATTTCGTTTTGACAGCACATTAAAGTGTGTTAATGTTTTGGTGGTAGACAGCAACGTATATGCTGATGGCGGTACGAGCTTTATGTTCGGAGGCAAGATTGGCCTGCACTGGCCCAAGATTAAGAAAGTTGGAAAAAATCGGAGGCCTATCATGTAGTGGGACATCATAGGCTTATAACAATATTTATACTGACTATAATATTAAGATAAACTGTTAATAAAATGAAGATACTTACAAAAAATCGTGCTGGTCCATCCGCTTAAATATTACGTTTGTGAGACCTAAATTCCAAATCGTGTGAGCACTCTGTGGACATCATACTCTGTGTTCGTAGATACAACAGAACATTGTTTGGAATCGGTTGATTGATGCGGTGCACGTGTTCGATTAGATAACGATAGTGTTTATAGCTGGACTAATTAACAAATAATTTAATTATTTATCAACTAGCTGACCCTAGACCTTGATTTCGAAAATAGACGCACAGTTTTTCCCGAATTTTAAATTTGCCGGACGATTTCTATCTTTATTGGTTCCTGCTTTGGACTTTAAAGAATATTTGGACAATATGATTATCCGGATCCGTCCAGCCGCTCATGAGTTTTGCGCTTAGCAAGATATTTAGCATTTCTTTTGTTTTTTTGGGGCAATTTTGCCACACCGCCACGGGGGACTGCCATATGCTCAATTCATCCCTTATTCGAAAGAAATTCCGAAAGAAAATTGGATTTGTAACTTTGCATGAGAACTGTCATCTAATAAACCACTAAACCGAGGTTGATCAACCAGTACTTGCACATACGTGTAATATTGAAATAACAGCCATTATTACCTTGGATTATCACCGATTACCTCCACATAACGTTCTTATCATTAACAGTACTTACTTTATAACTATGTGCACGACCACGTTTTTATATCGATCACGAAAACGCCATGAAAACAACCTTACGTAAGAATATAAAAATATCATGAGTTTATGACGAATTGATAACAACAGGCTTTATCTACACGACTTTAATCTTATCGCGAATTGTTTTCTATGTGGATTGCTTCTACTGTTGAGTTATAATTAGTTTGCTATTAATGGTTTTGTACATATTTTCCTTGTCGCGGAAGTTACCTAGTCTGAAGTCTTTATGTTATGTTTAAAATCGGGGTTTACCTATATGACAATTTCAATTTATTCCTTTGTATGTATATGCAATTAAATAATAATATGAAAATAAATAATTTGACTTTCGCTATCTTGATTAGCAGGTTCAAGTAGTTGGGCCCACGTCGTTAGTCAGTGCTTCGCTCCTGGATCATAGCGTGATGTTATATAAGTTGCCTATACTATGTTTAAAGCGGCTATGATAAGGACCGGGCAAAAATAAACAAATGAAACGCCGCAGCCTTCGCCCAGCCATGGTTTTTTAAGTCCATTAAAATATAATAGAACTAGCTGTCCCCTGCGGTTTCACCCGCATTTTTCGTTACTGCTCCGCTCCCGTGAGTCGTAGCGTGATGGTATATAGCCTATAGCATTCCTCGATAAATGGGCTATCTAACACTGAAAGAATTTTTCAAATCGGACCAGTAGTTCCAGAGATTACCCCATACATACAAACTTACAAATTTTACCTCTTTATAATATTAGTATAGATTGGTTTTTAACAACTCATCATTTACTTTACCTAGACAATCCCATTCTTCTTCCTCTTTTCGGGGGGCACGGTCGTGCCCCCGGCCAAGACAAGCAAGCGAAGCGCAGGGGCACTACCTACCTTTTCTCGAAGTGTTTCGCCGTTTTTTTGAACCCTCATAGAGTTGGTTTCCAATGTACCAGACACTTCATATTCACAAGATGTGATGTCAATAATAGACTTATTAAACATACGAAGTCTCAATTGAATAGCTCTAATACTTTAGATTTTATTGATATCTAAAATACACCGATTTCGTCACTGACTCACTGACACACTGACACACTGATGATCATTAAAATGTTTAGCTACTTCCTGAAGTGCTAGAATGCTGAAATTTGGTATGTAGTCTGAGTTTAGTATACAACCAACAAAAAAATTCATAATCTTATAACTTTCGCCCTCCATCTCCTAAAATGGGGGTGGAAGTTTTGACAGGAAACAAGTAAAAATCATCTAAGTAAAAATGCAAAGATAGAGAATGGGCTATGAAATTCCGCACTGCTGATGTACCAGAAATACACCCCAAAAAAAGAAGAAAAAAATAAACACCAAAAAGACTGCCTTGCAACTTACAAAAAGAACTGAAATCCCACCAAAAACATTTCATGTTAAATGTCGCCAAGACAACCACATAAGGTTTGTCCTGTGAAAAATATATCAGATCTCATGTAGAGCCAAGCTTCTGAATCTACATGACCTAAATATACACATTTTTACTGATATGTAGAATTTGTGATGTTAAGGTCGGTATATTTAGGTCGTGTAGATTCAGAAGCTTGGCTCTACATGAGATCTGATATATTTTTCACAGGACAAACCTTATGTGGTTGTCTTGGCGACATTTAACATGAAATGTTTTTGGTGGGATACTCAATATGTCTTCGGTCCACTGCAGAACATATATGCTTCTTGCATGGCTCTCAACGATGTCCTTGGTGTGGCGATTCTAGCCCAGATCGGTCCTGCAGTCACTTCCATGGCATCATAAAATTATTCCCTACTTCCAAGTTCATTATTCAGAATTCCCTTTAAAAGTTTCCACTCAACCATATTGGACATGCTCTCGTTAATAAAGAATTGTAGTCGATAATCGATCGTTGTCGAATGCCACAGGCAGCAGCCATTTGATTCAATTAACTTTCGAATTAATATTGCACGGGTTGTTAGCGTGATACGTGAGTTCGATTGATAAAATTGAACTGTACGATGTGACATTGTGCCATGGTGTAAAGCAGAAAGTTTTTGTTGGCATACGAATAATATTAGTGTCGTGATGGCTTAGTGGATAAGGCGCCTCTCGTGTAAGAGGTTGTGGGTTCGAATCCGGGCAAGTACCAATGTGACTCGTGCCTCGGAAAGCACGTAAAACCGTTGGCCTCACAATAACTATTGCTGTTTGAAGAGCAAAGGCAACGAATCTGCAAGGCATCAGGGGCTCTAGCCTGCTATTACTATCGTGTCTCAATGACCGGTCATCGGCCGGATATTTGACAACTTTGACAATTATTGTTTGGGAAATGTGTCAAAAGTTCGACGTTACACGTCAAAAATCGATAATTGAGACACGATTGTAAAAGCAGACTAGAGCCCCTGGTATTGCAGATAAAGAGGCAGAAGTGACCACTTAACATTTTATGGGCCGTCTACTTGTGCTATAAAATAATAATAAAAAAACTGGCTGTCAGTTGAGATTTGTCATCTCTTGGTCTCCTTTTTCTTTGTTTTCGCGAGGCTATAAGATTTTCAAGGAGTTGTAAAAGGAAAATCAAAATGTTATCTATTGAGTGGTACTATTAGAATCTATTTCTAGGTTATAAGTCATAAGTCATAAGTCATTTATTGCATTCCATAATGTTACAATGTTACATACAGGTGGTGAGTAGTAAATAGAATCAATCATGGACCCTGTTGGGCACAGCATAATTAGGTAGAGGAGAGGAAGAGCGCTTTATATTTTTATATACAGTATTATAATATCATATATTTTATCTATAAATGAAATAGTATTCATATTAAGAGAAGAGAGAATAGCGAATTATTTATGTTTTAAATAATTTTATTAATTATACAAAATATATTGACATTTAAGTTTATAATTCACTTTTAAATTAATTTATTTTATGGCTTTATTAAGTATATTAAATTATATGTTATATTTACTCGTTTAGTTATTTGTTTGCATATTTATTATTAAATTTAGTATACCTATACAGTCTTTACAGTATTTTTGTATAATTATATTATATACCTAATTATATTTTGTATAAGTATTGTATTTAAATCGTATTTATTTTTATATTATATTTTATTGTATTGTTAATATTTTATTTATTATTACAGATTATATATATATTTATTAACTCTTTAGATAACTACATGTTTTTATTTATTTATGTATTATTATTACTTATTGTGTCGGTATTCAATAATTATATTATTACATATTTCGTTTGAGATAGATTATAATGATTGTATAATATAGTTTTGTCTAGTACTGTCTTATTTTATTAGTAATCATTATTATTTTTTGTAAATATTATTATTTTATATATTAATAATTTACATATTATAATTAATTAATTCTGTTTTGTTATATTTTATTTTTATATTTATTTATGTTTTATTTTTATATTATTGATTATTTATTATTGTGTCGATCCTTAATATTATTACATATTGTACGTAGTTTTGTTTTGTATTGTCTTATTTTGTTAGTTTTTAGTTAAGTGAGTTTATCGTCAAAGAATTCTTTTATTGTGTAGTAACATTTAGTTCCAGGAAGCGTCTTAATTTGTGTAAGAACACATTGGTTTTAGTTTCGTTTGTTAAGATTTTAGGTAACTTGTTGTATATTTTTACTGACATAGCGAGAGGGCCAGTTGAGTGCATTTTTAATCTAGATGTGGGTAAATTTAATCTATTTTTGTATCTTAAGGTGAATTTTGTTTGGATATCCTGGCGAGTGGTATAGTAGTCTGGATGATTTCGTACAAATTTGCATACTTCAAAAATGTATTAGCAAGTGAGGGTGAGTATCTTGTGTTCTTGGAAGTGTGGTTTACAACTGTCAGTCTGTTCAATGTTTGTCATTATCCGAATTAGCTTTTTTTGTAGTGTAAATATTGTGGCTGACTCAGAGCTATTCCCCCAAAGAATAATGCCATAGGTGAGCCATGCTTGGGCGTATGCATAGTAGGTTATAAGTGCAGTTTTAAAGTTGGTGGTTTTTTTTATTTCTCGCAGAGCATATGAGAATTTCGATAACTTCGCTCTTGTGTTTTGTATGTGGGATTTCCAATTAATGTGTGTGTCTATGGATAGTCCTAGGAGGGTGAATACATTAACTTGCTGCAAATGAGTATTGTTGAAGCTATAGTTTAGATTTAGGGGGGCTTTTTGATGGTGGTGGAAAGTCATAATTTTAGTCTTTGAAAAGTGTTTTAAAGTTGGTGGTTTTTTTTATTTCTCGCAGAGCATATGAGAATTTCGATAACTTCGCTCTTGTGTTTTGTATGTGGGATTTCCAATTAATGTGTGTGTCTATGGATAGTCCTAGGAGGGTGAATACATTAACTTGCTGCAAATGAGTATTGTTGAAGCTATAGTTTAGATTTAGGGGGGCTTTTTGATGGTGGTGGAAAGTCATAATTTTAGTCTTTGAAAAGTTTATTTCCAAGTTATGGTTGTTCATCCATTTGATAGTTGGGGAAAGAAGGGAGTTTATCTTTTCGTTGATACCTGTATTATCTTTGCATGAAGTGAGTAGGGATATGTCATCTGCGAATAAAACGCATGTTTCGTTTATAGCCTTAGGAAGGTCGTTTATGTAGATTAAAAATAGCAGACATCCCAGTACACTACCCTGAGAAATTGATGCATTTACGGTTTTTATGTCTGATCTTATTTTTGTTATTTCTTTTGTGTGATTATTGAAGTGTTCTATCTCTACTATTTGTTTTCTGTTGTTTAAATATGAGGCGAACCATTTGTGAGCATTTCCCCGAATCCCTATACCATGTAATTTATCTAGTAAAATTTTAAATTGCACCTTGTCGTAGGCTTTTGTCATGTCTAACAAAATTCCAACCGCATAGTCTTTATTATTTATTATGTTTAAGGCTTCCTGGATATATCTATAGACAGCCAGAGTTGTGGACCTATTTTTACGGAATCCGTATTGACTGTCGTCTAGTATTTTATATTTTTCGCAAAAATCGTACACGCGGTCGCACATTGCCTTTTCAAAGATCTTTGATACAGAAGGCAGTAGTGCAATAGGGCGGTAGTTAGTTGGGTCAGTTTTTTCTTGTTTTTTATGAATGGGTTTTATTAAGGCTTTTTTTAGTTGGCTAGGGAATGTTCCTTCTTCAAAAGATTGGTTTATGAGTTTATATAGGGGTAAGGTAAGTTCGTCAGCGCAATGTTTTAATAAAGATGGAGGGAGTTCATCTATTCCAAAGCTTGTTTTGTTTTTGAGGTTTTTTATTATCCTATTAATTTCATAGGGTTCTACCGGACTTAGGAAGATGGTGTTTTCTGTAGGGCAGACCACTGGGGCACCTTTTGGTTGGTCTTGGGTTTGGCTAGATTTTTCACCAATAGATGCAAAGAAGTTATTGAACATATTAGCAATTTTTTTAGGTTCGTTTGTTAATATATTGTTAATTTGTAAATTAATATTGGACTTTTCTTTTATTTTTGTTTTGGTTATCAGTAGATACTACAATCTTCAAAAAGGTAGTATGTCTGGGAGTGTCTTTGTGCCCGGGGAAAAACCTTTTGTAACCAGTGTTAATTAGTCTCTTCATGGTGCGATACAACTGCTGGTGTGCCTCAGGGTGGCGTTTTATCCCCATTACTCTTCGCTATATTTATTAATACAATCTCAAACCAATTACTTTCATCTTATCACCTTTATGCAGATGATCTTCAAATCTACTCTCAGGCTCCTGTAGATCAACTATCGGAAGCCATTGGAAAGGTTAATTCAGATCTTTCCCAAGTAGCGGAGTGGAGTAAGTGTTATGGACTTAGTGTTAATCCTTTAAAAACCCAGCTCATTGTTATAGGTAGTTCACGGATGGTCTCGAAAATTGATTGGTTTCATCTTCCTCAAGTTATTTTTGACGGAATCCAAATACCTTTTAGTGATAAAGTCAAGAACTTAGGGATATTTATGGATAGCAAAATGTCATGGGAGCCACAGATGCAGGTAACCAGTAAGCGGTTATTTGCATCTGCAGGCTCCTTGAGACGGCTGCGGAATTTTCTACCCACTGCTACAAAAATTGCGCTTGCACAATCACTTCTACTTCCTGTCCTTGACTACGCTGACGCCAGCTATCTTGATCTCAGAGAGGACCAACTGAACAAACTTGAGCGTCTTCAGAACGTTTGTATTAGATTCATATTTGGTTTGCGCAAGTATGATCATGTATCAGAATTTCGTATCAAGCTCAAGTGGCTTCCAATAAGACTTCGTCGGAATGCTCATATTCTGTCCTTGCTTTACTGTATCCTTTTCCACTCTACGACCCCTTTTTACCTTAAAGAGCGTTTCCAATTTATCTGTGACACACATTCACGTACTCTTAGATCATCAGAAAACTTAATATTGAAGATGCCAGCCCACTCCACATCATTTTATGATAAATCGTTTGTGGTTCAAGCTATTCGTCTGTGGAATGATCTGCCTATGGCTATTAGACGCGCACAGTCTTTAACTACTTTTAAAAAAATGGTTAAAGATCACTACTTGGCTCTCTAACACTGTCATCACTCGGTTAAATTCAACTTTATTTTATATACTACTTCTATCGTATCTATGTATTGTTTATGACTAGTATGTATAAATATATATATCTAATGCACATATAAGTAAATATATATATATATATCTATCTATATGTATATATATATGTATATATATCTTTCTATATATATTAATATTTATATCTATATATATATATATTAATGTACGCCATAGACTACCCTTTACCCATTTTTATATAATTTGATTCCATCCAAAGGTTGCCTGGAAGAAATTGCTTTTTAGCGATAAGGCCGCCTATTGTACTCTTGCATATTTGTTTGTGTTGTCCTTTACTGTTTTTGTCCTATTGGTGTACAATAAAGAATATTCTATTCTATTCTATTCTATTAGTCTTCGCCCCTATCCGATATTATCTAAAAGTTTTGCAACAGGTTAGGTCCCGACTTTCTTATTTTTTATAATTATGAAACTATTTAGAACATCGTCGTTTTTTTTGGGTTTGCAGTGTATGTGGCCTTTTGTAGCTTTATAAAATACGCAAATTCTTCCTACAACTTTTTGTAGCTAGCTTTCTCAAACAAATAACTCACAGACAGTTTGGCTACCCAATCTGCGCGGGAGCATCCCCAATAGATAACAACAGTATAATATTTTGCACTTTGACACCAATATACAATTTCTGTCATTCTGATTATAAAATTACCGTTATATTCCGTGCTTTGATAGCAATAATTATATTATCATTTAATTTTATTATGATAGTCGGGAGCTAATTGAGTGTAAAGTATACTAGATGATTCATTAACAGTTGTACATGTTTACTGAAATAAGAACTTTGTTACTTTGATAACGTTCAAAGGTCGGCAGTTATTATGGTAGCATATCAGCCGATGAGTGTTCATTACCTTGAAACTATCTTCAGCTCGCGGTTTTGTCCGTAAAGCGTGCAGTTAACTTTGTTATAAGCCGGTTGATTAAAGAAAGGAATCTTAAATGGCGGCATGTACTTGCGTGGACAGATAGTACAGTCTGCATATAAAATTTAAAGTTGAAGTTTTTTTTTCAAATCGAAAATATTATTAAGAATTTTTATTGTTTTCATCGGAAACCCTACTTTTACCTAGTGCCTACTTTTACCACAATAACAAACAGGTAACAACGGAAAAATAACAGAAAACTATAACAAGATATTCGTAAAAAGGAGCACTGAGCGCGCTAAGGCAGCGTGAAAGCAAATCAAGACAATTTTTTTTATGTTGATGGTACGCGCGCGACTGAGTACTATAGACGGCACTAGTGTGCGAGCGAGAGAACATGATAAGCGCCGCCATTTTAGATTCCTTTCTTTAATGAACCAGGATAAACGGCATTCGATAGAATAGCTTACTATCCATACTAGTTGTAAATGTGAAAGTGTATCTATTTGTTTGTCCGTCAGTCACGGCAAAACTATTGAACCGATATAAATGAAATTTGGTACCGAGATAGTCCAAGGACATAGAATAGTTTTTATCCCAAAAAATCCCACGGGAACGGGATAATACCGAGGGAGATAGCTAGTCACTGAATAATTTTTCCTAAACGTGTTACTCTTTTCCTTTGCATAGCAAAGGGATGTATGCCTACTTCTTTTGATATGTTTTATTTAAATCGGACCCATAGAAGTACTTTAGGCCAATTTGTTTTCATCCCACCTATTCGAAAACGACGCCTTTGTTCCCCTTTAAGTACGCCCAAAGTTGGTGTTTTCTATAAGAAACTTTCAGCGGGCAATAATGATTAATGACGCTCCAAATTCAAAAAGTGCGCCTAAAAGTAACTTTTAATCGCACTTTTTGAATTTGGAGCGTCTTTGCATGTTTTACGCCTTGTTATAAGTGCGCCTAAACAAATAATGAATGGCTGGTACGACGACCAATACCATATTCACGCCGCGGCTGAATAAAAAAAAACTTAAATTGAAATAAAACGCGCAAACTACAGCCCGAGTTCTCCTAAAAATTTTCGCGGATTGTTTTGCAGCAAATTATTAATGTAATAATAATTTTACAATAGAGTTTGAAGCGCCTTTTATTTTCTCATAGGGGGTGATGAAAAGTAGAGTGTATCACTCGGGCGCAAAATATATTTTCGGCTCGGGCGACGTACTTTGAATCCCTCGCTACGTTCGGGATTCAAAAAACGCCCTCGCCGTAAAAATATTACTTTGCACCCTTGTAATACAACCTACTATTATTGTATATTCATTTCCTTCTTTTGTGTTGCTGTCCATCCAACTTTATTTACTTGTACCAGTGATCCGCCCTAGCTTCGTACTAGTGTTACAAGTCTTTTAAAAGTTCGGCTTTTGTTAACGAATTAACGATGCATCATTGTAAGTCTTTCTCTTGGATCACTCTATTTATCGACGACCAAGCGACAGCCGGCTGTCGCGCTGCTATAGTCTTTTTATTGTGTCTCGAATCACGTTTGTTCGATTTCGTAGTTTAAAAGGTCTCTAACCGTAAGCGACTTTCTTTTAACCTCAAAAAAAAAGAAGTTTAGTTTGATTCTCAGTTTGACTTGTATGATTTTGAAGGCGGTTTTTCTTTAAGTTTAATTTATTTATACTATGTCAAGTCGAAGATTATCTACCTCCAAAACTAACCACCCCCATTTCCCCCCAGCCGACAACTAGGCTTCATCTACGACGCGGTGACGCGAGGCATCACAATAGAAGACATCGACCTGGACCAGGTGTGCCTTCTGACCGAGGCAGCTGATGCTCGGCGCCTCGTCAGCGAGCTGACAGCGTTGAGGAGCGAACGATACGTTGCGGCGCCACAAGGTTAGTTAGCAATACAATAAGTTATTTATCTTTGCGATACAAAACTTACGCGTTGCATATTTATATTGCTGTTAAGCGGGATTTAACGCGCACTTACCTTTTTGTTGGCATGGTCTGCTTGTGACCACGGCATGTGTAACCCTGCCGAAACGTCAGGCATCTTTTGGGTGAGCTCGCTCCATCGTAGGCCCCGTCTATGCCCTCGGACTAGTCTGGGACCAAGAGCAAGCCCATAAGTTATAAAAAAAAAGCAAAAAACAAAAAGGTACGTGCGCGTTAAATCCCGTTTATTTATCTTTGGTTTGTAAATGGCGTTCCAAAAGTGCCTCTTCTGGTCTTTTGGAAACAAATGATTTGACTTTGACTGTGACTTTGACTTTTTTGCTAGCCCTTTCGTGCATGTATAATATTTTATTTATAGTGAGTTCGTAAAATGTAAAACTTGTCACTAGCGCGTATAAACTGTTTTTCTTTCTTTCTTCTTTTATGTTGTGCTTTTGGGATGGTGGAACGAATTGTGAGGTCGGTCGCTGTGCCGTTAGAGGCACGTTGATGTATTCTACAAAACAATACTGGTAGAGAATCGAGCCTCCTTGCATTTTTGTCTTTTAAACTTGAAAAACAATATTTGTGTACTACTATACCTAAAACCTATAACCCCGAATAAAGCCCGAATACTCAAAGGTCACTTAATTTAAAGACGCTTTTAAATCTGTTGCTGTCTTTGTCACTCTAAAGCATATAGGTTCTTAACGTGGGCGATAACGCCCCCTTGTGGGCGTTTGAGGCTTTCGGGGGGGCAGCAGAAGACCCAGAGATAATTAGGGGGCATTGAGATGGCGCAGAGGGGGCGTGGGTAGATTAAAAAATATAGTCTAAAAAGACAAAAAGAAAATGGAAAGAAACTCTAGAAAAAAAACATATTCTCAAAGTGGGCGGTGAGCAGAAACTATGCTCTAAAGAGATAAAGTAAGGACCGCAACAGATTTGAGAGCAGCTTAAAATTAAGTGACGTTTGAGTATTCGGGCATTAGACCCGTAATGTTCCATTGTCTATCTTCGAAGGTGTATGTCAGACAAAATTTCACATCATTTAAATCGATGCACGATTGTCGAAGAAACCGCGTAAAAAATAATTAAAAATAACATAGTCAACGAATTGACAACCTCCTTTCTCTTTCTCTCTCTCTTTTGAAATCGATTAAAAAGGTAAAACACTTTAAAAACTGTGTGAATTCAGATTAAGAACAATTATGGCTTAATAATGTAAATGTCTAAACTGCATAGCAATTAAGTATTTTCTTTGACTCATCATTTCTATGACGCAAAAGAGGACTTTGTAAGATTACTACTAAAATAAAAAATAATGCGGTGACAGCCATTATTAGTCAATGTGCAGAGTTATGCATCATAAATGTCTCTAATATCTACAATAGATGTAGAAATGACTGTCGTTAGAAATAATAGTATTCATCAGCAAACATTGTATGGTATGATCATAAATAGCTTAGCAATGATATTCTTAGTTTGTACTGTCAACAAAATATGTAGATAAGTACTAGCATTTGCCCGCGACTTCGTCCGCGTGTAATAATAGTTCCCGTTCCCGGGGGATTTCCGGGATGAAAACTATCCTATGTCCTTTCTCGGGTCTCAAACTATATCTGTACCAAATTTCATTCAAATCGGTTCAGTGGTTTAGGCGTGAAGAAGAGACAGACAGGCAGACAAAGTTACTTTCGCATTTATAATATTAGTACGGATTAGTCCGTCTGATATAAGATGTTTTCTCAAAAAAGCGATGGATAGTTTTCTCACATTTAAATGAAAACAGAAAATAATTAGTTATTTTTAGAATTCCTTACCGAAATGGTACAAAACGAATCCGTCCGTCCCTCACAAATAAATTGGCAATAGATTAAGCACCTGTCAAACGAATTTCAATTTTAATCGTTTGTGTTAGATTATATTTTCTTATCACACGTCTAAGTCAGTGATAACATTGTCAAGGTGATCTCTTGAAATAAGAGGATAAAAACATTGATAATGACATTCATCTTGAGATGACACTTCGGATAAAGATTTTTATAGAGGAGATGATGTTCTGCAGTTTTCTTTGTTAATATAATGTAACAGTATTACCACAGATTAATAAATAGTTACTACGTAACAGATACTTCACTCCAATACAAAAACGAAAAAACCTACGCTATAATAGCCTACAAAATCATAATAATAATACCAACTGTTTGCAGCGAGGAGAAATGTACCATTAGTACGCACAAAGAGAGTTGAGATTCTTTTGCCCGCCGCGTGACTATACGTGTGTGCGTGTCGTCCAACAAATCTGCTAGGGTTATACGTACGATGATAATGGTAATAAAACGAATGTTTTAGAAAAATAATATTTTTTTCATTTGTTGATCAAATATTTTTTCTTTTAATAAAATGACTGATGCATATTTTTCGTTCCTTGAATTCCCGATTATTATATTTTAGTGTCGAAAATATCTAAAACCGCGTGAATAATTATAATAAATATTCAAAAGGGAAACAGGAGAATTGGGAAACAGGGGAATTGCACAATAATCACGCAATAATTACGTGGTTTCGGCATTTTGATAGTCAGCGCTGTACCCGTGACGCGCGAGCACTCAGGCGGGCGCGCGACAGCCCGGTGTTCGTTGTATCGTCGACGATACGCGAAGCGGTAGGCATAAAACGCGTGGCCTTGAGCGAGTGACGGACGCCTGGTATTACTACTATGACAGATATTATATAAGCAGAATAAGTATTACGAATAATAAAAGAAAAATTATGTTGTTTAAAGTTTTTGGCCTTTTCCAAATTGACTTAATCTTATTTTTTTTATAGTGATACATAGACGGGTCTAATCAATAAGATTTACTGAAAATACTGAAATTTCACAAAAAAAAATTGGGCTTAACTAATAAAAGTAAAACAAAATAAAAATCATCTTTATTATTCATTTTTTTTTCTTTTGTGGATTGTAGTCGTAGTTAGTTTTGTCGATTATTGTAGTAATGCCTTTGACGTAGACAAAGTAACGGGGAAAATTTACAACAAAATAATTTTAACTTATAGCTAATTAATATTCTTTAATTTTCAAAACTTCAGAACAAAAGAACGTTCCCGTTTCAAATTCAAGGTTTCCATGTTCAAAAATTCGAATGTGTTTTCTTAAAGTAAACATTGAGAGCGCGAGCGCACGCGAAATGCATAACTTGCTAGTTTCCCCGATCCGCGCATGCGTAAATGTTTACAGTGTGTTTGGTAAATAATCGTGGAGTCGCTGAAATAGTGTTCGTTTCAGTTATGTAATCTTTCGTTTATCTTTGGTTGTGGAAATTAATTGGCGACCTTGGGATTTTTTTAATAAGTTGCTTAAACAAATTGAAAAGAAATAAAGATCCTATCTATTGAAAGGCTGGCAGAAAAAAATCTAGAATGGTCAAAAATTTTCTTTTAAAATACACCATCATTGAATTTTCTAGAAAAATGTATGGGGTTGGGATGGGATTCTTAGAAAATCACATCAGTGCTTCGTTAAATAAAGAAGTACATTACACAACGATTAATTCAAATAGGAAGCAAAATAAAGAGCAATATTTCTTTCCTAAAACATTCTCAAACCTATATCTCAGAGCGAATCTTTTATTTAAACGTACACTTCATAAAACCCAGAAGCTTACACGCATACCTAAGTACAGCATAGCATATAAATTCGTACAAACATAAGAAAGCATCGTTACACAAACATACAAAACAACAATCGCATGGAATTCCAAGCGAATAAAGTAATTGAGCATCGATCTGACCTAACAATGAGTGGTCGTCGCCTTCCAAATCTGCATAATTGGCTCAATTTATACGACCCATGTGCTCTGTGACACTTGGAATGTAAGTACAGAAGGCGAACAAAAACCCGGGGTTGCAGAATAGTTGCCCCGGAACATAAAGGGCAAACGAAGGAACATGAGTGGGTTTTAGCACAGATTAATAAATAGTTACTCCGTAACAGATACTTCACTCCAATACAAAAACGAAAAAACCTACGCTATAATAGCCTACAAAATCATAATAATAATACCAGCTGTTTGCAGCAAGGAGAAATGTACCATAAGTACACACAAAGAGAGTTGGGATTCTTTTGCCCGCCGCGCGACTAACGTGTGTGCGTGTTGTCCAGCAAATCTGCTAGGGTTATACGTATGATGATAATGATAATAAAACGAATGTTTTAGAAAAACAATTTTTTTTTATTTGTTGATCAAATATTTTTTCTTTTAATAAAATCACTGATGCATATTTTTCGTTCCTTGAATTCCCGATTATTATATTTTAGTGTCGAAAATATCCAAAAAAGCGTAAATAATTTTAATAAATAATCAAAAGGGAAACAGGAGAATTGGGAAACAGGGGAATTGCACAATAATCACGCAATAATTACGTGGTTTCGGCATTTTGATAGTCAGCGCTGTACCCCGTACCCGTGACGCGCGAGCACTCAGGCGGGCACGCGACAGCCCGGTGTTCGTTGTATCGTCGACGATACGCGAAGCGGTAGGCATAAAACGCGTGGCCTTGAGCGAGTGACGGACGCCTGGTTTTAGTCAGTAAAAGTCTGACATGCCCCGCCCAGAAGAAGTCATTTGATAATTTCCCTTCCACAAAAAACGCGCAACGAGGGTTCCGTAAATTGATTTTTTTTTTGTGAAAAAACTACTTTACGGTTTTCAGCATTTTCCTTTACTTGTGCTATCATGTATCTAGGTCAATGGAAAGTACCCTATAGGTTATGATTCCCTTGCACATGTCTAAATATGCAATATAAACAGCCGTATCTTTTTATTGCGTTGATATATAAATTTGATTTTTTCACTGCTTTGAGTGATAGCAGACCTGAGTATGTGATATTAATTTCAGCTTCATATTTTGACGCGTTTCTGAGAAAGAGGGTCTTCTTGACAGACGGACGGACAACAAAGTGATCCTGTAAGGGTTCCGTTTTACCTTTCGAGGTACGGAACCCTAAAAAGTAATAGAGCATTTCACTACTCTCAGTTTTTCTTCTAGTCAGTTTTCAAAGGGAACAGTCGGCACAAATTGTCACCGCGATGACAACTGGGAAGACAATTCCCAGCTGTCACCCCAGAGGACAGGGCTAGAGAGGACTATTGGGAATAATTCCACGTTTTTTATACGTATCGACTAATAGCAAGTTAAGAAATCAAATGTATAAGTTTCGTTTAAAACGGAATTATCAATTATCGTCTGGGCATTCAATTCAGTTTCCACGAACTTTTATTACAAAAAAAAACAAAACGAAATTGGCTTTGGTATGCCATACACAGTACTCCAACGAACACCTGAAGTCAAAAAGATTTAATGATGTCTGTCACAATAAATTGCAGTTAATGGCCTACTATAAATAAATATAACAAAAGAGGCCCTAACACAGATCCCTGGGGAACTCCAACATGTGCGATTTAGCTTGTGTCGATCCGAACTTCTGTATTAATCTATAATGTGACATTACGTTATTGCTAACCGCAGACGTTTTTAAACGACTGGAATAATAAAAATCTTTTTACAAAAAAATTATAACCGCCTTCAACTAAAAACATAAAAATAACTAAAATTTCGGAAGTCGGTGCCTTATCTCTTCTGCCAGTCAATTTGTGTTGCCACCGACTTCCGAAATTTTAGTTATTTTTATGTTTTTAGTTGAAGGCGGTTATAATTTTTTTGTAAAAAGATTTTTATTTTTTACTTTTTAGTGTCGAGTCCCAATGTCTGACTAAAGTATCCAGGCTGCCAATGTCCATACCAAGTTTCAACCAGGCGTAAAAAAAGCATCAAACGCAGAAAATATACAATAAAACTTCTAAATATTTATAATATGAATGCATTTTTATAATACTCATTGTACCTATAATAAATTGTCGATTCAAAACGACAAATCATAACCAATTTCAGTGTAAAACTAACTTCAATGAAGCTGGAACACGAGGTAGCTGCTACGAACCATTTAGGATATCCTTAAACTGTATTTTGTCTTCACTATCGAATCTGCATTATAATCAATCTCGGTGTAAAGGGCTTATCAATACGAATAAAATAAGCCCAAACACTATGTAGCTGCTATCAACCATTAAGGAGTTCCCTTAACTGTACTGCACCTGCATCACGGAGCTTGCAGTGGCAGTCATAACCCATCTCGGTGTAAAGATCTTGTCATCACGAATAAAATGAGCCCAAAGACGAGGTACCTAAGATGTACCGTTAAGGAGTTCCCCTTGATTCTCTGTCGTCTCCATCATCAGATCAGCCCTAAACCTCCATGGGATTGTAGTCTCATCAGACATACACATTAATATTAAGTTTATACCCGATGCTCGCCTACAATTTTCTAGAGATGCCCTCAATTTCTCAGGGTTTCCACCACCAGGTCCTGACCTGGTGACAATGGGACCAAATGACAAACATACCCTTTCAAATAAAAAAAGAATTTTTGAAATCCGTCCAGGCGTCTTCGAGAAATCGAGTAACAAACATAAAAAAAAAAAAAACATACAGTCGAATTGAGAACCTCCTCCTTTTTTTGAAGTCGGTTGAAAACCGCTTAATTGTGTGAGTGTAACGAGGTTGTTAATTTTATAATTTTAACGTGTTGATGAACGTGAGCAAATAAATTTGATGTTTGTCTAGATAATTTTACTCTAAAACAATTTTATTTATTTATTTATTTATTAACACTTCATGCACATAAATAAAATGTACAATGGCGGACTTAATGCCTTAGGCATTCTCTACCAGTCTACCCAGGGAGGATCAGGGGGATTGGGGGGGGGGGGGGTTTATTTATTTAAAAGGTACAAAGGTTGACCTTATGTCTTAGGGCCTTTTTATTGTCATACGGATGTGGGTGCGAGTGCGGGCTAACCGGCCAAGCCCGCATGCGCCCGGTTTTGAATGCGGCTAGCAACAAACATGGCGACCCGCGTCCGCCAAAAAATATACAGATACAACCTTACAGCACTTTACATTAATTGACCGATAGTCTGAGAATAAAATGAAGAATTATCAAGATCCGAAGTATGAGAAAGGCAAAGTAAAAGAAGATTATTTTTCCTTGTACTGCAAGAAGCAGTCTTCAATTTATCGAATAGACAACTAAATCATGATAATCGTTATCATTGATTGTCACACCTGTCTGATATGATAACTGAAGATAGATAGCTGACCTCTTCAGTGGCTGATAACATGATAGTAAAACCCCTTCTAGAATATGATTTGTGTTTACTCTATTTTGCTTACACTGGTGCTGATTCTCTTGTTTACAAACTAAACCAAATTTAAGTTAAGTGCATCTTTCTCTTTCCATTTCGTTAAGAAAAGGTCAGACGATAAATTAATGTCAGTTTAGTCCTGACAAATTAGCCAGCACCTGAAGTAAATTGACGTATTTTTAGTGGTCTAAATTATCTGTGGAGTGTCTTAATTTGACAGGACTTGACTAATATTTTATCCTCTGTCCTTTTCTTAATGAAATAGAAAGAAAAAGATGCACTAAACTAAATTTAGTTTAGTTTGTGAACAAGAGAATCGGGACAATGGTCCATCCTAAAAAACTAGATGCTGAACTCCCTATGACTGGTCTACATTGGTGTGATACGAATTCTAGTCCAGTAAAGGCGTATTTTCTAAGCGTGTACGTCTTGTACAGGCGTCAAGGCCAGACAGGACAGCGAAATATTAATCAATAGTGTTTCCTTTGTGACTCTTGACCGAAGCAAAGCCGTTAATGCTGGGATTCTATTGAATGCATTGTGGCGACTACAACTGGCCAATATCGCGGTTTAAAAATTTAACGCGACACAAATCAAGACACAAAATCCCGACTAAAACCGGGCAGTAGCCCAGCAGACATCTCTGGTCTTGTTGGAGGATCCACCTTTTCAATAGAGGATCAGGAACTTTACATTCTGTTCTTTAAACCTCCGCACCGCTGCTTTCAGCCTCGATAGAGTATTACCTTTCGTCTTCTCAGAATTCAGTAACTAGTTTATTATTACACAATAACTCGAACACAAACAAAGCCTAGAAAATTTACCAGATTTTCAATGAAAACTTCAGTGCTAGACTACAATGTTAATTTTATCCTCTAATTATGCAAAACGATGATACAACTCGATCCTAAAACAGTAGTAGTTATTTCTTTGTTTTGTGATCAGCTGACTCATATCTTAAAATAGTATTGCAATGTCTATGTAGCCTATATTTTTTTGGCTAAAATGTTCATACGTTTTTCATCTGGTATCATTGAGTCTGCTAATATAAGTACATTTGTGTAGAGCTCCGTACCTCAAAACGAAAATCAGAATTTTTAAGATTACTTTTGGTCCCTTTTTCATAAAAAGGTTTTTCTTGTGATCAATTCAATGTGGAAATCTAAACGTTAAGTGATCTTGAATGATAATTAGCAGGTAAAGCGCTAATTGGTAAAATTATAAACTAAAATATTTTGACTAAGCTCGAACTTATTGCTATATACACTAACATTATTCATACTATTTATCTTTTAATTACGGACATAAATAATGCCCTTATTATTAACTAGGTGACCTGACAAGCCTGTATTAATTCTGGAGCTTTTATTTCTACAAAACACACCTTTGAAAAGGGACGTTCAAGCCTTCCTATATCAGAAAACCATTTCATAAAACCATCCTCGAGAGGAACTTATCGAATTGTCAAAAAAAAAAATGCCAATTGGGCCAGACGTTATCGAGTTATGGCTTAGCAACACATTTAACACAGATATTAATCATGACATAATGCATGTCTGATTGTCTATTGAAACTAGCTGTGTGGCCGTCAAATTAATGCAAATGTCTGTCTGGGTACATCTACATAGTATGTATCACAATGAAATTGAAGGACGCCGCCAATGGCCAATTCGTGATTAAGTTTGTAACCAGCTAAATAATTATCATTATTATCAGCTTAGGATTAATTCATGCGTACGATCTGTTCTGCGTCTAAAATTTCTTGCATGAATTGAAGAATTTTAAGGCTGGTATCTAAATAAGGAAGTTAGGAATATTGAATACAAGACGAGATTAAGGAAGATGGGGCTGAAGACTTAAATAAAAATTAGCATGTGAATAACGATATGAAAAAAAAAGGAGTCAGTGATGACGTGTCCATAGGACGATATGTAAGATGCTGCGCCGACTCACAAAAAAGGAACAAGATTAAAAAATAAAAACTTGATGATATGACGATTTGACTTTGCTTGGTAAATCAAGGTCTAAAGTTAATCCCTAAAAACCTCAAGTAACTGCTTGAGAAGCCTGATTGAAAACATAAATGTTATTTGCTTTGGGGAGTCACTTATAGCCGTAGGCTCTAAGCTAAATCTCTTACGTCGTATCGTCGTTCCATCCGATTTATGAGTACATCTGCATTTGCGGTCACTGATGGCTAATCCTCTTTGCAAAAATCAGTAATGAGGATGTAATTATCTTTCAATGTGTAAATTATATAATTCCCAAAATATTAACATTTATTATTAAACATCTTTAACATGTGCAAAGGTGATGTCATTCTATTTTAAAGTCACTGAAGCGAAAACTGTTTTGGGAGTCATTGTGAATTTATTATGTATTATATTAAAGTTTTGACTTACTAACATAGTTACAGGTTTAAATACGTTAGTGAGGTTTACAAACATTAGCAATTCAATCGAGTCTTCAGCATTGTTTTTTTCGTTTATAGTTTTTGTTATGTGTTTTACACGTTTATTACTGGCTTTATTGCTGTGTGATGTTGTGTATTTGTATTATTTTGTTTAATGAGCGTACAATACACGTTTGTATATTTACCTTACCTTTAGACGACCAAGCGACAGCCGGCTGCTATTATCTTATTTATTAATTTATTTAATACTTTGGAAGACTTACAGCCTAAACACTTAATAATATGGAAACTATAGTCTCTAATAAGCCAATTACAAGTCTTCACGTGTGGCAACAGACTATAAATCTTTATATACCTATTTACTCTCTAACAAAGGTTACCAATCTGATTTGACATAATATGGTGGTGTTACCAGTTTACATCATATTGACCATCAGCTTCCTCGCCATACAATGATATATAAAAATACATCTATCCATGTAAACATTTTCGCAGTAGATTTCTTACCAACCGTCGCAGTCACATAGGTCAATAGAATTTCCCGATGTGTTAATTAATACATTATATAAACTACGTGGCAATTGCTGCTGATATCAAATATTTCTACGTATTTGACACTGCACGACATCTTGATTGACAAATATTATTTAGTCGAACAATAAGGAAAATATGAGATCAACATTAAAATGTGACTTTTCAATTATCACCTGGTTATAAAATATGACATCTTATACAGCTGTGTTTCGTATCATTATTGCTTTTACAGCAGACCTTTACCCGCGACTTTTGTAAACAATCTCTAAGTCCTTTTCTAAAGTAAAACTACATCTTTGACGGATGGTTCAATGGTTTAGGTGTGACGAGGAAACGAAAAAGCAACAAACAGACAAAGTTGTTATTGTAGTTAGTTTAGTTTACTGGGCTTGTCCGCACTAGCCTTATAATTGCGTGATTGAGTGTTCGCCTATTCCAACCAACCCACACTTTTCCAGAATCTTAGCAAACTTTTTAGTCTGCTAAAGATTTCTGAAAGTGACCCGGGGTGTTGAAGTAGTTTTGCCTGTTGTTCCGCCACACTGGTACACTCCATGAGGAGCTTCTTTCTTCCTTCTTCTTTCTTTCTTTCTTCTGCCTCTAAGCATCCTCTGCATAGAGGGCTGTCTATTACTTCTATTGTGAATAGGTGCTTGTTCAAGGGACAGTGACCCGTTATAGTTTCTATAACGGTTTTGATTTTGTCCCTATTCAGTTTGATAAGTTTTCGAACAAACTTCTTGGTCAAGGCTGGGATGGCGTTTTTTGTTTGCCTGCAGCTGTTGCTGTTATTCCATTCCTCGAGATGGGTTTCTTTTGTTTTTCCCCTATATTAAGTTGTTGTAGTTAATTTATTACTGTAGGTAAAATAAAAATTAACTTATTTAATTGTTTATCTTCTTCCTCTCTTATTCTAAATTTCATTCTAATCATTGGTTTGGTCATGATGAGGAAACAAATAGAAATGTAGCTGAGTGTAGATTATAAAAACAAAACATTCCGAAACTAAAGCTTCAATATTATTATTAGCACAGATAATACAATTCTAATTAGCGAGAAAGCTCGCGGCGATACACGCATCGAAATTGTAAAAACAATAATCTATTTAAAACACAAGGCTAAGGCGAGTTAGATGTTCCATTGTTATTTTTTTATTGCCATTTTTTACTCGAAAATAGTCTTTACTGCCTTGTTGTTATGGAAATTCCAAGAAAAACATGATAATCAGCTTAATTAACCATGCATTATGTTTAACATTTCCATCTAATATTCAGCCCCCTAGACAACTGGTATTGTAGAATGGAATAGATTGTTAAATGTATGGGAATGTTAAATTATTAGTGTAAGCTTATGTCAATCCCATATATTTAACAATCCATTCTACAATACCCCTTGTCCAGGGTGGCTGGTCAACTTTTAATGTTACTTACATGTCTTCCATTGCTTTGGGCTATTCCAAAACGTGTTTCATGTTATAACTATTACTTTAGGCTACCCTAAAATTTACCTCATGACCTCCCTATTTCGGGGTAGCCCCAAAGCATCCTCATGTTTTCCTATTAGATTGGGATACTTATTACAAAATCTTCCAAAAACCCTCATTAATTCTGTCTTCTCCATCTTTTCTCTCGTGTCTTTCTACCGCGATTTGGGTCACAGCTGGTTGCTTTTGCAGCTTCTGTCTCCTCAAATGATTATCTTCTTTTTCTAGAGTTCCGCATATTGATTATTTTGTCTTCAAATGTAATTTGCCAAAAGTAGAGTACAATTTGTCAATTACGTCACCATAATTCATACCTTAGTCGCTTTCACTTAGCCAAACAATATCCTAATGCATCACCCAATTACAAAAACTACAGACGATAAGAATCTTCAGACATAATGGTCATGTCAGTCCAAATAATTTATGTCCTAGGCCGTAGACGTACTAGACCAAATTGAAGCATTAAACATTCAAAAGAAACAAAGAAACTACGAATTGTTACAATCGCACTCTAAAAAAAACTTCACTGCTTACTGATCCCTATAAAAATACAATCTGTCTCAGTCATGAAGCCTTAAAACTATAATTCTAGTTAGTAAAGTTATTGCTTGTGAAATAAGAATTAAAATTTACCTGCAATTCAAGTATTTGATGGGTCTATATTGATGACACGTATATATTTTTTTATTTCTTTATTACAACTTTTATATTTATTATGGCAATCTACCGAATTGTCGGTGATTTCTGCCAATGTCCAGTTTGAAAATAATATTTCAGTTAAATGACAATTGTACGGTTATTAAATTATAATATGGAGATCATACACTTGTTCTTATATCCAAGAACACGAGATGACTCCTTTATTTATTACCCAAATACTCGAACTTTGACAATTGACAGATAAGCGAAAAGAGTTGTCATTTTAAAGTACTAGTACTTAACCGTAGTCCGTAGGTACTTGTGTCTTTAACCTTTCGACGAACAAGCGACAGCCGGCTGTCGCGCTGCTATTGTCTTTCTATTGTGTCTCGAATCACGTGTGTTCGAAGATTTATACTTTTAAAGTTAACGGTAAAACAATCATTGGTGCCGATTCTCTTATGCACAAACTAACGTAAATTTAAGTGCATCTTTCTCTTTCCGTTTAATTAAGCAAAGGACTGAAGATCAAATATTAGTTAAGTCCTGTCAAATTTAGACACTCCATAGATAATTTAGACGCAATTTAAAAACATGGCGTCTAAATATACGTCAATTTTCATCAGGCGCTGTCTAATTTGACAGGATTAAACTAAAATGTATCTTCTGTCCTTTTCTTTAAGAAATGGAAAGAGAAAGATGCACTTAACTTAAATTTACGTTAGTTGGTGCATAAGAGAATCGGCACCATTGTCGTCGATCTCTCTATAATAGAATTAGAACAAGTTTAACTACTTTATTTAATTATGATCTTTAAAGAACCTTAAGGTTAGATACAGGAAAACTAGCTACAAGTTTTTCCTTTAGATCATCGTACACTTCTGTTCCATCTTAAATAGGTTACGTTCGAAGGCTAACAACAAAAATCTTTATCGATTTTTGACATACATATTATGGTCATTAAAATCTAATTTGGACAAGTATATTTATTGTCATCGATGCGGATAGAATAATGTTGAGGAGGTTATTTCTTTTATTTGTTTCTTTGTTGAATTCCTTCCGAGGGTTTTTTATAAGATAAATCTATGGTAGTATTAGCAATTGACCAACTAATTGTGTTACCCACTAACAGGGTCTGATAGGCAATCGCTCTATGTAAAACACTGATTTCAGCTGCATTTGGTTAGACTGGAAGCCGACCCTAACATAGTTAGGAAAGACTAGGAAAGTGATGACAAGTAAAAACCAAATTTTCATACTATCTATATTAATATTATAAAGAGGTAAAATTTGTAAGTTTGTATGTAGGGGGTAATCTCTGGAACTACTGGTCCGATTTGAAAAATTCTTTTAGTGTTAGATAGCCCATTTATCGAGGAATGCTATAGGCTATAAACCATCACGCTACGACCCACGGGAGCGGAGCAGTAACGAATGCGGGTGAAACCTCAGGGGACAGCTAGTATTAAATATTATCTAAAAAACTATATTCATTAAAGAATAAGCGTGTAGTTTTCCAGCACATTTTTCTCCATACAAAACTGCCTTTTAAACAGGTGACTAAATTAATTTCTTTTTACTAATTGACGTTCCAAAATCCCTATTTAATGGTCTAATTCAATGGAAATAATTGATTTGACCTTTGACTTATAATCATATGAACTAATTACATATCATCATCAATCTATTACACTAATTATAGTCGTTGTTAGTAAATTAACCAAAATGCTATAAAGTTCGGTTTTACTAGGCTTTCCGTTAACTAATACTATTATACGTCGCTTCAATAATACTGACATAGCAATCATTAATCCGGATTATCAGTTTATTGGCATTATCCATTTTAAATCCTACTTTTACGAGTCTGCTGAAACATAATGTCAGCCTATTACTGTCACACTGCTGGACAAAATTCAAAATTCAAAGCATTTATTTCACTTAGACCATTTACAGGTACTTATGAATTGTCAAAGAGTCGGTCTGTTAGTCAGAAAAGTGACGCTAATTGCCTGTTCCAAAACGTAGATCTCTATGGAAAAGAACAGGCGAGAAACTCCACGGACACTTTTTTAAAAATATCATGTTTTACAAAGTCTTAGTTACATTTTCTTTTTGGTGCTGCTACATGTGTAAACAATGTAAGCATGTAACAAAATAAACAAATACAAAATTAAAATAAAAAGTCACGGCAGTTAAGAGATGACCCATCTCAACTGATAGCGCCCGTTCACGAGCATGACGCGTGACATCCTTGATCAAAGGCTTCTCCTCATACTACTAGAGGAGGTATGAGCATTGTTCACCACATTTGCTCAAAGATTGGCGATGTTGTCATTCGTAGAACTTTGATAGTCGTTAAGGGTAGTTTTAAGCCAAAAAGTCTGACTAGTCTAACTAAGTGGTATTGTGTCAACCAGTTACTGGGTTGTGCAGGTCTGATAGGCAGTCGCTCCACGTAAAACACTGGTATCCAGCTGAATCCGGTTAGACTGAAAGCCGACCCGTTGGGAATAGGCTAAGGAGTATCCCATCATTGATGTCTATAATGAATAACATCAACTTAAAAAACAGTTAAGACTTAAGAACGTTCATAAAAAACACACACACACACACACAAAGAAAGGTTTATTATGTCCCAAACATACGGTTTCATAAAAAATTAGACTTATTAATCGAAAACGCTATTCTTGCCGGGATTCTAACCTCCCTCTAGGCCAACTGGAACTTATAACGAACAACATTGCGTTAACATTTACAAGTTTATCAAACTCCAACAGAAACCGAGACAATAGAAAGTTCTATTCAATAGAAATAGAATAGAGACCTGAAAGGGCACAAGGTCGACACTATCTATCATGATCAAATATTGTTACAATAACAGTAGATATTGATACGCACTCAATATTATAATTGTAACAGTAACTTTGTCTGGCTGTTATGTTAAAGTAACTATGTCTGTTAAACCACTGAACTGATTTTGATATAAGTTTTTTGATCTTAGAGGAGGAGCGTCTCCTTAAACCACGGTCCAATCAATATCTAAAACGAATTTCATCAATATCAGCCCAGTAGCAGATCGATAGACAGACAGACTTTTACTACGGTTGTCGTTGGTTCTAAGACGATCTGAAACTAAAACGTCCTACTTCCTACCTATATTATAAATGTGAAAATTTGTATGTATGTGTGTGTGGATATTTATTACTTTTTCACGCAAAAACCAGCGGATTTTGATGAAACTTTACAGTAATATAGATTATACATCAGAATAACATATAGGCTACATAATATCACGCTATGACCTTCGGGAGCGGAACAATAATCAAAATTATATTATAACGCTGGTGAAACTGCGGAGGCAGCTAGTCAATAATATTAAACCTTTGAACACACGTGATTTGAGACACAACAGAAAGACAATAGCAGCCCGACAGCCGGCTGTCGCTTGGGCGTTGAAAAGTTAAACCATCGTATAACCTGGTTCATTAAAGAAAGGAATCTAAAATGGCGGCGCTTATCTTCTCTCGCTCGCACACTAGTGCCGTCTATACTTACTCGCGCGCGTATCATCAACATAAAAAAAATTGTCTTGATTGGCTTCCACGCTGCCTTGACGCGCTCAGAGTTCCTTTTTACAGATATCTTGTTATAGTTTTCTGTTATTTTTCCGTTGTTACCTGTTTGTTATTGTGGTATATATCATTAGGAACCTCTGTGCGCAAAAAATGTATCGGATATGTTCTGAGGAACGAAATAACAATACAACACTGAAACAGCAACGGCACTGACCTCGGCCAATACCACTTTGCCAGTTGACCTTCCTAAAAGTCTCGGAGAAAAAATCACACTCAATATGGTATTGTTTAACACCTGACATTGACATCTTAACGAGGACGCTTTCGTTCTGACAAGGCTGCATAGGATCGCACACCGGTTTTATATGGACACTAGCAGTTTTACCCGAGTTTTCGGTGTCTGCTTTGCTTCCGTTGGTCTTAGTGTTGTGTTACATAACCTATAGTACCTCTATAGTAGGCTAAGTTTTTTTTTTGTAGTAAAAAAGTAATTTTCAACTTATACTTCCTGGGATCGCGTTCAACAAAGTAACTTTTCAGCTTTATAATATTAGTATAGATATAGCCTATGCCCGTGTCTGCGTTCGCGTAGAAATAAAATATACCGTAAAACATCGGTCATTAATCATTTTAAAGCATTCGGTGGTAATGTAGTTTTTCTATCAGTAAAATATTTTTATTTAGTCAGTACTTCAAAAGATTACCTGACGCAAACTGACAACTTTAGTTTTTAACATGACTTTCTACATACAGTGCAACCGTAATATAATGATTTCCTCGATTTAATATATTTTTCGGAACCCCCTGGAACTGATCATAAAGCTTAATGCAAAATATACCTTCACATTACGAATATTTTTTCTACATAACGTATTTATAACGCATTTTCAATCATTGCAGAATATAAATAATAACATTATTTACCCCTATTAACCATTTTCTAACTTATTACCTACATAATGTATCTTACCAATCAAACCACACAATTCCATTATTTATAACATACATTCATGACTTGTCGAGACGATTGAGGCATGTGAAATTTATTGCAAGGCAATCATTCGTAGCAAATCCTTCACTATCCAATCCATACATGTATAAGGGTAAATAGAAGACTATGTAATATTAATATTGTTAATACCAAGTTTTTACCTTGTTTTAACTATACTTAAACTAACCTGACCCCTAACCTAATTAACGAATATTTACAAATTCCCTTCATCTTTGTTGTATCAAAGATGCACTGTAATGCTAAAACTTCTATAGAAGCTATATGTAAACAGAAATTTGAAAAACATATTCTTAATAATGTTTGTAGAGTTTCATTTTAACCTAATTAATGAATAGTCTCTAATTCCCTTCAGGTTTGTCCGTATACAATAGATATATCATTTGCTGTAAACAGAATGATCTAAAAACTTATCTATACAAAAAAATGTCCGTGGAATTCCTAGGTTTTAACCTGGGCTCCTAACTTCCGCTTTCCAACTGTTCTTTTCCTTTTAATTCAAAAGTATCTTTATCTTACTCCATACCTGCATTATTATTATTATTTATTATTATTTTAAAATATGTTTCCATATCTCGGGACCCTGAGGTCCCGGACTTTTGGAAGGCGTACGAGGGGCCGAAGCCAACTCGCAGAGGCCCCTTGAGGAAAAACTTTATGTGGAATGGGACACCGACCGACGATTATCCCTATATGCACTATGTAAGTTCACCTAAGGACAACCCCCGGTTGGTGTTGGACTATTGTAAAATATGGCAACTAACAAAAATTTTGGACTATGGGTTTGGATTCTTTCATGAATAAGGTACCAGAAACTATGGAGTGACTATGGCCCCTGCCTGACCAATGGTTGTATACACTGATAGAATGGCAGGGGGTGACTTGCACACTCAGTAAATGGGCCCCCGAAAACGGCCGCTAGCACATAGTGACGTAGCGACAAGGGGGCAACATATATCGAGGTGCTAGAGGAGTGGAGAGGTATTCCACGGCTATCAGGACAATCCCGGAAGTACGGTCAAGATCCCTACCAGCATCTTACTGGAATACTTCCTTCCCCCGAGCACGTATGCTCTTGCGAATCTCCACTCAAACCAGCCAATGAAGGCAAGAGTGAGGTGGGAGCCTTGTTCCTCGTCAGTCCTCACTCTGGCCGGCCAGTTAAGGCAAGCCAGAGATGAAGAACAAAGGGTCTCCCAGGAGGTCAGGTCCACGGGGTCGCTACTGCCCGACAGCTCGCCACAAGCTGCCCTGCGGGTTATTATTATTATTATTATACCTGCACTAAATCTTCGAACACACGTGATTCAAGACACATTAGAAAGACAGTAGCAGCGCGACAGCCGGCTGTCGCTTGGTCGACGAAATGTTCAATTGTATAATTCAACTAACAGCGTCAACTGTGTCCATTTTATTAAGCCTGGAGGTTTCTATCCAAGTTTGTCTTCGTTCACCTTCAAAATCTTCCCCAAAATTGCGTACTACATGACCTTGTCACCTCAAACGCATTCTAGTTACGTCACCAGCTAAAACTGTGTGTATCATAAACCTGTCTACATCGTTGTGACAGAGGTGTGGTGTGTTGTCTTGTAAACAATGATTACTGAGTAAATCAATAACACAACCTGTTAGTTCGTGTGGTCTAATTTTAACTTGCCCGAGTAACCTGCAAACTGGTTGTTGCGTCGCGTTATTGTGTATGTGTCGTTTACATGGTACGATTTGTGTTTCACTTGGAAATATGCTGGTAATTCTTAGTTTGTAGTTTTTTCAGTTATTATCCATGGGTCTGGTGTTTGAACAGGAATCTGTATCAAGGAATGAGAACCAGCATCAGGCTACTATTATGTCTTTTATTTTGTACAACTGTATCTTAGTATTTCGCTTACCGTAAATGTGAAGCAGACAATAAGGTGTTCATTTTTGTTTGTTTATTTGTGATTCTGTGACAAATAAACGTTACCTCTTTCTTTTATTTTTCAAGGTTTTAAATAGTTCTAGATTGAATTTTTAACTGGAGCTATGATTTCTACACCCGTATGATTTCTTGAAATAGCCGCATCTCTTTTCATTCCCTGTTCCCTTCTTGAATAGATTTTGTGAAAGATTACCTTTGTACTATCAGTTTTTAATTCGCATGCTCTTTCTGAATAGCAATTCCAACATTTTGTAATATTAGCCATAGTAACATCTGTTATCCTTCAGAAGTCATTCAGAATAATTTCAAGTTCAAATAATCACTTGACGTCATTGAGACACGATTACGATGTGTATATAATTAGCAAATCAGGAGACTAATTCTAGTCATTTTTAGGAACTTTTGGACATTCTAATCTTACTCTGAATATGTCAAATATGACTGTGTTTCACCTGTTGTTTTTACCCCACGTCAAAAAGTAGGAGGTTCTCAATTCGATGGGTTTTTTACGTCGAATGTTGCGGGATCTTCAGACTTCTATGAACTCTTGTCTTTCTTCTTACACAGGCATGTATTGCATGTATTATTTAGCTGTCCCCCGCGGTTTCACCCGCATTATATCAGATTTTTGATTACTAAAAAAAGAAGATAAAAAGTATTCTATGTCCGTCCCCTGGTTCTAAGCTACCTCCCCACCAATTTTCAGCTAAATCGGTTCTGCCGTTCTTGAGTTATAAAATGTGTAACTAACACGACTTTCTTTTATACATATAGATTTTGTTGTCCCATATATATGTACTTTCCTTGACTTTTTATAGCACATGTGCACAGGCGGATTTCCGATGGAGTACAGTCAACCAAACTACTTGGTATAAAGGTCTTAAAACTTGCAATCATTGCTCACGGTAGAAAAGAAGGAGATTGTCAATTCGTCGTCGTCGTCGAACGTCTGCATTTATTTAATACGTAATTATCTTATATTATTCAACGTCACGTGCTTATCTAATATGACGTCATTGTGTCATTGCAATATTATATTGCCTTAATGTGCTCTTTTTGAAGTTGGTTTCTTATTTAGGTAATATCTTAAATTCGCAAATTTATATTATTATGCTCTACATTTTCTTGCAAGGTCCTATATCCCTCTACATTACATACATACATTCATTGTTTCTGTTCTAAACACAATTTCACGATACGTTAGAACACATTTTTACGATTCATATAATTTGGATAAACAAAATTGTGAAAGTTCTAAGTAGTCAATTATTTTATATCATGCTCCTAAGTACACCAGATTCAAGGCTTCAAAAGTTATGACGCACACAACAATAATAAATAATACCAGTGTAAAAAATATGAGTATTTTACCCAGTACACCAAGAATCTTGTTCGATTGTACATTATGATTATCATAATCAAAGAATGTAGTTTTTATTTTCTTTCTTTGGCAGTACATCCGGCAGTTATTGTATATTCGCTTGTTTCTAGATTGTAGACTTCAATTGTTGGAATCTAGCCAAATTTCTGTCGAATATCAGGCTAAAACTATAAAAGACGACTGGATTATCCTTGGATTATCATATGTTGGGAAAATGGGCAGATGCATTCTGTTTAATGTTATTAAAGAATATTATAGAAATCTGATTGCAGATCTGGTTAATGGTTCGCAGTCACATTTTATAAGATTTTTGGTCGGGAAAGTTTGTATTTATCTTCTATGTCTATTTTACCGTAAAATAAGATTAATGATTAAATCAACGTTTGCTGCTAATATCGCGTCAAACACTGATTGCATGGTTGCCTGCCACTACATCAATAACCCGCTTGACAATGTGTCACATTAATTTTTCATTCGAGAAACTGGTTTTTATATAATAATCGATCACGTGATTTATGATATAACAGTGAATGTATACAGTAACACTTATCGTTTATTTTTAATATTCAAAGTATGATTATCTTGATATTTGATAGACAATATCGTAATCGAAATATTGTTGCCCTCGCTTTGATAATGTTATAGGAAAATACATATGTTGTAGTTGTACGATATTCACCATATTGTAGTAGAAACAACCGTTATTTTATATATTTTCCCGTGCGAAGCTGGGAAAGGTCACCAGTATACAAATAAACAAATCAACATCATATCTGCTATTCCTACACTTCGGAAGAGGAAGTTATCAATCCAAAGCCAACGTATCAATATAAAATCGTCGCATATAAACGCCAATGCTAATTACTGTACCATATTCATGTCGACATTCACATTTAACTATAGAGACACAAACCTTACTGCTATCATCATAAAGGTTAGTTTCGCCTGACAAGCGTGCGGTGAAGTTGACGGTCGACAGCCATATTTGTCGGCGATTCGGTGAACGGTGTCGGTGAAACGTTCGTGCATGTTAAGTTGATTACTTTTTATTGGTTGTTTCTGCTTTTGTTCGGGGAATGAGAGGTGGCCAAGATTTGGATTTGGACCTTTTAGGACCTTTTTAGGATTCTTGTTGGAGAACCTCTCACTTTCGTTAGTGTTCTTTGTGCTCAAGACGTTGGCCTCCTTGCGTTCTTTGTAGATTTAAACTGTTACTGAAAAATACTGACTGCCACTTAAATCTGTATGCTTCTCTCATCAAAATAGCGTCTTGGTCATAAAAGTAAATTTACAAAATACGTATCATTTTACTGATAATGATGATACATAATCATGTGTGAAAAGACCACTTGCTTGTGAACTGCTTTCCGTACCTACATTCTTCTCAAAACCTTTTTCGCCGCTGTAGGGTAAAAATTGACATTAATACACAATATCCCTTACCCATTATAATCCTCTCAAATTACGGATATTTGACTTCCGAATCAATAATAATTATGACTAGTGGCATGTTATCCAATAACTGGTACTTTACTAATTTGCAAATATTGGTAACTACTTATTTACACAAAAATATAAAGACGTACTTACACGAGTAACAAACAAGCCACAACTGAGCGATAAAAAAGGGAGCAAGCGATGGTACCATTCGAATAAAGTCAATGCATTTGCTTAAGCCTTAAAATGATGGAAGTGCATCTACGCGAGACATAATGCTTTTTAATGCCGTAAGGTATTCAATCGATTAAAGTTGACGGGTGACAGATTGACTTAGAGGAGAAAAACATGTTTCACCGACCCCAAGTAAAATAGCATGAGAAGAGGAAGAAAAAGACAACCGATGAAAGTACATCTTCTACCTACTGCTAGACAGGCCTCCTCAATTGAACGGCATTCTTCTCAATTTTCGCGACTTAAAAACATGTTTTGCCGACCCCAAGTAAAATAGCATAAGGGCAGGAAGAAGAGGACAACCGATGAAAGTACATCTTCGACCTACTGCTAGACAGGACTCTTCAATTGAACGCCATTCTTCTCGATTTTCGCTAACTTTCATTCGGCTACTAAACGTGTTTCGAAGTTACGGTAACTATAAAATAACGTGTCTTTGCGATATACTTTATTTTAATTCTTTCTGGACTCCTTTCATCGCTATGTCGCTGATGGTTGCATGGTGGTTGCTTCAATTAAATCTATGCGGTTAAAGGCACCAACCTTCATCATTATTACTTTCTGCTTGCGCCAATCCACTGCCCCCGATCTTCGGTTATACACATTTTTATGATTCTAGCGACTATTCACGCATTTTCGCTACATCAAGCCGAGGGCCATCCAATACTATGCTTGTACTTATCGTGGTACCACTGAAGAACAGGCTTTATTATTTATTTAATTTAATCTTACTAAATATCAGATGTACTACATCCAAAACGCTTGCAAGAGTATTCCAACGATTGTCAGATGTTCAGTAGGCACTGCCGTTTGCTGCTTCGAAGCTATGATATGGCAATATTTGGTTCGCGTGTGAATTCATTATTCATTCTTTCATTAAAATTAATTTTCCTTTAGCCCTTGGCCACGTGTTGTAGGTGTGGCGTAGCTGTGTCGCGATGTAGAAAGCCTTTACAAACAATTAACTGGAGTAGAAATACGTAAACTACAGATGCCATATACCGTTAACGAAGCAACAAGTTCATTCCTACAGTTGACTATAAAATTATTGATTATGTTGCAACGCTAGACGTTATTAAATACTTTTATTTTATGGGAATTACTTGTTGAATCCATACTAATATTATAAATGGGAAAGTGTGTCTGTCTGTCTGTTTGTCTTTCTTTCACGGGAAAACGGAGCGACGGATTGACGTGATTTTTTAAGTGGAGATAGTTGAAGGGATGGAGAGTAACATAGGCTACTTTTTGTCTCTTTCTAACGCGAGCGAAGCCGTGGGCAGAAGCTAGTTTATTATAATCTTCACGTTTTCATTGTAAGTGCTTTTATAAACATGTAAACTCTCATAGACAAGTAAGTAGGTCATGCAAATATTTGGTTCTTGCGGGTGTCGAACCCATGACTCGTAAAGCATGTCAAAGCAAAATCACTTACAAGATTGGTAAGTGTTTTTTTCTCTTGCCTTGCTCAGAACTAAACCTACTAGAATGACTCACATACATACAAGTTTAAAAACATAAAAGCGGTCGTATTTTCCTTCTAATAATATGTCAATTTACTGTCCATTATCTTTCATACTGAAGGTCATTATACTGAAAACCATCGGAAATATCCAATTTCAAGTGTCACGATTAATACCTATTGTGAATGTTTTGCTTTTCATGTTTCTTTGACATATACTGCTGAAAATTATTGGGTTATTTGCGGGGATATCAATGTTATTAGAACCCTTACAACAATTGGTTCCTTACAACAAGTCGATACTACTTAAATTAACAATAGTGGAATAAATCAATACTACACACAGGGACGTTGACTAATAACTCTAAATAGATACAAGTTAACAGAATTAAATTTACAGAAGGCATATACATATATCACACACACACACCATACACATTCATTTGTAACTTCTCATACACACTCCATTACATTTATACCCTCAACTATATATACCCGCAACGCAGCTATGCAAAGTTGATACTAGCATTCTGTTCTGTAGCAATTATATGTAAGTAAAAAAATTGTAAATCCGTAATTGGCTGTAAGGTAGATTTTAAGTACCTATGTTAAGTAATTATTGAGAGCTGTGGATTTTGTGATAACAATAAATAAATAAATAAATAATTGGTGGCAAGGGTAAAATGCCACGGGCCCCTGAACAGAAGTGGCATTTTGACCACGGGTCCATCAGTCGATAGAAGCAATGGCTGAGCCATGTAATGTAGAGACGTAGCTGAGTGCAAATTGAGCGGTGCCGTGCGCTTGAGCCACGGTAAATTTTGACAGATCCTTTTTAGCTACTAGACAAGGGGGAATCTGGACTCTGATTGATCCTTTAAATGATCTTTTATTGAAGCTCAGTGTTGGCAGTACAGCTGTATGAGTTTGTCACGGGCCTCACGGTACATATAATACATTTTTGTAGTGACTTTGATCTGGAAGACCATGTCATCTTCGTACTGACAAACAGTACTATCTTAGCTTAATTTCTAAATTACAAATTTTAAAGCCTGCCCCGAAGATACTAAAATACATGTGAAAGTAACTATGTTTGTCACGCTTTCGCCGCTAAACCACCGAATTAATTGTGATGCAATTCATGCAAGGATACCGGTTATTTTTTTAATCCGCAACTTGTTGTATGTCCGTGATAAGTAACCGCAGTTCACAAAATATCTGTATTTAAAGTTTCGGTAGTTATACCATTTATAACTCAAGAACATCTAAACCGATTATAATGATCTTTGATTTTTCTAGATTTGACTCCGATCAAAATAGCAGAATAACTGTTAAATTATTGAAGAAATTCAAGATAAAAATTTTATGATGAAAATTTGTTTTTTACTTTAATGCCATCTCTTAATCATGTCTGAAATATAACACGGATAAAAATGAGCATTCCTTTTGACAGCGTAACATCTGTCGGTTTTATTTACTTTACGTTACTTTGAAGTTCTTTGAAATTGTGTAAATTCACAACATGTCATTACATAATTAGCGGGCCATCCACTAGCGTTCATTCCTGCCGGATTGTACAATCCTTACAGAATGAACGCCAGTGGATTTGCAACAACGAGAAAGAATGACGGTATTAAAATCCCACCATCCATCCCGTCGCGACAATCCTTACGGAATGAACGCCAGTGGATTTGCAAGAGCGAGAAAGAACGACGGTATTATAATCCCACCACCCGTCCCGTCGCGACAATCCTTACGGAATGAACACCAGTGGATTTGCAAGAACGAGAAAGAACGACGGTATTATAATCCCACCACCAGTCCCGTCGCGACGGGCGCGACGCGCTCTGTGATCAAGTTATTGTTTATTTGTCCGCCGTGATTCTCCCAGTCTACCTTAGGGTGATGCAGAGACAAATCATGGTAGATGCAAAATGCAAAGGAACAAAAATAATACTAAAATTAAATATATAAGTACTTATATTTACATATTAAAGTACTAAATACCTATAGGTACACTCACATAAACATAAAGATAAATATTTATAAACATAAATATATTATAAACATAATCGTTGCAAGATGAAAATAATCCTTAAAGATTATTTAAAATGACGAGCATTCCTTTCAAATGACAACAATCTTCATAAAATAGGAGGATTGTCACCATCCACACACGCGCAATCCCTCGGTATGGCTGACAAGATGCAAAGTGACAGGAATGTACACAAACGTGTGGATGGTCACTGAAGGATTGTTTTTCCTGCCGGACTGGCGTGTCGTGATAAAGCGAGGGGAAAGAACGAAGGATTGTGGTTTAGTTAGTGGCTTCAACGGTTTTATTTTATCCCGTCGCATTTCTGTACGGATTGAACGACGGGACAAGCCTGAAGGAATGAACGCTAGTGGATGGCCCGCTAATAAAACAAAGTCGCTTTCAGTCTGTCTGTCCGTCCTTATGTATGCTCAGATCTTCGAACACACATGATTCGAGATACAATAGAAAGACAATAGCAGCGCGACAGCCGGCTGTCGCTTGTTCGTCGAAAGGTTAAAATTACGCAACGGATTTTGATGCGTTTTTTTTTTCATTATAGATGTTTATCTCTGTAATAAATTTTATTTGATTTAGGACTACAAACAACAGTAGTATGTACGGTGGGCTACAAATCAAGCTATACAAAACCAGTAAAGCTGACTTCTGATTGTACGAAAAACATACACAATGCGAGGTCAGCTAAAACTGGTTTTGTATAGCTTCATGTGTAGCCGTGTGTACATAAAATATGAAACATGCATTTTATAGTATGGAGACTAGAGTAAAAGCAGAAATTTCAAACATTTGTAATACCCATGCAAAGCTAGGGCGGGTCGCTAGCCTTAATATATTTGGAACATCAAAATCCGTTGAATCTACTAGATATATTCCAGATATCTACATTTGAGCCATCAGCTCAGTTCCGGAGTCCGGAAGGCGGTGCCGGCACACTCCGGACATTCGTTAAAACTTTCACAAAATGTATGCAGAATGCTGGGCCCAAGCCCGGAACCCGGGAAACCTTGATGATATCTTGGCTTACAGATATACATACCAGGGAGATAGGCTTTTAAAACAAAGATATTTTCTTAATTGTATTCGAAGTTAAAGTCGAATCATTTATTTTTAATAGACCATTAAACCTTCGGACACACGTGATTAGAGACACAATAGCGGCGCGACAACTGGCTGTCGCTTGGTCGTCGAAAGGTTAAAAAGTCACTTTAGAACGTCACCAACAAAACTAAGAAAAAATAATCTAGTTGCTATATATACCTGGATGTTCTACATCTGTTTCTCACCTAACTCCTAAACGACTGGACTAATTTGGACCTAAGTGGTTTAAAAGCATAATGGAAACCATAAGTGGCATTGCTGTCGGTGTAGCAGGATGCAGGACATCGTCTGTCAGCTCTGCGAGTTGAAAATGAAGTCTAGGGGGACAAACTTTATGAATGTTTTTTTTAAACCCCTAAACCAACCGAAGTCGAACCTTGCTTGAACCTCAAGAAAGGACGTCAGGTACTTTTTATTATCAAACTTTTTAATTTTCGTCTTTGTTCACGCAAGTGCTAGATTAGATTAATTATTATTAGAACTCAAGTGTAAACAACTGTCAGGCCCAAACGGCTTACAAGTCTCTATTGTTCTTTTATCGTTTTCGGACTTTGTTTTAATAATATCTAAAATGAAGAAAATATCTTATATGGTTATAGAAGCCATTTCATTTGTTAATTGATATTGCGTTTCTAAATAATCATAAAAAATATTTGTTTTCTTCGACAACAAATACTTGTATAAATGTAATTATAACATTCAATATTATATATTTGTTATTATATGTCTAAACTATAGTAATAAAATACAGCCGAAGTGTAATGCTTTTTTGGTTGATTAAACGCTCTAATCTCTGAAATTGCCAGCCGGATTCGATAAATTATTTCCGTTTATGATAGCCAGATTTATGAATTATTATATGGCATAATAACATCACGCTGCGACTCACAAGAACAGAGCAGTAACCTAATACGCCTAGACGGCTATTAAATTTATTTTTTCCTGTGGTATTGGGTTGTGCTCTTGAAAGATACTGTTGTGTTCTACTGCTAGTTTTACTGCTCTGTTTTAGCTGAAGTCTTCCATATTTAATAAATAAATAAATAAATATGTATTTTTTAAGCTTTTCCTACGAGCATTTCTTCCTGTTATCGTGGGTGCGTTCACAAACACGCTTATTACAGCCACCCGGCAGCCACTCCGCACCGACTCGCCTCCTGCGGCTAGTATTCTTTATATGGACTTGTATGGGCATGCGCTCACTATCAACTCCGTACCGTCACCGGATCGCCTCGCTTATAAGGCGAGTCGGTGCGGAGTGGCTGCCGGGTGGCTGTAATGAGCTATGACCTTTAAACTTACAAACAACCAATCTATAAACAACCTGTAGACTGTAGAAACATTTGTCTCGTGAGGGAACTAAAACAGCGGCACGTAACACAGAATCTAACCCCTTAATCCACGTTGGTTATAAAAAAAACAACTGAAAAATACCTTACTTTCAGGCTATTACACTCGTATAGGAAAAGTTTTACCATTCACAAACAAAACAAAGTCGGTTAGTACAATATAAATCAATATTCAGTACTTCGAGTGTAATTTAGATAAGCTGCATGACACATCATGACTAAACCGCAGAAGTTATAAAGTATAGACTGTTTCCTTTGTTCATCCGTTTGATAAGTAATAAATACTAAATGGAAGTTATTACTGGCACCAGTCTCAAATGAAAATCTTTACTTCTTTTTCTCTTTCTTCCTGCCCTTATCCCATTTTACTAGGGGTCGGTGCAACATGATTTTTTTCTACCATGTCAACCTATCAACCGTCATTCTTCACTTACTTCTTTTTCGTTCATATCATTCTTAATTAACATCATCATTCCACCTCTTCTTCGGCCGTCCTCTCTCCCCTTCTATCCCTCTATATTCATGCACATAATTCTCTTAGTTACATGCGTTTCATCCCTCCTCCACACAGCTCATACCAGGACAAACGATTTCCTTTCAGTTTTTCTTTAACTTGTGTTACTTTCTTCTGACTTTATCAATCCTGGTCACTCTGCACATCCATCTCGACATCTTTACATCTAAAAATCTTTACATACATAGTATAAAGCTAAAATGTTCCTCATAAAATTGAAAGGTCTTTTGAACTATGCAACGGAATTTAATTTGGTTTTCATCAATAGACAGCGTGATTGATGAGAAAAGTTTACGTGTATAATACTTGCATGTTAAGGCTGATAAAAGCCGAGAATTTTAATGAATTGTAACATTCTACATTAAACAAAGACGGGTGACCTGGTACCATTACATACTGGTGACATTACATATAGCTTAGCTATAAGCTTTAATATTGTAGCGAAAGAATAAATGTTTTTTAAAATATTTATCATTGTTACAAGTTGCTTGAATATACTCATAGAATGTTCTTGACACCTTCTCCATTCTACAAAACGTTCGTATATTCTCTTGTTTATTCACGAGTCCACTGCTTTAAGTATTCTCCCGTATGCATTTAATCTTAGTTTTTCAAACAATGGAACATTTTCACAGGTCAACGAATTTTCCCAGACATTATTTACAATAACATGACATAATATTATCTCGAATGATTTCATCTCTGCAGACAAAATTATCAGAATTTTTGTTTAAATGTAAGAAAACATTTTATCTTTTAATGTTCGTACCTACCAACATCACTGAGCTATCTAGCTAAGTGTTAAATAATAAATTCACGTCACTTATGTCTGGAAAAATCCAAGTTTGTCGACGGTAAAATAATAAAAAATATATTATATGATGGGGAACACGTTTTCGTTTATGTCATTGTACGGCAATAACTGATATGTGAGTCTCATATTGTTGATGTCTGTAACTGGCAGTGTTTAGTCACTTAATACACAGACAGATATCAACAAAAGACACCTCGCAGTAGCGTTGACATCCCAGAGTCAAAGATAAAATCATCAATAAACACTGCTTCACGGCAGACATAGGTATGATGGTAATACGCCCCCAGACTACCTCCTTCACAAAGAGCTAAGCCTACTAAGCCTTTGAGTACTTAAACCCATTACAAAGTTAAAAGTCCAAAATATAAACACCAAAGTCAAGGCCTCCCTCTCTTTTTATCCTCCCTAAAAACATCTCTCTCTCTTTCCAGCATTCCTGCTATGTAGTAGACCGCTGATCGTGGTGAACGTGCACTTCAGGGAGAAGCTGGACGCCAGTGACGTCAAGAGCCTACGGAGTATAGCGGACCTCGCGGTCTCCACCGGCCTGGAGGTGGTCTTCATTGGCGAGTTCCGGACCAGGAGTAATGTGCAAAGTAAGTAGAAATAAATAGTCGTTAAAGAGTACAGACATTAAAATTGCTAGCTAAATCATCAATACTGCTATATTTGGGTATCGACTGATAATGTTCCACCAAAAGCATGCCTGAATCACAGGAAGGGGCCCAACAGGGCCAACGCCTGCCGGGGCTGCGGAATGTTTTTAATAGTTACCGTGACCCTGGAACATAAAGGGCAATCGAAGGAACATGAGTGGGTTTTAGTCAGTAAGAGTCAGACACGCCCTCCCGCAGTCGTCAGTAAGAGTCGGACGGGAGCAGTCATTGGATGATTTCCCACTCACCAAAGTCAGTCTTGACCAAAATTGGTTTTGCTCTTCTTACAAGCCGAAATTGCGCTAATAACAAAGTCCCAAAAAGTTAATAGCTATTGGAAGAGTGTCTTACGACTTAATCGATTTCTTTTTATTGTAAATATATCTAACTAGCTTGCCGTAATATTTACCACTAATTATGCCTATGAATTTTGATGTAGAACTGACATTAGACATGTACAGGCATTGAACAAATGACAAACATTTTATTTTAAACTAGCTTTTGCCCGCGACTTCGTCCGCGTGGAATAATAGTTCCCGTTCCCGAGAGACTTCCGAGATGAAAACTATCCTACGTTCTTTCTCGGGCCCCAGACTATATCTGTACCAAATTTCATTCAAATTGGTTCAGTGGTTTAGGCGTGAAGAAGAGACAAACAGACAGATTTACTTTCACATTTATAATGTTAGTACGGATTAACACATTTTAAATTAATTTTAAGATCGCTTACAACCCTTTCTGTTACACAAGGGATATTAAGTGATTTGGCTCTTTACGTATTAAAAAAATCAGGGAAGACTAACTAAAATATGAATACAAAATTTTCCCTTACTAACTAAATAAGTGGTGTGACGGAGGGCGGAAAGCTTCCGCAGGTGACAATTGTGTCACTGAAATATTCATAACGTCAAGGTTGTGGCCGTGGTGTTATGTGTAATTCCACACTACAAATAACTAAGTACAAAGTTTTTACTATAGTATAACATTATTTTTTAAACAATAAAACTGTTTGTACTAGAACCATGTAATTTATAAAGTTTTAATGATATGGATTTACACGACACTTACAATTGCCAGAAACATGGCTTTTAATTGAAAAAGATTTAGTGTGAATCGAATTTACACTACACACATTAAAATCGGACAAAAGAACGCTTTTCTTTTGAACATCATTAATTTGTTGCACTGAATTCTGTAAGCAACAGCCATTAAAATTTCGAATACTAAATCCTAAAAAAACACCATTTTAGACCTAGCTTCTATTGATGAAACAACAAAGCATTTTCACAGATTTTCCATAAGGAAACAAATAAACAATTTTACTTTTTCATAATAAAAATATTAATTTTAAATCCAAACAAAGTAATAACGACCTTTTAATTAACATTGTTGCATTATCTATATCCGGCATAACGACAGAAGTCTTCAGCAAAAATGTTAATGATAAAAAAACAATAGGATTATTCTGATAAGCAATTGTTCAAACAAGTTCATTATGATCAACGTGTTCTATCAATTATTATCTACTGTTATTAGGATACAGCTGCGAAAATTACGTCATGTGTCTGGTCGAATTTCACGTGCGTACGCGGTGAAAATTTGCCATCTATCCACAATTCCACATATAAATAAAACAAAGGCGGTTTATTTACATCATATAACTTGAAAACAGCTCTACCGAATAGCAGCATAACTTTTAAAACATTAAAAAAAAGGAAAATAAAATGGTGAATATTCAATTTCCAATATGACGATGACAGAAAGTAAGCACGCACAACATTATACGTTTAAAAGCCCGTGGCATGTGGGGCCCCTAACCAGCCTAGATGCGGACCTGGGGCCCTAGTCTGCTGTTACAATCGTGTCTCAATGACCAGTCATCGGCCGGATATTTGACGACTTTGACTGTTTTTGTATGGGAAATGTGTCAAAAGTTTGACGTTACACGTCCAAAATCGATCATTGAGACACGATTGTAATAGCAGACTAGGGCCCCTGTACGTTTACCTAAACCCGAAAAACTAAAAGGGGAGGGCGCACCGCCCAGAACCTATCTAGCTACGTCACTGACTTCGAGAACCCTAAGCTGCCTCAATACGGTAGTTTCCACCATTATCAATTGACTTACTTTTTATGAGCTGTCAAAACGCCATTCTCCAATAGATTTCGTATGGCAATGGCGAGTTATGACGTCACTATAATAACAACTCAGTTGACTATCTATTTATTGATTTCAAAACAACTAAAAAACAAATTTTATAGCAAATTGAAAATGAACTGAATTTATTAGGCTGAAATTAATAGAGGTTTTATAGGAATTGTTTCTAACATTTATTGGTTAATGGTGGAAACTACCCAATTCAAAAGCTAGAGCCACTATTGGCCCATTCCCCTTATGGTCGGTGTCCCTTCTATTCAGGGGCCCGTGGCCTCTTGCCTGTTTTGCTACACTATTAATACGTCCTGATAAAAGATATACTTATATGAAACTAATTAACTAATAGCAGGGAAGTATGTGTGTTCGAAGTAATTAGTAGTTATTTTCCGGATTCTCACCTAGTTAGCGTGTCGATGGGTATCTAAATTGAAGTGAATTTAGCTTAGGCAGAGTATAGACTTTTATGTATCGTGTAGCGTAAAAGAATCTGTCCCCTACACCGTATTATATAAGACTATTGACGATGTTAAGGTCGTCTGTGTTCTCCCAATTCGTTTTCTTCCAAACCAAGGAGGGTTCATGGGCCAAAGTACATAATCATAATGCCTACCTGTATTTTTTTGCCAGTGGCTGCAAAAATGCCGTTGGTCTTATTCTGAGTCCTACATTGTAATCGATTTAGCCCTTGTATTTGTATCAGTCAAATGCAAGGATCATCTAGGATTCTAGGTTAATGACTGAGGTGCTCTCTTAATGAGGCCACTCAGATTTGAGTAAACCTGTCCGGACAATGCAAGCACATTTGTCAGATTGAGAGATTGCGTTCTTTACCTAATTGTCCCCTGATTCAGTGGCATGCATTTTATATGGCAAATAAGCAGTTCTTACCTTTCTTAAAACCAACATATAAAAGATTTTCATGCTAGATTTTTATTTATTTGTGTAGGTAGTGCCTACCTACCTGCTCCTCAACTGAGCCTTACCTACTTACCTCAAATGAATCTAAACTCCAATACATTATTTTGTTTCATACAAAATTAAATATTTGAAACCTAATGAGTATAAGTGACCTTGAAAGAAAAAAAAAACTGACTTAGTGCACACGAGGCACTTATTTTTAAAATATCTTACGTCATCTTTTCTCGTTCGTATTAAAAGCTCAAGTAGATGACACATAAGAACCATGAGATGTAATTTTATTTAACACTTTATATTTAGATGGGAAACGGGCCATCATTAAATTATGTTGCACCTTGAGGAGAGAAGGGATCAAAGAAGTGTGACATATGACAAGAGATAGGGTCATAAGATATCAAAATGTAAAGTGAAAAAAATACAAAACAAACTGTAAAAGAATTTTTTTTTGTTTACGTCAGTTTTGGGTTTAAAATTACAAAATGACGTCAAAATAATGGCCCGAAATCCTTTGTGACAAGGACGGGAAGGGGGTCAAAAAAACCCAATAGATGCCTATGCGCTCGTTTTTTAAATACTTCCGGGTTATATGAATTTGGAAACACAGACAGGGAATTCCATTCCTTCGCGGTGCGCATTATGAACGATTTTGAGAAGCGCTGCGTGCGGATATGAGGAATATCAACCAAGAAAGGGTGGTATCCTGCCGTACGTCTGAATGTCCGGTGGTAAAAAGGAGATGAGGGAATGAGCTCGTGATTAATTTGATTTGACGTTATTTACGAAAGACCGTAAAGTTACACAGATGAATGTTGCATAATGTTTTGAAATTTATAAATCAAAAGTATGATGTAAACCGCACAAGAACATCAAAACAAAATTTTAGTTTGATCTTTTAATTTACTTTGTATTTAGTCAATAATTTCCTTAAACTAATCAGGATTAATTATTTACTACATTACACTACATAATTAGAATACTTAATTTTAATAACTACTTCCTTTATCTTTTCCAGCATTCAAGACCTGCCAATCAGTGCTTAGCGAAGACATAATAACGACCGTGGACGTCAAAGCTACGGGTCAAAGCGGTATTCTATGCCCTGGTATGTTAGACAGCACCAACTTCAATGGACACTCCGGCGCTATCAAAACAGGTTTAAGCCACTTAGCCATACCACGCGGCTGGTCCTGGGGCGGCCCTGCGTCCCCCTTCTGCCCAATCTGGGCCGAAATTAAAGTCCCAGATTGACAAAAACATACAAATAAGTATGGAAATAGTAGAAATCTAGCAAATTTTCTGTCCTCGGCTGTTCTACTCGTACTACAATGCCTTCTTGTGGTGTTACTACAATTATACTTCAATTGAGTAGGACGGCCATCTTAGACAAAGTTGGCGCCAATTTTACTGTCAATTTTAAGGTGTCAAAATGTATTTGTATGTACTGTATTTATGGTTTTAAGTGTTAGATTTTAAAAATACGTGGTAACCCGGAGATTTGGGCCATAGGGATGTTATAAGTTGTGTGGGTTTAATTTTCTTGAAGGAGTAAAGATGGCGGTTTGACAGATCGGGTTTTTAATTTATTTCCTTAAACGAATTTCTAATCAAGACTTGCTGTGTTTAAAGTATACCTATTGCAATAAAGCTACCTTAATGTGTGTACATTAGTTGTGTAGGACCAAAGTAATATAGTCCAATTTAGCAATATTGCCCAACCAAAGCATTATCTGGGCGTGAAACAACCCGTCAGCAAACGAATTAAATATAATATTTTAACTACCAGTTCAGCTAAGTATGTAATATAAATAAATTTGTAATATATTTATGTAAATATAACGTAGTCTTTGCGGGGCATAGACAGAAAGTGTGCTTTTTAATGTTAAGTAGGTAGATTTAATAGGTTTTCCTAAAATATTATTCAGAGTATCCGCAAAAAAAGATAATTCTAGTGGTATTTGCAAGTTTTTCTTTCAGACTTTGAATCAGAATTTGTTGCTGTTTTTGCAGTTCTTACCAATAATGTTTTATTCTCATATTCATATTTAATAGTTATAATATCAGAAATTCGGACACACAAGCGTTGCATTCTAGTCTTGAGTGTTTTCCATCGATTTATTGAGCTCAAACACGTTATTTGTTCATTTAAAAGCTAGACAAAAAACTAATAAGTTTAAAAAAAATAAAATGTGGAACGGATAAAACATTCATAATAATATGTCGCAGGCATTTTGTGCGAATCCGCCGTTTCCATACGGCGTCGTCATTTTACTATATGCCGAAGGCAAAATGTCAAAGCATACCGATTTCATGCGGGAGCTCTGTTTGCGCCTTAGCCTTATAACCTAACCCATCCGAGTCAGATTGCTACGACATATTACATTACAACAGCAAACGTTTCGCCGTTTATAAAATAACGACGCCATATGTAAATGGGAGTTTCACACAAAATGGTTGCGACATATTTATTTTATTATATACAAAGAAATTATGCGTCCGTCTGTCGATTTTAACATTGTTTTTTCTTAAAAATATTTAACTTATTTTATTTTATGGCCTATTGGAAAAAATATAATGAACTTTTGACTGCTGTGTTTCTCTCGCTATGAATTAGTGATTGAACATAATTATGAAATTAACGCTTTCTATGTAAAAAATATTTTGGCATTAAATAAGTACTAAGAATTAAAAAGATACCTAAATTTTAAAAAATCTACTTAATATTTTTGTATTTTGTGATTTCGATCTCGTAAATTGAAAGAAAAGAATTGTGGGGATAGATTTTTGTAATTTAAAATAAAATATGCTAATAAAATTTTCTGCTGCAATCTCCGAAATGGCTGAACCAATTCTTGAACACTAATTCAATCAAAAAATCACATACCTATTCTTTATCTTTCCTAAAAATAATAATAAATAGAGGATAATATTTTTAAAGTCATAAAATAGCAATGTCCTTGAACTATTATCTAATATAATAATGTTATTTATTTACATGTTTTTTTTTCTTTTGGGTATTTAAGGGGTCCACTAAGCAGACTATGGTGTTCTTAAACGGGCTATATTTATTAATGTGTAGCTGCAATATATTGTCGACAAAATTTTTAGTATCGGCCAGTCACATATAAAACATTGTTGAATTATTTCATTTAATATTTTCAGTATAATCGCTGCACTTTTGATATAATTACTTCATGAGCCATATTTTTCTAAGTTTCTATTGGCCGAATACTCAAACGTCACTTAATTTGAAGCCGCTCTCAAATCTATTACTGTCTTTGTCACTCTCAAGCCTCATCCCCACTAGGAACATTGGTCGAGTGACTTGTGTCCCCGGTGATGCGACATTGTTGAAACTGTTCCTTGTTGCACAGTCGATGAAAAGAACAGTTTCAACAGGTTGCGGCGATGTCGTCCGACGTCGCCCGACATCGCCCGATGTCACCGGGGTCACATGTCGCACGACAAATGTTTCTAGTGGGAACGAGGCTTAAGCCCCGTATCAGGGCTTGAAATACCGTTAAAAATATGGTATCGTTACAGCCCTTTGATGCAGATATCGTTATCTATTAAATAACGTTACCAAATTTAACGTTATATCTGGCACATTTTACCGTTAAACATACGATAACGTTTATTTTATCGTTATGAGTCAGTTTTGTTACCGGCGCGGCGCGGCGCCGCCACTACCTGCCGTGCCGCGCCCGCGCGGCCTTGGAAAAAAGGATAACGTCGCATAAAATAACCAAAATATACCGTTAACTTGTTACCGCTATTTTCACAATAACATTAAAAATACGGGTAATTTTAAACGCTATTTTTAACGTTCTTTTAATGTTATGTTACTAAATAACGCTACCAAATCATACCGATATGCAAGTATCTCTATGGAAATAACGTTACTTAACGTTATTTTTAATGTGAATTGGTAACGTTTTCAAGCCCTGCCCCGTATTCAATGTAAACATTTGTTTAGCAACTGTTGATCAACTGATGTTGTCGCTCGCCGGGCGTCAACTCTGCAGTATGGCGTGACCAACACCGCAACACAAGTGTTGCCCGTAATATGATGACAGCAACTCGTCAACATGTTTATGCAACCATGTTGCTAAACAAAATGTTTACAATGAATACGGGGCATATAGGCATAAAGTAAAACCAGTAACAGATTTGACAGTCTTAAAATGAAGTAACGTTTGAGTATTCGACTTTATACGGCCCATATTTCTTTGGCAATGTGTATCTGCAATATATCAACAGTAATACTTTAAATATTGCCAAACTCAAAAATTGCAACCACACATTCCTGTAAAAATATTGCCCGTTTAAGAGCACCTTAAGTGTAACCAGAGATTCCACGTCGTCTATGGTTTATCAATTTTGTGATAATAAAATAGTATTTAATTTTGTGGTATTATCTGAATAGTTTGAAATGTTTATTAAATGGTGTAAATTATTGATGAATTTTAAAATAAATTATTTAAATTATGATCATTCTGTTTTATGGTGGTTTTTGTGCCACAATACCCACACGGTCTACTATTTATGGTCACATTAAAATCAATTAATACTTAATCAAATGAATAAGGGTTTTTTGCATATGAGAAATCCGCTAGATGGCAATACGTAGGCGTCAGGTCCAACTGCAGCACGATTGGCAAATTTTTGACATACGTCAATGTCATGCCGTTTTACCGACAGATACATATGTCAAAATCCACCAATCACACCGCAGCCGGACCCGACGCCTACGTGCTGCCAAAAACCCAAATAACGAAGTCACATTGTAATATTTCTAAACAAAAAATGGTCCTTTATTTGTCACTTGTTTGCGCCCGCATGCGGGCCAGGCATAAGTATGTGCGCGGTACCTATCTGCAATCTATCATCATAAATGGTTTTTATTGTCATATAGGCTCGGGTCGCGAGTGAAATTTAAATGTTCTGCATGCGACTCGCAACAAACAAGGCGGCCTGGTCCGCACGTGCACGCAAATTCGCGTGACAATGAAAAGGCCCTTATATCCAATGATTGTTGGTGTCCACAAAACCTTTCTTTGAATCCAGACCTTATGCGTCCAAGGAGTGACGACTGGCATTCATACTTCCTTTTAAAAAAAACTTTAGCTTGTCAAACCTGTCACATTGACGGTACAATCCTAAAATCGTCCAAATATATTTACGAACCTCATATTTTTTTAATATTAGTTTTAACAAATCAAAATGTCGGCAATAGAAAATAGAATGGAGAATATGTTGTTTGACTACGAAACAACAAACAGAACAGATTTTCGACGAGGTCAAATCACTGTTCCTACGTTGACGAAGTATAAGCCAAAGCAGAGGTGTTTATCTATAAGACCTCCCCCGCTTAAGAACCTGCACACACTGACCCCTTGGAAGACCACAAGTGTACCATTCAGTTTGATGCACTCTCGTAAACCTATTACTAGGACAGATCCGACTAAACTGCAGGAGGCTTATGTAAGTATACATGAACAGTGAAATACCCATAAGAGCTGAAAAGACGTTTGCCGTCAGAAAGCACATAACAAAAATCAAGAGCTTCTAGTAGCTCTTGATTTTTGTTATGTGCTTTCTGTCTGCTGTCTAAGCAACTTTAGATTTTTGGTTGAAATTGACCCCTTATCAGGCACGCACGCCACTAAAGACAGGGGATAGGATTTGACTCATGTTCAGCTACGGACGTTTGGTATATCCTCTGGATAAGGGGAAATGTCATGATAGCCCAATATGTGCCAGCTTTTTATACATTAGTAGTATTTCACAAACATATCTCTAATATGTTTCCCTAAACTCAAAAGAAAAACATCGTGAATAAACCTACACTGAATCTGCCATTTCTTTGTGTGAGAGAAGGCCTTTCTTGCAATGGGACCGTAACAGACTGGGATTTTTCAATGGTACATGTCAATTTTAAAACCCTTAATTTATCTAGGTAAAACCTCCAGACTTAGAGAAAGAGCAGTCAATCAAAACCCGTCCCCGCCTTGTGATGACGCCGGCAGTCAGTATGGATGATGTGACGGATAAACGCGCGCGGGCGATTCTCTGCGACTCCATGTATACCAGCAACATGACCAGGGCCACGAGGGAAGCCATCTCGGACTATTTCACTGTTAAAGCTCCGCTGCCGGGGCTGCCGGCGCCGGCTAACCCGGTTTGTAGATTTGGTAACTATTTGGTAGCCTTCGTAGGTAAAGAACAGTTAACGACAAAAGACGTGAACGGTCAATTTCAAGGCTGTCGCCGGTCAAGGTGGGGGCAAGTGAGAAAAGTATGAATAGTGGGTACAATAACAAAATATATGAAGTTTTACACTTGCAGGGCTAGTCTTGTGGTAATAAGAACTCAATGTAGACCTCGAACGACATGCTAAATCCTCTCTGAGATATTTTATTGCAGTATAACTTTAGTAGGAGACCAAACGTCGCTCATTAATTTTTTTCAATCACGGCAACTTTGCTAAGCAATCTACAATGAAGACTAACCATTGATCAAATTCCGCTTCTAGATTTAAACTTTTATTGCCATAAATAATGTAGGTAGACGTCAATAGGGCAGAATCAGAATATGAAGCTGACTATTCAAACATAACGTCACAATTTTTCAGATAAAGCTACCGCGGCCTAACTTGCCGTACGTGTCTCCAGAGTGGAGGATGGACACTGTCTCGTGGGATAACAACCAGCTCAGGACCTACTGTGACTCTACTAAGGAGTTCTGGCTTAGCCATAAATTGCCTCCGTAAGTTTGTATTACTTGGTTGGATGGAAGATTAAGCTCCACCTTATGTTAAATGGCCACAGCCGTGACAGATTTGCAGATATGATGCTATACCTTTTAACGACCAACCGACAGCCGGTATCTCAAATCACGTATGTTCGAAGGATTACTAAATAAAGCCTCTAGCCTCATGTGCCTGCGAACTTGCCCGGCACCCAACTCTTCAAACCGGAACCTAACCACGAAATAACAGTGGTTATTTAAAACATTGAAACTTATATTTTGTCGATTAATTACTAATAATTATTATGACGATGCAGCTGTTTTAAGAAGTTTTTGCAATTCGTTTAGTATAACAACGTTCTGTTTCTTTTTTACAGTTGTAGCGCATGTATAGATACCGAAAGAGTGAATGCCGATAGAAGAATGCGTTTGCAGTTGCAAGCTGGAAACCGTTGATAATATACCAAACTGTTTGGAGACTACTGCAATCAATGATATTTTAAGTAAAAAAGTGTAGATTAGCAAGTGTAGATATGCAGTCAAAAAGTGGCACATTAAAAGTTTGCCAATTGGCAAACATGATACTGAGTATTGCGTTGACATTTGACATTTATCTCTTTTTCACTCGCACTACTTCAATCATATCATCCTACTTTGACGTGTAATGTATGTGTACGTTAGTGTGCCGTTTTTGAAGATAGAATTTCGTTTGGGTAACCTATCTACGCCTTTTTTACTTAAAATATCATTGACTGCAATCATATATGTTAATTTACAAAAAAAAAACTAGCCATTAATAGATTTTTGTTTCCTATAACTCTTATGTCGAATGATTTATTGTCAATCAATTTCTAGTTTTCGATTTAACTCTTTGTTATCAGTTTTAGTTACGTATTTCACCTATCTAATTTAATACATTTTGTTTAAAAATTATGTGTATTATTTTGAACTAGCTTTTGCCCGCGACTTCGTCCGCGTAGAATAATAGTTCACGTTCCCGGGGGATTTCCGGGATGAAAACTATACTATGTCCTTTCTCGGGTCTATATCTGTACCAAATTTCATTAAAATCGGTTCAGAAGTTTAGGCGTGAAGAAGAGACAGACAGACAGAGTTACTTTCGCATTTATAATATTAGTACCTACGGATATCATATTCGTTTACCGTAAAATTGAACTTGATTAGCTATGGTCTATATTGTTATAATAGTAATGTATCATTGACTGGAGTGCCATCTATTCCATTGGGATGATAAAGGTCACAGCTCATTACAGCCACCCGGCTGCCACTCCGCACCGACTCGCCTCTTGCGGCTAGTATTCTTTATATGGACTTGTATGGGTCATGCGCTCACTATATCAACTCCGTAGCGTCACCGGATCGCCTCGGTTATAAGGCGAGTCGGTGCGGAGTGGCAGCCGGGTGGCTGTAATGAGCTATGGACCTTTAGGGATAACAGTAAGTGCCTGTTTCACATTCTTATAATAAACTCTGAGTAATTGGTAGACAATTTTTTATACAAATTCTGTCAACGAAAACCAAAATGTAGGAAAAAGAAGTAAGTAAAAGACCATAGTCAGTAACCATGACATTACATACTATAGACCAGTGTCAATTAACGTCGTTTGACGACGTCATTATGACTTTGGCGTCTCGTCAGTCCTCACTTAATTTTTTAGAATTTTTTATGTATAGGATAGGTATTTTTACACTTTCTGAGTTTTTTTTTTACATTTAGTATGACGACCGCAAACATGGGACAGAAAGATAATGATAAAATGTTCGAAAAAATACCACAAGTTGATAAGAAATACCAGACTCTACTCTTTAGTGAAGATTTCAAAACTACATATTTGGACTCATATCGAGCTGAAGAATATAGTAGCCGTCCAAGCAAAAAGATTTATCGTATTAAACCAAAAAAGCCTAGACCAGATTTAGTCCCATTAAAAAACTTAAACACCTTGACTCCTTATAGACCTTCCAACAGGTTGCCATTTGATTTGTATCACAAACCCGATCCCATTATTCGAAAAGATCCGAATAGAATGCAGGAACAATTTGTAAGTATTCAGCAGAGTTCAGGAATGTGATCGAAGGTTGAGGTTTAAACCTTTCGGAGGGAGGGGAGGGGGGGGGTGAAGTAGGCCAGTCAAATAAAAACGGTTGGTTAGCAATTCGATTATAAAATCAGTTAAGTAGTTAAAACTAAAGTAAGCATAGAAATCTTTGACATAAAGTCTGGCCAACGAAAACCAGTCTCAAAACAACAGCGGCAAATTATAAGATCGACATTATTGGTAGCTAAATAAAAGCTGTTCAATATCATTAGAAATTAAAACAGTATCAATTGGGATTACTTTCCTTCTACAGGAGCCACCATTGGATGAGAATCGAATAGAAGTCCAAAAAACCCGTCCGAAGGTTATTATGACTCCAGCAATCGATTTGGACAAATTTGAAGAGCCGAGTCGCAAACTGTTGGTGGACAACATATATTTGTCTCAGACAGCCAGAGCTCTGAAGGAAGGTCTAGGGCCAGCCAGACCCGTCGTCAAGGCTCCGCTTCCCAACACCTACTCGCATAGCCGACCGGTAAGGAAAAAGGGATAGAATCATTAAACAAGAGTCATCTCCCTAGCCTTTTTCCCAACTGTGTTGGGGTCGGCTTCCAGCCTAACCGGATTCAGCTGAATACCGGTGTTTTACGTGGAGCGGCTGCCTGTCAGACCTCCACAACCCAGTAACTGGGCGACACGATACCTCATGGTTAGACTGGTCAGAGTTTCTGGCTAACCAGTGACGATTGTCAAAGTTCTACAAATGACAACCAAGACCAACGGCTTTACGTGCTTTCCTAGGCACGGGATGTCAGTGATGTCCAAGATAAACTTAAGAAAGTACTTAAGAAATAAATAAATAAACATTGCTACTAGATAACTAAACCGCAGACAGACACACTCATAGCGGTCAAGTTTACAACTTTTACAAGTTTACAAGTTTAAGACTTTTTACGTTGAGATCAAAAATCGCCCTAGTGCGTGTCGGGCGATGTGCATTATAGGTAGTAGTAGGTAGTTTGACTGACTATTACTTACTTGTTATCTTGTGAAGCCATTTAGACGGCAGGGGAGCACACTTGAACCTAACCAAAACTAACACTTTAAACTAAATCTTTAGATGCTGATTCGCTCGTAACAGAACCTTGATCATGACATGTTCTATCCTACTACCCGCACTCGTGTGTTGTCTCGGTAAAATGTTACACAAAACGTTAAAATTGGAACAAGTTGTAACAAAACATCAACTTAATCAAATAATCAAGTTGTTTCAAAACATCAAGTAAATTTAAAAACCGCGAATGAATGAAGTGAATGCTCAAGTTTATCAGCACCTTACGTATAGCTACGGTAAAATTATATATTTTTTCCCCACATTTAACACTTTGCCGCGAACGGTAGCTCGACAATCGACAAGGCGCAATCGGGTAAAATGAAATATGTTGACAAAATTAAAAAGATATCTTGTCATGTTACAGATCTGTATAAAACGTCTGGGTCAAAATTCATAAAAACGCAAGAAAATGACGGGGAACGCCCGAAGTCAGTGACCTTAACGCCAAGGTCAATGACCTTGAACACAAGGTCAAGGTCAAGTACTTAAAAACGCAGGAAAATGACGGGGAGCGTTAGGGGTCAGTGACCTTAACGCCAAGGTCAATGACCTTAAACTCAAGGTCAAGGTCAAATTTATAAAGACGCAGGAAAATGATGGGAATCGCTCGAGGTCAATGATATTGACGCCAAGATCAATGACCTTGAGCTCAAGGCCAAATACTAAAAACGCAGGGATATGACGGGGAACGTTAGGGGTCAGTGACCTTGACGTCATGAATAACCTTGATCACTAAAAGTTGCTTAAAAGGCTCGCTCTTGGACTAGTTTGCTTAAAGGGCACAGTCGGAGCCTCGCTTCGCGGGGCTTAATGGTCATAAAAAAAATAACCACGAATGGGATGGCGGGGTCTATTCGCTCGCTTCGCTCGCTTACTAGACCCCGCCATCCCCTTCTAACCTAACCTGTCCGAGTCGGGGTGCCCCATGTCCCGAGGTCGCTTCGCTCGCTCTTGGACTAGTTTGCTTAAAGGGCACAGTCGGAGCCCCGCTTCGCGGGGCTTAATGGTCATAAAAAAAATAACCACGAATGGGATGGCGGGGTCTATTCGCTCGCTTCGCTCGCTCACTAGACCCCGCCATCCCCTTCTAACCTAACCTGTCCGAGTCGGGGTGCCCCATGTCCCGAGCTCGCTTCGCTCGCTCTTGGACTAGTTTGCTTAAAGGGCACAGTCGGAGCCCCGCTTCGCGGGGCTTAGTGGTCATAAAAAAAATAACCACGAATGGGATGGCGGGGTCTATTCGCTCGCTTCGCTCGCTCACTAGACCCCGCCATCCCCTTCTAACCTAACCTGTCCGAGTCGGGGTGCCCCATGTCCCGAGCTCGCTTCGCTCGCTCTTGGACTAGTTTGCTTAAAGGGCACAGTCGGAGCCCCGCTTCGCGGGGCTTAATGGTCATAAAAAAAATAACCACGAATGGGATGGCGGGGTCTATTCGCTCGCTTCGCTCGCTCACTAGACCCCGCCATCCCCTTCTAACCTAACCTGTCCGAGTCGGGGTGCCCCATGTCCCGAGCTCGCTTCGCTCGCTCTTGGACTAGTTTGCTTAAAGGGCAGTCGGAGCCCAGCTTCGCGGGGCTTAATTTAGACTTAGAACCCCAAGAAACCATGAAAACGACACCCATGATGCATGTTGTGAGAAAGGTCACGGCCGCCATCTTGGATTTCCAAATCGACCTTATTTTTGACCTTAGCACCCCAAGAAACCAGGAAAACGACACCCATGATGCATATTGTGAGAAAGGTCACGGCCGCCATCTTGGATTCTCAAATCGACCTCATTTTTTACCTTAGCACCCCAAAAAGCCATGAAAACGACACCCATGACGCATATTGTGAGAAAGGTCACGGCCGCCATCTTGGATTCTCAAATTGACCTCATTTTTGACCTTAGCACCCCAAGAAACCAGGAAAACGACACCCATGATGCATATTGTGAGAAAGGTCACGGCCGCCATCTTGGATTCTCAAATTGACCTCATTTTTGACCTTAGCACCCCAAGAAACCATGAAAACGACACCCATGATGCATGTTGTGAAAAAGTCACGGCCGCCATCTTGGATTCTCAAATCGACCTCATTTTTGACCTTAGCACCCATAGAAACTATGAAAACGACACCCAAGCGTTCCTCGTAATTTTCCTGCGTTTTCATGAATTTGACCTTGACCTTGACCCTAGGGTCAAGGTCATTAACCTTAAGGTCGCCCCCCGGTGTTTCCCCACCCTAGTACTCCCACATCCCACCGGATCCCGAAGGCTTGATTAGGCGTTGTTTTTGGGTGAAATTTTTTTAAGTCCCAGACGCCTTAATAATGAGGGTTACATTTTGCCTCCTACCTCAGCGGTCATTGATCTTACAAAAAAAAATCCCGGGAAAAAGTTGTCTCTTTTGATGTCCCCCATACGATAAAACCATAAAAAGAAAGTATTATTAAGTTTGAAAATTTCGTCAAAAAGAAAATTTTTCTAAGTCCCAGACGCCTTAATAATGAGGGTTAGATTTTGCCTCCTATCTCAGCGGTCATTGACCTCACAAAAAAAAATCCCGGGAAAAAGTTGTTTCTTTTGATGTCCCCCATACGATAAAACCATAAAAAGAAAGTATTATTAAGTTTGAAAATTTCATCAAAATTTTTCTAAGTGTTTTTTCCTCAGTGCCCCGTTACGTACACTCCAACCGCCGATGTCGACCAGACCAAGACATTCTAGCTTACTAGAGAGAAGCCTGAGTGAGTTGCTTTTATTTTAGCGTCATTTTGTGTCATGAAGGCATTAAAGTATTCCCGTTTGAGCACCTATTGCATTGAACACCAAAGGTTCCCCTCTGAGCACCACGTCAAAGTATTAACCTCTCGCCAGTCTGGAACATTTTTCAATAAATCCCCTAACTGTCGTCATTGAATCGTTTCTCCGGGACTCGTCGAGCTTCATTGCTTCGGCGCTTTTCTGGCAGACTCCACTGTTGATTCTGGCTTTCAGGAGTTGCAGTGGTTGGGAATAGTGTGGTGGGATTGTCCCATTAAAAAAAAATAACGAAAAAGAGATAAAAAAATGGTGAGCGATCTGTTACGAGCACCCGTGTGTGTGTCGTCGCGCGACAGTTGTGGCATTTTTCATTACGAGCACACAGGTGTTCGTAACGACAGTTGAGGAGTTAATTGGTGCCCAAATGGTGCTCAATACAATTAAAAGGTGCTAAAACGGTAATACTTTAATCATCCGCATTATTGACACATTGGCACCGAGGTTAGACTGCAAACATAACTACAGTAAAATCGCCTTGCTGTTGTATTTTAGTTATTTGTCAACTATGAATAGAACTAAAATATTCTTTTATGGCTAGCTATAACACTCGCACATCCTTACACGTCTATAACAGACCTTTGTGTGGGTGTGTCGAAATTTAACTAAAACAGTTCTAACAGACAAAAAGACATATTTATTGTTTGTCTCAGCTCCACTAAAACATATAAACAAGTTAGTCAAGGACGACGGAACAAAATGTATAACTTGTTTGTTTTTATTTTAGCCGTTCCTAAATATTTGGCGTGTTTAAGACCTAGTAATGGAATCAGAAATGAAAGAAAGACCATTTGACTTCAACATAGCTTTATTTGCAAAACTTAAACGTATAAACATTAATAGTATATTATATTGTATTCATATTACAAAAGAGGTGCAGAAGTAATCAGGCAAGACTGCAGATGCCTGGACTTGTAATAAAAGCTCTAATACTACAGTTATTTCATATTTTCCTGGTTATAAATATTAATGCTTATTCAAAAGCCGATGTCGACTATTCTAATGTCAATGACAAAAGTGATTTGGAAATGCAAGAGTGGAGAGAGAACATAAAAATGACTTTTACAGTGTAAAAAAATACATAATACATACAGTTGCAGTTAATGTAGTATTATCATAACTGGAAGTCAGTAGATTACTCCGAAAATAAAGCTAAATATGTGTACCGTCTTAACTGGTCTTAACACGTACTCCGCCGTAGCTATTCTCCATCTCTCTCCGCCGTAGCTATTATCCATCTCTTTCTAGCCTTAGTAATTTGACTTTGAATTAGCTAAAGTCCGTGCCAGTTAAGGTATACAAAGGTGGACAAACGGCCTAACAATTATTTTTCAACTTGCTTATTTTGACAGTTGTTTTTACTTCTGCACCTTAATTTTATAAGGCAGCGGGTTAGTTATTATTAAAAGCTGATCATGTTTCAAGTTATTGCACAAAATGTACTATATAAATATACAAGATCTTGAAACATTGTCACTTTGATTACTATGTTTGAAAATTTAGCTCTGAAGGTCCCTATATCTGTTTAACGCGTAAAGTACATAGAGTCAAAAATAAAGGGTTATGGACATCTCGCCTATAAAAAAACTGCTCGCGGGCCAGATGAAGTGTCTTTAAAATTCGCCTAAGGGCTGATTTTTCAATCATCAGTAAACTTCTATCTGAAGAATAATTGTGACGGTTTGACATATTTTCTATACAAAAACTATCAAAACGTCTAACGTGTCCTTCCGATAAAAGTTAACTAGCGATTGTAAAATCGGTCCTAAATCAATTTGTTTGATGTCTCTTATTAAAGAAAAGTAAAGGGATATTATAACTACTTATCAGATAATCTGTGCAAATCACAAAAACAAATGACAATTATTTAAACATAACACTTTTCCAGGTAAACCTACCCATCCACATTTGAAAATCTCGCCCGCGAGGAGGCATTTAGAGTGTGTGAGATGTCCCATAACTCAAAATAAATTAAATATATTATGAGAATTCAGATTACTTTCGTCAAAACGAGCATACTAACCCACAACCTCTCAATCATTAAATAAATGCTAAAAGTAGGTACATATATTAAAATTAGTCGGCGTAGATATAAAAAATCATTACAGTTTGGTCAAAACATTATGTGGCTTAATTTGTATTGGCAAAACTAATCCAGTTTTTGACTTTCCGAGCTAAATTATTTTGCGCATTACAAGTCATTGGCCCAAAGTTATAAGTTTACAAACATGGAAATATATTTTTATATATTTATTTTAGAAGACTATTTATTTTATATAAGGCATGTAACATTGAGTGCTTATATTTTACTCATTATAATAAAGTATTTTGAAAGAATGCATTTAATTTTTTTAAATAACGATTATTTATGCTAAACAATGAATGGCGATCAATTAAATACCAAGAACCAAACTATTATGAATAATAAAAGCTCTAATAATTCTTATTACTCTTCTGTACGAAATTGTTTTTTTTTAACTCGCCTCGATTTCTCATCTTTTGGATACCGATAAATTAACTTTCTTGTCCGAGCAGTTATTTAAAGTTCTAATAATATGTTGCAGCATTCACGCCAGTAGAATGGCAAAGTAACAACTTTTATTATAAAGTTTTTTTTGGCCAAAAACAGAAGTCATAAGATTCTTAAATAAAACTAAATTATTAGCCCCACTTAGCCTTACTGTCACCTCAGAAAAACCAGCAATATGTTCTAGCAATTTCCATTAAATAAAACTTAAATACATCACAAATATCTTGCAGACAATTTTCGACACTACCGCTGATGTTTTTAGGTTCATTATTCAAAAACATGCTCAAACATATTGCTGTTTCAAAAGAGCTGACTCTTAAAACTAAATAAACCAATATCACATGTATCATACACTGACTATGTTATTGAATCTTGATCAAGCAAAGTTTGACATCGTCGTATGCGCAGGTTTGGAAAAACAGCTGTTCAAAAATGTTATACAAATCAATAAAATCACATGTATCGTGGGTATATTTAAATGATGTATTTTCCAAAAAAAAAATGCGTATTCGTTGCAACTCAATATCAACCTTATTGCAATAATTCTTGGATACACTTTGTATTACTCGAGTAACGCCAATTTAATTTCCAAATACGCCAACTTAAGTTGCACTATGAGATTTAACACAGAATACAGATGATGTTCTTACATTATCTGTATTCTGTGTACTTGTACGCTTGTGCATGAAGTTTAAATAAATAAATAAATAAATGTTTGTAGACAATGGTGCCGATTCTCTTGTGCACAAACTAACGTAAATTTGAGTTAAATGCATCTTTCTTTTTCCGTTTAATTAAGAAAAGAACAGAAGATCAAATATTAGTTAAGTCCTGTCAAATTTAGACACTCCATAGATAATTTAGACGCAATTTAAAAACATGGCGTCTATATATACGTCATTTGTCATCAGGCGCTGTCTAATAGGGTATTACACTCTTTTTTTTTAAGTTGTTCAAATAACTCCTACAGTACTAAGAAACCACTAAAAAAAATCCTAAATTTTTATTTAAACGCTAAGTACCCTAAAAACGCTTTTAAAAATTGTATTTTCAAGTTTCGCGCGGAAATTTCCAAAAACGGAAAACGCCGTGGGCGTGGTTTTGCTTTGGCGATATGACGTCCTCACGTCATGTAAATAAACAAATGCGCTGTGATATTTTACATCATTATTATTGTTTTTATCTAAAAAATTAGTTACTGTTCGACTTACCGTTGGTGTGCGTTCCGGAATGCAAGAACACAAGTGTGAAAACATCGGAATAATTGTGAATCTAGTGTTAACTGATTCAAATTTAAGAAAAACTTAGTTAAAAGTTGTGGGAAGAGTATTCCAACTATTACACCATAAAAACCCGTTTGTACTTTAGTAAATATCACTTTGATGTAAGTACCTATGTGCTTTAGCCATCTAAAATATCTTTCACAATAACTTCCATGAAAAAGTATATTTTTATAATAAAGATCGTATTAGGAGGTTATAAATAAAACAAATAGTGACGTCTAGTTCACACTGTTGACAGTCGACAGCTGTCACTGTCTATGGTCTGTGTTTTGGTGTGTTCAAGAACAGATAAAAAAAACTGAAAACTTTGAATTGAATTTAAAAAAATATTTTCTAGTTTTATGAACTAAAACTAGCACTGTTCGGCTGCTTTTTGCATAAGCTATCTCAATAATATATTTTTAGATTATTTCTCTTATACAGTGTAATACCCTATTTGACAGGATTAAACTAAAATGTATCTTCTGTCCTTTTCTTTAAGAAATGGACAGAGAAAGATGCACTTAACTTAAATTTACGTTAGTTTGTGCACAAGAGAATCGACACCATTGTATACCGTTATGTCCCGCCTATTATGCGTGCAATCATCTAAATTAAATAACGATAGAAAGTGTGTTATTTGCTGTCGAATTTTGAGAGTAAATATTCTTATCCGTGCTATTATAAAGAATCATAATTTGAATCATAATTTGCGTCATAATTTTAATTCTGTCGCGCTACTATCATTCAATTGAAAATAAACTTTAGGTTAAATCGTATTGTATTTCAAAACTATGCTTGAGCAAGATTTGCAACAAATTTTTAATACACATTACAACAAAATTAGACAAAATAATTCTTATAAATATTTATTTTTTATTAACTTTTTTTAGACTGTTCACATTATTTATTCAGTCTCTCACCTTTAAGTTTAAATGAAAACAAGTTATAATTATTATTATCAATCCATTAACAACATGTACCACAAGAATTATAGAAATATTGACATTTATATAATCGGAGAACAAGACAAAACATTTAATTTTTTTTTTTTGTGTTTTAAGTGACGTTCAGTCTTCGAAACACATAAGAAATATTCTTCGTATTCCAACAAATAAATATATCAATTCAGGACTCATATTTCTATATTCAGATAGCTTATTAGATAAATGTCAGTTTGACATAATCTCCATATAGGTTCTGTCAAACCGCCATTTTGAAAATCGGCCACAAATGTCAAGACACACTAGGAAAAACGCATAGATGCCTAGTATGTCTTTTGCCTTACTTTTTCCAACCAAACCTAGACGTCTATTTACACAGTTTCGGGTTATATTGTCCTAAAACATCATGGTTACAACTTTCAATATTATTTCATCACACCTTCACACAGATGCGACATTTATTAAATAGGTTTTGTTTAATTATGTCCCCACACTCACTGAGATTAGTCGGAGCATGTATGAACAAGTCCAGGGGCCCCAGTCTGCTACTACAATCGTGTCTCAATGACTAGTCATCGGCCGGATATTTGACAACATTGACAGTTTTTGTATGGGAAATGTGTCAAAAGTTTGACGTTACACGTCAAAAATCGATCATTGAGACACGATTGTAATAGCAGACTAGGGCCCCTGGGTTGCGGAATAGTTGTAATAGTTACCGCGGCCCCGGAACATAAAGGGCAACCGAAGGATGGATTTTGTCAGTTAAAGTCTGACACTCCCTCCCGCCCAGGCCAGGGCGGGAGAAGTCATTTGATGAATTCCCATACTAAAAAAATGTATAAACAAATGACACAGTATACTCTTAAACCCTTACATCTTAAACCAAAACTGTGTAATCAGACTCCCCAAACGACTTTAAACCCTTCCCCCTCACCTTAACGTTGAAATTCAAACAGGAACCTCCTCATCATGTACCGACCCACCTCGGCCCTGATCCTGGCTGGTCATCCATCCATGGCGGAGACCAGGCAGATGTTAGCGAGCGCCATGGCGGAGTTCTGTCTCACGAGAGGGTTCGGGTCTTTGATGAGCTGCAGCAGCCGAGTGCGGGCTGTTCTGGTGATGTCGGGATCCAGTTCGGTTTCCTCAGGGTTCTTCTCGCGAATACGGTATAGTTCTGCGTAGAGGAGTCCTGGGGAAAATAAGAAGATATAAGACTACAACAAATAATTATTATATTTATTTTAGTCTCCAAGAGCACAATGGAACTATAAAACTTAACTATTTATTACAAATGTACAAGCAGACTTGTCCACGGCCATGGTAACTGCTAGGCACTGTCGACTAAAAACTTTATATTTCAAGGATAATGAGCAGGTTGCTAAAAATGGATTTTCGATTTCGCACTTATATTGTAAATCCAATTTTTTTTCTCTTCGTATTTAAATATTCGATTTTTATGCCTCTCTTCTCTTTTTGACAAGAAGCCAAGAGGTCGCTTTTGTAATTTAAAGGTTTTTGCTCGATAGATCGTGATATAGTCAGTCAACTTAAGAACAACTGGTCTAGAGCTCACCTAGCAACAGCGGCGGATGCGGCTTGATCTCCTCTCGAGCCCAGTGCAGGTAGTTGACGGCAGTGTGAAGGCACTGCACTACGCTGGCAGCAGTACAGCTGCCCTCGTGCAGCAGTGCGTTAGTACTCACCTAGCAACAGCGGCGGATGCGGCTTGATCTCCTCTCGAGCGCAGTGCAGGTAGTTGACGGCAGTGTGAAGGCACTGCACTACGCTGGAAGGCAGTTCGTCTGCTAACTGCCGCAGGAGAGCTGACAGGAATTCGTCCAGGTATAGTCTGCCCTCATCTAGTAGGTGCGTTTGGACGAAGTCGTTGGATTTCTTCACGTTGAATGTCTTGAATACTTGTTTGAGTGTGAATTTGCTGGCCTGTGGGGTGAGGTTTTGAATGAACTTACTGTAGGAATATGGATATGGTTACTTTAACTTCTATCAATCATTGAACAAACATGGCGTCAAAATTTTGGACATTTGATAAATATTTTTAATATCATAAAAAAATAATTGAAAAAAGTTCAGTTCTACATTTTTTTTTACAAAAATAAAATCGGCATCAAAGGCATAAAAGGGAAATAAACAAATTTTGAAAGTTGATGTAAAACAATAAACAAAGCCAAAGATGGCGCAGGCAGTTTTCTCTTAGTAAAAACTACCTACCTTCTTTCAAAAGTAAAAAAAAAACCAACTCACCCTCACAACATTCGGATTATTATCACACAGGTGCAGTAAGAAGCAAGGCAGAGAACTAACTCCCTGGTCGACCAGCGCATCAGACCGCACCCTACCCGCTATAATACCGAACAACTTGATCGAATGTTCTCGCAGTTGTGCGCATTCCGTGTTCATGAACGGACGTATTTTTTGGGAAATTGCGAGCAATTCCCTGTCGTATTCCTTGTCTAGTTTATCTAGCTCGGTTAGGAGGCGGCTTAGACCTTGAATGGCGGCTAGGGGGACGTTGTCGGTTGGTGTTCTGAAAGAGAGAATTGAAATTATGCAATACTAGCTTTTGCCCGCGACTTCGTCCGCGTGGAATAATAGTTCCCGTTTCCGGGGGGATTTCCGGGATGAAAACTATCCTATGTCCTTTCTCGGGTCCCAGACTATATCTGTACCGAATTTCATTTTCAAATCGGTTCAGTGGTTTAGGCGTGAAGAAGAGACAGACAGAAAGACGAGTTACTTTCGCATTTATAATATGTTACTTTCGCATTTATAATATAAGTACGGATTATTTGCTTTGCACGTCAATGGTGCCGACTCCCTTGTTCACAAACTTAACTAAATCTAAGTTCGATGCATCTTTTTCTTTCCATTTCAATAAGAAAAGGATAGAAGATATAATATTATTATTATGTTCCCTGCGCAGGCAGGCCTTCCATATTCGGTTGAGTTTCAAATGCTCACCAAAGTGGAACCTTTGGCCTCCAAGACTATGATATACAAGGTGTATTTTTGGTCTTACGCAACCCGCTAGGAGATGATTTACTCATAAAAACAAACAACTTTTATTATGGAACCTGCTGTGTCTAACGAAAGTTCAATGCCCTCCCGACCATAATCTTTGGCCTCCAATACTATATTATAACCTAAATATTCTTGTACAACTTACGGAGTCTTCTGAGCATCCACTCTTTGGCTAAGCGCGGCTTAAGATTAGTGTTGAGGGTTAAAACCAAAGTGTAATCTTTGGCCTCCAAGACAATGGCATACACTACAGTATTTTTATCCAACTTACGAAGTCTTCTGAGTATCCACGCCCTGGCTAAGCGCGGCTAACGCAGCAAGCAGCGCATGGTTCCTATGTTCAGGCTTTAACTGCGCTATGTTGGCGGCTCCTTTCACGTAGACCTTCCAGACTGTATTGAGGCCCTCAAATGTGGGACCTTTGGCCTCGATGACTATGATATTATATGCTACAATATTTTTGACAAACTTACGGAGTCTTCTGAGCATCCACGCCCTGGCTAAGCGCAGCTAACGCAGCGGGCAGCGCATGGTTCCTATGTTCAGGCTTTAACTGCGCTATGTTGGCGGCTCCACGCAGACAGGTAGCTCGAACTCGGGCGTGTTCGTCCTTCCAGCCCGTGTTGAGGGTTGCTAGGACGGTTTCTATGAGAACCGGGTTGTCGTTACATCTGGGGAGGGAAATATGTGGTGCTATTGTTATTAGAATTTTTAATTTACTTGGTAGAGGGTGGTTGAATATTATTTATTGGTTTTGTTATGGGACTTACTGTGAAAATGAGAAAAAAATGGCTTATGTTTAACTTACCACCAAATATAGTAACATAATGGCATGACACTGACAGACAAAAATAGTAAATGATCACCAAATTATGTTCCATAAAGTTTTCTAGAAATAACCTATTTTCCTTTTTATATAAATTAGACAGATTTTGATATTGACTAGAATAGAATAGAATAGGATAGAATAAATTATTTTGCCAGAAACACTAACAAAATAAATTATCTAATTGACTAAAGTAAATAAAATGAATCACTGGTAAATCCGCTCCGTGGTCACAGTTCTAACTTAACTCAATTTGGTGATCATTTACTATTTTTGGTACGCAAGAATATTATTTTGGCGAGCGTTTAATTAGTTCCCGAAAAAAATATACTAGATCCACACATTTTGTCTATGGAACAGTAGATTTTTATCAGCAAAAAATTACATAGTACATTTTTTTATAATAATTATTTATTTTGTAAATTGGTTCATTATAACACATGTCATGTACGCGTTATTATTGTGTTTTAAGTTCAAGAATTGTATGGATACACACATACCTGTAGTTCAGCAAGTCTGCTAGCAGCGCTAGTGCGGCACATCGCTGCGGCGGTAGAGGACAGCGGCCGTACGCCGACACTCGAGACACTACTCTAGCCAAGTGTTGCGGACACTCGCGACATAACGCCCCGCCCAGTATGGGAGCTAGGTCTAGGAGAGTGGTGGAAGAGTCACTGTGCTCTATGCTTAGGCAGAGAGAGCAGGCTTCGCGGACCTAGGGAGAAATACTGCTATACATCTTGTTGCAATGTTAAATGAAAGTGAACTGTATGCCATATGAAATAAGGTTCAAAATGGTACCCGTTAAAGCTGGCATAAGAAACGACAAATAAGTCATTGATTTTTCTGGATGTAGTGTGGTAAGGCCACCACCTCAATTGCTTATATCCATAAGTCAATATACGCATTGTCCTTTGAAAGTAAAAATATATAACCAGGCTCTCTGGGACCTATTTAGGAAAACCCGAAAAATAGAGGAAGAGTTTACATAAGATCGTTATTACCAGACAAACCATTATATGTATAGATTTAAAATACAGATATCGTTTTGTCTATAACATTAAACAACAAAAACGTAAAAGTTCAAATTCAGTATAATACAAACAAAAACCTACCTTATGACAATCAGCCTGCTCCAAAAACGCGTTGAATGTCTGCACCGTAATTTTAGAAGGCGACAATTTTATCGCGTCCCTATTGGGTATGTATCCGAACCGTTCCTGGTTCTTATTGGCTGGCGGCGAGTATGCGGGCGATTCCGCGTCGATATAGCAAGCGAGCGTTGTGTATAGAACTGCGAATAAGTCGGAGAACTTTGCTATGCAAGTTGGCTTCATTGTGTCTTCTTGGAGCATTTCTCCGAACGCGCTTATGAGCTGTAAGAAACGGTATTTTGTTGTGGTATAAAATTATACAAATAAACGCTAATTTGTCGAAAAGCTCCACAATGTTCTAGAAACTTCGAGGAAGTTCAATACCTCTCTGGAAATTTCATTCTGATCTCAAGTTCATTCGAGAAACTTCCGGATCATCCTCGATCATTCTCGAGGATACTGGAAAGTTCTCGAATGTACCGGTGTGTTCTGGGATTCTGCCGAACTTTCTAGTAAATGTAAGCTTTCTATATAAATAGCGGGCAGTCGGAATGGAGTTCAGTTCAGTTTTAGAAATAAAACATCACATACTAAGCGAAGTATGCTATGTTAGTGATTAGTAAATATTAGTGTATTTCGGTAAATCGGTGTAAAATAATGTATCCTGAACCCCAGTCTAGTAACATTAGCAGCAGTAACAATACTTAACTCCAGATTTTTTAAGGTAAGGTATTTTTTTTTGGTGAGTGGGAAATCATCAAATGACTACTCCCGTCCTGGGTTCGGCGGGAGGGCGTGGCAGACTTTTACTGACGCAAACCCACTCAGGTTCCTTCGATTGCCCTTTAAAAGGTAAGGTAAGGTATTAAAGTGATTTTTACAAAATGGCTTTACTTGGATATCATTTATCTATAATATGAAAAAAATATAAATAATATAACTATGTTTATCAGTTGTCTAATTACCATAGTTGCTTAGTTTGGGTTTAGATGGCTGTGTGTGAGTTGTCTCAGGATATGTACATATATATTACTTACAGTCAAGGGCTGGAGAGCAGCGATATGATGTTCAGTAATATGGTAGGGGTCTTCATACAGTTCCACTGACGTCATCAGCCGTAGGAAGTTGTCGGTAATAGCGGCACATAGGCCTTCGTCGCGGGCGAGGCTGCGCCAGCAAGCTAAGACGCTCCTAAAAGATTATTATTTTATCAATTTTATAGCCTAGAAGCCTAGGCTTTTGATAGGGACTTAATCCATTGCAGAAATATTCGTTTCCCAACAACGTTAATAGAACGATTAAAATTGTTCGTTTCCCTAAATAAAATATGACTTTGTCAGCATGTAACAATTGAGATACATCATAAATAATGCTCAAAACATGTTAGCCTTCTCATTTTATAAAACAACATGCTAGCTATTATGTCCTATCTAATAGATACTGCTTAACTACCTTTAGCTTTGTATAAGGAAGCTGTCCTAGCTGAAAAGGTTCATCAAAAATAAACAACTTACGGTTTCAACGGCAACTTCTGCGCCAAAAGCACAGCGATCACCGCATTCGAGTGATGACGTGTCAGTGACGTCATAGGCTTCATCAGCCTCTGTCTCGCTTCCACTCCCACCTCCGTCATCGTCGCCAACAACACCTCCACAATCCTCTCAATACTCTGGTACAAATCCTGCCCCTTATTCGTAAAGAAAGCATCCAAAATCGAACTAATCCCCACACTTCTAAACTCCTGGTCATCATACATCTCCAGCAAACTTTCTATAAACTGCATATTGTGGTGATGAGGTATCTTAGGAGATATAGTCTCACACAACGCCGTACAATAATCGCTGATCATATTCAAATCGTTCGTCAGTATGTTGTTCTGCAAATGTCCCAAATTCGACATGCATTCGTCGTCAGGACCTATAGTATGACCTTCATATAAATCCTGTATCTGAATTATCACTTTTACGCAGTCTATGGTTGTTAATCGCACTGGGAAATTGGTGTCAGCGATTCCAGGGATTATAAGGCCGAGTAAATATCCCATTTGACCAAACTTGCTCGGAGTTTCATAGTTCAGTTTGACGTTTTTGATGTAAGTGTCGAAAATTACTTGAAGGATCATGGTAGATGCTGTACGAATTTCATCGTTTTCGTGTCTGATCCATTCCATCAGTAAACTGATGAGGTCATCGATGGTGCTCAAGCAAGTGGACTGGATGATCAATTCTTTGATTAACTGGTGCAAGAGAGTGAGACTATCGTTCAAAGTTTTGGCTAGGTTGTCGTTTTTATCACCGTTGCCTTCGATCTCGTATTTCTTTTTAAAGGAGGACAGTTCGCCAAAGATGCTATTGAAGAGAACCCTCAATATTGTATTCCTTTCTTCAGGCAGAATCCCTTTCTGCAGCTTCGTCAACGCCTTTGACGCCTTTACAATAATAGGGTACAGTTCTACATTACGTTTGTCCAAATTAGGATTGTATATTTGCTCAAGAACTGCATTTAGCAACTGCCAGCGGTTTCTTAGCACCACGTTATGATGTGCAGCTGGGTGTAACGCCTTGCTTATTTCATAAAGGGTTGTTACGCTAGCTTTGCAGAGATCGAAATGAGGGTTGGACTTCAGGATATCATACAAAATTGATGTCACATTGTCTCCTAACCTCGCCAAGACATGGACATCTAGACAATCAACTGCTACTTTGCCATAACACGTAATAACTGCGTACCTAACAATACCCAGCTCGATCTCATTTTTGGAATGTCTCGAAGATAAGAAATTAAATATTTTGCTGCCTCTCTTAGATTCATTTTCTTTGTAAATGCCGTCTAACTCATTTAGAATAAATTCTCCATGCTGTCTCGACGCGATTCCTACAGCTTTACTTACGTAATCACTGCTTTCCATAGGTATAGATTTTAGTGCAAGTAATATTATTTTGAGGATCTTTTCTACGACCGCGGCGTTCGACATGTGACATGACAATACTGCTAAATATTGCAAGGAGACACCTTTGATCATTGGTGACTGTTTCTTCGATATAATCTGCTGCGATATCAAAGTGGCGATGAATTCTACCCATTTGTTGCTGTTTACCTGTTCTACAGCAGACACTAGAAGGTCTAGCAACATACTATGCCACTGTTCCTTGGACTCAGTCGTTTCAACAAACTTCAAAAGCCTTTGAATCTCGATCGTCCAAGAATTTTTCAAGTTCTTATGGATGTCACCGGAATATTCTTCGAGGAAAACTAGAATATTCTTATTCTTTTGCACCTGGTCTGGTTCTACAACATGTGTTAGACATCTAACGAAGACCAAATCTGGGGAACATTTCATTTCGATCTCTTTCTCCGATTGTTCGTCCGCAATGACGTCAGAATTATTTTGGAGGAGTGAGGTCAGACAATGGCAGACTGTTGCCATGGACGCAGTGAACTCTTCACCAGTTAGTGCTATCAGGAGTAAATTCCTTAATTGAGATCGAACACTAGTAACAGTATTACACATAAGAATTAGTGAGCTTTTGCACGTGTCATGCAGATCATAAACATCGTGTCTGGAAACGTTAGCGGGTCCTTCGTAACCGCAATGTTTTATTATAAACTCCACCATGGTAAAATCTTCTGGAGTGGTGATACAGTTCCTATACACCAGTCCTACAATAGCTTTTACTAATAACTTCTTCATTTTAACTCCCTGCTCCATCGTAGTCATCACTTTGAGGAGAGCTATGAATTTTACTGCATAATTTTCGACAAAAACTTGAGAAGAGGTGGTTAAATGAGTTAGGATTATGACAGCTTTCATTCTTTCTTTCTCTTGATTATTTTTGCACTGGTGAAGGAGACTTTCTATAGTCTGATCTGGGAACTGACCAGCCATATGGTCGAAACACCGAAGCACCTCAAAATGGTTCTTCACTGTATGAGGCTGGTCATAATCAGGTTCCAAAACCACCAGATTGAACAAAACATGGTTTATAGAATTGATAACGCTATCATTCAAGCTCAATTTCGGGTTGAGGGGCGACGGAGACAGCAAATACGATATACATTGACTTATGTAGTAGTGATTAATGGCTGGCTTGCGGTATAAAGACAGCAATGAAAGCACGAATTTGTTCACAGTTTCGTTAAACTGTCGTTCAGATATGAGTCTGGTGATTGGTCCTAAAGCTTCTAGAACGGATTCGGCTACTTTAGGTTCGTATGAAGCGAGCCATTGGTTGTATAGTACGTCGAATATTATGGTGAATTCGGTGACAAAATTGTCTTTAATCGATGTTATGTTGTCGTTTTCAACGTTGTCGCCTATTTGTTCGGATACGGCGACTGCGAAATGGCCGAATGCTGGAAAGAAAATGTTTACGTTACAGAAGATTCAGTATAGCTTTACAACAGAAATCTGTCAGTCAGCCTGTGAATGAGTCTTGAAGCATTCTTATGGCCCGCCCATTCTTAGAAATTGTACATAAAAAAAAAGAGTTCCCTTTCAAAAGAAATGCAATGTTTTCGGCACATATTAACATTGTGTGGTAGTTCTTATGCGGATCCTGTGTTTTTACTTTTTTTATAATATTTTTATATTTTATATTTATATTTATTGACACACACAAGTTAGGAAACATACAGACATAGAAACAAGACACATGGCATATTTAAAATAGTACAGAAATAATAAAAGCTGAAGTAGCTGTGGACCCCAAACTAGGCGCAGCCTGTATCTTGGTGGCCCGATATCAGTGGTAATAGTAGATTGCATTTGACAGTTAGTGTGACACAGCACAGCAAAACTTAAAAAACCAAAAATAAATATTTCTTAGGATATTATTAAAAACAAGTATTCAGTATTGCCAGAAACATTTTTTTAAACCAATTTGCAAACAAACAATATAAATATACAATAAAACAATAATTTCAAACCAAACCCCGATATAGATAACAGACTATATAGCATTAGGTACAACCTTGCGTTTTTATGGGCGATAAAACATTGAAAGTAGATAATTTATGAAACATCTGCTATTTATATCGTTTGTTTAATTGTTATTGTAATATTATTACGGTATTATTGATGCGATACGTCTATTTATTTTGTTTTTAAGTACTTTAAATCTTTTTATGTCTGCATTGTTTGGCAAAGTTGTCTAGGTCAATAAATGTCTAACAGATTTTTAAAATGTAGAAACATCCCGTTAATTCGCTGGACGCTTCTCCAAAAGCTATTAATTTCGAAAAAAAAATTTTTTTTTTGCTAAGCAGACTGTCCGCTTGTGACCATGGCAAGTGTAACCCTGTCGAAACGTCAAGCGAAAAACAAAAAAGGTACGTGCGCGTTAAATCCCGCTTAACAGTAACGTATAAATATGCAACGCGAAAGTTTATTTGTTTACTGGCTGACTTAGTAATACTGAATTAATTAATAATTTGATTCCATCCAAAGGTCGTCTGGAAGAAATTGCTTTTTAGCGATAAGGCCGCCTATTGTACTCTTGCATATTTGTTTGTATTGTCCTTTACTGTTTTTGTCCTATTGGTGTACAATAAAGAATATTCTATCTATCTGCTTATTTTTGATCATATTAGTGCTAGCCGGGCTTTTTGGCTTGTTTGACCGACACGCCACTCTTATGGCAAACAAACTGACGGTTAACTAATGTTAAGTGCTAACCAGATGCTTCGCAAATGCCACTCAAGAGTCAAAAATACCGCGACAAGACATCTAGTTAATAATCAAGTCTAAAAGATTGTTTTCTTAGGGTACCGAACCGAAGTACCTACGGGACTCTTTAAACAAGCCTCCGCTGTCCGCATATTTTAACGGAGTCTATCTTATGAACAGTAAAAGATGGGCAAGACTTCAAAAACCGGTTCATCCGGAAAGAAGAAACCCGACGCTCTTTTTTCGACGCTCTTTTTTCGACGCTCAGAGTTAGCATAATGGTTTGAAGGTGAGTTTGCCACAGGCATAGAGAGCACACATTTCAATTTCCTCTACAACAAAATCAGTCTTACCATAAGCGAAAGCCTGCTTCAATCCATCAGCCTTCACGAGTGAGAGGAGAGGCAGCATTTTGCTGAGGATCTCCTTGATGTGAGGCACTACGCCGTGGGTGTTCACTGCAGCTAGCGTGCCCAGAGTGTGGGCTATTGTGTAGTGCGGCACTGATGCTGGAGACAGCTGGTTGATGAGTGAACGGAGGACCTGGGGAAGGTTGGTTTGTGTTAGTATGAGGTGTTGGTTTTTAAAGTGGTGTATATAGTCAATATAGTCAAATAATTTATTTTAATTAGACCAAAAAAGGCATTTTGAAACATCGTTTACAAAATAAAAGTGAATCTAGTTTATATATAGGAACCGCTAGGACCCAATGAACACCTGTAAGTGGTCTAACTATGAGAGTAAAAATAATATTGGAGGGTCGATGTACTACATTTTCTTTTTAAAAAGTGCTGATTTTAGATATAACTTTTCATAAATTGTCGGCTTTTGAGAATCGGTGGTTTCATAACCTTTTTAAATGAAGATGTTGCGATGTATTGAGTCAATGCGTATTTTACATATTTTTTCGAACTTGTCACATTATGCATTGCAAAGAGGCACGCGACGTTTCATCGGATCGACAGGTGAGCGGCGAAGCAGACTCAACCGATTTTATTCAACTTTCTTTTGTTTTTTAATCATTTTTATCTTATAGAACGAAAAAAAAAACAAAACTGCGTAGAAAATTAGACCTTTTCATAAAACTTACGACTATTTTAACTTTTAAAGATACAGGTGTAACGTGGGGGATACTTTAAGTCATTTATCAAATGAAGAACTGGATAAAATCATTATTTATCAAGTTGCCTTTTCAGCCTTATCCCGTTTCCAATATCTAAACGACGAAGCACACAGTCTGCATATCAACTCATCTATGACTACCTACATCCTAGACAACTACAGGATGTAGGCAATGTTAGCACCAATTTAGGTGGTTGAGCACTTAAACCAGACAGATTACTGCAACTGGGCTGATTTGATGACGCAATCAACGTTGACAACAAGAGAGAATCTAGATAAGACATTTGAATTATTTCATAATGTTGCGTTTTGAATTAATCTATACTAATATTATACAGCTGATCTGAGATCTATGCTAATATTTTAAAACTGAACGAGTTTTTGTTTGGTTCTCTCAATCTCAAAATCTAGGATATATTGGTTGATTGATAAGGCCCCCATTCCCATATGGTATGCAAGTAATTACTATTGTCTCAGTAATCAAGTCCATTTTTTCATACAGTTGTGTTACCTCTTTAATTTAATTTTATTTATTTAATCATTCTTATTAATAATGTATCCTTATTTTAAACTAGCTTTTGCCCGCGGCCTCGCTCGCGTTATAAAGAGACAAAAAGTAGCCTATGTTATACTCCATCCCTTGAACTATCTCCACTTAAAAAATCACGTCAATTCGTCGCTCCGTTTTGCCGTGAACGAAAGACAAACATACAGACAGACAGACAGGCAGACACACTTTCCCCATTTGTAATATTAGTATGGATAACAGCAAACAAAAATACCCACCAAATCCAAATACTCATGACCAACAGCAACAAGCACAGCGGACGCACCCATTTGTACAATGGGCTCGTACGTCACATTCTCCATCATAGCTCTCAACATGGCTGTCACCAGATTGTTGGCCGCTGACGACTCTATGCGTTTCACTTGGTTCACACATGTTTGTTCTAGGACCCTGTAAGTGATAAACACGCAATATGCAGTAAGTTTTAATGATGTGATGACATTGAAATCTGCATTTTAAGTATCTAGCTCTCAAACAGTAGTTAGCACATAAATGGGTAAATTAATGACGAATATTTCTAAGAGGCTGTATTATAATGCCTACAAATGTATGTATGTCTTGAAAGTAGAGATGTGGATGAAGACCGGGAAGATAGTCTGAGAGTCTCTCTCAGTTTAGTTTAGTGCCCACAAAGGATACCAAACTCCCAAAAGAGGATCCATGAAGAAGAACTCAGTTTTATATTACAGTTTTTGTGTTACCTTTATGTTCCTCTGATTTATAAATCATTTTAGCTAATAAATAAATAATAAATTAATAAATAAATATCCTTGGACAACACACACACGGTCATCTGATCCCAAACTAAGCAGAGCTTGTACTATGATAACCAGACAACTTATACTTATAAAATTTATTAAAATATACATAATATAGATAAATTACACCCAGACACAGAACAAACAATCGTGCTTATCACACAAAGTTTGTCCTGGGCGGGAATCGAACCCTCGACCTCTCGGCTTAGCAGTCAGGGCCACTAACCACTGCACCAACAGGCCCGTCAAAACTAATGTTCTTTACATGAGAATTATCTGCCAAACAGTTTCCTCAAGCTTAGTAGTTTTCAGAATTCTGTGTTAATTCAGTGTGTGGGTCACAGATCTCTTATATCTTCCAAAATATAAGAGATCTGTGTAATCTTTTCATTAATTTTCCTTGTTTCCATTAATCCCATTACTTATGGCAATAAAAAAATAATAGAAAAGAACAGTCATACATGGGGTAACAATTACATAATCAATAATACAACAATTGTTTTTCCTTATTAGGTTCGGTCTAATACCCATTCTCCATTTATACATATTTATTTACTAGTATAATTGACCACAGACACACAACTCTACAATATGAATATAAAAATTTGTAATCATACTGTCGGTGAAACAGAGAAATGTAGTAAAGCTATATTATTATGATTATAATTGACCACAACAGATTTATTTATCTTGTGATTTTGCAGAAAAACATTGTAATGTGCTATTTCACCTTAGGAAAGTCATATCAAACATTATGTTTACTCCAAAACATTGTACAGTCAAAAACATGTAGTTTTACACTTGTGTTCGTTCAGTTATTGTAATAAAAAGGTATAGTATGATGTGTAAAACTCTATGACCTCTTGGCACTTGGCTTTACATGGAGGTGAAGACCCTCTGGTTTATGGTAATTTTTTCGTCATTAAAAAATATTAGAGGCGGCATGACAAATAATATTTTTTTGGAAAAATATAACCTATAATAAATATTATTGTATTCGATTTTGCAGCCTATTCTAAACAAACTAGTTTCAGGTTTTGGGTTATTTTATTAACACATTGTATAATAATATGTATTGGTACCATAATTCATACAATATATAAATTATTATGCAAGGTGTTCAAGGTAAGCATCTTATTTTTGAATCAACATCATCATCTGAATAGTCACTTTCTAATGGCTGGGATCAGTTTCCTGTTCAATTACTTATCATTATTCAGTTTGCAAGGCCAATGATAGGAATATTAGTCATTCAAGTACCTACCTCCCATTGTCTAGAAAGGTAAAGAGTCGGTTTGTCATATGTGATAATATTTTTAGATATCAAGATAAAAATATGATGCAAATTGTATGAACATTAAGGTATTCTCAGGTTATTACCCTAGTGCCATGACTAATTTAATAAATACATTAACTTCATTATCATTACTTACTTTACAATGTTCCCAAGCTGCGTAGTATTAACTTTTACGGTATTCGTGTAAAACTCGCAAAAAATGTCTATCACCTCATTTGGATAAGTATTAGCTATTTTAGTCAGAGATTTTATTACAACATTGTTCACGGAGTTTTCGCTATCGCCAACAGCATTTATTAACACTGTCACTGTATCTGTAAAAACGAAAATAAATAAGCTTTGTACCTTGAAACCTTACAAGTAAACAATGTAATCTTTTTGACTTTACCTTTGAGAGATTCGGATTTTGACGAAGACATCTTCACTGTATCACATATCCTTAACCTTAGTTTATTAGTAATTCGCAAATTCAATATGTTTTTTTTATTTTATTCGATGACAAACAGCGAAATATTCAGTTTTTTTAACGAAAACATGACACAGCTGTGCACCAAAGTGCGTCACAGTGACATAAGTGACACAGTGACACTGACACTACAAAAATTAGTGTTGCTAGTATTTTCTTGGAGTAAATTAGATCTATATAAATCAAAACTGTAAGGCCACGTCCGCACAGGCAGGTGGCTTGCTTAGCGCCTAGAGCCTAGCGGCTTGCATCCTGGCTACTTGCTTAGATACACGGGTGGCCGCACATGAGGTGGTTTGCGTGGTAGGTCGCTAGGTGCCTTGGGCATTTGCTTGTCGCCACGTTGACGAGATGTCGCTTTCAAAAATAGCTCTAAAACTACTACTCACAGAAAATTCATCTTTAAAATATAGTTCACGGTCTTATCCGTCATGTTGGGTTCATTATATAAATAAATCACGGTCAAGTTATGGGGAGTTTAATGTTCTTTAACAATTGCGTAATTTTGACGATAAATTTTATTAATATTTGCGTATGACCAGGGAAACATTTGATCTACTTGTCAGTAAAGTTAAAGGAAAACTAACTCATTTGGATACTCATCTTAGAAAAAGGTTCCACAAAGGTTTTCTTTTGAAAACTGAAACAATCAATATTTCATCCTTAGATTTCATCCATTGTTTTCTTCTAACCTCCTATAGTATTACAAAAATCCGAGTTAAGTTTTCACCCAGTGGCTACTTTTCAACCTGGCGCCTCGCAACAAAAAACCAACACGTTTGTTTACATGGATGCACGCCAAGCGACTAGCTAGGCGCTAAGCGCGCAGTGCAGCCGGTCGCGTTCATTTTAGAACGTTTGTTTTACTAAGCTACTAGCTAGGTGACGCGCTAGACACTAGGCGCTAAGCAAGCCGCCTGCCTGTGCGGACGTGGCCTAATTCTAAAAATGGTCCATTTGTTTAATTTTTATTTTTTTACATTATAGAAGCATTTTATTAAGTTATATGCCAAGCATTTTTTGCTTTTGTGTTTAATGCATAGAGGATGTATTGAATATAGATTAAAAGCATGATTTTTAAATATACAAGCTAAAATTGAATGCTTCAAATTCCGACGGACTAATTGAAGGCACAATTTACTTGTACTTTAAAATGCTTACCCCGATAAATTAATCTTAAAAAAACTATTTTAACTGCATAAACTAGGTACTATTAATTCTAGTGTTTTTTTTTGTATGATATAATTTTATCCCATCTTTTCGTCTGTCATTTCTATAATGATATTTCGTTATTATTTGTGTTTTCGGCTGATGAAAACTATTCTTAATTAGTTGACATAAATTAAAATGTTGCCAAGAGAAAATTAAATTATTTGGAAAACAAAGACATTACGAATAATTTCCAAACACATTCAAAATCTTTTCAGATATGCTATTAGGCATAAACATTGGCAGCTTTCCAATACTTTGGTAATGTAATACACTTGTACAATTTGTACGTAGAATAATGACAACAAATGTTATTTTTATATTATGCAGTAAGCATGCTAGGTGTGTAGTATGTAAGATTAATTAATTAATTACCTGCCTGTGAAAAAGATATTAGCAAAATCAAACCAAGTAAATAAAGACACTACTTTCATGTAATGTAATTCTATAATTATCTATATGAATAATTTCATGAGGTGATATTGATTAGGCAGTTTTCTGACCCACTGAAATACGGCTCATCTGTTTCTGTTTCGAAATTATTTAGTCTATGCTCTTCCTGTTCGATGGTTCGACGGGCGTGCGACGACGGCGAGAGAATCTAGTTTTCAACTTCGCAAATCGTGAATATCGCGGTCGTGCGAACTCATTCTTCGAAAGGGATTTATTCCCACAAAACGAAAAACTCGTAACACACCATATTCTACACATTCGTGTATTACCGCATAGAAACGAAAAGACTTTCACCGGATACATCGATAATTTGATTAACGAAAGCAAGGGGGGCTAGCAAATTATCCCACATAACATTGAATTTATATCACAAATTCACAATGTGTTCGTGCGTTTGGTCAGTTACCGATATATCTGTGTGATGTACTGTGTTGTTCGTTTAAGTGACAAAGCAGAAGCGTTGGCTCCCGTTCGAGACTATTATCCTATTCGTGATTACGTTGGGCCGGGAACTGGCCACTTGGTTTAGTCGCCGCGGGGACTCCAAAGCGGTAAATACGGAGGCGCAGATCCTGCTTCGCATCATTTATCGTCAGGATTGCGGTGAGTACGGAGCCGAGTCGGCGCGGTCACCTTTTCATACAATTATTACGAGTAGATATCGAGGCGTGTTTTAAATTTTCGTTCTTGGCATCTGACATTGAAGTCAGTCCGATCAGGTGCCCGTAAGTCTTAAAATAGCTATAAAATGTCGAGTCTGGCCTGGCACCGTAGCAATCAGCTGATCTGTAGAGTTTTAATTATAACGAATTAGGTAACTAATTGTTTGTTGAGAGTGTCTAAGATTTCGTTATCGCCGGGAGCATAATCGTTTGATTATTATAATATTGATATTGTTATCTCAGAGATAAAGTGTTACATGAATTGGCAGTCTTGACACAATTCCAGTGATTTGAACTTAGCCTTATTTGCAGATTTAAAAATGGTGCAGCAAGATTTGACTTAGACAAGTCGGACTCTTAAGTTGAAGTGGTAGTCAGGAATGGCTCGGGGTGGCTCACGGGTGTGAGCTCCGAGAGAGCTACGGACAATCGGCAAGTCAAGTGTAGTGTTGTGCAGTGTCTAGTCATAGTGTGAGTGTGAGTGACGGTGGAGCCGGGATGCCCTCCGTGATGTTGTCGGCCGTGCTTGAAGAGGAGCCCGATCTGTATGAGGCGTTCCCACCTCACGTAGACCCCACCGGCATTACAATACTCACTGATAGCCCACCAGGTGAGTTCATCAATACATTGCAATGTAATATTCTTATAATATTATTCATTTTTAATAACATATTGAAATTTTGTAACTTCAATTCCATAACTCACACAATCTATTGCTCTGACCATCACTTATTTTATTATTCATGAAGAACTATTCATCTTATGTAATTTATAAGAAGGTCACTACTTTGCAGTCTCATATTATCATAGTTTTTAATTGATAATGATGACCTTATTAATTAAAATCATTGTTGTTTGCTTAATATGAGAAAACTGCTCTACTATTTCATTATCTCTACTTTTACTATCCTGTAGAATTCTCATTAATATTAACAAATATTCAGTTTTTAATTACCATATTTATCTTAAGATAATATTTTATCATTGATTAACTAGTGTGAAATTTTACAATTTGTACAATGATTGTAAAAAAGGTGTAAATAATGAAACTCTTCAATGAATAATTCGATAGTCTCTAATCTTAACACAGAAAAAAAATATCTGTAGTAGGAAATTAATTTTAAAGGAAAAATACCAGTACAAGTTGTAAGTTCCAAATTTAAAACAATAATGCTAATAGATTTATTTTTTTGAATAGGTACTTCAAAAATTAGAAGGAACCTATTTGAATACCGCATTATTTATAACCTGGTTTGTCCTTTTCACACAACCATGTTAATTTATGAAACATGAATTATTGTCTATTATTTTTCTTTTTGTCTGCTTGTCATAAATCCTCTATGGTTATAATTTGCTTTGTAAGGCTGTTAAAGAATAGACAAATTAGACAAACGTTTTTAATTATAAATACTTTACCATTATTGTGTAACTTTGTTCTAATTTCGTAGGTATTGAGCAAGTAATTTTATTTGTTTTATCTGAGTCACAGTATCTTTTTTGCAAAATGACTCACGCTATTTACGAAAATAGAGTTGCACCTCGACTCAAAAACGATACTATGCATTTCCGTTAATTTTGATAATTTATTAGACTTCGGGAGTTTTCCAAGAACATTCTAGATATTTTCGTTCGGATTTTCTAAGCAGTATTACCGAAAATTCACCATTTCTCGGGAATCAACAATCAACTTTACTGCCTACCTACAATGCAGTAGCCAGAATGTTCCCGAAAAGTCCCCAATCTCTCGAATACATTCTGGATCTATCTATCGGTTTACTGAGTTATTCCAAGGATATTTTGAACAGCCACATTACGCTAATTATGAAAACTTATACCGAAAAGAAAGAAAAAAAGAAACGTGGGCTTGCTATTTTCTGCTTACGGGTATTACGCTTACGAAAGATTTTAATATTCAATCTTGATTATTTAGACTAACGCATCGACCGTGAAACTCCTATCGCGGAAACCGAAAATCCGTACTAATATTATAAATGCCAAAGTTACTCTGTCTGTCTGTCTCTTCTTCTCGCCTAAACCACTGAACCGATTTGAATGAAATTTGGTACAGATATAGTCTGAGACCCAAGAAAGGACATAGATTAGTTTTCATCCCGGAAATCCCCCGGGACCGGGAACTATTACTCCACGCGGACGAAGTCGCGGCCAAAAGCTAGTATTAAATAAACAAGACTAACTTCAAATCATAACACAATGTGAATATGGAATTGCTCGTCTTCCGGTAAGCAAATCGACGTAACAAAACGCTGGATAGTCATAAAAACGACACTTTTACGTCGACCGTTTGATGAGCAAAAACGATGATAATTTAGGTAGATGAAAAAGTGTTTCAAACATGAAGAATTACTTTTCCACTAGGGGCCGCAGCTACCGTGGAATCAATGTTATGGGGCATTTTAACCTGAATCCTAACCATCCATTTGCGGCTATGCAACACACCGACACCTGGACAGAGACCAATCTAAATAAACATGCGATCCTTTTTTAGTGCCCTTTTCTGAGTCAAGTTGTGAGAGCAGGGACTCCTTATACACAATGCAATGGGGCCCCTGGTTATCTTGAACCGCACTGCCTTCACTTCAGCTCTTGAAATTAGGCGATAGATCAGCAAAATCCTCACGTCCGTCTTTTTATAACCACCTCATTTAGTTGCGTGATAAACCATTATAATTTCAACTGCGGTTAATTAGGTATGTGCTTAAAGAAATTTTCTAGGAATAGAAACTGGTGCGTTAAAGGCAAATTAAGTAAAAGAAATGAAGTTTTTGCTGTGTCTGTATGTTATTAAATTACCTGGAAGGAAAACCGTTCAAGATTAATTTGGTTGACGTAAACGTTTCGACAATGGTTCAATCCGTTGAACTGGTTAGTATTAATTGCGGGACTTTTTTGAATTAGTCAGCGCCAATACAAGTTCTAAAATTAGTTCTAAATGCATATGTTTTACATAAGGAAGATTTCCATGTATGTTTGCTCCATCTTTTCATTCCGACTTCAAGATACGTCACCTTCCTGAGTTCTAGGATAAGCGACAATATCCAAATGAATCCTAAATTAACCCAATGAATCGATAAATATCTCTTATTCTTTACTTGCCTCGGGTATTTAAAGTATGAGTCACTAATCTCTATCTCTTCAAGATGAACTCGATCCAAATTCTGCAAAAAACGGTAGACATCATTATTTTTCAATTGAAAGATAAAGCGAAAAGATATTTTGCGCTGCCTCTAAAAAGTCTAGACCTTATCGCCTTAATATCTTTTAGCAGGTTCTTTATCCGATCTCAGATAAATAGCTTAAGTTCCGCATCAAATATTAATGGTGTTGGGATGGGACCGTTTCGGGTTCCCAACTGCTGTCGAAATTGTTGAAGATAATGTTTCAGGGTTATAAAAGATAGTTGTGAACTCTTAACTGGGCTCCTGGGTCTCGTTAATAGGCTTGTTATGCGTAATATCTTCGTATTACAAAACTTCCGTGATCAGTCACCTGTGGTTTTATAATTTAATTAGCTGTTTTTATGAGGCTTTGCCGGCCTGTTTTCGTACAAAATTTTAACCCGTTAGGGGTTGCATTTCCAAAAAATTGCTTCTTAGTACGCCTCTACCTGCCTTTACGTCATATTATAAAAAACTACAGTGCAAGTGCAATTCCTAGCTGCAGCATTATTTCAGTTGTGCATGGATTACTACCAAATAGACTACCACTTTATCTCTGCAAATAGGCAGGACTTGATCAGATACTACAACATATACTGGCAATTTCTACCGATCATTTTCTTAATCAGTTAGTTTAATCGAAGCACTGATAAATGCCTTCAAACCTTCAGGATGAAAGCGGTTGATAAAGCTCATTTAATCGAGTATTCCCAAGACGATTATCTGAACGGTAATTACTTTAGCAATCTGCTGATATCGCTTCATTACGTCTAATTTACTGGAAAGTGAAATTAAATTTATATTTCACTAGGATTGACATGATTTTGCCTTGAAATGATTATATCAATGTCATAGCTGTTTGGTGTGGTTTTAGCCTTTCGACGACCAAGCGACAGCTGGCTGTCGCGCTGCTATTGTCTTTCTATTGTGTCTGGAATCACATGTGTTCGAAGGTATAAAGCCTCCTTACCTACAATCTTCCCCTGAATAAAATGAGGCCAAGATTTTTATCAGAACAATAAAGATATTCCGAAAACTACCTCTTATCTTACATTACACCATGCAGTCTCCTCAACTATTGTAAACTACATCCAATTTCTGCCAAAGAAACACAAAGGTCCCACGCTGTCTCCGAGCAATCGGAAAAATATTAAATAACCTGTTTGAACCTCCTCCAAAATGTCTTTTGTCATGTTCATTGACTTCACGTTTCTGTCCGACGAGTTTCCCTGAACGAGTGTGTGCTTGGAGCATTGTTTGTGAAACACTGGGTTGTTGTGCATTGCACTGTCTAAACACTAGTGTGACAATCGTGACTTAACTTTACCGAATGGAGTTCATGTTAGCAACGTTTTGATTGAATTTTGTGGGCGTCTTCAAGCCTTTGACGGTTTTCTTGCCAAAGTGCTTGCGAAAGTTTAGTGCAAAAATTTTGGTGGGACAGGAAGCTAGACTTGCTTAGCAACCGGGATAGATATTGAGAGAAGTTTTACATATGGGTTAGTATAAAAAATCCTGTGTATATTTGTCTTAATTTCGTTTAATCTTTTTCCTACTATTTTTTAGCCAATAAACGTTGACCTTTTCGTCGTTTTGCAAAGTGACTGCTATTTAACCTTTGGGAGAAGTCATTTTAGTAGGACCATGTTTATTATGGCTTTTCCGGATGCAGCGTTAATTCGCCTTTATCTATGTTGAAATTTCAGTGATGCATTTTATATACAAAAAATCTTTTCATGTGATTTAAATCACAAATTAAATCATCGCTGCGTTCATGTGACTTTGTTTGTGTGTCCAGCAACATCCGTTTAAAAAGCTGATAAGAATGGTGATCCACTAATGCGCAAAGCTAAAAATAAATTATTCTTTAAAACTTTTATTCAAAAAGGAGATACTCTTCGTCTCTTTGAAGTTTAAAACTGAATACATTGGGGACATTAAGCATTAACTCTTTCAGTATTCTATGTCTCGTTGTTTCTTCAAAGGTTTTATGCGAAATGGAATCTTTTTTAAAATTTTAAACCACGCCCCATAAGGAGCTTAAATCTTTATTACAAAGTCTGATAACTGCCCCATAAAGAAGGGAATGGGCCTTTTATTGTGACAACTTTGAACAAAAAATATCACACCTTTTTATATGTTTGTTATCACTTTTTATTGCAAGCAACAATAAATGTCTGAAAGCATTTCCTTTGCCTTTATTTGTGGCATATTTTTAATAACGTCCTTAATTTTGTTTAAATGTCACGGTTATTTGGAGAAATACTATTTTCAAGTATTTTTTTGATTTCCGTTCTCAGAATGTGCCAATTATGCCATACTCGTATATGGCACATTCTGAGTTTTTTAACCTATTACTATGAATCCGTTATCTGTCCGTCTGCGTTGTACCATTTAAACGAGATAATATGTACTAATCCAGTGTGTGTAATATTCCATAATACACACTTTGTAAATTAATATAAAAAAAAAAGAAATAATAAAGTATAAAATTTTAGGGCTTCCCATATATTAACCGTTCCTTGCACACACGTACGAGTGGCGCGTGGAAGTGCAACGCCGGGGTGAAGTCCCGATGCCGCGGGTTATCGCGGCACGGCTCACGGAGCTCCGGCGAGATCTCATGGCGGAATGGAGACAACGACTGTCGCAACCTAGTGCTGGGCACGCCGTTATAGCGGCGGTAAGACCCCTCTTTGAGGAGTGGCTGGAGAGGCGTCATGGCACTCTCACGTTTCGCTTGACACAGGTCCTCACCGGACATGGTCAGTTCGGGAGGTTCCTGTGTCGGATTCGGGCGGAAGCGACGCCTGGGTGCACCACTGCAGTAACGGTCGCCTGGAGGACACGGTCGAGCACACGGTGGAGGTGTGCCGCGCATGGGACGTGTCCTCGTAGAGGCGATCGGCGGCGGTGACCTCTCGCGCCCGGCGCTGGTTCAGGCCATGCTTCGGGGCGAGACGGAATGGGATGCCGTCGCCTCCTTCTGCGAAGCAGTTATGCTAGTGAAGGAAGCGGCGGCGCGTGAGAGGCAACGACGAGCGTCTCGCCCCGGACTAAGACCCAGGCGAAGACGTCGAGAGTCGCAAGACGACTACCGGCCACCGTAGGCGCGGTTCTGCGGATGGCGAGCGATGGGTAGCTCGCCGCCCGGCTAGGACCAGGACCGCGTAGACGGCGCGTTTTGTTCCACGCGCGCCTCAAAGAGAAGGAGTCAGCACAGGAAGGGGCCCAACAGGCCAACGCCTGCCGGGGTTGCGGAATGTTTATAGTGGTGACCCTGGAACATTAAGGGCAATCGAAGGAACATGAGTGTGTTTTAGTCAGTAAGAGTCTGACACGCCCTCCCGCCGCACCCAGTACGGGAGAAGTCATTGGATGATTTCCCACTCACCAAAAAAAAAAAATATATATATTTAACCGTATTTTTTTTTGATCTTATGATATTATCTTCTTGTATACCTTTGTGGCACGCAACCTTTCGTGAACGAATTCCACTCGGATTTGGCTGGTTTTTTTGTGAAGGAAGAGAATTATATCAATCTAGAATAGTCCAGTTAGTTTGTCATCATAGATATATCTATTGATCTTTAATTAACAACGATTGGCTAACCAAATTTTCGTGTACTCTCAACTAACATACTGGTCATAAAACCAATTTGAATATCGAATGCTATGTCAATATTTTGATCAAAATCCGTGACCTGCTTGAGCAGCTCCCGATTCAGAAAAAAACGATTCTTTAATTTTCAATTATCGAATCGTATTATTATAAAATTGACAAGATTTGTCAAAATTATGACGTGTACATGTATGGCATAATTTTGATTAGAAAAGGAACAAAGTTTCGGTGGATATACGACCAAGGGCCTATTCCACGACCTCACTAACTAAAGTTGGAATAGAATTTGTATCAAATGATCTGCCAGTTATTTTAACCAGAACTTAATAGAATATGAAACAAGCACTTGATGTATTAAAATGAATTGTTAAAACATCTTCATTTTTCATTCGTAATTCTAGAATAGGAATGTTGTAATTTTTTTCTAATATTAATAAAACCAACCTCGTATTGTCCCGCATGGCAAAGACTTCATCTGAATTTACCCCGGTTATCAGTAGATTGAGATCTTTGACTGTCTTTACGTGTAGTCAGAAGCCAGAAACATCAGACCTACTATACTCTCGAATTGTCCAGAAACTTGTTTGTGGAGGTCTGATAGGCAGTCTCAACGTAACTGGTGTTCAGCTAAATCTGGTTAGATTAGAAGTCAACTCTAACTTTGTTGGGAACGGCTAAGGCAAGATGATCAAACGATTACAAGCCTTAGAAACAGCTCCATTTTAACAATCCCACAAATAATTTCGTACCTACATGTTTTCGCTAAAATTCGCTAGTAAAGAAATGAGAGGAGAAAGTGCTTTCTACTGTATAATAAGCATTTAATGACAGTAATTTATTCCAACCTCAGATTGAGAATGAATGCAACTGTTTATACAAGTGTTGCCAATACTAAAAATAAGTGTAGACGAGAGCCTTGTCTATTGGAGTTAATTAGGCGTGAGGTCTTCAGAACAAGGGTAATAAAGTGCGCAACCTACGCAACGCACTAATGTAAGTTTCTTTTATTTTAAATTTGTTTTATTATTTACTCTATTAAAGAATCATAAATTCTAAATAGAATCTACATAGTTTTTTAGTAACTCCTGCCGCAGATCTTCTTCCGTAAAATAATATTACTAAGGTATAGAGAAGCTTTCAATTAGCGTAAAATCAGAATCTTACTAAAGAGATTCGAAGATCGTGTTCAAACATAAAAATATTTACAATCTGGTAACTAGCACCTTAGAGCAAAAATCTTAATCTTAGCGAGCCACCCCAAATGCACACGGGTGTAACCGATTTTTATTCTTCTTCTCTCTGTTTACTTATTAGTGAACACGCATAAAAACTTTTCTGGATTTTTTGTGTTTATCATGAAAACCTACTTTGTTTCATAATATGTAAGGATTAATTTTGTAGACAGTCCCACTTGGATACCTCAGTAAATACTAACAGAAAAGGGTATATTAACACGGATCATATCGGCTTCCCTGCCCTATACAAACATGAAAATTAATAGTGTCTGTTACGGAAACAAGGTAATTCGCAGGGACCCTTTAGATTATGCGTTCACTGTTTGTACAGGATCTTTGTACATGTAATCATCAGTAATCCGTACTTTCGTACTAATATTATAAATGCGAAAGTAACTCTGTCTGTCTGTCTCTTCTTCACGCCTAAACCGATTAGAATAAAATTTGGTACAGATATAGTCTGAGACCCGAGAAAGGACATAGGATAGTTTTCATCCCGGAAATCCCCCGGGAACGGGAACTGGCAAAAGGTAATAGAGAGGATACAAGGATTGGTTAGCAGCAAAACTATACTGATTGAGGTCCGTCATATGCTCGTTTTCAAGAAGGCAGCTGAGTATTTATAAAGGGGCATTCAAAGTCAATTTAAGTTAGTCAGAATCCAGGACGCAAAGAGGCTGCCTCCTTGGAGGAGTTGCCCCCTTGACTAACATGAATCTAAAGCCTCAGTAACTACGTACTCTTGTACTGGAGGCCCCCTTTTTTTTCGGAGATCTGTGGTAACTATTTGACAGTGTTGCCATACTATTGTTATGCCACGGACGCCTACTTCAACCGAACTGTCTATTTCCACGACTTTCAACTGTGGTTTTAGGTTTAAAAAGCTGCCTAAACAGACAAACCATTTATTTAGACATAAGTAATAAATTGATGATGATTTAATAAACCGCTTTCTAGGAGAAGTAAGACATTTATCTAAGTAATATTTCTCATAACCCGCAATCTTCTATAACAAGATAAACTACACGTATCTAATAGCCGCTAGAATCAGCATAAATTTTCATATCTAGACCTTTGTTTACATGACATTCTTATGCAGTTATTACTAGAACATTCCATACAAAACAATAACGTCTACTCTATTAATATTCATGTCCTATGTAGGTCACAACACAATGTTTGTTATCAATAAAGACGGCAAACAGTTCTCATCTCACTATTAAGAGTTATCTTCGAAGAAATCTGAGCTAGTGATAAGGATAACTTTACTATCTAAAGTACCTACTCTGATAAGAGATGTGTTTCGTTTTCTTAGCCTGATTCATTTGTTAATTTTGTAGGAAAATACCTTTTTTTTTTAATAATGTGCAGTGTTTACTTGATAAACTTGTCATTGAACTTTTTTTAAATCATTGACTAAGAGTCCCGCGTTTGGTGTTATCGTAGGTATACTCGTAAAGGCATAAGTATTAGTATATGTATTACTCGTAGTATAATAATCACTAGCAGTTTCCTGCGGCTTATTTATATACCAATTTTTATCCCCTGCTATATCCCTTTTCGGGTTTAATTTCCAAAAATCATTTCTTGGTCAATCATTATGAAAATAAACTACTTTTCACAAAAAAATATGTTATTGACTAGATTTAAAAAAAAATAATAATCTTTGTATGTAATCGATTTTTTTAGATAAAAAGATATTAAGATTGTTTACCTTTACTATCTAAACAAATGGAGAGTTTCCTAATAAAACAAACTAAATCTCTCATTTTTGCGCCCTGCAATCAAAGCGAATCAATTTGGTGGAAACGCGTATTACTGCTAAAACTTTTTTCATTCATTTTATTTATATCGCGATCTCTAATGCCCTTACTAATAATCACTGTGTAAAGTTATGCAATGAATAAAGCCTGGGTAACCATACATTTTTTGACGTATAAACCTGTCATAACTTTAAGCAGCGATTATTAGTAAGGCGTTAAGTCTTTATTTAATAATAATAATAATAAATATGCTGGGACAACTCACACACGGTCATCTGATCCCAAGTTAAGTTCTGCTTAGAGCTTGTGTTATGGTAACCAGACAACTGATATACATACTTACTAGCCTTTTTCCCAACCGTGTTGGGGTCGGCTGCCAGCCTAACCGGATTCAGCTCGATACCGGTGTTTTACGTAGAGCGACTGCCTATCTGACCTCCACAACCCAGTAACTGGGCGACACGATACCTCTTGGTTAGACTGGTCTGAATTTCTGACTAAGCAGTAACGACTGTCAAAGTTCTACGAATGACAACCGGGACCAACGGCTTTACGTGCTTTCCGAGGCACGGGATGTTTAAGATAAACTTTAGAAAGTACATATGAATTGATAAAGTCACATTGGTACTTGCCCGGATTCGAACCCACAACCTCTTACACGAGAGGCGGGCGCCATATCCACTGGGCCATCACGACCCACTCATAAAAACATACATATTATAGATAAATTACACCCAGACACAGAACAAACAATCATGCTCATCACACAAAGTTTGTTCTGGGTGGAAATCGAACCCACGACCTCCAGCTTAGCAGTCAGGGCTACTAACCACTACACCAACCGTTATTTAAAGACGAACTTGACCATAGTCTTTTCATGGTCGCATAAATTAAATCATAAAATACCTATAAACTTACTCTGTCCCTAACTAATAATATAATATGTAATTTTATAGCTTATTGTTTCTTGTATGTGAGCTGTTAACGATAGATATTATTAAGATTACTAACTTCACAATTTACTCATAAGTAAGCAATATAAGTATCCTTATTTACCTAGTTTTGTTATTGCAAAACATAATCTGCATAAGAAAACTTCATTTGCTATGAGATTCTTGTAAACATAAAACAGTGAAGGTTAAAATACATTATTACTCATAAGGCGCTCCTAAACGGGCAACATAATTGCTGCAATTTTATTGCAGCAATTTTTTGAGCATGGCCCGGCAACTCCAGCAATATTGCCGGCGTTGCTCGGCAATATTTTTGTCATACAAAAAGTTGCCCGGCAATACCGGCAATATTGCAGAGAGTTCGGAAACATTGCCGGGCAATGCCGGCAATGTATTGCAGCAACACAATTGCAGTAAAAAATTGCCCGTTTAGGAGCACCTTTAAGAAAACTAAACTAACATTGTTAAGATAAAGTTCTTATTGTATTTGTCTGTAAGAGGTAATGTATCAATCTACTAATTCGATTTCTGAAAAACTTTTAACTGTTAATGCCCTAAGGATATATTTTATATTAAACCTTCGAACACACGTGATTCGAGACCCAATAGAAAGACAACAGCCCGACAACCGGCTGTCGCTTGGTCGTTGAAAGGTTAAAAGAAATAACTGCAAGAAAAGTACATTCAAAAACAACTAAGTAGGTGATTCATCATACATTAGTGCGCAAGACCAGCAAAATGGTGTGACGCTACTATGGTCCGATGCCATGCGTGCGCGCAGAAAGGTGGGGGCAAAACACGCCACCTGGCGAAAGTACATACCCTAATTGCCGTGTTTTAGAGAATAAAATCAGCACACCTGCTCATTTTAAAGGGGTAGAGCAGAATGGGGGCTGTTTTACCAACAGTTAGCTCCAAAACTCCCGAATTGAATGGCATATATTTTTTGTTATTGCTATATCCTCCATGTTTCGCAGTTGCGCTTAATCTCAAGGTCACGCCACCTGGCGAAAGTATGGACCCTAATTAAGTTGTTTAGTGCTTTTGATATGAATATTGTTAATCGGTTTTAATGGATTTTAGAACAAGACAAATTAGAGGGGACCGTTGAAAAAATTGTTTTGCATCGAAAATTCGGAATGCCGTTAAGAATACGTGATTGATAATTGATGGTATTTTATAGAATCTAATCGATATTATTGACCCTTAGCTTAGAAAGCGTCATCTAGAAAAGATTTAGAATACATTTGTGATTACAATTATCAACTTAATTACTGATGTATTTAGATAGAAAATGAGATAAAATTTTATGTAATACCTGTATAAGAATGAGAATACTACTACGATCTACTATGATAAGAAACAATGTAAAAACTATTGAGGAAAATGTGACACAGTGTCTTTACAATAGGTGAACCACCTTTCATGCCCTTTTAATGTGATCTTTGAACCCTACGTCATTTATTGTCAACATAGAACTGACCTACTCAATGTACCAATTTTATTTATTTATTTAAACTTCATGCAAAAAGCCACAAAGGTGGACTTGATGCCTTAGGCGTCAGTAACACTATAGGTTTTCGTAAATCAATTCTATAAAATGACGAAAGAATGATGGTTCGGTTTGCATAATAGTGATTGGTCAACCACTATTATTCAAGCATCTGTTACTTTATTAGTCGGTCAATCACAATCCTTGTTTGTGGCAAAGCTGACAGCAAAACTTACCGTATAATGGACGTCTTGCTACGCAAACTTATTCAGCTTATGTTCATAGACAAAAAGGATTTTGCACGAGAAGAAAGAACAAGCTGAACAGACACCAAAAGCTGAATCGATGCATAGCCTCTTCATACAAAATCGAACAGTCTACCAACCTGGCCATTCACTGGGTACTAAAAGATACGAAGACCAGAAGTCCATATATTTCTTAATAACAACGCCTGCATCTAGTTGTAATTCCATCTTTACTGCCAAATGTTTTCGAAAAAACATTTGTTTGATAGAATTGGGCTAAGATGGCTTAAAAGACGAACCTTTGTAACAGATAATACTACAGTTGCTTCCGTAGATAGAAATCCCCTCGTTTTAAAATACTGGTTTTTGGATAAAACCCACCTGGTGGTTCCGAAAATACCCAGATTTTAAGGAGGCATAAAAGAAAAGTAAGGAGATGAATAATATAGTGAAAATATCAACACAATCACTTTATTTCTCGCTACCAAACTCACATTAAACAGATTAATCTCGGGAATTCCACTAAGAGATCCGTTAGCTATGGTCTACGTGATTATGATCACTGAGGTAGCCTTCGATAATTACAAACTTGAGTAATTAATAACATTCTACAGTTGACTCTCATTATTTTTAACGAGTTATTCTAGTTGCAGTGGTTTTAAAACCCGTCGGTTTTAAGTAACTAATACTGATGCAATCATGTTTATTGTAAATGATGCTTCACTGGAATCGTTGAATCAAAGAAAGTTGTCCTATTGAATAGAAACTGTCTCAAAATGTTCTCATAGATTTGATGATGTAACTGGTATATATATTTTGCAATGTAATGCAACCGAGAATAGATGCTATAGGTTTCTTACGTAACTGGTCGCAATGCCCGCTTAATTTCACGAGTTGACCTTTCCAATGGATGTATATTGATCCTTTTTAGATTATTGTACTTGTTTATTGGCTTTAATGACGTTTTATCAGAACACAACAGAGATTGGATATTACACCAGCAAATTGGGTATAATATAAAATACTGAATAAAGCCACAATCTGCTTAGTCACTATTTAGCATAAGAACCTATCGGACAAGCTTAACTTCGCGATTTTTACTTCATTATTTGAAGTAAATACGTTTAATTAACTGACTTAATGATTTGTAGTCTAAGTTGTGTATCCAATTTCTTTTTTCTTTTTCGAATCTGTGTCAAAAATCATAGTTAAGAAAAATAACGGTCTCTATTCTGTCGTCATTCGCCAACAAGACTTTAAGTTTGAACAGTGATCTTAGTGACAAGATAAATGTGATTTATTATGGTGCTTATTAAGTGTCTGAGTCATATTTCGCAAGATAACGTGGTTCATTCATGGTGTTACTGAAAATAATGCAAGATTTCTTTATCAGACAGTGTTTTTATAATGACGGTAGTTCAAAAATTTTGCAAGTCACCTACGATGGAGGTGGTTTTGGAGTGGCCTAAGAGTAAGTTGTTTTCAACCAATAATAGCATGGATTTCGTGCCATTTTATGTTGTTAGTCTCTGGAAATCATTATTTGAATACTCTACCTTTGAGGTTTTACGTTTTATGATCCAACGTTGTTCTGAGTTCTGAGAATTTCAAACAAACCCAACGTAAACAATTAGTAACCTGAAATATGAAAGCGCCCGCAACGTTCCGTCATAGAAGCTGTACAATAAATCTTAATTTGTTTCTCCGTGATGCATCGGGATCGGTATTCCGCGTATGCGCATGAGTGGGTATTGCTGTGAATTTTGGACGCTTTTCAAAATCTTGGCAGTACTTCCTTCCTGATTTCTGAGAATCGGATGATGTTTCACCTTGAACTATTGAGTTGTTTATTTACCATCTTTGAATAATATATTTTAATTTGGTTCTTTGTTCGGCCTTACATTTTCCTGGTATTGTCTGCTCTTGTTTCTTTTAAAAGTTGTCGTGGAGAAGTTATAGTTTCTCTATGTCCTTTGTTAATTTTCTCCTTTATCACGACTAGGTTGTTGAACTGACCATTATTGCAAGCATTGAATGTCTTTCTTCTGTGTTTTCCTTTGTGCCCCTTAGTTTCTGGTGTGTTGTGGCCTAGATGATGACGACCAAGTCAACAAGCTGTAGTTCCATCTGGTAGATTATTTCTATCTGTAATTTAAAGTGGATGATGACGGTGTGTTGTTTTGAGAGAAGCTCGCCACATTATTCCTAATCACTGTATCTTCTAAAAGCCAATACATTACATCGAAGCTAGACAAGTCCCGGAGAAATGATTCAACGGTCTTGAGTCCACCGAGAATTAAGAAAAATGTGTTTCTGATTGACGCAGCCTAAAAGATGTAGTGTGATATGGAGCTACTGGTTATGACGTCTTAATTGCTAAAAAACGACGACGATTAATTGCTTACGACATCCTTTAATCTTGTGACTAATGATAAGGATACCTGGTGCTGCGTGCGTGATCTACGTCACAAATTAAGACGTCATATTTTTTTATTGTACTGCCAATGTACTCCATACGTATAAGGAAATCCTATTCATTAAAAACCGTTGTTTCTATGCCTTCCGAAAAGGAAAATTGTTGGGGGAAAAAGTTGTTATACTCACCGTTAATTGAAGGCGCGTTTGGAAACAGGTAACTTTTTCTGTGGTTACACATGACACTATGGTTGCTAAGGGCGCCAGAGCCGTAACCAGATTGAAGCAAGAACTCTGGGATGGAGAATTGTCACCATCCCTAGCCTTTTCCCAACTATGTATGTTAGGGTCGGCTTCCAGAGTTACTAAAACAACTATGTAGGTGTGTAACTGGTGTAGACTGACTGGAAATTATTCTTGGAAATTCTAGAATTCAATAGTCCCTAGTTCCCTACAACCTCGCTAAAAACGATCGACTAAAGTTCTTAGAGACGGTTGATTTTTCGGTTCGATGTAAGTCCGTCTTTGTTAAAAAATTAGCCACTATCAAATGGCTTTTTAAGCTGTAATTTCTTTATATTTTGTAACTATTTACCTCGGGTATTTTAGATGCGAAGTGAAATTAAGATGAGCTGTCCACTCGCGTCCTCTTTAAAAATCACTGCATTGAAACTCATCGGTGGAGAGTTTTCCTGTAAAGCATTGCCAATTACTGTAATAACTGCAGTCATCATGCGCCAAATGATAGCTTTCGCCCTGTATGTATATTAAGTCGTTAAGGATAAACGGATTATCCACGAATTCGCTTTAGGTGACGGTATGAGCAGGAAAATGAGTAATTACACATTTCCCTGTACACATAATAATCTATAATTGCTAATTTAGTCATCGATATTGAAAATTGTTCTTGAAACGGTCAAGGAATTTCTTATCTTTTCTTCATCCTTGACAATACTAAATTATGTTATTAAGTAATTTTTAATCTTACTTTCGTCTCGGCTGCGTATTTGTAGTCATCGCTAATCTAATCTATACGTTACGTTTAAAAAACGTAGGTATTTGTGTTGTGACGTTTGTTTTTGCTTGTCATGATATAGATGTATTAACAGTAACAATTATCATGATAATGCCATCGTGATTTGTATCACGTCATAACGAGTCCGTGGGTCATACAATGTGAAATTCTTATCGTACCTACATGTGTTATGTCAGGTGTATACTGATGATCCACTATGCTTTACAAGACATTAGTTATGATTAATGCTGTGATTGATAGCAGGTTGATTTATTTGATGATTCATGTTCAAAGGTGTAAAGGTTGGACTTATTTATATTTTTTTATTTTAAGGGGCTTTGTCACGCAGTGATAATGTCGCCCCCGTAATGAAATATACAGCGAACTTAAACTTAACAATAAATTATCTTCTATTTCTATACATATTGAACATCAGTATACATAACCCATGTATAATGTTGCCCGCAGCCCCTCAGAGATAACAGGGTACCTATTCTCTCTGGTGGACTGCAAACAACAGCAGACATAGCATCCTAACCACCTTTGACAACGGAGAAGCTAAGATACTGTTAGGTACATGCCCCTACGCTCAGACCTGTATCAAACACACATTGCCTTTCCTGTATGTTTCGGTCACACTCCATCAACACGTGATAAATATCCTCAATCACTCCACATACTTATTGACAGTAGCATTCTACCAGTCAAGTAAAAGTTGTGAAGAGGTAATGTGACAGGTGCATTAATTAAACATTCTACTAATATTCAACTAATAACTGATGTGACGACATCGTCTTTGTGATGATATTGGCTGGCACATACACAAGGAAAAATGTAATAAATAATTAAATTAATTATCAAAACAATGTTGAATGCGCGTGAGCAACAAACAATAAGCAAGTGCCGCCATCTGTCAATGGTCATGCCAAATTGCGCTGAATAGTGATAGATTTAATTGCATTCTATCTCAACCGACCTCTGCAGATGTCAGTTGGGGGAAATTTTTACCATTATTGCGTGTTCTTGCAATCGTCTCGGACCCGTGACACCACCCGATGGCACCACCGGTAGTGTCGAGGGTATTATTCCGTGCCCATGACACCACCGGTGGTGTCAAAGGTACTCCCCTCGGACCCGTGACACCACCCGATAGCACCACTGGTAGTGTCAAGGGTATTATTCCGTGCCCATGACACCACCGGTGGTTTCAAAGGTACTCCCCTCGGACCCTTGACACCACCCGATGGCACCGCCGTTTTATATTGTGAAACCACCCAAATAAATAGGTTCAATAGAAGGGAAAAAACCCACCTGCAACAAAATATAAATTTTAATGATATAAGAGTGGGCGGAGACTTATCCATATTTTAAAACCTAAGTTTAATGTCGATAAATATAGATATAGATATTTATTCAATCAGCAATCCCTTGTGACGCATTCACTTTTTTGTGCAAGTTTATCTTTTTTTTTTTTGTTTTTGGTGATTGGGAAATCATCAAATGACGGCTCCCGTCCTGGGTGCGGCGGGAGGGCGTGTCAGACTCTTACTGACTAAAACCCACTCATGTTCCTTCGATTGCCCTTTATGTTCCAGGGTCGCGGTAACTATTATAAACATTCCGCAACCCCGGCAGGCGTTGGCCCTGTTGGGCCCCTTCCTGTGTTGACTTTTTCTCTTTGAGGCGCGCGGTGGCCGGTAGTCGTCTTGCGACTCTCGACGTCTTCGCCTGGGTCTTAGTCCGGGGCGAGAGGCTCGTCGTTGCCTCTCGCGCGCCGCCGCTTCCTTCACTAGCATAACTGCTTCGCAGAAGGAGGCGACGGCATCCCATTCCGTCTCGCCCCGAAGCATGGCCTGAACCAGCGCCGGGCGCGAGAGGTCACCGCCGCCGATCGCCTCTACGAGGACACGTCGATGGTCCGCCAATGCGCGGCACACCTCCACCGTGTGCTCGGCGGTGCCATCGGGTGGTGTCACGGGTCCGAGGGGAGTACCTTTGACACCACCGGTGGTGTCATGGGCACGGAATAATACCCTTGACACTACCGGTGGTGCCATCGGGTGGTGTCACGGGTCTGAAGGGAGTACCTTTGACACCACCGGTGGTGTCATGGGCACGGAATAATACCCTTGACACTACCGGTGGTGCCATCGGGTGGTGTCACGGGTCCGAGACGCTTGCAATGTAGGGTTGGCGCTATATTTGCCAACCATATTCCTACTAATATTATACACATTAGAAAATACACAACATGCTGTGTGCATATTATAAATGGTATATTTTTTTTACCTGGGCGATATCACAGATGAAGAAATGGTATTATGTTCTATGCAGATGAAGAAATGTTACGAAATGGTATGTATTACTTCGTGATACATTCGACTTGCAACTTGTTCAGACTGTCTCTTTCTGGAATACTTTCGAGTGAAAACCATTGAACCAATCTTGAAATTCGGTACGAAGTAAGCTACTAATAATTACTATAATAAAAGGATGTAAGCTACTTTTTAATAAACAACATTCAGGCGGACAAAACCGCAGGCAAAAGCTAGTAGAATGACGATTCTTTTCGATTTAATGAATTTGTAATCAATTCATGTTAATTAATTCTTAAGTGGCGACGTTCTGTCTAACAAACGGCATAATTATGTTAGCACGCGCCTAAGATAGTGATATGATAGCGATCTTTATGGTATTATTTTATTTACAACTAGCATTTTCCAGCGGTTTTACTCCCGTTTATGTAGATGTTTTCATGTCCTAGGGAAAGTAACTTTTTCAGGTTGAAATGTACTTGGGTTGCGGAATGTTATGTTTATAACAGTTACCGTGACCCTGGAACATAAAAGGCAATCGAAGGAACATGAGTGGGTTTTAGTCAGTAAGAGTCTGACACGCCCTCCCGTCGCACGCAGGACGGGAGCAGTCATTGGATGATTTCCCACTCACCAAAAAAAAAAAAAAAAAAAAAGGTTGAAATGTACTTTTTTTCTGTATTATTGACTAGTTTTTGTCCGTGGCTTCGCTCGTGTTAGAAAGAGACAAAAAGTACCTTATGTCACTCTCCATACCTTCAACTATCTCCACATGTTGCACCGTTTTGCTTTAAAAGACGGACTTTCGGTCTGTCTGTCTTTATGTCTGCTTAGATCTTTAACACTATGATTTTAATGAGGATTTTTCTTAATAGCTATTTGATTCCAAAGGAAGGTTTATATGTATAATACATGCACGTTACAATAGAAAAAATCCGGGATATTTAAAGATTTGTAACAACTGTGTGAAGCTAGAGCGCGTCACTAGTAACGAATAAACAAACAAACTGACATTCACATTTATAATATTAGTAAGGAATCCAATCTCTATAGATGGATCTGTCTCTATAGATGGAGCTGTCTCTAGGCAACAACCATCTTGAATAACCGAGATGATGGACGCAAGCGTAATGCTCGCATTCCGACGTGTAAACGTACGGAACTCCATAAATATCTCCATGAAAGAGCATTAATAACCGAATTATAGTAAATATAGCAATGTACGATTATACTATGGAACTTGCCAAGTTTGTTAATAAATTAAACCGTAGGATGCGCAGGCGACGGTGCGCGGTTGTCGTGGACCTTACGTCATCGCTAGGTGTTGGTTATTATTATTATTGTTTACATTTTTAAATACTGTTACAAAAATACTTTAAAATACAAAATAGTAGCCCACCGACTTCGGGAACAGGATCAAAGCTACAGGTCAGAGCTTCAGAGAGAGAAACCTAACAATGCGAGCTGTGTCCAAAAGTACGTTTTTTTGTGTTATTATTAAAAAGCCCGTACCATCCCACTGCTTGGCAAATACCTTCCTTGGTTCCTATCATCTCTAGATTTGAGCTACGTCTTGCCAATCCTCAAGAAAGCCGACCAAGTGGTCCCGCCATCTCCTTCGTGGTCAGCCACGTCCCCGTCTCGCCATTTCAGTGCCTAACTAAAAATCGTTGAGCCTAACGGGCCCATTAATTGTTTGACATTGACATGAGGCAGACATGTCTAGCCTCCATTTTAGCTGGGCAGACTGGCGACTGGGCGACTTACAATATTATGATCCTATCAGAAAACAGGCTATTAAAAATACAATTCCAATTGAAAGTTTTGCTACTGGGTGACCAGCTAAGAAACTTCTTAAGCAAAATCCTCCTAATTTGACTCTTAGCTAAAATTCGTTAATTTCTGGAGAAGCATAAAAGTCACGGGCATAAGTATTGATAGCAGCCCTGCAATAATAGAAGCCGTTTGTAAACACGCACAGTGGGTTTGCACAATCTTAAGAGATAAAAATACACGCTGTATCACTGAGTGTACAACACTACTGATACATTAAGAGTGAATCATGCGCATTGATATTCAGAATTTGAAACAGACGTCATATTGTTATTTAATCCAGTCCGAAGGTCTCTTTTGTGAGAATTCTATGTCTAAATTTTTTTTTTGGTGAGTGGGAAATCATCCAGTGACTGCTCCCGTCCTGGGTGCGGCGGGAGGGCGAGTCAGACGCTTACTGACTAAAACCCATTCATGTTCCTTCGATTGCTCTTTATGTTTCAGGGTCAAGGTAACTATTATAAACATTCCGCAACTCCGGCAGGTGTTGGCCCTGTTGGGCCCCTTCCTGTGCTGACTCTTTCTCTTTGAGGCGCGCGTGGAACACGCCGTCGACGCGGTCCTGGTCCTAGCCGGGTGGCGAGCTACTCATCGCTCGCCATCCGCAGAACCGCGCCTACGGTGGCCGGTAGTCGTCTTGCGACTTTTGACGTCTTCGCCTGGGTTATGTCTAAATATGAACGATGTAAGATGAAATGAAAAGGAAATATAATTATTATATTAGTGTGAAAAGATGCAACCTGCTATTCAGGAAAAAGACCTCTGTGAATCTTAGGATGACCGGCCAAAACTAAACCCTTCAATTAATGGGATGATGACTTACTTCATGCCAGTGTATTTTCTCCATTTGACCATTGAGTTTCTCCAGACTATGCTTTTGGGACGGCATTGTGTCCGAAGAAATTTAAGGTCAAATGGAAGGAAAATGGAAGGAGTAAAAGATTTACTAGAGCTGTTGAATGGATGCTTTTGAGCTCTTGAAGAATGGACTCGCGTATTGGTCCTTGGGATTCGGAATATTCTCCAACACATCGAAGGCGTCGAAGCAATGATAAAAACTTTCCCGAAAACTATAATAAAGCAAAACCCTTCTAATGCCAAAATATGTCCGAATAATTTTTCGTGGGAATCGACATTTATGTCCACTTGCAATTTCAAAAAGCGTGCTTGGGTCAGTGCAAAAAAGATTTAAAAACATGCTCAGGACAGGTAATCTGGCTTGAATTGAAGCCCAAAAACAAGAAATATTTACGGAATTTCATGTAAATTGGTACCAACGATGCAACGATTAGAGTTTAATTTATTATAACAACAGTGGTCTTCAAATAAATTAAACAACAAATGTGGATTAAATTGATAAGATAGAAGATAGACAGGTTTATAGTATTTTATAGCACGCATAAAGTTACGTGCTTCAAACAATAATAAATTAACAGTGCACTTGTTTGAACACGCCATGTCATGTTTATAAATGTGAAGATAGTCTACCACCTTCCACCACGTCCACCACCCACCACCATCCACTGTCTACCAACCACCTGGGTCCAAAAACCGATTTGAAAAGTAAACAAAACAGTTATTTTTATTCTAAAATCACGTTTCTCCCATTCCGGCCCTAAGATTCCAATTGGCAAACTACATTCAATAGAAGTTTTATCTGGCTGTCGTTTTCTTATTGCTAGTCGTCCTTTTGTCTCTGGGTCCCCGCGACTAGACCCGCTGCGGTCTTGCCCAGGCCCTGTCGCGTGCTCACGCGGTCGCGATGGACCTCTCAACGCAGTTTCAGCCCTTACCTCTCTATACCATAGTTCTGGGTACTCCAGTTGCTTTCTTTTCAAATGAATTGCTTGCGGTTGCGATGGACACCGAACTCCAAGAATTTAATCAAGTGACTTTCTGAGTGAACTATGAATGGCGTGCATTGGTTTTGGAACTGGACCAATGAGTACTTAACCTTACAACGACCAAGCGACAGCCGGCTATCGGGTGGTTATTGTCTTTCTATTGTGTCTCGAATCACGTGTGTTCGAAGGTTTTTTAATATTTAATTGTTCATTAAACAAGAAATGTATTGAATTTTGCCATGTGTGAGCTTACTAGATTTTGACAGTTAATGTGGTACACCCATCATCATCATCATCATCTTATTGGCTTCTATGGTTGAAGTCGTATGTATCTTCTAACCTTTCTCTCTAATATACTTAAATAATAGCCATATGTGCATAAAGATAATTAGAAACTGTTATTTTTTAATGCAATGTAACAGAACTACAATACACTACATCGCATTTCCAAATTGGCATACAAATACGCTATTAAAGACATTGTTTACTTTATCAATGCCTGGTTACAATTCAATCTGGTTGAATGCGGAAACCAGTCTATTGATAAACTCTGATAAAGTCTGCAGGCGTCACATATGTGCACTCCCTGCATAGCAGATAAAACAGTCTATTATAATGTGGATACGTACATCAAACCCAGCTTAGACATGTTTAACTTTATTATAATTACATTATGATCTAATTTCCAGCTCGCCCAAGTCATATTTATTTACACTGACTTTAAGAACAGCATAATATTCATCATCATTAACCTCTTGCTCTTATTCTAAACCATTACTGTATTCTTTTCCATACTTCTACCAAAATATGGAAACACTTAAAAAAGAGAAAAAGATGGCTTATCCAAAGCCACTCCATGGATTCAATATTTAATTTAAATTTTGTGTACATCATATGTAGATTGACATGTATCTAAAGCCAGGTCCAGATAATTATTATGTAGTTATTATTTACCTGATCCATTCATTGCATCTGTATCGCTTTATGGTCCACCATTGATTGCCATTGTGGTCCGTGTTGACAATTCCTTCTCAATATAACAATCAATTTGATTTAGAGTTAAAAGGCTCAATTATAAAACTAAAAATAAGGACCGATAAATTTAAGTAGGGTTTAAACTAGCTAAAGTAGATTCTTGTTATAGCAAACTGCAGTAAATCAGCAATGCGTGCCGAATTTCTGATTATCCACAGGCGTTCTTGGATATCTTCAAAGTCAATATGTTACTGTGACTTTCGAATGTAGCACGGTTAGTAACAGCTAAACGGGGTGAAAATAACAAGTTATCTCACAAAAACAAACCGAAAATAGCCGAGGATACTCCATCTGATAAAACAAACGGTATCTTAAACCCAATAATAAATTCATGGTTTGCCTACGTACCCGGAGTCACGTCATCACCGTATCAGTTCTGGGAAAAATATAATCTATACGAAAATCTACGAGAAAGCGAAAGTTTTCTGCCTTGCTTGCGTTGTCAAAATTATGGTTATTTTCGTCGGCAATCTTAACTGATTTTGCCTTTTCTGCCAATTCGTCTTTGGTAATATTAGTTACAGATTCTATTATATCTTTTCATTGATTATTTAGTTTTGTGTTATCATTATATTTATTTGCTTCTTGGATTTTGTAAATTATATTAAAGATAACTACAAAAATCTTTAAAAAGCGAAAGTTTTCTGCCTTGTTTGCGTTGTCAAAATTATGGTTATATTCGTCTTTTCCTTCGGCAATCTTATCTCATCTTGCCTTCAGCTAATTTGTCTTTGGTAGATGTAACATTAGTTACAGATTCTGTTTATCCTTTCATAGATTACGTACTTTCTAAGGACTTGTTACAAAGCATGTTTCAGCTAAGCAATATTTGTGACACTATTGTGCAACTGTCAAACTGTGAGCGCTAGATGGAGACAGGAACATCGCTAAGCCAAAGTACGATCGAACTAATGTTTTTATTTATCTTAGGATGAATGATGTTTTCAATTGATTCAGTGACAGTGTTTCCCATATTCTGCTATATTTACAGGCCCGTTAGTGTTTCAATATTCCTAATAAATTGATGATAATATACCTTTATTTACCATGTATAGCGCGTTAAAATATTTCGTAACACTGCGCAATGTCGCGATATTTCTACGGAGAGCTCAAATAATAAATAACCTTATACATACTTAGGTTTTATAACCCTCGAGACAGACCGTAAGATAGAAAGTCCCCTAGAAACCGTGATCAATAAAGAGAATTAATTAATATAAGGATAGATAGTAGTATATCTCTTTGCCAAGGTATATCTCTATGGTATTTATTTCTACCGCAAAGCAGCATTGCTGTGTTCTTAAAGAGTTCCAGTCTGGTATAAGTATAGGCATCTGAGACATATCATCTTTGTCCCTGGAATGGCAACGTATCTGCGACTCCTCAGATGTTGCAGATGTCTTAAGACGGCGGTGACCATTTAAAATCAGGTGGGCTGTAAGGTTGGTGAAATTTAGTCATGCAGTAGTTGGTACAAAATCATACGAGTACTAGGTATTGTATGTCATACTAGACTACATACTATAAATCATATTTGACGATTTGGAAAAGAAGAAGACATGAGTGGGAACAGCGAATGAGGGCCAGTACAAGACAAGAAAGATTGCAATAGTAATAATATAGTAATAGTATAGTAATTAATTGATTATGCCTGTATAAACTTAAAATCAATTTTATCAGATCAAGGAAACGATCGATCACTATATTTCTACTAAGTCGACTTGTCTGGTAAATTGCCCATTACTTAGTAAATTTGAATTTGAACAGAATCGGAAGTGGAACCACTTACAGGCGAGTAAGGGGCGGATATTAATTAAACGGCTAGGCAAATATTGCTCTTTATAAATATTGGGCTATTAAAACAGAATACATTATAAATACGTGATAAATCTAATATAAACATTTTTAATTTCCGGAGTCAATACAAAAAAAAACGTATTGTATACTCTATGTACCCAAGTACCTGCGTACTCTGGTAGCACAAATCATCCATACTAATATTATAAATGGGAAAGTGTGTCTGTCTGTCTGTCTGTCTGTCTGTCTGTCTGTCTGTCTGTCTGTCTGTCTGTCTGTCTGTCTGTTTGTCTTTCTTTCACGGCAAAACGGAGCGACGGATTGACGTGATTTTTTAAGTGGAGATAGTTGAAGGGATGGAGAGTAGCATAGGCTACTTTTTGTCTCTTTCTAACGCGAGCGAAGCCGCGGGCAGAAGCTAGTATAATATATGTGAAAGTGTGTCTGTCTGTCTGTCTGTTTGTCTTTCTTTCACGGCAAAACGGAGCGACGGATTGACGTGATTTTTTAAGTGGAGATAGTCGAAGGGATGGAGAGTAACATAGGCTACTTTTTGTCCCTCTCTAACGCGAGCGAAGCCGCGGGCAGAAGCTAGTATCTTATAGATGAGACTAAAGTTCATAATTGTATTTTGTAAATAACACAAATAGTCGCGAAAATGTAGCCGCGGCGCGGCATTAAGCTTTAATAGCCTAATGTTTAATATTGTGTTTTTTTAGTTTTTCAAGTAATTTACTTACGTCTATGAAAAAGAAGTGTTTACTAACAATACTAACGTAAACTATTTATTTCTTAAAAGGGGATTTCTTTTTAAAAAAGGACGTAAATATTTTAACGGTACAAAACCAGCTTATTGTTGTCCTACTCCAGAGTAAAAGCCTTTTCTTGTACAGAGAAGTCTCTCCTATTGATCTCCGCGCTAGCTCAAAACAGATTTTAAGTCTATGTTGCCCCACGATATTCACCTTCAACAATGTTCAGGGTAAAGTTGGAAAGTTCCTATAACAGGCTTTAATACTTACTTACCTAAAAGTTGTTATTAAAATAATAACTGTTTTTGAAAACACGACAACTTATCAATAATAATCAAATCTTAAAAGGAAATTCTCTAAGAAAAGAAAAAATTGTGAAGGTACCCAACAAATAATCTTATTGCGCAAAACTTAAACAATAACTAAGAAATAAATACTTCAGAATAAATCGTCTATGTCTGTCAATCGCAGCGGTGTGTCGCCGACTGCATTGTAGATAACCTCGTCTTATCATACTTACTTGTTTACTTAACACTGCAATGTTAACCGTCGGTATAAACGGCCATCTTGTTTTTTTCTCGTCAAATGACGTCACTGAGTAAAAAGAAATTTCAGGAATTCGTTCGTGTAAATAGAACTGTTTTCCTTTTTTAAATTGATTCTAGAACATGCTTTCATTAAACTTTGTATTTAACAGAAAATTTAAAAAATAAATCGTCAACGCGAAAGCATTTAGTAAATTTTAGTAAAGATTACGGCGGAAAATTTGCTTTGCGAGTCACGAACGGCTGAAAATTGAGCCCCTGAAAGCTTTTCTATTGCCTGAACGCTTACGCGAACGTTCAAAATTTTATGAAAGTGGAATCAAGATCTTTCTTTGTCATCTACTGGTCTTTTTCTTGATCTTTGAAAATTGGCGGAATATCTTAATTTTAACCAAAGTCGTTATTGCTTATTAGATTTAGATAGAGCGACACATTATTTACCTGAAACCCCGATGTGGTTTCAGTTGATTACGTTAAATGAAGTTACACAGAGCTATTTCAGTCGTTGATGGATAATCAATAAGTCGTACATTTTTAATTCCGTGGCATTGCCCTCAACTGAACCATACATATTATATAGTTTATTTTAATTCACTTATTTGAACTTGCAACTTGATACAACAAAACGTGTGGTATTTAGAACGTATGTTAGGTTAGCAAAGGGCGTTCTCGTTCAAACATTTTATTTCGTTTAGTTTCAAGTCTCGGCCTACGATTACGTATGCAGTACGAAAATTTCGTTTTATTGGCTCCTGTCCAATGCGTTGCGTTTTGCTTTGATTCTGTTTCTATTTATACGAATGTTCATGCTGTTATCGTGTGATATCTACGTCTTGTTTACTAGCCGCATGTACTTACTTTTTATGAAAATTTTCGCGTTATTTTCTTTTTCTGGGTTTTTTTTCGATTTTGAAGTTATAGAAGTGTTTAGTCCGGAGTCGCACTTTTAGTTCTAAAGGAAATAAAAAGATAATTAATAAAGTCAACTGACAGTCTAAATCAATTAAAATCATTATAGCAATAAATAAATTAGTTTAATTATAAATCAAAAATTAATTAGTCTGGTCTGTTGTACCGGCGCGCGTCACACGGTCAAATAAACAATGGAAGTGTGACAGTGTTGGGGCGCGCTATCGCATTTTCCGGAGGCTGGCAAGCTTGCGGCCGCGGCAGTGCCGGCGGCGCGCGCGCACCGAAAGCATGTGCCCCGCGCCTACTGTGCGATGTACATAGAACCGGCCGCGTTTCGCGCACCCAGCGCGGAGTCCCTCGCCGTCTCCGACCCCGCTACTATCTGGACGCAGTGCTTACCCTCTCCCTTATTCGCAGGCAAGAAAGCACCCCTCAAAACATACGAGGAGATCCAGCCCCTCATCCAACAGGCCCGCAAGCGCGAACTCAAACTACTCATCAGAGAAAACTCCTGGGCGATCAACAGCCCCGTACGCGCCTCCCTCTGGCCCGCGCTCTGCAGGCAACATCAACATGGAAAGTCTATGCTCGATGGATTCTACTGGGACATGGTTACACAGGTCAGTGCTCTTTCAAATTACGCAACGCGACAGCGATACGTTTTTTTCCAAGGTGTGCGACCAACTTCACTAACTTGTTTCGCACATAAAGAAATTCGTTTTGAACTCGCGGGGTAACGTGCGCGGCTGAGAGCGTTATCTCGCGGTGCCGGCAAACGCTTAATATTTCCAAGGTCATGTCTATTTACTTTGCACAATACCTCCTAAATGTTAGGTAGATATCACGCCCCCTGATAAGGAGTTGACGTCCCCGCCAAGGTCTCGGAGTTTTCGCCGCGTTTTTATTCAAGTGTTCTCATTCGATTAAGCAACAAGTTACGAGTGTGCTAGCGAGCGCTTCGAAATTCAAGTCATGTGGCTGTTTGTTGACCACAAAGGTACACACACAGGCGCAGGTTGTCCTTGTGACTGAAATGTGCGTGAAGTTGTCAATAAAAATGACAATCCGGCCAACTACGAGGCCGTGTATTAGTTTCATGGAATGGGACGTATACGTTTGTTTAGTCGTAGGAGTGGGCTTGTCTGTCAGCGAGCGGGTCCTTGTGTACGACATCAACGCGCTCGCGCATCCTCGCGTCACAATAGGAGCTCCCGCGCATCTTAATTAACTGCCAAGCCTAACAATGGCAGACTAATTATACGACAGGTGGCTGTAGCTAAACAAGCACCGTGATTGTTTTTTAACTTGTTTCGACATTTTGCTGTGATTGTAAAATTGGTAAATGGAATTTTGGCGTTTTTTTCGTGTCCGAAATGCACAATAACGGCTTCATTAATATGCACGCGAGAGATTGGCACGGCGTCAACTGAGCTCGCTCACCTTCGCCTGCGCACGCGTCTCTCGACACATGCACAACTCGTAATATGTGGGTGTGTTTAACGATTGCATTGTAAGAGCTTTCCAGATTGTGTACAGTGCTTTTCATTTTATTATTAAGTAGGATTCTTTATTTGGTCTTGATACACCTGGAATCTGTCATCTTTGGGATCTAACATTTTTTAACGCAACATCAGGTTTTCTTTAGCTCTTGACATTAAAAAAAAATATTGTATTTCTTGTACGCATCCTTAAACAATATGTGTGTAGTACAATTTCCTTACCTAAACGCTCATAAATTATATTTTATCTCATTACATATAAATTTATTGATCAAGCCATCAGTGCCTAGATAAACGACCAAAGATCTTACTAGTTCCTTTGCACTAACATTGAGTAGGAAACTAGTTCTTTATTTTCGTGATATCTTCTGAGTGTAATCATCAATCTCTCAATTGATACATCACAAGTCATTAACAAATCATCAATGAAATTCCAAAACTGACGTGCGCCCAACTTGGATAAGAGCCACATATTTATGTTATTACTTATACCTTTAATTCGTAATGTTATTCCAAAATTGGCACTCTATGCTTTTCCGAGAAAGCACAAGCTAAATGCGTGTACGCAATTACATTAACATCTTCACAATTTCTTCGAAATCTCTATTGTTGTCCGACGCATTGACCCAATTTGTTGGCGTCGCGTTGGATCGTTCCAATGTAAGTAAGTGGAATGAGTCACTGGGATGTCCACGTGTCATCCAAGGTAGAGCCAAGTGTTCCGGTTTTCTAAGAAACGAAGGAGGCATTCCATGCCTTACATCTTACTGTATGTTCTCTTACTTGAGAATATTTGGCAGAAGTTCCAAATTTTCTGTGTACGATCGGAAAGTTTTGAACGTTTTAGTGGAAGCTAGAGCTTCATTAAACTGAACTGCATCGTCATACAGGTCAGAAATTTCGTAACGGAATGGTTTAATGTTTATTGTTTATATAAGTTTCCATCACTATTGTTTAGGTTCATGACGTAGAATGCAATGAGTCATTGGGACGTCCACGTGCCGTCCAAGGTGAGAAGACAAGTGTTCCGGTTTTCTCAGAAACGGGGAAGGCATTCCTTGACATCTTAGTATATATACGTTATGTGGTTATGTCGTAATGGTATTTGGCAATAGCTGCTTGGTGCATAAAAATTTTGGTTCTTCATCGACGCTCAAGTACTTTAAATGTTTAGTTTAAGCTTCAACTTTTTATAGCCTTTTGAATTGTTGTATTTAATTCTTGCCTTCCACGTGTCGTCCTTGGTAAAAACTCCACCATTTTAGTTTTCAAACAGAATCAGAACCCTCAGCGAAAATTTTTAACATGTTTAGTTAATCTAATTTTCCGAACCAGTGAGTGTTATTATGAGACACAAGTTTGCATACCTAGTTTACTTTTATTTAGTTTGTTGAAACGCGTTTATCCTTTTATCTACGATTTTCATTATTTTAAATAGCGAATAACTTGGTGAAAGTAATTTTGTCCTAAAAGCAATATTTTTTATAATTCTATTAGCTCTGAAATTACTTGATATACGCACGGCTTATACGTGCTGTCAGTAATATCTTATATTTAGGAACGAAAATGTACCGATATCACGAATTCTGTGCAGCAATTGGTTTTATGATAATACCATCGTATGAGGCATCTATTGTAGATTTCTAGACAGAATACCCATGGTGACTCATGCAGGCAACCATATAGTTCCATATAGTTCACAAAAGGAATCTATAGCACATAGGCATTGTATTGTCCGACTGTCTGCGGTTGTTATACTGTTACTACTTAATCCCCTTGACCGCAGATTGAATGTTCGTACATACACATCAATAGGTTCATCGGAGTATAGAATTATCAATAGGTGTAAAATATGTTTAGTGTAAAAAAATCTGAACTGTCGCATTAGGGTAATACCTGTAAGGATAGTTTAAGTGGATGAATGAATAAATAAATAAATAAATAATAAATAAATTCTTTTCTCCTTCCAAAGGGTACAACGTTGCCAAATATGCCTTGAGTAATGTCAATAATTTTGCAGCAGTAATAAAGTGCATCGTAAAGCAATTTTTGTTTACCAGTCTTTAGGGATTATTTTTGAACTCTTTAAAATCTAGACATCATGAAATTGAGAGTTACATTGAGTGTAATAAACACACCATTTCTTTAACATATCAGTTTACAAAAGGGCAAAACGCAATTAGGAATTACGACCTTATTGCGCTGGTCTAGGTAGATAGGTATCCGTGAAATTCGCTCGAGGGTCGTTCGTAGGAACTCGTCATGTGAACTCTGGTGCAGTGCCAACGACATACGCGCCTTGACCTCGCAATCCGTCACACGCTGTCACTCACCGATAACGGTGGATTTACAACGATATCGCTATTCATCACGATAAGTGCGAGTGGGACGGAGAAAGCCGACGAAAGTGTCCGAATGTCTTTCGCTATGGTCTTCATGACCTAGACATTACGTCTTGTTGTGACTTATCTGATTGTAAACACGAGATATTTATAGACTTAATGAATAGATGGGAAGAAATTCTATCTCCATCGCGTCATACTATAATGTTGATGTTCTCTATAGTATAAACAATTTAATAGCTACAGTAATTGTGCCGAGAACTGTCGTCTAATTTGTTGAAAGACCTCTTTGTTAGATTTTCTCGCTTAGCTGATTTCGGTTTGTGCCTGTTTCAAGCTCCGAGGATTTGCTGAATACCTATTGGCTAAATAAAGACTTGTTGAGTTGTCTAGCAACAGAGCCCTCTAAAAACAAGCTCTACTCAGACAGTCCACGTCATGCCTTAATCTCATTACGCTAAATCCGATTATGACGGACGAAAACCCGACGCGACGTTATTTCATATTAAAATACAAGACTAATTAAATCTCAGCGAGTGGATGCTTTACTTATTTTGATAAATAGAATTGATGATTTGGGAAAACTCCGAAGTAAGTTAAGAGGATCATCTCTTCTTATTTTCGCATCTTCAGGGCTCCGAAACAGATTACTGTAATGAGAAAATTTACTTTTTAAAGGCGGTTTCTGTGAGCTAATTTCCGTTGTTGAAATTTTAATTACATTTTGTTTTGGCTCAATGTCGGATTAAAGTCAAAAGTGTGATTAATATCAATTAGTATCAATGCAATATTAATTGGAGGTACCAAGTTTTTATCTTCGGAAATGCCCCAATTAGCGGGTAATTAGAAGTTTGCTGGAGATTTGATAAATGTCAATGAATAAAGAAGATAGTGACGAGGCTTCGTGAGTTTGTGGTTTTATGAGAGCGCGTGAGCAGTGAAACGCCTGATTATTAACTGCTGATTACGAGAGAGGCGTGTCAAACTACAAGAATACTACGTACAACGAGTTTTTGTTTTCATCGCTATGTTTACTAAACCTGTTTTATTTTTATAGTGTAGTTAGCCTATTATCTTTATTATTCGCCTACAGATGGCTTTATTGGACGAAATGACTTGTTTTCGACAAAAAATATTATGTGAGTTAAAATAATTAAAAGTTTAATATCGGTCAGCTTTATTGTTACGCCAAAGTTTATCGTTCAATTGCCCCATTTTGTTTTAATGTCACATAAACACATTTCGTACCGATAATTGATATACTTACATAGGTAAAGCCGCGCGCGCGATGGCGGCCAGCCAAGTCTTAAAATAGACACGAACCATTTTGTTTTTCTCACCTTCTGTTACTTGCATTGTGGTCACGTGAGTAGAAACATCAATGTTTTATTTAACTCTATATAACTAATGTTTTTCAATCTCAGTCATGTTTAAAAGAACAATGACTCGGAAAAAATCCGAGACATGAATACGTAAGTACTTACGGATGTTGTTGTGCAGAGGAAAACTTGTGACGTGGATATAATAGAGAATTTTGGGCTTCAAAAGACAAATGCTCACAAAAAAAAGATAAACATGCTTGCTTGAATAAAAAACCGCACCAAAAACATGTGAAAACAACTTGCATTACACGCTCGAGGAGGCACGTCCTTGATCGAGTCAGCTGATCTGACCGGTCGACCAGAGAATATTACTGGTTATGACTAAGCCGAATCGCCACAGGAAGTACACAAAGATACAGACAGACAGAACCTATTTCCTGCACTTGCAAGAGTTCGCACGCACTCCTCGACCTTGGGCGTTTTTTTTTTCAATTCACTCATCTCGTTACCACGAACAGTATTTAAAACGTCCATAGAATTATTGATTTACGCAACGCCCATTGTTTCGATGTTAACGCAGAGGAACAGGTTTATTTGCATATGGAATTTATGTCTGCGCTTAAAATAGAAATTGCAGGAGTCAGAGCAGAAACTGTTAGGTAACTATGTAAAGTATTAATTTAATAACCGCGTCCAAAACACATGGAAACTATATAGTGGAAAACAAAATATGGGTTGCGATAATATTGATGCGAAGGAAAATAGTTAAGAGGAACAGCCATGAATGAATGAAAATATAAATAGTTTATGCTCGCCGGTATTTGTGGATACGGATTGGGGCAATAAACGGCGATAAGATAACGTTATTAAAGATTAATATTGTGTTGCAAACGGATAACTTAACCCGCGGCTCTTTTATTTAAGCAATACTTACATATTTAAACCGCTTATAAGTGTTTTTACCTTCTTAGCTAATTCAATATGTACGCCAAATCTATGTAGTCTTTCGTTCCAACAGTAATTCGCTTGAAAAATTTGCAATGCACCATAAAAGTTGCCAAAACCTGTTTCGGTTTTGTAATTCGCATATCTAATGTCCGTTTCTGGTTTGGAAAGGAAATTGCTGAGGTATTTAATCAGCACGCCAAACAAGTGCCTCTAGTTGGTGCATACTCCGAACGCCAAATCGATAGTAAAATTATTCGAGTGCGCCAAACCACAGCACTCACGGTATTCTGCGCCTTATCGAGTTTGCGCAATTGCTGCCAATTAATGCAGCTCACATGGGCATTGAATAATTACTTGGTAACCGAACGATAATTGCTTTTACATCTTCTCTATTGTAGTTATCATCATCTAGCTTGCCTCGTTTTTTTTTGTTGTCTCAGAAAATGCTAATATCTATTCTGTTGGAGCGGCTGCCTTTACATCTTCTTCTGCTCTAATTACACTTCAATCTGCCAGACCTATTGTAGTCTTTTCATTGCAGTGATTACGTAGTAAAACGGAAATCAGACTGTTGCTTCGTTCACTAAAAGATGGAAATTCGGCCTTGTATTCTCTCCTTGTTATTTGGTCTCATTAAGTAAATAGATCTGTTTGCGTAATGGATAACAATGTTTTTCCTTTGCTCTATCTGATAAATTGGCTTACTAAACACAAAACTTGAGATGTTAGAGGTAATGTTTTGTTCCAAGATAGCAGACTGTATAATAAAATGGGTAGGATTTGGCTTTTGTTAGTAAAATGAGTATGGATAGAAATTACAGATGATTGATAAATGATTCTTGGAATGGTATCGGAAGGATCGGTGGTTGTATAATAATCGTTTATATTTATATAAGTATTGATTCTATGTGTCACATAAAGGCGTTCACGATTAGTACTTAGAGAAGGAACAATATTAGCATTTTAGAAAATCGCTTATACAAGATAAACCGCCGCAACATTTCTATTAAGATATGGAAGTGTATCATAATAGACGAAATTACTGCCAACATCAGGACCGAAATTAAGTCATTTGATTCAAGTGGCACGTTCAACGGCTAAAATAGAGGTTCATTATAATTGTTGAAGCAATTTAAAATCCATTATTCTTAAACGCCGGGTGCTAATTAAATTGACTTAAAATATTGTCAGCAGCTAAGTATGAAATTAATATAAATTAAATTGATCATATTTTTTCCAAAATTCAAGTCTTTCATGGTTTCAATGTAATATTCCCAGTAAGAGACATAACATTATTGCTCTAAAAGGTAACAGTTATAGAAAGGAATTAAGTTTTTTTTTTGCTGACAATTATTGCTGGTTGTTGACAACCCTAAGAATCCTAAGAAAAGAAAGATCAACAAACAAAGGTGACCAGACAGAGATTAAATAGCAGACGGACGATAAAACTAGTATAGAAATAATAACTATAACTCTAAATGTAAGGAAAAAAAATATAAAGTGGAATAACAATTTGTTATGTTGTTATTTTGATTAAAAAAACACACCACTTTAAGCAAATGGTTTTATTTCATTTGAATCATAAAGAAAACAATGAGTCTTGAAATTGCATAATAGGAATCTACTGATAAGGAAAATCTATTCAAAATAGAATTGTTTATAAGAGTGATAATCAAAACTACAAATTATTTGTGTTCATATCACAATATACCTATTGTATTTTGTAAACTATTCCTGTCCGGTGATCAAATTAAATAACTGCTTTGTGATAACAATACTTTTAATCACTGGTTTTACTTCAAATACAATTAACAACAGATTTATAATAGTTTTCCAATAATTAACAAATGACAATCAAACGCCGCTGTTCGTTCGTCTCGAATGACAAGACCTGTCCAAAACTGCCCAATATGGCCGGCGACGGTATTGCCAGTCCACAAAATATTGACGACAATTCTCTTAAATGGACGTAGTTGTTAACAGTCGGCCATCCTGAAGTTGGAATGACCCCATTCCATATACCCAACAGGTCCGGCCATTCGGGGCTTAGTATGTCCACATACTAACTTATGCCAAATAATTACAATTCCATTTTTGATAAAAACAAAATGAATATTAGGTAAATACATATTATTAGAATTCGGGTTCATTAAGTCATTCACAACTTTCTTTTGATTTACAGAATTTAATAACATGGATGATAATTTTCAACTTAATAAGTTAGTTAAAACAATAATATAACCAATTGATAAATCACTAAATCGCTTAAATGAGACTCTTTTTTTTTAATGTTTTAATTCACGTAATTCACAATTTACAGTCATTCACAACTTACTTTTCTTTTGATTTACGGAATTTAATAACATGGATGATAATTTTCAACTTAATAAGTTAGTTAAGACAATAATATAACCAATTGATAAATCACTAAATCGCTTGAATCAGACTCTTCTTTTTTTGTTTTAATTCACGTCATTCACAATTCTCAACTTACTTTTCTTTTGATTTACAGAATTTAATAACATGGATGATAATTTTCAACTTAATAAGTTAGTTAAGACAATAATATAACCAATTGATAAATCACTAAATCGCTTAAATCAGACTCTTCTTTTTTGTTTTAATTCACGTCATTCACAATTCTTAACTTACTTTTCTTTTGATTTACAGAATTTAATAACATGGATGATAATTTTCAACTTAATAAGTTAGTTAAGACAATAATATAACCAATTGATAAATCACTAAATCGCTTAAATCACTCTTTTTTTATGTTTTAATTCACGTCATTCACAACTTACTTTCCTTTTGATTTACAGAATTTAATAACATGGATAATTTTCAACTTAATAAGTTAGTTAAGACAATAATATAACCAATTGATAAATCACAAAATCGCTTAAATCACTCTTTTTTTTATGTTTTAATTCACGTTAAGTCTATCTCACATCACACATTGAAACTAACTGAACAATTTCATAATTGTTGCCTCATGTGACTCACTCGGGGTTGATCCTGAATTAGTGTAAGCACCGCTCATCCCATTGGACCTCGGCCTCCTTTACACAATTAACATAGTGGGCACCGCTCACCCCATCGGGTCTCGGCCTCCTCCACTCAAAAGGTTAGGTTAGTGTAAGCACCGCTCATCCTATTGGATCTCGGCCTCCTTTACACAATTAACTAGGTGGGCACCGCTCACCCCATCAGGTCTCGGCCTCCTCCACTCACTCATTGACCTCCAACTTTACCCAGGTGGGCACCGCTCACCTCGATCATCTAGGTGTCGGCCTCCTCCACTCGGGGTTGTTAATATATGTAAAAAAACAAAACAATTTATAAAATAACAGTGCCAGTTAAGAGATAACCAGTCTCAGTAGGCAGCGCCCGTTCACGAACATGACGCATGGATCAGCACAGCACCAAATACCTCAACCATTTTGAAGGGAACCAAATGATCCAACACACACGCCACCATCAGTGAGACATTTGAGTGAGAATGACAAGCTCCCAACTGCCAGAGTACATTCAGTCAATGACAGACAGACAGTAAATGGGTTAAAATAACTACTATAAAGTACTATATATATATATATATAGTGCTCATACTGAATGCTATGTAAATTTATATGAAACAAACACTGTGACTCGATAGGTACAGTACTATTATTTTTGTAGTTTATAATCTTCAGCATCTTCAACAAAAGTTCCAAATGCTTATCAATTAAGCAGTTGTGGAGCAGGACCAGCAGTCAGCCAAGCATTTTGACAATTTATGTAATTCTCTAATTTAATTAATTTATAATAAGCTAGACTACATAATGTGCGTTTTATATAATATGATTTAAATTTACTTTCGGTTAATTGAATGATGTGGGGAGGTATTTTATTGTACCACTTTAAACAGTATCTCATAAAGGTAGAATCTACCATAGCCAGCCTAAAACCGGGTTGAACTAATTGGTCCTTATTTTTTGCACTATAATTGTGTCTATCGCCTCTTTTACCAAAAAGATGGAGATTTTTTTAACATACATTATGTTTTCATAAATGTATTGACATGGTACCGTCATTATGTTAATTTTCTTAAAAAGGTCCCTTAGAAAATCGCGCATACAAAGATTGTAAATGGCTCTGACCGCTCTTTTCTGCAGAATAAAAATAGACTCGATGTCTGCAGCTCGTCCCCATAGTAAAATCCCGTAAGACATAACACTGTGAAAATAACTAAAGTAAACTAACTTCGTGGTGTCTACATCAGTATATTGTCGGATTTTCATAATAGCATAAGCTGCCGAACTTAGGCGTCCTGCGAGAGATGTTAAGTGAGGACTCCATAGTAACCTTGAGTCAAGCGTGATCATTAGGAAAACCGTTTCATTGACGAATTCCATTTTCTCTCAGTTCAACACTATGTCACCATCATTGCTTCTAACATTTGGCAAAGAAAATCTAATGCACTTAGTTTTACTAAATTATTGGCCGTGAACCAATTGTGCACTTGAAGTAACGCGTTATTTATTGACTATTATTGTTATTTATTGACCAAGATTATTGGCCTGCCTACTCACTTTAAAAATTAAAGATGTGTCATCAGCAAGTAACACCATTTGTAGTTGGCTTTTTAATATATATATTATATAATAACCTTCATAATCAGGCAACTGAGGCCCATAGAAAAATACACAAATACTTAAAAAATCATAAACTAATACATAAAGAAACTGTAAAACCACTGCACTCGAAGTGACGGCGCCGTGCCTCGCCGCGAGGTCGGCATATCTCCACGATAACGTCGACACACGACACCCCTCGGCCAAAACTCTCCCTTGAGGAAGGTCTCCAAATGACCAGTCGACACCCGCACCACGAACGACCCAAAACCAGTATTATGGCGCGACTCCAACTGCACAACCCTCAAAGTCCAGTTGGTCTTCACACGTGCATATTCCACAATTTCCTCAACCTTCGTGGAATGATGTAGCCTCGAAACATACAGCTGCGTCGTGGGTATTGCTGGACGCAGCAGCATGTACCATGTGAACCAGCGTGGTGCCGCACTGGTTCTGACAAGGTGGCTTCTTTTTCTTCTTCTTCTCTACCTTAATGAAGCCATCCTTATCGCTCCGCTTATCCTCTTTATTTTTACTAACTTAATAAATGAGGGAGGTCATTTATGCACACTAGAAAGAGAAAGGGACCTATTATAGACCCTTGTGAAACCCCCATTTCTACCTTAAAGCCATCTGGATTTATGGATTATAAAACCACGGAAACGATACCCATGACCGAAATGTTGAAAAATGTTAGCCGCCATCTTGGATTCTGAAATGGACCTCATTTTCGGCATCAGTGTCCCCGAAAACCACGGAAACGATACCCATGACCGAAATTTTGAAAAATGTTAGCCGCCATCTTGGTTTCTGCCACGCCAGAAATTTGTTTTATGTGCGGCTATAGATGTTTCACATCAAAAGTGGTATAACCTTACTAAATTTCATTAAATCTGGGAAGGAGTATTCCCAGATTCTTCTTCTTGATCACGACCACTCTTCCGTGATCATGGAAAGTCCTTATTCCCAGATTAAGCACATATTAAAAATAGAAAAGCTAAGTATGGAGTTATTGTCTCTATTATAGACGTGCAAACTTTAATTGACATCCCCATAGATCTTCAGTGGATTTTACTTTGATCTGTCGGAAAGCTTTTATAACTATCACGGGGTTTATGTGTTTAAATTGAAATATAACCGGACAGACAGGAACGTTAGTTTTTAAATAATCAATTGAAACCTCGGATGAGTAATTCAAAGCTTCTGTAGTTTTTGCCGGTATATTAGTGAAGAAACTACTAACGCTACGTCTATGTCAAAGTTGGAATCATGTGATGTCTCTAATGTTAACTCAGTGTTACGTTCTCTTTTTTTTTTCTTTTTTCGTTATTTATGACTTTCCAAACCGTTTTAATTTTATCGTCTGCTACCAATCAACCAATCATTTATTTGCGTAATATAGGTTTACAGAAGATGTTTAACACATTTATAGTTTCACCATATTCAGCTTATGTTAGCACGGAAATTTTATAACAGTGTCATAGTGGGAATAATTATAATGGTCATCTTCAGTAAAATAAAATAAATAATAATAATTAAGAGAGTACATTGTTATAGTCAATCCATTACTAATAGTCAAATTCAATAGTCATGATATCTAAATAAAGTCAAATTTAATCATATTAAACTGAGATATTAAAATTAATTTGATTAAATTATTTTTGGGCCATTATTAATTAATTAATTTGTTATTAACAATAATTGCATTCCAATTTATCATCAAAGTACTCCTTAATTGAAAAATAAGCCTTTTCTATAAGGAAAGATTTAAGTTTATTTTTAAATAAATTGGCATTACTTGAACTACGTATAACTGAGGGTAGCTTATTAAATATCTTTGGGCCCATCCAAACGAAGCTTTTTGAAAGAAGGGCGGTTTTACAAGATGGAACGCATAATTTATCTGCGTGACGCTTTCTCGTACGATACTCAAACAGATCCAGATTGGAAAGAACAAATAGTGCTGACTCATAAATGTAGATTTATTTATTATTTATTTATTAGATGCTGGGCAGTGTCAGTGTCTACTTTAATCTTATCGCTTATGAGTAGGGCCTTAGCTACCTCGCAGGTGTTTCTAAAAGTTTCTGAATAAGTAGCAACATACTTGTCAAAAGACTCCGTGTTTCCATAGGGTTTAAGGCCATACAGCTCAAACAGCTTTTCCCTACGTTTTCTAATTCCTTTTGTTGCCCAGCTACTGAACATGAACTTAGAGCAGATTTTTTCTTCTTTTCAAAAATATTAAATTCTAGTTGTATTGAAATGAGGTCATTATACAATATATTTTCATCATTGTTACAAGGCAGAACACTTAATTTTTCATTTAGGGCACTATTGAATTTGTCGAGTTTGCCAGTTGACATTGGTCTATAATGAATTTGGATTTGTTGCACTGGCATTTGAAATTTAAAACACGCCGTTTGCCCACTATGGTCCGATGGTAGATAATTCACAATAGCTTTATCCATATATTCACACTCACAAAAAAATGTTGTCGATACAATGTGGCAGACGTTGGAGTTACTCTAGTCAATTCCATCAAAACATTGGATAAATTAAATGACTAAAAAAAAGGTTTAACATCCTAATACTATTTAAATTGATACACAAATAATTGGAGATTTATTACACATTACAGTTTCGATAGTACATCTTGAATTACAGACTCAAACAAGAAATAGTTCTGAGGGGGTCTGTAGATACTTATCCAGCTCGACACATGACAGTTCAACACAATGATTAATTGTTAGGCTTATTATATGTCATTCCTTTGTTTACATTTAAAACGTTTTTTTTTAATATCAAAGAATCTCCACGCAACATAGTCTTGCGGGTAAAACAACTGCCTACATTATAACTTTCATAATTAATTGGCATTTGGCAATCCTTCAACCCATGTTCAGTAAAACACACAATGACGAACTTGGTTTTTTTTTTTTTTTTTAAATAATTCTATTTATAATAATTTTGAAGATATACCTTGTATGTTTGCATCTCAACTTTTTAGCTAAAAGGTACCTCGTTGATTGTAGCCATGGTTATACTATTATTATGTAGACCTTCTATTGTCTTACAGTCCAGTTTAGATGATTTGAAAAAATATTTATAGCTTCAGTGCTACATTCGTTTGTGGCCACAATTTTATGATTAGTACTATTACTAACTATTGTGGTGTTAATTATACATGACTTCGACATAGTACTTATGTCTGAGTGAATAATAAACGCTAATAACCTTGCTATTTATTGTCTAAATCTAATAGGCAGATACACTGTATTCCTTGTCTACCTTAATTTTTCAACAAAACTGTTGGTGTCAAAATATACAAGCTTGTCACTATAGTGACTAACTAGGAAATGTGCATGCCTATTTAGCATATGAATATAATTATTTTGTCTTTTTGATAAATTGTTAAAATAAGGAAATGCACACAAAGTAAATTTACTACATTTGATATTTGAAGAGACATATCTTGACTAGGGATACAGCCCTCAATACTCACAGCAATCAAACAAGGTCCTCTGATGTTTCAGGCTGAAGCCTTACAGGGCTTAACTCCCTTCGACAAGAATACTGAGAATTGCTTAGAAAGATGGTGTTTACCCTGTCTTCAGTGCAAGTGCACATATCTACTAACTCATTGGCTGCCAGTATAATAATTTCTCACTTGTTTTGTTGACATTTTAATTATATATATAATTATTGTATGCAAAATTATTTAACTTAGGCAATAATCTTAATTGTTAATAATCTCTGTTTTGTTTAGGTGACACGTTAACATATTTTAATCTATATAATAATTTGCACACCGTAAGGTAGACTGTAGCCGATCTTATTAATTTGTATAACATCCTATACCTGTACCTACTCTCTTAGCAAATAAAGTTCTGATTCTGATTCTTTTATTTGATGTTGTGAAGTAACATATTTACTGTACAGTGATTTCAGTGAGTCATTAAGCTCCTGTATTTCAGACTGCAAGAGCTGAGTGTCTATTTGATAAATGTTCTTGCAGTCTTCTAATTTGATTTCATAATTATTTAGCTTATTAAGAAGACCTATTAGATACGTTCTCATCTGACCGAATCATGGTATGTATTCAAACTATGCTTAAGTTACTAAGCATCCTAATCATAGGTAGGTATAGGTAGGTGAAGTGAGCCGGTTAAAGTTTTTATTTTTTTTAATTATTATTTACTAGACCAACTTGAGGAGTTTAACTGATTTACTACTCAGATAAAGTAGTAAGATAATCTGCTTAACTTTCAAACCAATTAACAGGGAACATAGTTGCCTAATATATATTTAAATGTTCACCCTTTTGTTTACTATATTTTTTAATTCGGTTGCAACTTGTAAACAAAATATTTCCAGTAGTTCATATGCCATAACAATTGCTTACAGTTGCTTGCTTGGTTGTAACTAGCTAAGTACAAGGTGCATACATGTAACCCAATATTAAATAATAACTAGTTAGGTAATAAAGGTTAAAGTAAGGATGATTCGATTTTCAAAGTTCATGAGTTTATAGTAAAGTATTTACTAATTTGCGTATTGTCTGGAATTACGCCTTCTACATTTAAATAGTGGCGAGTAATCAAACTAAATTATACAACGCCATCTATTGGCGGAAAGCTACAGCGCCACGTACGAGTATAAAAAAGATGGTGTTTTAACAAAACTGTACATTACATGATATACACTGTATTTTACCTTTAAGTAGAATATGTTTCGTACATTGAAGCAGGATTGGACGAGTTACGTCCCAAAGAACATACCTTTCAAGCCTTTTGTAGAAGCGTGTTTATCTTACCACTTCTGACTGTAAACTATTCCTGTCCGGTGATCAAATTAAATAACTGCTTTGTGATAACAATACTTTTAATCACTGGTTTTACTTCAAATACAATTAACAACAGATTTATAATAGTTTTCCAATAATTAACAAATGACAATCAAACGCCGCTGTTCGTTCGTCTCGAATGACAAGACCTGTCCAAAACTGCCCAATATGGCCGGCGACGGTATTGCCAGTCCACAAAATATTGACGACAATTCTCTTAAATGGACGTAGTTGTTAACAATTTATTAGTAGTAGCTTCGTGAAGATGTTTGTTTTTGCCGCAAAAGAGCATTGCGGTGGTGTTCCGAATCCATACTAATATTATAAATGGGAAAGTGTGTCTGTCTGTCTGTTTGTCTTTCTTTCACGGCAAAACGGAGCGATGAATTGACGTGATTTTCTGAGTGGAGATAGTTGAAGGGATGGAGAGTAACATAGGCTACTTTTTGTCTCTTTCTAACGCGAGCGAAGCCGCGGGCAAAAGCTAGTTAATATATACAGGGTTATTGGTAAAACACCAACGAAATCTTGAAGAATTGTTTTTGGTAAATGTATAACATTTTGTAAAAAATCATAGAACAAAAGTTGTTGATTATGATGTTAGTAATATAGTCCTGAGAGGATGTCGGTGTTTTACCAATAACCCTGTATAGTTGCTGGCACATGAAATATATAAATAAGCAGTCAAAAAGCATTTTTGAAAGTGTAGTTTACTACTACCTATAATTATATTACTCGAAGATCTGTACACCTTAGCAGTAATACTTGTAAACCCACTATTAAAAAGTCAACAACATTAGGGAATCCCGCTTAAGATAATGTGGAAAAGTGAACAAAAAATACTAAACAGCATTAGTACTAGATATTTATAATATTAAGATGATCTAGGACTAGAAGAAAAACAGATTGTAACAGCTGTGTGTGAAATGTAAGCCCACGCTTAAAAAAATATAAAAACAGAACAGTCTGAAAAGATTGTTGAACAAGACGCCATTTAATCAACTTTAATTATATTCAAGCACTTGCCCGCATCTTCGTTTGAGTGTATGTTGACGATAGCAGACGCCAATAAAAAGTAACTTAGGTGTTTCTTCAAGGTCAATATAAAGGCGATAATTGGCAGGGCTTGAAAACGTTACCAATTCACATTAAAAATAACGTTAAGTAACGTTATTTCCATAGAGATACTTGCATATCGGTATGATTTGGTAGCGTTATTTAGTAACATAACATTAAAAGAACGTTAAAAATAGCGTTAAAAATTACCGGTATTTTTAATGTTATTGTGAAAATAGCGGTAACAAGTTAACGGTATATTTTGGTTATTTTATGCGACGTTGCCCTTTTTTCCAAGGCCGCGCGGGCGCGGCACGGCGGGTAGTGGCGGCGCCGCGCCGCGCCGGTAACAAAACTGACTCATAACGATAAAATTAACGTTATCGTACATTATAACGTTACGTATGTTTAACGGTAAAATGTGCCAGATATAACGTTAAATTTGGTAACGTTATTTAATAGATAACGATATCTGCATCAAAGGGCTGTAACGATACCATATTTTTAACGGTATTTCAAGCCCTGATAATTGGTTCAGTGGTTTAGGCGTCAAAACGTAGCAAACAAACAACTTCTGCACATAATGATTGCAATTTAAAACTTACTCGCATTTATAATGTTGATATGGATTTTGCAAGCATTGTCGTATACGAACTTGATGCTCGGCCTGTCAGCATATTATTTGATATTATTGTATCTAATAGATAACTACAAATGCATTATGCTGTAAAGCATGATACTCAAGTTATAAATGACCTAGCTCAATTGCATTTTTCTAAAGTGATGTACTTTAGGCGTTATCAGTTTACATTGTTATCGGGTAGTTGCAAGCAACACATGATCATGGAACTGCACACTTAACAAATTGACTTTATTATGTAAGAAAGGTATACGTGTGAGTTGTTTTTGTAAAGTGCTGGATTAATTACCTACTGCGCAAATATGAGGTACGGAATTTTCTTTGTGTAGTCTTTTTTATGCGGTTAAGAGTTTGGTCAAGTGTTGAGTAAGCTGATGAATAATAAAATAATCGATATTTATATCCTATATAAAATTAACGTAAATCAGAAAGAATCTCTCACAGCGAAAAACATTAAAACAAATGAAATAGGCTGTAATAAACCAAAAAAGAAATTTTACGCAATAGAAAATATCAAAAACATCTGTTGTACTGACAACAATCAAAGACTTTGATATCAGTACTATAATAAAATTCAAAAGCAGTGAATCATGATTTGTAATAAATATTTATGTTTGAACAATGATAGGTCGTAACCATAACAGTTATAACAGTTTCTATAGACGGCTAAGTTTTCATCAATAAAACTAATCAAAATGATAAGACTGCAAAAGATAATACTAATTTTCAAATCTGGACAACTCGATAATCAACCTACAGAAATTATTGAAAGCCACGGTCTAATTACTAGAAGTATAGAATAATTATGCTTTTATTCTGCTAATTATTGGTGGCCCACCTAGTAATCATTAGACAACAATACAGAACATAGTTAATGACCCAAGAATTACAGAGTACGTAAAAACTCTAGGCTATCTTCAACCCAACAGTAATTAATCACAAAAGACACTGGACTCGTAAATCTTAGAATATCTTAACAAGACACGTGAACAATAGCTCGTAGATATACAAAATTATATGATATGACAGTTATGGAATTGTTGAAATCGAACTTTGTTCGTATCATTGTATCATTATCGTCTCTAGCGTCCGTCTCCAAGATGTTTACGGCTGTTTTAATTAATAAATTATTGGTATCGGCTTTATAACGGGTCCCCGAACCCGGTTGGGTCACTATGTTTTGAATTTTATCAAGAGTTATGCGTTTCAGGCCTTTGTTATGGTCCTTATTGATAACTTTAATTACGTGTTGATATTAGCCAGCTTTTGAGTAATTTTCCTCAACATTTCGATCATCAACATCGTTCTCACTGTTTGTCATTTACATATAATTTCCTTGTATTGCATTATTTGGTTTCGTATGGAAGTACATTTCCATTTCCGATATTTTTTTATCCATAGCTTGAATAGTAATGAGTATCTTATGAGTGTTAAAGAGATAATGACTTGCAACTGAATAAAGTTGAATGGCATGACTTAATGCAACAGTTACTAAAATGGCTGCAGGTTTCTTTTTCTTTTATTTTGACAATAAGTATACATGGCTTTTCTTTTTAGAAACGCAACAGTTTTTGAGTTTTTTGTGCTGTTTCAATTTTTTCATGTTTATTCCTTTATTACTTTATCGAGATAGTTTACTTCTATTTACTCTTTCTTTATTTTTTCCCCTCTCAGTATTCCTTCTCCAATTAGAATCACAATCTGAACAAATTAACAACGTACGTACAGCATCCATTTCAAAACAATGTTTTTATATTGGCACAAATATTTTGAGCAATAGGAAACGTTTAGTAAACAAGGCACTAACAGGTGCACTAACAACTTATTCTAATGCCATGTGTTGTGCAACAATCTCTGCACATTCACATCCGTGTCAGAACTAATATTGCGCAATGGAGATACACACTCGTTTCATATTTATTAGGTCGATCTATTTCAGTACGTTATCGTATGAACACTGCCAATATTTATATCATACGCAAAGAGAGTTGGAATAACAATGCTCTTTGTGGTACGGGAACCATACACAGATTCGATAGATGTTACTTGGTTACAAGTTTTTTTTGGACAGTGTTGTTTTCTTAATGTTTCTTTTGGCCTTTTTGTTTTCCGTTTGAGGTCATGTCTAGCCATATATAGATTTTGTGATAAAAAAACAATCTTTAAAATTTTACCTCTAAAAGTTGGAATTTTCTGTTTTCCATCAGTGTTAGTTCCCCTTTTTTGTATACCCATACACTAAAATCCATGTCTGCTATCTTGGCTTATGCTAACTTTTCAAACTCGGTGACGAGTTAAACGCCCGTTGTGATCTTATCAACACTTCCCTTTAACCACGCCGTTGGTTTGAAAGCTTCTGTTGTAGGTGTTTTGGTTAAATTTTACTATCAAACCCTTCTATGTATAGTAACTTCTTTATAATCATCAACACTGTCATCTTTCTAAGTTTTATAATTGACGAAATTTCTCTCTCCGACGATAAAGATAGCCATTGAAAGGTTAAGTATAATTTATGACAAAATCTATTGTATCATCAAACTAAAAATACAATGTAAGTAAACACCGATGACCTACACAAATTGATAAAGACGTAAAAATAATTTTGTTCAGCGCTGACTATATTCAAACATTATATGCTCGCTGATAACCCCGGGGCATTTGTGCATATCACATTATCAATCAAACTAGGTACTATAAACAAGCTTGACCTCAGGTTATCAAATCAACACTGTTTACAACAGGCATTGCAAACTAGATACGGAAATTGTCTTCTCATAATAGTTATACTTATGACACATTCGAGTCTAATTGTCGTTATGTGATCTATCAAAATGGGCCAATGGAATTTGCCCAAGCTACTAGACTCATTTGTGTATTTAACCATTATCTTTATAGTGCCACTCGTCTGATTTAAAATGTTTTGTAAATATAATAAATTGTGGTACCAAATTGAATTCACTCTTCTTATCACTTAAATACCATGTCTGTTATTATTCTGGTTAGTAAGTTTTTAGTATATTTACGCTTCTCATAGCTAAATAACCAGATACAAAGACCGGTAGTGTCGTGATATTGAAACGTCAGCGCATTCACTGCGTCTTCTTGTTCCAGATGTTACTTTTTGTATTTATGCAAATCAATCTCTTCAACCCTAGTCCATTCATGTGTCATTTACATGCCGGCGCGTTGCGTGAATGCTAGTCAGGCTACTTCGGTACCTATCTTTACTTTGCAATTGTTTATAGCGTTCTCATCTACTACGTCTGTCTTATGTCTTTATTTTACTCGTTTTCTTGTAATTTACTATCTATAATTGAACTAATATCTTAAATCATGCTGCCGGCTTCTTTTAAGTGCTTTGGTCTCGTATCTACTCAATGCTAATATCTAGCTTTGTAGATAAGAGAAGTGTTTTTCACAATCGACAACAGCCAAAAAAGATTTACAGTCGCTCGCAGTACGATGGTAAAACACGGAGTTATTTCCGACGGAATCCGCCTTGTGGATTTGCTTCGCCGAAAATAGTATCATCGATCTTATTCGCAAGAGAGAATAACAGCGGCCGCTTATTTATTTATACAGCGGCATATAGGAAAACTTCTGCCTTATTCTCTGAGTTCATTTACATTTTTATGCCACTGTGGTATGTCGGCGAGAGCCCTTTGCCGGCCTTTGAATTTATATACGAATTTACTGCCACTATATTGTCAGTTGTAAGGAATACTAAATTACGAATAGTCTTTTGATGTGATCTTGTAATCTTAGTAGAGCTGTAATCAAAAGTCTTACATAAAGCACATCAAATTCGCAATTTGGCTCATGTCGGTCCACTTTATTCAATTAAGCGTTGATTGCCGGTGGCAAGAGGTCGCGTCGGGTTGTGGCTGTACTAATTAGGGCCTTAACGCTTCGCCCACGCACGTGCCCAATGTCGCACATGTACCTATAATCCTTGTCCAGATACAATACACCTTATGATTCGTGTCAAACTAACAATTGACCAATTGTCTTCTCATTCATCTTGCTTGTCTTGAGCAATGATTCTTGGAATACTTAATTCCATTTTACTTCGTTGTATTGTAGTCATAGCTGCAACTGAAAAACATACTTAAGTAGAATCTATCTATTATGAAGATGACATTAGTCCAGATAGAATAGATATCAATTTTGAAAACAACACTTACCACGGTGCCTCACTTTACGACGCCTATATCAGTGGACTCGTTGGAAGTACTTAATAATTCATAACATTATTCATGTCAAACACCAAGGTTGAATGCAAATGCGCATGTTGAAACTGAACAACAGATGGAATGGATTCCGGGGGATTTATAGTAAAATCCAGTGTAAGACTCGAGATGGGCCCCGGCCCACGTGCTCTTCGACCTCAATACCATCAACGCATTGGCAATACAAACATTCTGTTTATATTTACCTTGGTGTTATTGTTGCGTGCCAGCGAGTAAATGCCAAGAAACACTAGATTAATTTAAATCTCCAATATCGGCAACCGCAACCAATTTATTTTCTGCGTTTCGTCATTGTCTAATTTCACCTCGTTCAAACACTATAATGTCTTAAATTACCGTTATTTACAGTGTACACGTGACAAACGCTAGATATTTTTTTGCATTTGCGTCAATTAAGTTTTTTACATTGCAATGTTACTTACCTACATTATTTATACAAAAACTATTATTTTTTTCATTGTCAACATGAAAATGAATTCTTGTAGCGACAGTCACGCATTATATGCTTAACCCGGGAGATCACGTGCAAAAAGCTGTGGAACCTGTTTTGAGGCTTCGTTTATAAACAAAACAGGCTGGGATCAGGTTTTGGCGCATTCGTTCTAAGCGCGTGGGCGGCCTTGACTGAACGAAGGACGGCTGGCACAGGCGCGCGGTGAAGAGCGTGCGCGCGCGTTGGGGGCGTGGCGCACACGCGATCTGCGTATGGATGATTACGGCTTTTTTTCTTCTACTAGTTTTTCCCTCTAAGAGGAAACATGAACATGTACACAATTAATTATACATTTCACATCTGTTAATTGAAACGATGCCAGGTGCAATAAATGATGATGTTACTAAGTGTGAAAACGAGTATAGACTAACATTGTGCGATCTAATCAAACATTGGAAATAAAATAATGTTATATTCGAGGAATTAAATAAAGATTGACGTAACACAGCTAATACAGAATACGTAAATAGATTTTAATCAGTACTGAAGTGTAGACACAACAACGATTGAGACGCGTCTGTTTTTCTCTTAATGCAACCGCATTTTACCAGCTTTGTTTTCATACGTTTACTTTAATTTCATTACGGTGCAGAAAATTTCAACTTGACTGACAGTTTCACCGACCCGTTCGGGATGGACAAAAAGTGGTGGATGGACAACGACATTCATAATTCAAGACCCCCGGACGTGGGGTACGCGACGGAAATAATAAAGAGACCATTCATACGTTAGCGGAGTTACATACGGGTTTTTCAGCTTTTGTAGCGACATCTATCGCGGCTCGTGTGATTTACAACTGTTGTTTTGCAACATCGCGCAATCAAAGATTTTTGACGAGATTAGCATGATTGTATAGCAAATCTATCCAACGACCGAAAAGCAGTTGTGTTTGGTCACAATAACCGACATGTTGGAGGATCCTTCTGTTTCAATGAAAGAAAAGGAACTTTTCACCTTGTTCTTCATACCTCTAAAGTTTAATATCATTTTTTTTTTTTTGGTGAGTGGGAAATCATCCAATGACTGCTCCCGTCCTGGGTGCGGCGGGAGGGCGTGTCAGACTCTTACTGACTAAAACCCACTCATGTTCCTTCGATTGCCCTTTATGTTCCAGGGTCACGGTAACTATTATAAACATTCCGCAACCCCGGCAGGCGTTGGCCCTGTTGGGCCCCTTCTTGTGCTGACTTCTAAGTTTAATATCATCAATTCTTTAATAACTGGCTTGCTGGATTTCGTACGTACTAGAACTATATGGATTTCAAGATACTCTTAAATTAAATGTGTCGCTTTGGGGCAGGATAGTCGGTTTTGTTGAGTCTTTATTTCTTGTTATGTTACTCTTTTATATACCTATATTTTAAAATTGGCCTATTCAGTAATTTGATAAAATTTTAGAAAGCGTGACGTAATATCACATTATTACAACTCATTAGTCTCTACAAATGAGGGTTTTGCAACCCTAAATTAATTTCTGGGTAAGCTATCAAATAACATGGATTCCATTTTTAGAACATTTTCAGCACTATACCATACAAACTTTTGTGCGGTACAGAAAACCTATTATTTCATGTTAATTCAAGTTTTAGATATCTTCAACAACAAACGTTTTTTTTTAAGTATTATCCCTATTCATGGATTTAATGCTCAATGAATTATACATACATAATTCATGTAATTGAAAAACAAAACAATGAAGTACATTATTTTATCCGTTTTATGTTCATTACTACAAGTGTTCCTCGTATTTATGATTATAACTACTACTACATAAATAATAGCTTTGTTTGAATTGAATTAATGTGGGGATACTTTCTGTTAAAACTTAAGTCTTAATTTTAGAGTAAATGACTGGAGAGGTAGTCTGTATTGAAGAATAATTGTTTTTTACAATCATAAAAAATGTAGGTAGGGTGTTTACAGCGTAGTGTTTTTTGATGTCATGAATATCATCGGTTGGACTTCATTTACTTTTGCATTTTCGTTAAATAATATGTGGCGACATCTATTGCCAAATATATGAACTACAATCAACATCCTACGTCGCGGTATAAGAGTTTGACGCGACATTAACATTACAAAAATCCCGTCTAGAGTCGTCGGACAGACCCTTCTGGCGAATCCTCCCTTTTCAATGAAGGATGAGGGATCTTTCATACGCCTGTTCCTCATACCCCTTAAGATAAATCCCTTATCATCATCATCGCGAAATTCGCGAACAATTGTAAAACCCATTTAGGTTTACATATATTTTCGCCTTTGTTATTCAATCTTCAACACGAGCACTTCACAACAAGGCTCTTGGCTTCACCTTTTGAAATTTCTTGATCTTTTATGATCCAAAGTAAAGCTACTATCGAGTAAATTCTTTGTAAGCATTAAATTGTTGAGTGCTGGCTTAAAGTTTCAACGAACGGCTTTTAACGTTTTTGCACATAAAGCCACAATTCAAAACTCGGCTTTGCATAGTTTGGCGTAGTTTAATGAAAATAGCAACAACAAATATATACATAGGATCCATGTCAAAACTGTACATATCTAGCTCCGGTGGGCGTATTATCATGTTTATCTAGATCTAGACCACAAAAACGAAAAAAATCCGTTTCCCGGCGAAACTCTTCGTAATAAACCGTCAAAAGATTGAGAAACTATGACACAGAATATTATTGCACTAAAATTATCGCTGTCCTGGGAAGCTATATTATTTTTGTTGCGAATATTATCTGAATCTTCTTTTACGCGAGCTTTGTTGATGGTCTAATTTTAGTCAGTTAGCGTCACATCGCCGGGACCGGCTGTTGTCTCCGTAACAAATGTTTATTGCTTTGTATTTGTTTTATTTATCGTATCGTCCGATTTACAAACATTGGGTTCGTTGGCTTCTAAAATTTACGCAATGGACAGGCCTAGTTCTTTCTGTCCTTATCGTACCTGAGAACGGTATCGTTCAGTGAACCGATTTCAACGTTGGCTGATCATGGAACATGCGTGCGTTTAGCGTCATGCTTGGTCATGCTCCTTTCATTAGAAGGCTGACCGGCTTTCTTACCCTCTGTACCGTTTGTTCCTAAACCTACCAAACTGCAGAAACGTTTAAGAAATATAAGTTGATTATTTTGTTGATACCGGTTTCTACAGTTTTAAAAACTACTTATTGTTCACCTTGTTTCTCTGATATACATTGTACAATAGGTATAACGAAAGTCATTACCAAACAAGTTAATGAATGTTTGCCCTTATCTTCTTCTGTACAAAAATATTGATCCAAGCTTGTTTGTAAAAGTCATGATAATAAGAATACGCTGTTTTGTTTATAATTAAGTAGTCAGGAAACGTGACATGGGGATTACTGCTTTACAGCGATGATTAAGAGAACATTATATATGCAAAGAAATTATTAACATTAGCCTTTCTTGACGCTTGCATATTATGTCGGATTTTGCACATAAATCTGATTAAGTAGGTATTTTACAAGTAGAGGTTGTATTCTTACTGCATCTTTAACAGTAGACTCACGGTTAAAGAGTACATTGGTAATAAAAAGCTTTTTTTTAAAAAGATAACCGACTTCAAAAACTAAAAGCTCAAAAATAACTATTTCGGAAGTCGGTGGCAACACAAATCGACCGGCAGAAGAGAAGCCACCGACTTCCGAAATAGTTATTTTTGAGCTTTTAGTTTTTGAAGTCGGTTATCTTTTTTTTAAAAAAGCTTTTTATTTTTTACTTTTTAGTTAGAGTCTCAGTGTCTGTCTACGTTTTAGGGTAGCTCTCAAAATAAACTTATAATCTTATAAAAATCTACAATCCAAGAAAGCAAAACGCGATATATGCGGGCAACGTCACGGGATATCTATTAGTGTTATATACTAAAACCTTCCTCAGAATGTAACAAACACTTTGCCGAAAACCGCATCAAAATCGGTTCAGTCAAACGCGAGATAATCGCGGACAAACATACATACATACATACATACAGGTCGAACAGAGAACCTACTTTTTTTTGAAGTCGGTTAAAAAAAAGCTTGTAACGCAATAATTGAGAACAAAAGACCTAAGACTATGACTCGCTGAGTAACTGATTGTGATTCACTTCTCATATTTATCACGTCATATCCAAACGTTAGTAACGATAGTACTATTGACAGCGTTTGGTTATTTTAGTTTATATTAAAATGCTTTCTCAGTTCTAGTACAACTTGATATTGAGCTCGGTTGTACCTTTACAATGTCATACTCATCTATCCTCGCTACAACAGGTAGTATGTACTTAACAGACGTGCAGGCTCAAATATATAATTTGTGCGCGACGTTTCATCTTGTCCTTGCCACAAAGTGGATAATCACGCATCCACAGAACATGTCAGCCACAGATTGGATAACAAATTCATACGTGCACACTAATTTGCAAATCTCTTACGTCTCCTAACATTTAAAAATATCCTTCAACACTGTTTGGTGTTACAATTTGAAGTTTAGACTCGGAACACGTTTTTGAATAATTAGTTGAATTTATTTACTGATAAATCATTTATCGTATATCAATCCGTGTTTGTGTTCAATTAGATTGCTAGTTTGTGTTGCGTATGGATGTAAGTTTCCATAGTAATGATAAGCCTATCATTGATTAGAAAAGGTTGTTAACTAGCTGTTTCAAACACCAATTCTAACACTAGATTGACGTTAATATCAGATCCGACAGACGGCTGGGCCTGCTTATCGAGTCTGACGTTACCAGATCAATCTCACAAATCTGACGTGGAATTGGGACGTCTATATTTGATGGCCTCTCCTGTAATCTTACGATCCGTCTACTGGCACGAAATTGTAACAACTTATTCATCCAGATCTTCTTTGATTCCAAGAAAAGCTTGAGAGTTTATGTAGCTTAATAAAACTTCGTAATAGAAAATTCTTTTTAGTATAATTATTATGTTGATATCTTGTCTAACAATATGCAGACTTCTAATAAAAATAAACGAATGTCTGGCATTTCTCAGAATTAACAATGTTCTTTTGACTACATAAAATCGAAACGCGGAACATGAATCTGGAAAATATAATGGGCAATGTTATATAATAATCGTTTCGATGTCATTTGCTGTATTGAGTTATTATAGCGTTTCTTGAAAGTGCATGTTGTTGCCAATATGTGGATTTATTAGTGACCTTACGTTACTTAGAATGGATATTGTTGGCGCGCACAAATCTGAGGTTTAATTTTTAGCTTATAGACATCACCTTGGAAATAATAAAAGCCTCTTTTTTTTTTTTGGTGAGTGGGAAATCATCCAATGACTGCTCCCGTCCTGGGTGCGACGGGAGGGCGTGTCAGACTCTTACTGACTAAACCCACTCATGTTCCTTCGATTGCCTTTTATGTTCCAGGGTCACGGTAACCACTATAAACATTCCGCAACCCCGGCAGGCGTTGGCCCTGTTGGGCCCCTTCCTGTGCATTAAAAAAAAAAAAAAAAGCCCTTCTGCTTATCGCTTCTATGCAAGCATTAGATTCTAGGTTGTTTATACTGTTTTCTGAATGTTTTCTCAGTAGGCATAAGCTTGTAGGATATTAAATATTTATATAGTTACGTTTCCTTCGTTTCCAGGTGTTCGGCACAGTTGAGTTGCCGGACAAGCCGATCATGTTGCCGCCTTTCGTGGAGGCCACCCACTGCCTGGGCTACCATCTGACTCGCAAGGGTCGGGCGGTCGCAGACAGAGTGGTGTCCGTCCTCGGGTATGCCTGCCCGGACATCACGTACAGTCCTAGCTTGTACCCCATCACCGCTGCGTTACTGCACTTCATGCCTGGTGAGTACTTTAGCACCTTTTTCTTTCTTATCTAGTTTCGTTTCTCTATCGTATTGGTTATACGGTCTGAAATCTTGAGTAGCAACCACATTTTAATCTCCAAGATTAGATTTACGTCCACTTCCTCTAACTTATCTAAATAGATATTTGACATAAGCTCCATACATAACGTGTCAGAATTCTATCTTTAATAGCCAATTCAGCCAGATCCGTAGATAGATAAGTTTTTGGAAATTACCATTACACATAAAAGTATTCATAGTTTACTACTGTAAGTTGAAACTAGCATAAGGAAAATCCGGTTTACTTTTCACGTAACCCAAAGACTTTTTTCTAATATAGAACTTTACTGTGAACTGTTCTGTAAATACATTGACGCACCGTTTTAAATTATCAAGTAACAAAGAAGCAAACTGTACAGAAAGTTTTTTTCCTAAACGTATTTGTCTTAGTGATGGCACAATTCTGTCTCCGCCATCCCAAACAGTTTTGATAAACGCACATTAAATTAAAAACAGCTGATACAGTTTTATCACAGATAAATTGAAATTAAAACATCGGAAAATTCAAAGTTCTCATCGTCATTAGAATACCAAATCATAATATGAACGCCAATTTCCTCTGGCGATGCGAAGGCGGTTTTATTAATTAGTTTTTAAAGCTGTATCTCTTGAAAGCTTGAATGGAAGCTGTTAAATTTATTACTGTGGCTCGCTCGGTTTATGAACACTGCCGTAACTTTATTGATTGTCATTACTGGTATTATGACGAAATTTATTAGAATTCCAATATATATGGCCTATTAATTGGTTCCTTCTTCATTGCTAGTGTGGGTAAACCATGTGTTTCATATTGATGTAAGATAAATGTAAAAAATCAACTCGTCGTATTCCTGACTAACATTCGAAACCTTTTTGGTATTACTACCTGTACAATTCTCTATCAACATTTTTGTTGACAGATTCATGAAGTCAGGTAACATCTAGTTACATAAAGTACTTAATTCTTCAGCAGAGGCGTCACAAAATTTACAGTCGCTCTCGCCTTAATTCAGTAATGAGTGCGGGGGGCGATAATTGAACTCGGCAATAGGCAAATTGCCGGACCAGTCTCCCGTCTACATCGCGATTACCCTTCCACTCCTTAGAAATGAATACTAACTCTACACCTTTGTATTAAGTCCTACTATTCTTTGCATCTAATTCGGATCCCTGATCTTACTTATCAACATCTAAATTGAACTCTCGTACTGGGTAGCAGAGTCTGGTATTGTGTTCTAAATGGATCTGACCGGGTTGACGTGATCAAAACGATAAATGGACGTCGCCGGCACGCCACAGATTTGCATTGCGTCCGTCGTGCTGTCAGGCCCATACGATTCACTTCCTTCGTAGCACGTTTTCATGTAATTGGCTGGAATGCGAACATGCGTTTACGATCGATATGGGATGTGCGTATTTTTATGTCAAATTAAATGTTAATACCGCTACGGTTGACGACGGTGATGTAACTAATGTAAACACGAGCAACTATATAAATAATGGTTATACTAGCCATTTATCATACGCCTAGGATAATTTGAACCGTGTCGTGAGGAGGCGAAGCAGTGGTCTCAATTTATTCGCCGGATGACTCCAAAAGTGACAATTTCCTTCATTGCGATCTCGCGCTTTATTATGTAATACTCTTGTGTATGTGACATAGATTCTATTCTCGCGACGGTTTGATTGAAAAATAAACAGTTGATGAGGCAACAGACAATACTCAGAAGAAATCCTTATTCGGTGGTTTGAACAATGAAGTTTCTATGGGACTTGTTTATGTTGTTTTTAACCGACTTCTAAAAAAAGGAGGAGGTTCTCAATTCGAATGTTTGTATGTTTTTTTTTTTTTATGTTTGTTCGTGCATATCTCCGTCGTTTGCCAACCGATTTGAACAATTCTTTTTTTGTTTGAAAGGGTAGACTTCCCAAATGGTCCCATTGTCATCAGGTCCAGGATCTGATGATGGTATCATGCCGAAATCGAGGGAACTCCTCAAATTTTTTATAGAAAAACGTACATTTTTTTAAAAGTTACTCTAAAACGTTGGGACTCTAACTAAAAAGTAAAAAATAAAAAACTTTTTCCAAAAAAAAGATAACCGACTTCAAAAACGAAAAGCTCAAAAATAACTATTTCGGAAGTCGGTGGCAAGGCAACACAATTCGACCGGCAGAAGAGAAGCCACCGACTTCCGAAATAGTTATTTTTGAGCTTTTCGTTTTTGAAGTCGGTTATCTTTTTTTTCTTCAGTCTTGTGGGAGTTCAGTTACGTAGCTACTAGTCCTCGAGTTAACCTGTCGGTCACGTTTGCGGCGCGGCATGTTATTAAACTGAAATAGTTCATGACGCTCGTGGTCACATGGGCCTCTCGAACGATCGGTTTGGTCGTATCCAACGATGTTTTTATTGTCGTCCCTCGCCGCTCGTGTGTCAATGTCGTTCACTTTATTAATTTGAACAGACATACGTCCGTGACACTGGGAGCTCTCACCGTTATCACTGCCCGCTCTGGTTTTAACCAGATATCTTTCGAGTGCTCCACGTCATCAACATTATCCATGTTGTTTTTGCACTAATAAATAAAGTTAGCGTTTGTAATTTGCTCTAAAGCGTCGACGTAAACTCTGGCTTGCCGTGTTTTAGTGGTTGGCTCCCCGCCAGTGCCTGGTCCCCTCGTATCGATCCGAAAACTGGCAACGTGTGCCACCATCCGCTTGGTGAACAATGAGCCCATAAAAAATCTGTTCCAACTCTGTCTCCTAACTCTACACCATTACTATATCAAATGTTAAAGTAAGGTAAACATGTATGTATATAAAAATCAAAAGATTTACCTCCAATTACATTTCGATCGAAAGTGCTTGCCATGTTCTCAACCAATTCAATTAAATACGTATTGTAACCCAATTTAATTCGCCACAAAGCCAACACAAAGGTCGAAAGGGCCGCACAAAAAGCTTGAATAAAACTCTCATTACATGCTGTTTGTTCGTTTTCTGTAAGCATTGGAGCGAGAAGGGGCTTCCTGTTCCGTTCTCGTACTGTACAAACGGTTTATGTTACCCGCGACTAGAGATGGGCAATTTGCCCGGCATTTTGGGCAGATTGGGAAAATTCCCAATAAATGCCTATAAATTCCTGCCCAAGGGCATTTATCTGGGCATTTATTTTTTGTTCAAAAATTAATTTACGTCATTAACGTTAGCTTTAGAAACTGGCATAAATCGATGAGTTTAGTAGTGGTTAATTATATAAAGGTGTTTTCTATAAGAATTTTTACATTCTACTAAAATTTAAGTTTTACAAAACCATGTTTACGAACACAAATGTTACGTAAAAACACTTGCATCGAGAGAGGAGTGCTATGATTTTATGAATTAAAATGGTTCTTAAAAGTACCATTTAATGTCATCAACTATTTCAATACAAATATAAAAAAAAACCTTTGTTTTGAAGAAAAGTGAATGATTAGGGTCCGTTCACACCGACCGATCGGAAAGGAGAGCAGATTTTTATCATGTTAAAAACTGAGATTTAAGTATTTTTAGTAAGGTTTATTTTTGTATGTTCACTAAAAATGCTTGAAGGCACTTGTTGTGAAATAATAAAAGGACCGGACCGGCTCCGATCGCGTGCTTTTATCGATCATGCAGCCGTTTGGCTCCGTTTGTTGCTCTTTAACGCTCGCGCAGCAGATCAGTTCCGATCGCGTGCTCTTTTTCGCTTGCGTAACCGATCGGCTCCGATTGAGTGCTCTTTCTTGCTCGCGCAGCCAATCAGCTCCGATCTCTCCGGCTGCGAGCGCATCCGACCGGCTCCGAGCGCATCTGCTCCAGGTCGCTTCCAGCCAGTCTATTTAAAATAGTAGGCGGCTTCGCTCTGACCAATTCCAAGCGTATACTAACCGCTGCCTTATTGCCTATGAAACAGCAATTAGCAATAATTGCGCTGTGATCGCGCGGTCATGCACGATTAATCGTTTGTAAAAAAAATCGTATTACGTATGAATCGATTGCTAATCGCTCGTCGACTGTTCTAATGCACTTATTGTTACGACGACGATAAAGTAGCAATCGCTGGAACGAATTAAATATCACCTTAAAAAAAACTTAACTTTGCTCTTAAAAACCATACGTAATAATACGAAACCACCAAACGAAACATACATGTTTTAGTTAACTGATTGCTCCACAGAGGCAGCACTATCGCTAGATTGCTATCGCATTGCTATTGCTGATACGTAATACGGATTGACGTTTGAGTAGCAATTATTGCGCAATTATCGCGATCGCTCGGCTTCTGCAAGATACTTACGTAATCCCGTCGCCGGTCTGTGTGAAAAGAAAAATGCGTGCCGATGCTCTCCGAGCCGGTCTGTGTGAACGGACCCTTAACCTTTTAATCGTGTCGATTCGAGCCGATGCTCGAATCGACACGATTAAAGGCGCGCGGGGGGGAGAAAAATGCGCGCCGATGCGCGCATTTTTCTTTTCACACAGACCGGATCGTGTAGTCGTATACACTTGGAGTTGGTCGGAGCGGAGTCGCCTACTATTTCACATAGATCGGCTGAAAGCGGATGCGCTCGGAACCGGTCGGATGCGCTCGCAGCTTGTCGGATACGCTCGCAGCCGGTCGGTTGCGCTCGGAGCCGGTCGGATGCACTTGAAGCCGGTCGGATGCGCTCGGAGTCGGGAGTATACACTCCAAAGCAGTACCAGTATTCCACACAGTCCAAGTTTTCGCTCGGTTGCGAGAAAGGGCACGCAGTCGGAGCCGATCGGCTGCGCGAGCGTTAAAGAGCATGTAATCGGAGCGTTAGGCTCCGATTAGGCTGCACGATCGGTAAAAAGTACGCGATCGGAGCCGGTCAGCTCCTCTTATTATTTCACACCAAGCGCCTTCAAGCATTCTTAATGCCAAAAGCAGAGCACATACAAAATTGAAACTTACTTCAAATACTAAAACCTTTATTTTTAACGTGATAACAATCTGCTTTCTGAGCCAGTCGGTGTGGACGGACCCTAATCATTCACTTTTCTTCAAAATAAAGTGTTTTATTTCTGTATTACAGAAAAAGTAGACTATTATTGTTATTATTTTAAACTGAAAATGTGTTTAATCATTCACGTTCCTTCGATGTAAAGACTTTTATCTCTGTTTTGACATGAAAAAGTATATTAATGTTATTATTTTAAACTAAAAATGTATTCAATCATTCATATTTCTTCATTTATTTCTATAAATCATACTATTTTACATGAAAAACCACATAAAATCACGTTTAACGAATCCCATATTTTTATGCCCTACGATCGGGCATTTATCGGGCAAATAAAAATAAATTCCCAAAATGCCGGAAACTTACTATATTTTCCCGCCGGGCAGAAACACTTTGCCCATCTGTACCCGCGACACGTAGATAAGACTTAACAAAGTTTTCCTGCTTCAGCTTCAGACACACAAAGTAAGTAAATCGTCGTCACCGCTAACAATATCTCGTCAATATAACTTTTAAACAGATCTACGAGTTATTACGTGTTTTTCGCTTTGATTGAGACGCTAAAGTCGTAATAAGCCACCCTTTGTCTTGCTGAGAGATTTTAGGTACTCGCTAAACAAATTTTAAGTGAAGACGTTGTTACCGCTAAAATAATGTTTTTTAATACCAAGTAAAGTCTAGCTTAAAAGCTTTGTAATTTTTGTTAGACGTGCCTAGACTCTGTGAAGCGCAAAAACCTAACATTTTTTAATTACGCTAGTTCAGAGGAACATCCCAATTCCATTTAGTACGAAACTAAACTTCCCTTTTGTACCCAACTCCGACAAACAGGGTTGTTTATTGATACCCAACGAAATACGTGAGGAAATTTGATATCAACGATAAAATGCCTTCTCTGTGCCCATCAACAAACATTTTATTTGAGAAACTTTTTGTGACCATTTTACTGCTGAATTAACGGCGCTAGCGTTTTTGTTTTATAACGAGATTTATTGCGTGAGATCTAATCACAATGTTATAGTCCATCAAGGTCGTTATTTCCATACGAGCCTAGGTCCACAGCCACACAATGTCACGAGTTAGACAAATGATATCATAGCCAATGCCGCGGAGTAGATGCACGATGAAAAATTTCAACTATTTTTACATCTAGAACGAAAAGCTAATGTCTTAAGGCCGAAAGAAAATTATATATCATGCAATAAAAGACTGGTGCCAAATTATATGCATTCTGTAAACTTGAATAGATGATAACGAGACTTGGTCCCAATTTTTCCTCAGAGACTAATAATACCAACTTTCTCTGTAGAGATGTCGTATATTTTCATTGCTGTAATAATAAAGGTCTTATTAGAAACGTCTGTCATAAAGCTAGAGACGTGGTACGGCCATATAATGAGAGGGTTTTGCTTTAGGTAACGAAAAGCTGTATCTGCCGCTTTAGAATAATGTTCTGTGTATTTGGCAATATCTTTATATTTCTATCTACAAGATGAGAGAGAAGCTACACTCAAAGTACTATTTGCTACATTACTATACAATTTCTCATTTTAAATTCGATCGAATGTATTTCTGTCGTCGAGATAAAATCAAACATGGCTCCCATATGTTCACTCTTATTGGAGTTAGCATTTAGATTTCTGTTTGCTATCTCTATTACGAATTAGGTCAAAACAACGCCTGTATTTGACAGTACCAGACAAAATCCTTATATTTGTGGGTTTCAACCCGACCCTATTCAACCGCTGTCATGAATTCATTTAGCCATAAGCATGTTTATTTCAAGAATTTCAAATGAGTGTTAATAAACAGCAGCAGTTCTTTTAAATTAGTGAGATTAATTCAAACACGTTAAAGTTATAAAAGAAAGTGTTCTTAAATTCTTCCTTAAATTACTTGTGTAACAAGCATTAATTTTCTGACATTAATTATGTCACAATTATGTTTAAATTCGTTAACATTGTTGTATAATTTAGCGCTCTCCTTCGTTTAAGATTTATAGTGACTTAAAAATCATGTTAGTACCACTTTGGCAGAAATCTGGTCTCACAGGGTTAGGTACAATCCTCATAATTATGGTAATAGTCCGTCAAATTCACAAACCCTTTTCAGACTTATACTGATTATTTTTTACTTTCAGCTATAAACCATAATTACTTTTCTTTAGGACCTAGGACCAAACTTTTTAGTTATGCCCTGGAGCGTTTTAAAGTTTAAGTATACCCTAGCGTTCACTAACCGTGAATGTAGGTCAGGCTATTGTGCAGAGAGACGTGTGTTGCCTTTACAGATTTACACAGTCAGCTATTCTCAATGGAGTCAACGTTTCATCTCTCAGGGATCTGTAGTTATGGCTCCCATTGTAATGCTTTCATTTCGCATTAGTATCACTAGGTTATTTTAATGTTGCCTCAATATATTGAATAGCCTGAATGAAGCGGTGTCATTCTACAATTTCTATATGGTAGACAAATATGGTGCTCAGAGAATATACTTGCAAGATATCATTTATTAAGAACGATTCAACTCGACCTTTCCCAGCATACTCCGTCTTGCTCAAATGTATTTCCGAACCGTGCCTTTTATACACAAATATTTAAACGGACGGCTTGGATATATATTTTAACGACCGCTAAATATCATAAATGCTTTACATACGTCCACTCCTGACTACATTTCGTATTTATTGTTTTATTACTCGCCGATTTATTTTAGAATCCACTTTATTTGCAGTTAAAAGCTCTTCTAGCGGAACTCAATATTCGTCTGCATGCATTTGCACCTCAAAGGATTTTCTAAAACGTAGCGCTGCATTTGAGCTCATAAGTGCCTGACCCGAATCCAAGGCAACCCTCGTATAAGGAATATAGGTCACGATCTTCGTTAAGCTCCCTCGTATTCTGTGCTTTGTATTCGCTCTTACTATTTCCAAAGTCAGGCTTTTGTGAGTAAATAAATTTTGTGATGACGGACCTCAAATCATTTGTCAATACCTTTCCGAGGAATTCAGGGGGCCCGGGAAATTAGAATTTAATGCGTATATTAATATAATTTATGTCTTTCACGTAGGTTTGATTGATGATGGGATGTCGGTTTCTGCTTGAGATGTGTGTGTTTTGATTTGGATTATTTATGGCTGTAAAAACTGCTGGTGTAAGCAGTTTGTGTCGCTATGGTGTGTTAAATGGCATTATTTTACATACATCTATTTTAATCGCTTATTAATAAGCTTTAAAAGCTTCGATTGTTTGCTTCTGTCTTAAATTATAAAAGGAAAAATTCTCAAAGTCATTCGTACGGTAAATTGTTGTAAACAAAATTCTCTTTCACGACAGTCGACGGTCGTATATCAAAGTTGCTAGTTTTACGACCATAGGTCGAACCGCAGATTGCAGACACAGTAGCTGGCGTAACGGTTGAATTTATTCTATTGAAGATTAATATTATATCTACATTGTTATCTTCCAATTGCATGTTTCCATTAACTGTCATTCGCAATGCCAGCCGCAGTTAAGTTTATTCGAAAGATGTCTAGTCATTTAGAGCTACTGGTTTTACTGAAAAACTTAAACACTAACTTACATATAGTTTGAACTTTTGTCCCTCTAGATTTATCTGCATTAATGGTAAAAAATATTGTAGAAAAATCATAAAAGGCTTCAATTGCAAATTGATTTGGCTATAAAAATATCATTTGTGGCATCATAAAGATAAAATTGCAGTAAAGCCGCAAACGTGAACCGGATTAATAATATAATTAAACATTTATTACACTAAAAGATAATAAACTTAGTTTAACTGAATATCTTTATGTAGATTACGCCATGTGGCGCCATTCAAAGAGCTTTACAGAACGATAAAATTTGTAAAACCGCTATATCAAAACTATACAAATACCAAATCCTGTTTTATTCTACGTATCATTTTAAATGTAGTTCGCCTTTAAAGTTATATCTGCAATGTCTATAATGATTGATACAAGATTAACTTGAATGTTTCTAATATCGTTAAAACTGGTATATTTATACAATGAATCATAGAAACTCATGTGATATCGTTACACTTTGCAATCGTATGGGTGGTTGGCCTCTATTACAAGTCAGTGTAGTGCAAGGACTTTTACTTATAATGTCCGTTTATTATTGAAATGTTTACAATCTATAATTGTGTCAATGCTAATGTTTCTTTTGTTGTATTGTTATGTCATTTAATTACTTGCACATGTTTCAAAACGTCGCTATGATTTACTTAACAATTCCTAGTAAGATGAAACATTTTAAATTATTAGAATCGTTCCAAATGTGACTAGTTTATATTCTCTACAAGTTTAGTCACAACCAAAGCAAATCTTTGAATAAAACTTGGTGTTTGTTTAACAGCACCAGGCACGTGATAATAGCGAGAGCATACACTACTGTTTGTGCCCCTAACTGACAGGTCGTTGCCATGTAACATAATACATTTGTCATTGCTTTTGGTTGAGACCAATGTTAGGCTTTTGAGCACGTTCGTAACTAAATAAAGGGCTGGCATCCTATTTTTCTTCTAAGAATATTTGTCTTCTAGTCATATTGCATTGGATTTATAGGTAGGTATAAATTATTGATATTGATATCTCTATTCGATATACCGAATTGATACAGACAATGATGGGTGTCCCTCGGGGACCAATGTTTGGTCCGGGCATGTAGTCCGCGTCTTGTGTTTTGGTAAATTAATAAACCTTTGTAGATTAGTAAACAATATAATAGGATAAAAGTATTTTGTGTTTACGAATCATTTAACACGGAAACTGACAGAATATTGTACATTGCAACTCGCGTTCATTACTTAATTGAATTAATAAAATCCTCGTATGTCAGATCTGCTAGGTCAGATTGTTCTCTGAATTGCTAAATGACATGACTAAAGGCATATAACAGTCATTAACTCTAACGATTCAATCATTTTTGTCATTGGTTTCACAAATAAAACGTTTTTGCTAAGTATATTTACTAGATTAGTTCATGAAATTGGGACAATGTTCGGAAAATGTCTGCTAATTTATTTTTATTTTTGCGTTTGATTGCCATTGTTATGTATGTGCCTCTGAACAAAATTGTCGGTTTTTAATTTTCTATTATTATTACAATTTGACTGTAGATTTTTTAAATTTTCTTCTGTTTGTATTCAATATCCTGTGTGGTTCAAACTTCTTACACTTTCACTTTTTTATTTATTGAATAGAGGAAACTTGGCTTAGGTCCATTATGAGGCGGCCATTTAACTTCTCACTGCGGATAGTTTATTGTCTGCAGTATTTATAATTTGTATACACAATTTGGCACAAGAGAATGTATATCTACTAAACTAGAAAAGTTTACAACCTAATTATCTTTACAAGCTTCTGTTTTAAAGTTACTATTATTTCTTTACGCAATTCTTAACCTATAATATAAAAAAACGTTTTGTATTTTATATCACTAGGACTTTTACGGTGTATTATGACAATAGCTAATTAATCACTTGTAATCATAAAATTGTGTATAAAGTTGTTATAATATGTGACATGTCAAGGTTTTAATACGATGCAGTTGTTTTTATTGATTTCTTAAGTGCCATTAATAGAGAGAATCGAGTGATTATTAAAAAAAAAAAACAACAACAAAGAATTTTTGACGGCTGTCTGTAATTCATATTCTTTTAATGTTACCACGTTTATCGAATCAAATATTAAACGAATAAAGACGACTTGGTGTTAGGCAGAGCATCCGTATACAATAATATAATTCGTAAATAAACAGTAACAACATTCCCTCCAGTAACTTTTTACTCCACTCATATCTAAACGAAATCCGATTAACGATCTCCAACCTATTTAACATGATTCTCAATCACTCCAATTTCTTCGAACATAAACTTGAGCCAACCTTAGGTATGTCGTAATGAGATTTCAAATTCAATCAAGAAGTTTAATTTAGCTTCTAGGTGACGTCGGTAACTGCCTTTACCGACGAAGTGCTAACTTCGAGGTTAGCTCAAGTTATTCGCAAGTTCTCGTATAGGAAGGCTTTGAAGATGTGCTTGAGTGGATAAGTGGCGTTATAAGTTTTAATTAACTTGGCTTGTCTGTATTGGTGTGAGTGACATTTCGCTTTGCTGCGTCGTGTTGAGTTTGAGTGTGATCAGGTAATATATTATAATTGTTGTCTACTAGATTTTGAGTACGGCTTTGTATGAATGAAAGTCAAGTTTCAGTTTCGGCAATAAAGTAGCTTTCACTGAAATCTGCGAAAGATTTTTGGCATTGAATCAGTACTTCTAAAGATTACCTCTTATTAACAAATAATTTTACTTCTCTACTGGTTGGTCTAAAAGTACAGCAGCAGTGTTCAGTGTTGTTGGATGGTTTATTGTCGTTTATACGATTGAAAGCAAATATATTTCTTATGCTGATTGAGTATGCTTCAATAATCACCTTACAAGTTATTCCCCCAAAATTGTAATCTGCTCTATCATTATTCTTGCGTTTTGAGGTTCTTACAATTCATGGATATCTTGTACCTAGTTCTAAAAGCTAAAATTACATCTGTACCAGTCCTATCGTCTCTACACAGTATTTAAAATCCAACCGCCCATTAAAACACTGGAAAACCTTGGATTGAAAACGAAAATAGTTATCCGCAACTCACGGTCTACTAAAATGGGATAGACATTACAAATATTTTAATCAACCGTTTAAAATGGAACAGTGGATGTTCTTGTTTTAAAAATGGCAGACAACATGACAAGATACATGAAAGATTCAAATACATTTAAAAAACAAATAGATTCGATACATGATGAATGTACAAACCTGTCTGATGAACAATGACACGTTCCTCATAAAAACCCTGTCAATCACATACATTCATCTTTTGAATAACATACAAATATTGGTACGTTTAGACATAACTCGATTTGTAACTAGTGGCGTCTACGTCAAAACGAATTCAATTTGCAACGTTGAGCCGAGGCAGAACACGTTCAAAACATTTTTGCATTGAGTCTTCTCTCGAAATAGTCCACTAAAACCATCGTCTGTATGATCGAACAGTTTCCACCTCTAAAATGTCATTTTCCCTTACAATGTGTCATTAACCGTAGCGTTAAACGTAAAATAATCAGCGCCTACACAACATTTTGATTACACCTGTACGCCCAGATTTTTGAAGCGAAAATTCTGCCGGGATCTAAATATAAATTCTCTTGAAATTCATCCCACCCAATGTATATAGTTCACAAGTCAAGTGCGGGTCACTTAATATCAACCTACCCTCGAAAAGGTCCCCCTGTATTTCCCTAAGGACCTAAGCAGAGATAATTTGCAAACCTTGGTGACAGGTCTTTTAAATATAAGACCCATGTCATTTTAATATGCTTTAGAATTTGGTTTGTGTCGGGACCCAGGAAAATCGTATTTTATTGTGCAAGGAAATTGAGGATGAAATATTTGTTAGGTTATGATTGATTGTCCTGTTTCGTTGCCAGAGCGGATACCGGTAAAATATCAAGTAAATATTATTTAAATTTCTGTAATAGCTACATACCATAAACTAATAACATAGACCATGCCTAACGAACCATGAAAGCTCCATTTAACCCTTTACAAGTTCAATTATTGCGCAGAAATGTCAACTCCCTACCCATTGATCTTCAAAGCGTTAACAATATTCAATTTAATTCAGTTATCTTGTAGGAGATTCAATTAACTGTGCGACGTAGAACTAGCGATCCCCTCTAGTCGGAGCAGGTTGGTAGATAAACCGTATAAACGCATCCGTTGGGGCGTCCGTCTGTCACTTCCCGTCGATTTAAGTCGATTCCAGAAAAAGGTTAGAGAAAAGTCTGATATAGGTTTATCCGACAGATGTTTCTTCTTGGATTCTCCCTAAGCGGATTTCTTACGACTTGGGCTGCAACATTTTACAATTTCCTTATATAATACTGATATTCGGTCGTCGAATTACATTTGCAGCTGGTTTTATATTTCAACGAAGCTTGGCGTACCCTGGAATTGGTTTAGCGTAGTAACTGATTCATTAAAAACAAGAATTGAAACAAAGATATCTAAAATTAAACATACACAACATGTGCGCTGACTGCCAAACACCGGCAAAATCATAAAAACGGTAAACACAAAGAGAATCCATAATGCTTTCGTTGATTTACTTTTAAACATTTACCAACATGTAGCCTGCGTCAAAGGGGCTGCATTAAAGAGGATCAAACCGCATAAGCGGTTGATACTGCCTACGTAAGTACACGCACGGAGTAGTAATAGCATGTGCTATATATACTTTACGTGTTCACTCCGTCATATCAAGTTGTATCTATGTCGATAAAATTTACGTAAAAACAAAGGATTATGTCGCGTCTGCTGATATCAATATCATTACATTAATGTTTCTGTTTTTATTACTCACATTTTTCTTGAGTAAACAGAGTATTGGATTGTTTTCAAATGTCAGTCAGCTATTTGCTGGCAGCCTTTCTCTATCAAATGTGACTAAAATAGTGATCATTTGTGATGCATAGATTTGAAAATGTTATGCTGTCATCTACTTCCGAACACAGACAAAATTTATTAAAGGTCTTGATAAAATTTCCACTGAAGCATTTGCAAAATGCAAATATTTGTGCTCTACTGCTAAATCCTCTTGAAATATTTTTACATAACTGAGTGAGAATTTACATATGGAATGGATGCACAATGAAAAAAAAACATAGACTACATTGCTTGGGAAAATGTATTTAACGACATTCACTGACATGTGCCGAGTTTTCGAACCACCTCTACCTGTAAGCTTGTGTAAGCTAGATTTTTTTTCATCCGACGTTAAATTGAAAGCTGAAAGCTTCGAAGCCAATTATTGGAGCGTTGACAGTTCTTTTTTTTATGGAGAGTCGTCGCCCCTCTACTTTATTGTACTGGGATAAAACGATTTCGTAAAATTCAGTTTGTTTGTTGGACGTTTTCATTTAACTACTTTAATTAGTCTCGTCTCATAAAACTCTACGGCCAGCTCATTAATATTCATAGAACAAGTTAGTGAGTTATTGACACAAAGCTAAACAAAGTTAAATATTGAATTTGATATAACCTTACATAAATTCACAAAGTCGTGCAAATCTTGATGTATTACCGTGTTATTTAAATATATTAATGCATCGTTTAAATTATCGCTTTCAATATTTGTGTCTGTACCGCTTACAACACTCGCGTAATGGGCAGTTACTAAAATATATGCATGCCGTCTTTCTTCTGCTTCTCTATCAACATTATTACAATTTAAATCAAAGTTAGTATTAAATGTGTTATATTTTCGACGAGAATCCCTCAACGGAGTTACTTAATTAAATGCAAAATGATGCATTACTATGGTATTTGTTCACTAATCTATCAGTGTTGCAATCTTTTAAACAGATATGCTATCACTATACTTAGCTTCGAGTGGTCGGAACGTGTGTGGGCAACACTTGAAAAATAGTTCTGTTATAGCGAACAGAACCGGTATATATTTATTTTGTATCAAACGCCTACAGTTCGCCATGAGCAGTATTTGAATAGAAGGCCTCTGGGCCTTTCTACATTCTTACTCGCACAGATGTCGGTCTGACAGCAGCCACCTAACAAATTGAATCTGAATTCAAATAAGTATATTACATACTGCTGATGCTATACAAAATTCAATCTAAATCAAAAATCCCAGCTCAACGCAACCTCGTTAACGGTTCAAAGGCATTTTCGTTACAGCTATTAATGAGGCGATTGTTCTGAACGGTAACTATATCCCTTGCAAGGTAAGTAAATGCTTAATCGAGTGGAAACATCGTGATAAATCCTTGAAAATCACTCGTAACTTTGTGTACGGCGTTAAATGTCACTATTATACGGGTTTTGCACATCTTAATATACCTAATGTGTGTAACTAGTTTAGTTTCTATGCTAAGGCGCTGATCAGTGTAATAAGAAGAAAGGTTTCATTCAATAAATTCGTTTCTTTGTCGACGGTTTCCAAAAGAGTTAATAAATTCTTAGTCTTTGATTTTTTTCCAAAGATTTTCACATAATTATAACATTTTTTACTGCAATAGCAGCATTTGTTCATTTGTCATTGAAATAATTTGAGAACTAAACTCCAAAATCGGAGAAAATAAACTAAACGACCAATGAACGGAAGAATGACGAAGATTTAAATGTTGATAGAGAATGCAACGGTAAAGAAATTGTTCAATTTTAAGCTGCGAAAGATTTATGACATGTGTGACAAATCGCAAAAGATCAAAATCGATTGAATAGATAAGACCTGATAATAACTATGCTGAACGTGTGACCTTCAAAGCAAGATATGCAAATATTTGTTGATTTACTAGATACATGGCCTTATCTATTAAACTTACTAGAAAGTTCAAGTTTTACAATGTTATACCGTCGTTTAATCGTTTAACTCTTGTACTATGTCTTCAAGTTTCCTCTTCGGAATTATTTTAATTCTGCTTAGTCGGTAAATATACGCTTTCTCTCTTTACTTTTATTTGCTTAATTTCAGTTTCAGCCTAGTTTGTAGTTTTTATTATTTCATCTTTCACTGTTTTAAATTCATATACCTTTATACATATTTTAGCCTCAGGGGCCTTTCTTTGTCGGCTCTTTTAGACAGGGCCTTTGAAGGCTAAATTTTAATATAAATATTAATACTCTCTTTATTATTTTTATCTATTGTAAGTAATAGCTGCCAAGTACTAGGTTTTCGTTCTAGAATTTACTAGATGAGGCCAAATGTTATGAAATTTTTATCTCCTGTCAACTTTGCAATAAAACTTAATATTTATCATATCGGTAATCCCAACCGATTTATATGTTATAAGTATTTTATAACATCGTTGCATTTAGCGATTAGTCTAACTTCGTGGGGACGCCTAGACGTTTTATTATCCTTCTTATCAAAATGTATTTTGTGTTTGTTTATTACATATAATTGACTTTGAATTTTATTAGTATTAGTTAGTGTAGAATTTTCTAATAACTCGTACGAAAATATTTCTATCTCCATTAAAGTTTGACCTTTAGAATAATAATCCATATATAGCAGTAAATGTTGCAATAATGCACTAAATTGGCTCCGTGCTGCAGTGTTGGCGTGACTGAATATTTACACGTTCATTAATTTCTGTCATTAATGGTGACTAACTATGATTGTATAGACTGCACTTGCGGCACATAAGATAATGATTTTCCAAAATTCCTCAACGCCAATATTATTCGGTCCTAGATACATAGAAAGCGATTCAATATCGAGGGTTAGTGCGTCAAAGAGTGCTCCAGCCAAGTCCTCTTAGCTTTAAACATATTCGATGGATGAGATAAGGACCGTTTTCTATATTTTTGCAACGTCACGAAACTCAAAGTCTCGCTTAGTAAGTGCTCGAGATACCCTTTCTATTCCTTTTCACTTTTATTTAATACGGACTGGTTTTAGCTACACTATTTATGATATTACAAAATATAGGAATTGGAAAATACAAAATATTTTGATATTGATAAAATATTTTTAAATTGATAATTTTGTTGGATGAATGAAATTGTTCATTCATCCAACAAAATGGTCTTTAGACAAAATTCAGCTCAGTCCTATCTATGATTCACTCTCTTAGTCATATTAGTAAGAAAAAAACATTAAAATTCAGTCCAGTCACGGTGACATAAAATCACCATAAAAAATGTTATCGCTATTTTATGCCATCTCATCGTTGGGTAAAGGCCTACTTAACTTTTTCACAGTTTCATTTACCTCTTGCGATGACTAATTCATATCCATTTATCTTGCTGATGAAACTAACATTATTTTTTAATCTTTCTGATGTAATATCTTGTTACCGGATTCTCCCTCAATTTTTCCAGTTTGAGACAAAATTCCATCTTTGACTTAGGTGAATGGATTATGAAATGACCGTGGTTAGAAAGCGAGTTAATAAAAGTGAGATAAGGGCTAATAGAGATAATAAAAAAGCAAATCAAATCCACCGACATATCGATAGAAAATGACATATTAGTAGTCAAGTAGATAATGCTGACACAGTTGATGATAATCAGGTAATTGAAATTCTGATTTTGAAGTCTCGTGGTGTCTAGAACTCCGATTCAGATGCATCTTCTATATCAACTGATCCCTTTTTAATACCAGCAATAAATCTTTTATTTACGTGTTTAGAGACATGTAGCTTGTATTACCTGTCTGTGTGACTTAAAACCCAGTGTTATCTCGCACGGAATTGATAACGGTTGTAATACTTTTTATTGAGTTTTCCGGTAATATTCAGTCTGTCTTTACTATAGAAAATCAGTCACCACTGAACTATTCAACGAAATTATTTTGTTTTTGCTCTATCACGTCTGATTCAGTCGTCAGTGACATCGCCTCTTCTATGCACTTAATTTTTAACAAGATTTATTTTGTCAATTTTATCTCGGTCTTCTTCATTATGATATTGATTATCTCTACGTACTTCGTAGTACCTATTGACTATACAATCAACAATGGTTTCATTGACGTAGTTTCCCGACGTAATTATACTCATTAAATTAATACAATCTCTAGAATTTTGTCAACCATTACTTTTCTCACGTGATTCATGTACTACTCTTCGTTGGGAAAATGTGTATACTATTTGTGTGACATTTGGGGTTCATATAAAGGTCAGGGGCCAAAGGTCACTCTTCCATGAATGAACATCGCTTGGGTTCAAAGCTCGATGATATTCGAGATTGAGGCAGATTAGGGATGTGTCGTAGTTATGTCTACAAAAATATTTTGCCATTTATCTTCTACTCAGATGTGTAATATGTTCATTGTAGTCTTTTACATTTCAGTCTATCCATCCTTTGTTATGTAAACCCTTTCTAAATATATTAACTCTTTTCTTATGCAAGCTTAAAATATAGCCCTATTAACTTCTTAATTAAGGTCTACTACGTCACAGTTGCCTAATGAAAAAAGTATGTGCTTCATAAATTTAAATTCTCGCCAAAGTTTATTTTGCTTGTCGCGTTGTTGCCGCTCCAGTCGACTCCATAGGAATATTAGGTACGTAAATATTTCACATTTTCCTTGAGCTATTATATTGTTTTGGTTATGACATGCCTTAGGGAGCGTATAAGAGAGCTTTTTATCATATTTTACAGAATTATGTTGAAGCTGTAGAATAACGTTCTTCATGGATTATGAGGCCTTTCTTGTCTTATATTGTACCTGGCTCTAATTTGTTCTAAACGTAGTTTTTTTTACTAAGGATTTTTTACTTCAAACTTAGGTATAGGCTAGGGATAACTGTTTCATTGTTGTACTATCTTTTGCCCACGACTTTGTCCGTTTTAATTTCTTTATCCAAGGTCCAATCTATCTTTGTACGAATCATCAAATTTAGGTTCGGTGGTTTCATCGTGAAAGCGTGACAAGTATACAGACGTAGCTACTTTCGCATTTATAATATAAGAATATTAATTTCTAGTTTTTAATTTACAATAACAACGAGCTTCGTACTTAGTTACCTCAGTGAAACAATACAGTACTAAAAATAATATTTTTAATTAATTACTTCAGCGGTGATGTAAAACTTGTATATCTTAAGTTAATTAGTTTAATTTGCTATCCTGAAAAGTACTCAATATCAGTACTCTTGAATAAATAAAGCGATTGTATTCTCAATTTTATTAAACTTTTTAATTGGATAATTAAACTTAAAACACTTAGAACAATAACATCACTGTGTAATAAAACAGTTTTCCTTCAGTTTTCCTCTGTTTGTAAAAATCCATTATTTTGTATGTAGGCGTGACAAATAATGACATGAATAATTCACCAATTTCGTGTTTCAGGTAATAACCAGAGCTATTTGAGATCATTAAAACTAATTTGAAATGTTTTTGAATAACCATTTTCGTGGATAGCAAACATATCTATCAAGTGTCCGTAGAATTTTGACAAAACAACTGTCGTAGAACAGACATGTCTTTTAGTGCTTAGAATTTTAGTGAATTGCCAAATTAAGTTTTGAAATAATGTAGAACAAAAAATTATATGTAATTTCATTAAGCTTATGAGTATTTTTTTCATAGTCTTATCATGAACTGCTTGCCATCAATCTTCTTACAGATAAAAGGGTTTGTGATGCATTTTTATTCTTATTCTTGCATCTCCTTTTCTTACTAGAGCTATGATGTCTATAACACTACCCTCAAAAGAAATTGGAACCTTGGAGTACAACAAAGCTTCGAGTACTTTCCAAATAGAAGAAAATCTAACTAGCTTTAGCAGGTTTATTCCAACGGTGGAAAGTTTTATTTATGTCTTGACATAGACGTGGACTTAAAAGGTCAATATTCTCTGTGTAGTTTATGTGACCTTTGTTTGCGACCGTTCTTTACGTAAACGGTGTTTTGCAGGTGCACCAAGTACTTTTTTATGTTCAACTTGATGCTTTTGCGTCAACCTTGGATGATATAGAAATATAGGACGAAACAAATAAATGTAAACTGCCTTACTCTTATCTGAATTTCTCGCTTGGTGGATTTGGAGGAACCTAGCATCTTAGCGTTTCAATTGGCCTAGACCTTAGCAACAAGTTTGATATCACACCACTAAATTCTAAACCCAGAGAAGGTACTAAAAAATTCCTAATTGGAAAGTTCAATAATACATTTGACCTGAATATAGAACCATACAGCTTAGCTGTTGCGCTTGAAGCCTCAAGACCAATAGTACCGTCTGACAAAGACCGCAATAAAATTAATATATTCCACAATTTCACAGCTCGTCCAATATTACTTACGAGCGAGATATCTTCCGTTTCTCACGATGGTGAAAGAATATATATCGCAAGAGTTTAGTACGACGTAAACATTTTACGATTGTCATCAAGTTGAGTAATACCTAGACTGTTACGGTTTTCTGCTCTAGCTTTCAGGTCAATGACTGGGGAATCTTCTAGAATGTCCTAGATGCTTTTTGCTTTTTATTTTAGTTTGCAACTGGGTGGAACATGTGGTCAATCTTTCTAGTCTATTACAAAAATAATTTCGTTGATTCACTTATCGCTTTCCCAATTTACACGATTCAGTCTTGTTACTAAGCATAAAAATGTTTACATCAATATTTACCCGTTCATATGTGACGTCATAGTTTGTAATGCCAATGACTGCCACGAATCGACCACCGTAAATGTATAAATTGTCAAATGGATAGATTAAGACAATGGACTTTGATCGTCCAAATCGTATCAAATATTCAGCAGTCATTACTTCCACCATGCAACAGGTGGAGCCATCTAGCGGTACTGTACCATCAAACAAATGTTTCTTTATTGTTAAAAGTGCCAGTTTCCTTACGATGTTTTCCTTCGCTCGGAACTGGTGATAAATCTAAATATAAACTGCGTGAACGTGTACGGTGTAACGTATGGTTTTGTAACATTTCTATGGGTTGTATATTCATTCTCTTGGTCTTACATTGATTTTTGTGGTCACTTTAGTTACCAAGCCTCAGTAGAATTCTATCAGATCTTCTATCGACTTGAAAAACTTGGGCAAGAATTTTACCTGAACACGCAATATTTTCTCTCAAATAATATATAGGGGTATTTCCACTTAAATCGTCGCTACGTGTGCCGTATCTACCATCCCCAATGTTACACCGGCAGCGTACAATTGTACGAAAATGACATGCAATATATTCGGGCCGAGCTTACGAGCTTCCCCATATGACGGTGAACTTGCGAAAGGGGAGGCAATTTGCAGAAAACTGGTATACATAGGTTTGCAATGACTGTAGCCAACACATTTTTTTAACCGACTTCAAAAAAAGGAGGAGGTTTCTCAATTCGACCGTATATATGCTTTTTTTATGTTTGTTCGCGGATAACTTCGTCGTTTATGAACCGATTTGGATGATTCTTTTTTTGTTGGAAAGAAGACATTTCTAAGGTGGTCCTTTCATAAGAAAATCAGGGTTTGATGGTAGCAGACCAGAGAAATCGAGGGGAACTTTCAAAAATCGTAGGGGCGACTAGTGCGTTTGTAAGTTTTTCATTAAGAATTTTATTATAGCACTACAATTTAATAAAGATCTGGAGTAGATCTGATGATGGAGCCGAGTGACAGTCGAGGGAACTCCTCAACAATTCACAGCAGCTACCTTTTGTTTGGGCTTGATTAATTTGTATCGATAAGAACTTTACACCTAGATGGGTTGTAACTGTATTAGGGGTCTGATGATGAAGACGGAGGATAGTTCAGGGAACTCTTCAACGGTTTACTGGACTTAATTCATTTAAATTGATGAGAACTGCGCAACCATATAGGTTGTAATGAAGGTCTGCAGTAGATCTAATGATGGAAACCATATACAGTCGAGGGAATTCCTCAACGATTTACAGCATTGAAGTGTAACATAGGACAACAACTACCTACGCGTCATGCTGATGCGTCAATCAATGAAAATGAAGAGTCAACATTGTGGCTCGACACTAAAAAGTAAAAAATAAAAAACTTTTTACAAAAAAAATAACCGCCTTCAAAAACTAAAAACAAAAAAATAACTAAAATTTGGGAAGTCTGTGGCAACACAAATTAATTGGCAGAAGAGAAGCCACCGACTTCCGAAATTTTAGTTATTTTGGTGTTTTTAGTTTTTGAAGGCGGTTATTTTGATTTACATTGTTTATACTGTCTTATTTCATGAATACTGTAATACTCACTTAGTCCTATTTTAAATTAAACTTAGGCTGCTAAGATTTTGGCATTAAAACATTTGAATTAAAGCATTGCTGTTTATTCTGACAATAATATACTGTCTGAAAGTTCCATCCGATAATATTAGATCTCATTTGTCAAGAGTTGTAGAGAAGGCAAATATAATAGTTGCTTTGAATGAAACTATAAATCAAAACAAACATGACAGAACACCTATTACAGTTCCACAATTACATGTACCTAATAAAGCCAACCGAACTGCTAATATGGCTAAAATTGTATGTTATAAACATCAAACCACTACAAAAGGCGGCGTAGTTGACAGCAAAATCACCGCGCCTATGCTTTATGAAAATTTTTAATTAGTACGAAATACGACGTCTCATTATTAACGAACATGTGTTTTGTTTACGTGTACAATGAGTCAATGACGTCAGAGATGGCTAAGTTTCGGAATACGTGAGCGACTAATTAGTGGCGAAATTAAAAAGTTGATAAGGCTCCTTTCAATGTGTGAGTTTTCGTTTCTATCTGGCTTCGTCTGTTTCGTTTGGTGTTGTTACTTTTTAACTGTGTTGTAATCTTTTCACTTATTCTTATTTTACTATATTTATCGTCTTCATTATTTTTATTATTCCTTATTAATTAAAAACAGTTTTAATGTCTATAATTTCTCAGTTATCTATAACTTTTATTTGGGATGTTTCATCGTCTATATTAAAATATATTTAACCCTTCAAATAGCTAGCTACAAAGCCGTTTATTTAAAGTTTCTAACCCTTTAATTTCTTAACTCCACTTCGCAAAGTCTTGACTGGAGGGCAAATAATTATAAATGTCACTTCAAGGTGTCATTTATTTACCCTCAGCTGTTTAGTAATAATTATTTTATGAATACACATGTTTAGGGCAAGAAGTAATATGTGGGTGAGCCCGTCGTAAAAGTCCAGCTGCGTTATTCGCCGCAATGAATACAATAAGAAGTTTTATCTGTCCAATATAACATTTATTGTTTCTTGCACCAATGGATGGCACACTTTGTATCGTGAAGTAATAAAAAATGTAATTTGTGGAAACCTATCTTAGTGTTGTAGTAACAATGTGTTTGAGATACTGAAGGGAGATATGGGCTGGCAGCTGTTGGGAAGTTTGGAGGCCAGACTTTGTCTCTGGCTATACTAGTGATATGGGCATTTAACAGGTTTCTATAGAGTCTATGGCTGCTCTAGAATACGGTCTATACTATAGATATTCAAGGATTGTCTTTGAGCAGACCCGTTAGATATCAAATTATTTTACTTGTTCTTTTTAACACTATTTATAGTATAAAACTGTGATGCCGTAAAGCAGATAACGTTACCAGATTACATAACAATCCAAACATTATGTTCCAACATAAAACTGTATTCGAATTTAAACGAAAAATATGATTATTCGCAAAATTGTTGGCGACTTTATCTTCAGTCAATTTGTTTTGATAGTGTTTGTTGCGACGAATCCCAATGTGTTTTGGCACACAGTTTACGCACGGCTGTAGGCGACACCTCACTACAAAATAACGAAAAGACTCGCTGAAAAAAGTATGAAAACATTCTGATAGTGGCATTGATGAATCGTCTGCCAGAAACATTTACTTGGGCTCGAACGGTAAATAAGTTACGGCGGCAAACGTGAGGACTTTACCGCAGTAATGGTCTCTGAGTGTTTGTAATGGCCGATTCTGTGTTGTCGTCTGGGCTGCCAAATTCTTCGTTTGTGCGGAATTTCTGCATGGTTTCTTGGCTGATTTGGCAATGTGTGAGATGCGTTTTAAATTGGTTCGGGCGTGCTCAAGTATTGGCTAGAATCCGGAAGGTTGGGTGTGTCTTTGCTGAAACATTGTCGTGTTTACGTTGTTGGTGACGTATAATGCGACGCAACGTTTTTTTGAAGGATGCAAGATATAGAAATAGTTTTGAATTTGATGTAGTCTGACTGCCATACCAAGCCATATCTGTACTCAAATATGATAAAAGAAAACCTCGAAAGATTTACGATCGTAAAGCATAATACCAGTGAGTAATATTAAAGACTACGTAGCCTTAAAATCTTTCAACTGATGGTTTATTGGCATCCACTCCGCAATTTACTATTTCTGTCTACAAAACTAATAAACTTTTAGGTTTGTTGTATCGTAAGAGTCACTCACGGGAGTATGTTATTATTATACTTTAAACTTTCGCGTTGCATAATAATATTTTACTGTTTTACGGGATTTAACGCGCACGTACCTTTTTTTTATTTGTTTTATGCTTGACGTTTCGGCAGGGTTACACCTGCCATGGTCACAAGCAGACTGTTCGGCGACACTACTCCGTCGATGAAGATAGATTTTCATCTACCCTCAATGTTGACGATTGTCCACTATAAAGCCGCGTACACACTACACTCACTGTGTCCGGTTTTTTTGTCGACTCCACAGATCATTAAACTTTGGAAGAGATACGTAGATAACGTATTCTGCATTTTGAAAGGAGACAGACAAACAGTCAATCAATATACAGACCACCTTAATTCCATACACCCTAAGATTAGGTTTACATATGAGATGGAGACGGACAGGTCGTTGTCATTCTTGGACGTGAAGGTAACTGTGAAGTCGGATAGAACTTTGTCTCACTGTGTGTACCGCAAGCCTACACACACTGATAGATACCTGCATGCAACGTCGCATCATCATCCAAGCCACTTGCAAGCCGTTCAGACGTCATTAAAAAACAGAGCTTATGACCTCTGTGACCCTGAACATTTGGGGCAAGAGCTAAACCATGTTCAGGAGGTACTCAAGAAAAACGGATACAAAGTGAGTAGAGGATTAAAGCGACCAATTAAGAAGAACAGACATCCTGAAGTGAAGAGACAACCAGTGTATTTGCCATATGTCAAGGGAGTGACAGACAAAATCGGATCGGTGTTGAAAAATTATAATATTCACACCATATATAAGCCGGGGGCAAAAGTCACGAACCTAGTTGGTACACCGAAGGATGTCATACCGTTGCAGACACCAGGTGTTTACAAGATTGGTTGCAGTTGTGGTAGCTCATACATAGGGCAAACGAAGCGGACTATCGCTGAAAGGCTCAAAGAGCATATCACGGCTGTTAAAAATCGTCAGACTAATAAGTCAGCGATTGCGGAACACATTCTGGAAGCAGGCAGCAATCACTGGATCGAGTTCCATCGTCCACAAGTCCTCTCCACTGATCGCCACTTTTACTCAAGAGTTGTGCGTGAAGCGATTGAGATTAAAAAACACAGGAATTTAAATCGGGAAGAAGGTTTCAAACTGTCAGCCACATGGAATCCAGTGATTGCAAAAATTCAGCATCGCGATTTCAAGTCGACAAAAAAACCGGACACAGTGAGTGTAGTGTGTACGCGGCTTTATAGTGGACAATCGTCAACATTGAGGGTAGATGAAAATCTATCTTCATCGACGGAGTAGTGTCGCCGAACAGTCTGCTTGTGACCATGGCAGGTGTAACCCTGCCGAAACGTCAAGCATAAAACAAATAAAAAAAGGTACGTGCGCGTTAAATCCCGTAAAACAGTAAAATATTAGTATGTTATTGTTCCACGAATAAACATTACAACATGTATTTGAAGATCGGATCGAAACTGTCTGTGGCGTGTTCATTATTTGCCATCTGTATCGGTTTGAGTAATTCGGAGTCAACTTTGACCTTTTAAAATATTTTACTGTTTTTATTTCAACGTTTGTATACACATTTTGCATTATATTATTTACATAATACCCGCACAGTATTGAAATATGTATTTAATATCCTCCAGCCCCGGAAGAAAAGCATTTCACGCTTAAGTCCAATATCGGGTAACTGAGAAAAGATCTTTTGGGACACCGTTAATGTATGTAAGTAATATGGAAAACAAGAAAATATCCGTCTTGAAATTACAGGAAACAGACCCATACTTATTCCTGAAGAATTGTTCACAATAAACCAACTCCTTCACAAAGTTCAACAAACAATGTCCATATGGAAACTCTCAGACTAACATAGAACTTGAAATACTCATAAATTACATAAGTGTAGTCTTGGGGTGAATGCGCTGAAACAAGGTAATTCAGTATTCACTTATTCATGAACTTCCAGGTCTGCTAGTACTAACTGAAGAGGATCGATATTCAGTACTGTTATAGATTCTGGCCCAGATCAAAAGTTTGATTGTATAGCGGATTGATGGTAGTAAATTGATTGCTGATGATATTATAGATGAACTGGTTTCTATTTTGGTTGATTAAAACTTTTGGGATGTAATATAAAAATGCTTAAATCATAAGAGAGAAAGGTTTAGTTACCTACTGTATCACAAACTGAAACTAAAATAACAGACATCACTTTAAAGTTTTATTAAAATTCTTCAAGCGTAGCGTCAAAGTAAGGCTTTCATGAAAATCTCGACTGAAGTCTGAAACTTCAAAGCTTTAATTACACTATGTTTATTCAGTAGTTAGAAACTTATGAAGGTATTATTTCATGACTGTGAACACGTATACGTGACAACATTCCGTGAAGTATAATTTCAAAGTTTATTTTCATCATCCATGACGTTGGCCCGACCTTTCTTTGATGCTCTTTTCTCAAAGAGATTTATAAACTTGTATATGACAGCTAATTAATCTCTCTAAGCTTACTGTCCTCTTCAGGTTCCTAAGAAAACGCTGTAGATGTTTTTTATACTTATACTTTCTTCCTACAACTGACCTTTATTGGTTAATACTGCGTCTTATGCTTTTCCAGATGCGAAAACATGTCGCAAGTCTTTTGCATAATCTTATTTCGTCAAACAGTCGTTATTGTCTACTTCGACTATATTAGATTCAACAGATGCTCCAAGTTAGAAAGAACAAAGAATAACTGCGAAGTTATAATTAACACTATTTCGTAATATTTTTTCATTGAAAGTCCGATGCTTATAATATTAGTCACAATACGCAAAATATTATGTAATGTTTGTTAAGTCCTTTGTAGTGAAAGAAAGTGAATACAATAGAAAATAAATAACAAAATTGATGATATTTCTTTGTTACCTAATATTTTATACTTACTAATGATCATATCTTTGTAAAACCTACCATTACCACTAAGTATACTTGTGGCAGTAATAAATATATTGACTTATTGAGTATTAAGTACTAATGCACCGTTACCTATGCTCTGTTCATGTTTTTGTTTATCATTTTGTATAACTTATTGTATATTATTATTACGTTATTAGGAAAACAAAGAGAAAACTGCTGTAGTTTTCCCCATATTTTCAATAGATACTACATCTAATGATATTCACAGTGAAGTGTAACCCAATTATTATTTCTTTTATTAGGCCATTAAAATCCATGATGTGACTAAACAATACCTTATAACTTTATCAATCAAGGAACCATCTATTATTGTATTCCAGTGCTAAACCTTTGTGTCTCGTCAGTTGCACAATAAACAACACAAGCTGTAAGCTATGAATGATAAAAATGTCAAACCCAGTCATGATTACAGTAATGATTCAGTTTTCTGTCTTCCAATTTCACAAGACATTGCCACACTGGCAGCCTTTTCATCATAACCCAATTACATTCCTTTTTCCATCACCTCGGCTAATGCACTTACCCCGAGTACGGAACCACTTACATTTCTGACGTCTCTCGGATCTGTAATTGTGTTACTTGGTCGGGTATTAAAAGCTTTCTTATGTAGGCTAAGTAATCGCCTCATATTTCTGACTTCAGAACCGCAATTTGAACCACATGACTGGGATTAGGATTTGTTACTAGGCGACGGTGAAATTGGAGCTAGGTCTTTTTATCCGAACATTCCTCCACCATTTTGGCCAATCTGAATATCTTAATATATATAAATCTCGTGTCACAATGTTTGTCCTCAATGGACTCCTAAACCACTTAACCGATTATAATAAAATTCGCACACCATGTGCAGTTCGATCCAACTTGAGAGATAGGATAGTTTAAATCTCAAATTATAGTCGCAATTTTAATTTATTGCTAATTATTTGTCTGTTATTATTTGACAGTCACAAATAGTTTATTAGTAGTTGTTGATTTTGGAATGTTTTACATTGGATCCGACAGACGGCGCTACCATCGCAGTGTCAAAATTTAAATAATAATCACTTTCAGATGTCATAAACATAGACAATGATATTAAAAAGGTTCTATGCGCTACCATCGCAGTGTCAAATTTTAAATAATATTCGAATTTTAATTTTAGTATGTCTCGACAGTTAGCGCTGCGATCAAATTATAAAAAAGTTTTGTTATCATTGTGTTATCCATTATTTTGTTATTGTTGTGTTTTTATTGTGTAATCTTATATCTTATATCTACCCGTGCGAAGCTGGGACGGGCCGCTAGTAATTTATAAGTATAAAGTTAATCATAATGTCTAAATGATTATTCTACTTCGTTAAATAACACATAATCTTCAACATTTCTTTCATTGAGCATACCGTTACGTAGCAACTCAATTTCAACACAAACTAATTACAATCATAAATCAAGCAGCACCATTACCAAACCGTGACGCTAAGACGATTAACAATCCACATTATCACATACGCTAGGGTCTTTTACCGTAAGGTTAATTAATTATATTAATTAGTCGACCGCAGCCACTCCACTTATTGCTTGAACACCTGTAACACGTGGTGCTACATTCACATGGATAAAATAGCATGCAGAAGCAGACAGAAAAACCATTTTCTATTATTTTATAGGAAAGAAGAATATTGTAACAAAATCAGTATTTGTATGACTGTTGGCAGAAATGACAAAACAGAATAAATTGTGCCGATTTCTGGTAATATAGGATAAAGGCAGGAAGATGATGATGTAATGTTGGAGCATAATAAGTTAAAGACGAAGGTCTTTTATTTAATGTTTAGTCTTCATAAGCTAAAATGTTCTTTAACCATATGTAATAGTGATATCGTTAGAAATTGCTCAGTGGTTAAAACTATATAGAATTAAGCGTTGTGATAAATTTAGATTGCAAGATATACCTATATCAATTCGCCATCATGTCCGTGTATTGTTTCGAATTTATTTCAAACGGAAGGAGGAAGCTCACAGTCTGAAATTCAACGGGAAATATTTTAACACAGAAACAATGGCCATCATTTCCATTTTAAACTTTAAACTAAAACCCAACTATAAACTGAACGTTTTCATCTCGATAAATAATTCTAAATGTCTGGCTTGGAGGCTATTAATTACAATCGTTTGGTCGTTAGTAAAACGATTTTGCGTTTGCTCCGTGGTTCCAGTCATTTATATTTAGGTTTTACAGCTTAATCTGGGTAATGTGAAGTTGTAAAAACAATTACAACTAAAATGTGGTTTGGGACTTTATTTTAAGAATTTCTTTGAGTTACTTTTTTCAGTGTCCTTGTTTAAACTTTGTACTAGACAACATTTTTATGTTATCAACATTATTTAAGCGAAGAAATCTTTATACCTTTTTGCACTGGATAAAACCTAGAAAAATAAAAAAAAAAAACAATTAATAATTCACCATCGAAGGACCACAAAAAAGAATGGCAATAACTACAGTAAATTATTGTTGATTCAAAAACAAACAAAAATTTTCCAACTCACTAAATAAAAAAACTTCTCTATAGATACATAACTACCCGAGTTCTCAATGCAAAACATTTGAGCCAGACACATGAACACCAATAAATTCAAAATAAACATTCGTTATTGGAAACCGATTCCTGTCTCTGGGGTTCTCACGTACCGGGAGACGGGGAGACTCGATTGCAAATTGGACGTCTCACTTCAATTTGTCATGAACAAGTGCTGTGGTTCTGACGGGAAAATCGCAGGACGTCCCGTGTATCCCGTCAATTCTGGCTTGTTTATAAAGTAAGGTCCATGTAGGTCAGACGAACGTATGAAATTGGACAAATTGTGATGCATTTGGTGTTATTAGGATCATTTTAAATAGTAATTGCATCTACTACACAACGTTTTGTAGTTCTGTCCTTTATGGAGTCGATTTCATCTACTTTAAATTAGGTTACTTCATCGTATCGTTCTTTAATGCACGAGTACCTGCCTAAATTAACCTCATTGCATGGCAAAGGCTCAATACGCATACGCTTCATTAAATTTTCTTTCATGTGGCTCTTCCTTAAATTCATCGTTCACGCTTCGAACATTCCATTTTTCACAACCAACATCGCCATATCCCTTCAAATATTTCCACTGACCTTTTCTAACAAAATATTTACCTACTTCATAAAATTAATTTCGCGAGATTTATCTTCAGTTCTCACGTTCGACAAACAGTACTAGAGCAAACGATTTTACATCCCAATGGGATTGGCTTGGGAGTTTTCATTCCCGTGGTTTTTATTTATTTTGTTGTAGCCCCAGCTAGCATTAATCGAGTTTCATCGAGTGCTTGCGGTTTGTGACGTAGCAATTATATGTAAAGGGATGTTTTTAAATTGAGTTTTTTTGCTGCAGTTATTTTAATTGTAGTATCCTTTTAAAACAATTAAGCGTCGGTAACAGCAAGAGTTACCTCGTTTTTTATTACTTTGGTTTTAAATATAACCAATGGAATATTTTCACATTTCGCTCTGATTTTGCGTTGTATTTTTTTATCTTTATTACTAGTGAGTACATCACCTGAGCTGAAAGTATGTCAGTGACAAGGCGACACTGCAGGGTCGTTGACCGGCAAACAAACTAACCTTATGTTCTGTGGCTGCACAATGTTGCAAATGTATAAACATTATTTTTATGGAATTATTTCCATAAAAATAATGTTGTTTTGTATTTTAGTGTTTGTTTATAAGCAATTTATTTTGAAATTTAAGAATGCATCTATTCGTAAAAACACTCGTTAAAAGGCTCGACTCACTTCTATCTGTCTGCGACACGCCTATATTTTTTTAATCGTAAATGGTTGACATTACACATTTTCATATTGTGTTACTATGCCCATTACAGTAACTTAAAATAATATTCAGAAAAGTACACTTACATTAACCTTATTACTTTCAAGCGTGTATTGCTAGATCGGACCGGGAACGCAAATGGCCGACTTTTCACATTTGTTTTCAAAATTGATCAAAACTTCCATTACTTCGTTTCAAAATAAACTCTAGTAAACCGTCCACGTATAGTTGACCATCAAAACGTTTACCAAAATAATCATGACACAATGAACCACTTCGAAGCAATAACTAAACAGAGCCATTATTGCTTTCAGATTCGTATAACGATTTGGCAGTACGGCCAAAATACTAGCTCATAATGTTGTACCACGTTATACATTATAGATATAGATTAATCGGAACAAAGAACTAATTTTATTCATGGTTTATACGTATTAAAATTGATTTTATAACTGAAGGTATTTTGGTGTTGTAGTAATGTCAGTTATACAAGAGAGCTTTCAGAAGTTGAGTTGTCGGGGCTGCGTTGACATGGAGTTGAGTTCTTTAGGTTGTTGGTGCATGAGTTGAGTGGTCGTGGTCGAGTTGTTTCGGTAGAGCTATTCGGAGACTGGTACGTCTGCGTCCAGTTGTCATGGGTTGTGTTGTCACGGAGTTGAGTTGTCCTTAAGTTGAGTTGTGCGTGAGTTGAGTTCTCGTGGTCGAGTTGTTTCGGTAGAGCTATCCGGAGACTGGGATGTCTGCGTCCAGTGGTCATAGAATTGTACAAATGATGATAATTAGATGAAGTGAAAATTTGTATGATATAGTGTTATAGCAATTCATTAAGATTACCGATATCAAGAACAACTAATCTGAACATTGATTGTCGTTGACATGAAATTGAAAGAATTAACCTTCTAAAATCCTAAAAATAAAAACCAAATATTAATATATCTATATCTGTTTGTTCGCAGAAGAAGAATGCTACCACTGCATGGCGAGCCTGGTGGCGTCCAAGGAAAAGATGTTCATCACACAAACGAAACTACTCAACGAAGTTACTTGGAAGACTGTTATGCAAATCGCTAAAAAACATGCCGTAAGTTTAATTCAAAGATGATTTTGATAGGCTCCACGCAAACGGGCCACTGACCGGTGACTGTCGCGCCCTACTCGGACACTGCTGTAGCGAGTGAAAGCTACCGGCTACACGTGTGCGGCGCGTCTATACAAAACATGAAAATTATGTATGTTTAGTGGCTGGAGCTGGCCACCAGTCGCCGTGGTAAGTGGCTCGTTTGCGCGGACCCTCTGACATTCGATGTTATCAAAAACTTATTTGCTAGCGTTAAAAAAGCTTTTTCCAAAAAAAGGTAACCGACTTCAAAAACTAAAAGCACAAAAATAACTATTTCGGAAGTCGGTGGCAACACAAATCGACCGGCAGAAGAGAAGCCACCGACTTCCGAAATAGTAATTTTTGTGCTTTTAGTTTTTGAAGTCGGTTACCTTTTTTTGGAAAAAGCTTTTTATTTTTTTACTTTTTAGTTAGAGTCCCAATGTCTGACTACCTACGTTTTAGGGTAACTTTCAAAATAAAACTACTTATAAGCTTATAAAACGAAATCGGCTCCCTGCGCGCAACGTCACGGGATATCCATGAGTGCTATATACTAAAACCTTCCCCAGAATGTAACAAACACTTTGCTGAAAACCGTATCCAAATCGGTTCAGCCAAACGCGAGATAATCGCGGACAAACATACATACATACAGGTCGAACAGAGAACCTACTTTTTTTTTGAAGTCGGTTAAAAAGAGCAAAACTGTTTCACAGTCAATATTGTAACTGAAGGTTGCCTGTTGACTTATGGAATTTAGAAACGCTATACAATGTATAATAAGATGGTAAACAGGGCGAAAGGCCGAACGGTGAATACCAGCGCACAGCAAAAATCGCTGGTCCTAGAGACATGATGCTTGGGAGATACGTATGTTCTATCGGTTTTCCGACCTCAACTTACAATAGTACTTTTATAGATATGTGATTATGGTAGTAATATTGTCAACAATGTTTTTTTATCTCTACCAACACTGATATTGATTTTAATGATTTTTGTGCTTTTATGCTCTTAATGATTTCAAGCTTTTCCCTTTTTGACATTCCATGGCAAGGTCACAATTCCTTTACACATTTTCTGTCACTGAATGCATTGTCAAAACTCTTGTAATGTTGTAATGTGCTCTACTTTCACAATTTCCATTACCCCTTGCATCGCCTATCCATTTTGGTGTGATCTCTGCTGATTTATTTGATCAATGATGCGACAATATAATTTCTCTCATGACTGCGCTCGTGGTAGGTTTGTAGGCGCGATTAATGACTCCCCTGATAAGGTCACAGATTGTTTAAAAGGGGGTAGAATTCTCGTCACTGCCTATTTAAATGTAGAGTTATCGTATTTTTAGTTCATCATCTTAGGGAGATTGAGAGCCTTTTCTCAACGACTGTGAAAGTTCTATGAATGATAACCGGGACCAACGGCTTTACGCGGTGCTGGTCAGTAATATCCAAGATAAACTTAAAATTGCAGTTGTATTTTAGCTGTTAATAAATAAATTATCACCGTCTTTGTCATCATCAGTTTACAGCTGTCTAGTGCTGGATATAGGCATAAGCATTGTCTATTTCATAATGATACAAAATTAAAATCATTATCTTTATGAAATTAAATTATTCCTGAAGAACTGACTACTGAAATTCATCAAGCCCAGATATAAAGGCTACATAAATGTAAAAAGGACAGATCCCTAATAAAAACTAAATACTTATATTATTACTGTTTATAAAGTACTACTTGTATTGATCGTACCTAAATAAGAATTAAGAGGACGAATTGGAAATGTTGGCATCAGTGATCTCTATTTTTGTCAGTAATTACGAAACGAATAAAAATATGAGTTGGTGACCTGAACAGTTCATGATGAAAACCTTATTTTGTTAAAGTTCATTACATGATTAAGTAACTTTTGTAACAGAGAAAACAATATCAAACATACCTCTTTTTAAATAGAAATTCACATTTTATGGGCAAACGGGACCGATTTTAGCCTCTAAACTTGCTCTGTAGACAAGTCTATAAATACTCCTTAAGGTTGTAAGAGGAATTTCTCAAGTTATCATTTCCGACTAAATAAAATAAGAAAAAGCATTTTGTCGTTTACGTCCTTTAGTTATAAGCTAACGCGCATATGCAATCCTCGCCCCGCTGAGACGCTCAGTCCCCTCTTGACCATTGTCAGCGACGGGTCTGTGCTAGTCGGCTTTCGGACTGCATCGGCGATTGCGTGATCAAATTTAGCGGTTTTATTGAATAAAAATGGGAAAAATGAAAGAAAGATATTCCAAAAGGAAAAGAAGAGCATGTCTTTTAGAAAAATGTGCAAATATGACGAAACGAAAGTAAGTTTTCATAATGAATTGTGAAATGTAAAGTTTACTAAAAAAGATGACGTTCAAAAAGTCACTTTGACTTCAATGATGTTTATCAATGTTCGGAGAGCGAAACTATGGAGTCGTCAACTAGTAACAAAAATAAAGAAATGACAGCTTCCTTTTATGGTATGTATGAAAAATTCCTGAACCTCCTAACGTTTTGTAAAAGCTTTATGTAGTATTATTATTACTAAATGATAATAATGATTATTGTAATGATAGATGTAAGATGGAATAATGAAATAAAACCTTTTTTTTTGTAAATTCTAGAAATGAAAACGACGCTTTACCGAATTATGCAGAGTTGCAAAACGTGTAGCCCGCTTAAGTTTTTGTAGCTATTTATTATTCAATATTACAATCAATATACCTAATTCAACGATGAAGTTAAAATCCTCTTTTATTCCGGGACCTCTTTTATTTTAGAAATGCTGATACTAATGACACTAACATATCACAAAACGAGGGCATTCCCGCAGCTACAGTGAGTATATTAGACAATTTTGTTCTTTATACATAACCGACGTTTTAGTTAGTACTAGGCCCTGAATTATTTATATTTTCAGATTAGCGGACAGTGTTCGAGTGATAAAGTTTCTACAGAAATGATAATTCGACGCCCTACTGAAGCACTACTAAGTACTCGGTTTATAAAACACAATAGATTGTCAGATTTTGTCGGAAAAGATGGAAGCAGGTTTCAATGGTTGCCTAGATATGAGAACCTAATAAAAAAAAATGAAACATAATCAGTATCTGTGAAGTAAATAAATAAATAAATACACAATGGGCAAGAAAAACATTTTCCTGCGCCATGCTATCACATCCCATTGTACGATATTGATAATTATTTTTTATGTTAGTTTCAGATGGAGCTGGAGGTACTAGATATAGGCCATAGAATAATATATGTGAACCACTTTGTAACAGAACTTTAAAGTTCTCTGAACACAATTTTTTGTTTAATTGTGGATTATAGCCACATTAAAATTTGAGTCTAAACATCACGTAGGCTTGCAATCAGAATTTACATGTGTTTTTTAATTGTGTGGTTACAAAAATAAAAAAAAATCGTCATTGGCTGATATAAACAAAGACGCCGTTGCTGGAGTTATGGCTGCTGGTCGTGGTCAAGCACAGCTCAATCATATTTTGTCTGGAGTAGGTTTACCCAACATGCCCGATTTTACTTACAATAAAATGCATAACGATATCTGGGAAGAGACTGCATGGGATGAGATGGAAAAGGCTGGCGATAAAGAAAAAGAAGCTGCAATAAAGGAAGGGAGAGTCAATAAAGACGGTATACCGCATACATGGCGTGCCTTTTAACTTTTGTCGTTTGAAGGAAATACCGCATCTAGAACCGTATAGTATTTTTTATTGTTTTTAAAAGTATTTGCGACGTAGTTTCATTGACTTTTGCATAGGCTCGAATCAGCTTAAAAATATCTATTTCACTCCAAAGTAGGAGTTTTCGATATGGCTGGTTTGAAGGCGACGACTATTCCTTCACCTGAATGAAACCTTTGACCACATAGGTTTTTCTTAATTTTAGTAAATGTAAAGAAATTGTTAGGGCTTAAGTCAGGTCTCTTTAGAACATCGTCAAGATCTTTTACGTTTTTCTGCTTTAAATACTTAATTGTTTGACAAGCGCTTTGTGAGCTTGCGTTGTTGTGGTGTGGGATGATGCATCGTTTTTGGAGAGATTTTCGAATTTCAGCAAAGACTTATGGAAAATAATCTGTGGTATACCAGTTTGCATTAACTGTTTTACGATTTTAAAGTATAATTGTCGCAACGTTATCGGTTCTCTCAACGAACATGGCGACTTACTTCCTTGAAATGCTTCTGAAGCGAACAACTTTGGAAGACCCAGATTTTAGATTGATGTTTAAAATCAGGACCCTAGGCATAGATCTAAGATGCGTCACTACTGATGATGTGTCCCCTCGGTTGAACTTTTGAAGAGTTTTCTTACATCATCGGACGTGGGGTGCCTTTTGATTGTCGGAAGGAAATGTACGACAACCCAACGGAAAAATAGCTCTATCCCACCAAGTGCCTCATGCTAGATCATTCGAATAGCTGTCCCTGCAATGTCCAATAATGCCTCTATCTCTGTTTATGCTACATTTTGAACTTCGAGATTTTGTTGTTTCTCAACGAAGATATTTTTCTCAGTGTTAAGGCGTATTTTAGACATCTTTCATGAGATTTACCGCTAGGGCAGATATATCGACGCTAAAATTCTAAATTCTAAAAATCAACACTCCGCAAGGATGGGTCTTTATCCAGGCATACAGATATTATCTCTCCGAATCACTAAAGTCGTGGTAGGCTTTTTCGAAAGTTATAGAAAATTGTAGCACGAACATTTTCCTTAGTGAGATTCATTTTTGTATGTGTCTTGACAGATTCAAATTGACGTTGTGACTAAACAACTGCGTTAATCCTAGGTAATACTTTAAATTTATAATAGTTTTTGAAATAACGCTAATTCGAATATTGAACACTTCCAATTTCAAAATTACCCGTAAATGTATAAACGACAAATCTTAAAAGGCATCCCTTGTAGATGTCATTGCAGTTGGCTGTTGGCGTAAGCGATCTTACCGGAATAAATATGCGGCATTAACAGGGTGTGCAGCTATAATTGGTAGACGTTTTTGTAATTATTTCTTATTACGATAATAAATATTGTATAATAATAATACACACGAAGTGTTATATGTGTTTTATTGTAAATGATATCAATGTATAATAAATTATGTTCCTTGTTAAAATAAATAAACACACACACACTCACAGTAATTTAATACTTACAAGGAAAAGGTTCCAGCCTTACAATACTTATGTAAAAGTAAACAAAGATATTTTGATCGTATAAAATAGTGCAAGTGTTAGCACGTGTTAATTTATTTCCGGAAAGACAATCAATAAAAAAGACAGGAAAATTCATAAAAAAATTGTAAGACAACTCCAAGGTGTCTATGTTCCGAGCCGCCACCGCCGCGCACCGCTCGCCGGCGCCCTCTGTTGCAATGCATACGTTACTTACCGGGGTGTGTGAGGGTTGCGGGGTGCGCGCGCCTGGTTTTTAGAATTATTGTTAAACAATTCGTCGCCTTAAACAGAAGGTACCAAGTGATATTTTTTGCATACAACACGTCAACATGGTTTGTGTAAAAAAAATATCACTAATACATTTCCCTATAGCGTGTCATTGCGTTATCATGTTGTATCTCTTAAACGGGCACCGTATTTACGACTTTTTTACTTATAATATCATCGATCGTACCCGCACTTGAAAATGCAAATTTTATCAAACAATTACTTGAAGAAACTTACTTCACTTGTTATACAACTTTACGCATAAATCACTTACTTACGATGGTAAATAAGATCGTTAATGGCTTGTTTTTCAATTAATATTTTCCTACAGTTATGCAGTTATGCATAATCAAGTTAATTGAAGGGCAATAAACTGTAGAATATAATGGCTAACAGGTTATGTTGACCTAATGGTTCAAGTATTTTAACCTGAAGTTAAAATTTACCAGCTGGTGTATAATCTTTTGGATAACAACGCCAGTAGAACACCTCTCTCTCTCTTTCCCTAACCTTATCCCATTTTATTTGGGTTCAGCTCTCCTCGTCATTCTTCACCTTGTGGTTCGTAGTAGAAACATTTTGATATAACATTTTGACGGGCCTGTTGGTCTAGTGGTTAGTGACCCTGACAGCTAAGCCGGAGGTCATGAGTTCGATTCCCACCCAGGACAAATTTTGTGTGATGAGCATGATTGTTTGTTCTGTGTCTGGGTGTAATTTATCTATAATATGTATGTATTTATAAATTATATACTTAAGTATGTTTATCAGTGGTCTGGTCACCATAGTACAAGCTCTGCTTAGTTTGGGATCAGATGACCGTGTGCGATATTTATATTTATTTATTTGTTTATATTCGTTACGGGTAGTCAGAAGCCAGAAAGTCTGTCACTTAGTCGAACCAAGGGGTATCGTGTTAGGAAACGGGTTGTGGAGTTCTGATAGTCAGTTGCTACATATGAAATTGCTATTCTGCAGGATACAGATTCTGAATGGTTGAGAAAAGACTTAGAAGTTGAGAGCATATAACAAAAAAAAGTGAGCCGTCACGGGACGCCTGGCAGATGTGAAACATCGACATTATTTTGTAAAAGTAATATGATTGAAAAGAAAAAGCGTGGCGAAGCGTCGCCACGCCATGCGTCGCCACGACAGATATTTGTTTTACGTGCGGCTATAGATGTTTCAAATCAAAAAACTCTATGATTAATTAAAAGAACATGATATTTCAAATCGAAATAAAAGTTTACTCAGCACGAGCCTTAGCTCAGAGAACAACACAGCTAAACGAAAGAACGACCTTAGACGCATTTATTTATCTCTGCTTTGAATTCGTTAAAGATCTATTCATCACAATTAACACACATTAACCTGCTTCATAGTAATCGGGGTCTTGTTTATTTAAACTAAACTAAATAGTTTACTAAAAACATTTGATTCTCGTATCAGACTAAACGGTTGCGTGCTCTGTTTACAATCAAACAAATAAATCTGACTTTTAAATCGTTGCTTAAGTCCCTTCCCTTACATACCTCGCGTGTACTGCGTAGTTTGTTTCTAAGAGTACTTATATAATAACTAGTTTTGTTTTGTGTTGAACTTACGTGCCCTTTCTAACCCCTTTAGGGGTCGAAAATCCAATAATCCTTTCTTAGTGGATAATTTTCACAAAAAACTCACCCCTAAGTTTGTCTAGGACCAGCGTTTTGGCCTGTGCGTTGATATATCAACAGTCGCTAGCTTTCTATCAGTATTTAGGTATCTAAATAACAACTTCCAGAGATACTATCCATGAACAAAAAACTAACTTTACCTCTGCATTATATTAGTCTAGAATTCTCAACGTGGGCGATAACGCCCCCATGTGGGCGTTTGAGACTTTCGGGGGGGCAGTAGAAGACCCAGAGAAAATTAGGGGGCATTGAGATGGCGCAGAGGGGGCGTGGGTAGAGTAAAAAATATAGTCTAAAAAGGCAAAAAAAGAAAATGGGGGCTCTAGAAAAAAACATTTTCTCAAAGTGGGCGGTGAGCAAAATAAGGTTGAGAAACTATGCTAGATAATCTAGGTCCTAGGCTACAAATACACACTAATTCGAATTTGTACTACAGGTTTCATGATGTTCACTAGAATTCTATAACCCTTTCTCAATAGCACCCCTTTGATGTGCACTTGGCATTTAGACTTTGATTGACATATTATTAATTTACCAATTCCACATGCCCTTTGAAGTTTCTATTTAAAATTTATAATCGATACTTAAAGGGTGGTTTGCCCTATGTTGTAATCCTTATATCTATATATCTTATATATATATATAAAACAAAGTCGGGTTTGTTACAACACTTATAACTCGAGATCGGCTAGACCAATTTTCATGGTTTTTGGTTCGTTGGATTTCTCCCCGCCCCGAATAGCAGAATACATCTTAAAAATAATGAAAGATCGACGAGAACATAATTATAAAAGATGAATCATTTTCCCCTATAGTTAATTCTAAATTCAATTAAAGATTGAAAACTTAAGAGAACAATAGTACTAGGAGCGCAGTAATGTGAAGTGATAATGTGAGAAAATTTAAAATACTGAGATACTTAGTACTTAAATCAATCAAAAGTTCTAGGCGCGGAGTTGTGTGAAGTGGTTAATAGAAAATGTGAGCGCAATTTTAAGAAAATATATGTTTATGAACTTAAATAATATCCATCCATACTAATATTATAAATGGGAAAGTGTGTCTGTCTGTCTATCTGTTTGTCTTTCTTTCACGGCAAAACGGAGCGACGAATTGACGTGATTTTTTAAGTGGAGATAGTTGAAGGGATGGAGAGTAACATAGCCTACTTTTTGTCTCTTTTTATCGCGAGCGAAGCCGCGGGCAAAAGCTAGTAGAATATAAATAGATTTATATCAACACTAATATTATAAAGATTAAAACTTTGTTTGTTTGTTTGATTGTAATGAATAGGCTCAAAAACAACTGGAACGATTTTAAAAATTCTTTCACCATTCGAAAGCTACATTTGCCTTAAGTAACATAGGCTATAAAATATCACGCTATGTCCAACGGAAGCTAGGCAGTAACCAAAAACCTAACGTAACGCGGGTGAAACCGCGAGGAACAGCTAGTACTATATAATTTAGTATTGTGTACTATACTTCGGGTCTGCGTACATGTGCATTGAATAATTATTAAGTAAGCAAAAATACAATTTACTTACACCACCAAAATGTAACAAAAAATTATGAACGCGACTTTACTTTAACTTAAAGTTACGTACAGTTTTCTCTAAAAGTGAATACCTTGTAGTTTTTTTTTTCTTTTTCTATAAAAATACTGTATTTTGCTAAAGGAATGTTGGCAACCCTGTACCGCTTAATACATGGCGTGTCACCCCAGAAGTGGTGCTATCGGGCCCATTACTCCACCATAACCGTAGGTCACGCGACCAGTGTTTCTTAAGTCCCTTTGTTTATACCGTGTACTTAAATATATTATGGCGCCGAGGGGGTATGACACAAGTCTTACCATGGCGCAGTAGTGCTTTCAGGTGGTCATCGATAAAATGTATTTTAGTAATAGTAGAGGTATTTGTAAACGAACTAGTACGGGGAGTAATACCACAAGTTCCACTAAGTATAATAGCCCGCACAGACGAGAGAAAACGGCGGACAAAAAGTCCATGGCGCTAATTTATTAGTACTACTGTGGAAACATCTATCGCCGAACACGTGAACTACGACTGACATCGTACATCGCGATATGAGAGTTTTCGGCAACATTATCACATGTACAATATACCGACTAGAACCGTCAGGCAGTAGCCCACCAGACCCGACACTCGACTGGAAGAATTTCCCTTTCTTGGAGGAGGAGGGACTTTACACTCCGTTCCTCATACCTCCAAACTACAAAAAAGGTTGCACTTGGTCCGTGCAATAGCGCATCTTGCCTGGCGGATTTCAATCCCTCGTCATTGTCCCGCAGGCCCTAACAATTTCTGTCGTAAAGCAGTGTTGCTATGTTCCGATATGAAGGTACCATGCCGGTGTCATGAGACACAGACTTAAGACATTTCATCTTTGTCTCTGGGATGGCTACGCATCTCAAGACGACCCGGCCAGAAACTAGTTTTTCATAAAAAAATATTCATTCATACATGAAATGACCAAATTAAGATTACATCTGCCCTTGAGGAATGAAGTTGAAGAGAATTACTATTCAGAAGCAAACTTAACGAAAACCTGAAAATATTTACTTTCAAAATTAACACGCTATAAATAGAAGCTCAAATATTTTAAACGTTAAGCCTTCAGCCATTATTTATTCAGGGTTCTATTATATTGTAAATGTAAATTTTATGTTGGTTCAGTCCTGACAAAATATTCTACTTTTCACGTTCATTTAGGTATTTTAAAGCCTTTTCCTACAGGTAGTATTCGCTTGTAATAATACAATTTGTAACATTTCGCTCATCCGGAGTATTCATCGCGTCTAGCGCGTAAGTAATTAAGAAAAACCATTGGTAGACAGAGAGGTAGTATTGTAATAATGTTAAAATACCTAATCTTGGATTAACTTGTTCATTAATCTTGAACCGCCATATTGGTACTCCGATGCTTATAGCATAGACTATAGCGAATTTGTAACTAATTGAATCACCTACTCGAAAAATATTCTATTTTTTTACTCTAATCTTGCAACTATTTACATAATGATGACATCAACAATCTACTACTTCGGTAAAGCTCCATAAGTTCCAAAAAAAGCTCAAGGGGCTCGTTGAGCAGAAATATTCTAACTTAGTGAAAGACCCTTCTAACTTTAAGAGCAATCCTCCTAAACTAGGTCACCATACCGCTGACAATCGCGAAAACCGGCTCTAATGAGAATATCTTACACAAGCAGGTTGATAACCTGATAAAGATAATCGAATGAAATCAGTTAAATAACAGGTGTGAATTAAAAAAATCCCGCCCCCAAACTTATTGATATTGCGAAGTCAAAAACAAAAGGGTTGAAACATGTCTAAGAACCATTGCTAGATAACCTTCTTTCAATTAAAAACCGTATTCAAATCGGTTCATCCCTTTAAGAGCTGGTGCCATAGATAGACAGACACACGCAAATAGCGATCAAACTTATAATACCTTCTTGCGTGGTTAAAAAAGAATCACTACAGAGTCAGAGCCTTCAGAAACATAATGCAATTGAATAATTATCCGTTTTTCCGCACCACGTGAGGCAACAACGTGCCAACAATAAACTATCGATAACGATATCAAAAAGGGCACAACACTATTTATCGACTATGAATAATAAATAGAGGGCAACGACCATAGAGGTAAAAATCGATTCACTTGAACTTTAATCGATTTATACGATGTAAATGGTAATTATTGTCGGAGATTTGTGCCAAGGGTTGCATCACTCGTGAGTCATTGTACGTAATTGGTTGTTTGTATGTTGTCATCGAGTGCAAGCGATGTAAATACAGTGTTTTGCACCGTTCGCGCCAAATAGGGCGGTGGCTATTTTCTTTTGGATTTCCTTTATCGGAGATTCGGAATTAATTTGGCTGATGAATACAAGTGTATGACAAATTGTATCTGATTATGGATATGTATTTCTTCTGTACGTGTGTTTGTCATATAACTCTTAATCGGTTCCTAATTGTTTAAAAATACAAATATACTCGGTAGTTGACTCTAACGTCGGTATGTCACGAAATTCGGGTCAGCTAGTTTCTGTATTTTATGTAAAACTAGCTTTTGCCCGCGGCTTCGCTCGCGTTAGAAAGAGACAAAAAGTAGCCTATGTTCTCTCCATCCCTTCAACTATCTCCACTTAAAAAATCACGTCAGTTCGTCGCTCCGTTTTGCCGTGAAAGAAAGACAAACATACAGACACACTTTCCCATTTTTATAATATTAGTATGGATTTACAAATATATTATAGACAACCATTTTCTTCGTCCTTATTAAAGAAGTTAAGGTTCGGAACGTCAAATAAACACACAAACTAATAGTAAATACTACTTAACGATACAACTGCGGCTTAAGAGTGAAGTTTCAGTATTGGCCGTATTATTAACATTATTGTACGTCGTTTTTTACAATTTACAGGTGAACTGAAACTTATAATTTACCTCAAACTTTAAGTTTTATTTAAATTAGTTTTATTTTCCTCACCTTGGGGCGTTATTTTGATGAATATAATTGAGTCGCTTATTTATTTTTTACCTTACTATCCAAAGTTGAGCAGCAGATCTGTTTATTTTAATTAATCTTTCGACGACCAAGCGGCAGCCGGTTGTCGCGCTGCTTTAGTCTTTCAATTGTGTCTCGAATCACATGTGTTTGAAGAAGAAGAAAGCCTGCTTAAACAAGCAGGTTTCCTTCATCTTTCACTGTAAGGGTCCTAACTACCAAGGACTATAAATGAAAGCAGTGGACTGTATAAACTGTTCGTTATAATAATCCAAGGGAATTACAGTAAAGATATTATGTTCGCGTGTGTCGTGGTTGGTCGCGCAAGATGAAGTGTCGTCCTTGAGGACCCACTCGTGCACCGGCGCAGCCGCCCGACGGCTGGCCCGAAGATAACCGACGGCGGCCCCGAAGATAGCCGACGGCGCCCGAACATCCTCCCCGGGTTGATGTATCAAGAGAGAGGAAGAGGGCACAGGTTGTTGTAGGCCCGCAGCATGGTCCCCTTCTTCGTCTTCAGCTCGACCACGCGTGATGCTCCGTCGCTGCCTGGGAAGACCTTCGTGACTCGTCCCAGTGGCCACACCAGTGGTGGTTGTCCCCGTTCTTTGACAAGAACAAGGGTGCCCGTAGTCAGCTGCCCTGTTGACGATGACCACTTTGTTTTGTGCTGGAGCAGAGAAACATACTCAATATGAAAACGGTTCCAAAAGTGTTGCTTGATCTGCTTCATTCTTTGGTAGCGCTCCAATCGCCCGATGTCAATGTCCGTCATCTGTGGATGTGGAACAGACATTAGTGGTCGTCCAATTAAAAAATGTGAAGGTGTGAGGACGGAAAAATCTAAAGGATCAGAGGAAAGTGGGGTAAGAGGACGGGAATTTAAGACTGCCTCTATTTGACTCAAGCATGTGGCCATCTCCTCATATGTAAAATGCGTTAGACCGAGAAGCCTTTTTAAATGGTGCTTGGTCGATTTAACAGCAGCTTCAGCAATGCCGTTGAAGTGGGGAGAGTAAGGAGGTGCAAAAGTAAATTCAATACCTTGTTGAGCGATTTCAAACTCAAGATTTGACTCTTGCAGAAATTTCCCCAACTCATTACACGCACCAACAAAGTTGGTGCCATTATCTGACAAAATGCTGTGGGGCTTGCCACGACGAGACACAAAGCGGTTTAAGGCAGCCATGTAAGCTTCTTTAGTCAGATCTGTAACGAGCTCGATATGTACAGCTTTCACTGCAAGGCAAACAAATATACACAAATACGCCTTGACAAGTCTACACCCTCGCCCTTTGCGGTCACTTATCATTACTGGCCCGGCATAGTCGACACTGCATTTGAGAAAAGGAAATTCTAAAATTGTCCTAGAAGTAGGCAATTGACCCATTATAGGTTGCACAACTCGACACTTATATTTGTAACATTTAATACATTTTCGGACAATTGATTTCGAAAGGTTTCTGCCACCAAGAGGCCAGTACATTTGCCTTATATTTGCCAATAATAGCTGAGGGCCAGCGTGTAATAAATCAATATGATATTTATTAAAAACAATATTAGTAATGTGATGTTTTCCACATAGCAAAATTGGATGCTTGACATTATATTCGTAGGGAGAGTTGTCATTCACCTTAATAATTGCGACCAAAACATACAGTTTCCGTACAGTGTTATGAATTGTTTGCAGAAGTCGGCGGCGCAGCACCTGTCGCGGCTGTCGGGCGCCATCGGACCCGAGCGGATCTACGCCGACTGGCAGTGGTGGATCCTCGCCGCGCTGCCCTTCCCGCACCTCGTGCGAGTGCTCGACTGTTTCTTCCACGAGGGCATCAAGGTAACAAGAATAAATATCTAAACTACACTACTAATTCTACAATACAACTCACACACGCCAATGGATTCGAGCGGATTTACGCCGACTGGCAGTGATCCTCGCCGCGCTACCTTTCCTGCATCTAGTGCGTGTCCATGACTATTTCTTCCATGAGGGCATCAAGGTAAGATGCTCCTTCTTCTCTTCGTTTTAGAGCACATGAAGGTGGAAGATCACCAGAAGGTGACCACAGAAATAGCAGCACTAATGGCGTTTTAAATGTCGCTTTGGGTACTATAGTAAATGGACCATCGGATCCTTTGCTTGGGTGTCAAAGTGATCTATAACCTCCAATCTGCCTGTTTTTATCCATGAAAGGTATGAGGGCATAAAAACAAACCTTATTCTAGAATAGATAGCTATCCTTTTCTCTTAGAGCACTTGGGCCCGGTAGGCCACGTTTTTAGCGACAGTTTTGGAAGTAATATATAGAGCAGGTGTAAGTACACTGGGCCCTGTTATAATTGAACCGTCGTTTGACCAGGGTCGGAGGAATCTATAATAAAGTCAAATTATGTATTTCCCCAATTACATTATAAATTAAGACGTCGCAAGTAAAAAGTTGTATATTATGTTATTGCTTAGGGTTTGCGCCAACTCAGTACCAAATGTTATCAAAATTCAATAATTCAGTGGTTTTAATCGTCAAAACGTCAGACAGGCATACAGGGTTTCGTTCGCATTTGGAATATTAGTATGGGTAATGAAATAAAATGCGACGCAATTAGTAAAATAATATGTGCAGGATATTATTGAAAAACACAAACACTGATTGGTGACCCACTTTATCATATTGAAAGATTTTTACGTCATTGCAGGGGAAAACCCAACCACCGTTCTGTGTCATTGAGGATGCTTAAAGGCAAGAGTTTGGCAAAAGTACAGATTATTTCTGCCAAACGCATGCATTTAGCTGGATCTGAAACCGATAAAAAAGAGGCAGTGTGTAATAAAATATACCACACTCTGCAATAGTGTATATTTCTATCAGCTCTGTTATCTGTGATTTGTGACCTGCCTTATAATTATACCGCCTTACTAATAGACGCTGCATAAAGTTATGACAGGTTTATACGTCAAAAAATTTATGGTTGCACAGGCTTTATTCATTGAATAACTTTACACAATGATTATTAGTAAGGGCATTAAAGTTTACCTCTTACAAATAATTAAGCTTTTATCTTTATAATATAACATCGTCGTAGATGAAGGCATAATAGACAGTAACAGGCTCTTTATACAAGAAAATTGAAACACTGATTAAAACTTTTCACTTCAGTTGATAGACAAGAGTTTTAGCAATTTTGAACATAATAACCTTTCTTTATGTTTAGCCATTTCATTTTTCTTTAGTCTTTCGAGACGCTTCAGAAAAGAGCCTTATTTAAAAAAAATATAATAAATCATTGAACTAAAAACATGTCTATCAAGAATCAGTTTTGGATGGCTGGTCAAAAATAATGCTGATATAAAGATGCTATTGAAGAAATTGTAATAACTGTGGCCGATATTCTATAATGCATTATATACAAAGTTTTACAGAATAAACGCAAGATCCGAAAGTAGTTTTTTTAGAATCGTTTTTCAACATTATTTATGAATGAACTAAATATTCTCCATGAAAATCTTTTACTTTACATCAATTATAGCCACCGAAAGTATGTCGTTTATGTTTTAAACTAATCAAAGCAATAAAAGCCCCTTAATTTCGAGGCTAAACAAATTGTGATTAGTTTAATTCAATAAATACTATTAGTATTAATTTACCGATAGTTAATAAATCTAGTTATCTATTTCAATAAGATTATTATTTATCTTTTTTCTTCCCCCAGGTATTCTACAGGGTAGCACTGGCTATCTTGATCTTATTCAATAAGCACGCTTCCAACCAGAGTTCGGACTGGTACGCCGAAGCGACGAAGAACGGCGTCGACCATGCGATCGACAAGTTTTGCCGAAATATGCCTGCCTCGCCAACCAAGCTGCTTAGGACCGCTTTCAGCATTAGGGCTTTAAGGTGAGAACAACTTGTTTACACTTTCCTCTGCTTTAAGCAGGAGACAGAACAGAACTGGCCAAATAAGGGCAAAGAGGCTCTTCTAATGAGGGTTTTTTCGTATGAGAAATCCGCTAGATGGCAATGGCAATACGTAGGCGTGAGGTCTAACTGCAGCATGATTGGTGAATTTTGACATATCTGTCAATGTCATGTCATGTCATGGTCGGATATGTCAAAATTCATGCTGCAGTTGGACGCCTACGTATTGCCATCTAGCGGATTTCTCATACGCAAAAACCCTCATTAGAAGAGCCTCTTTGTCCTTATTTGGCCAGTTCTGTTCCCAGTTCTAAGCCCAGATTGCTTAGCAGAAATAATCAGAACCTTGGTGACTTCAAACCGTGGTGGTTGGAAGTCACCAAGTGTTTGACTCCTAAAATCATGTGGAGAGTCTGCTTCATCAGATCTCCACAGCACAGCTACTCGGGAATATCTTTTGGTTAGTTTGATTGTCTGACTTTATGGTTTCTAACTACCCTTAAGGAATGTCAAAGATCTAACAATAATAAAAAAGCGGGCGTCTTGCCCGCTGGGCCATCACAAAATTTGAATTAAATATTAATTATAAATTAAAAAAATAATTTATCTAACGAAAAAAATTTTGGTGCGTTAAAATTTTCCTTTTTTTCTTATTCAGAAAGTAATGAAAATCTTTTATAAATAATACATAAGACGTCGTTTGAAACAAAAATTAAAAAGCAATTTCATTCCTCATCACGTTTACGTTTCTTGGAAATAATTTAAGAAAAAGTTGTTCCTTTACAAAATTTCGTTTATTAGGGGGTGTGAGAGTCGAATGCATAATTAATTTGTCGCAATCAGAGTATGGTAATGAGATGAGTCCTGAACGTAGCTTTATTAGATTTCATATGTTAATACACAATTGTGCCATTTGTTAAAGTTATTTTAGCTTAATTCCAACACATTTACAGTTAACGTCATTTATAAGAAAAATATAACTGGTTTTCTATTTCAAAAGCCATCGGGGGATATGGAGAATAATGGGCAGGAACTCCGTACTGAAAACAAATGTATTTATATTACTTTAGTTCTTTAAGCGTCTTCTTTAAGCGTAAAGGGTAAAGCCATCAAACTATCACTTTTACCCTTACCCATTTGACATTTCTTGGTCAGGATTGTGTAAAAATGAATCGTTGAAGTTTTGCTAACACAAGCTCTAAACAGAGCTTAACTTGGGATCAGATGACCGTGTGTGGGTTGTCAAAAAAAAAAAAAGTGACACGTACCTAGCTAACTTGCACAAAAGTATTTAAGCAGCTAGCACAAAACTATCCTTTTATTATTATGATAAATTAACTCTCTTTTGCAAGTGTATTTGCGGCGTTAGTCACCTAAATGAAGATATACACAGTTTCATTTGGGTTAACTGAAGCCTAGCTATTAATCTGTGTTAGGGTTTAGAAAATAAAATATGGGAGCGCATTTTATGTAGTAATAAATGAGTGAGAAAAATGGGAAACATTCGTGAGGCAATAAAGAGGTTCAAACGTGACATTAAAGGGCACTTTTAGCTACAGAATTGGTTTTATTTTTCTTATAATACAAAATAATTGAGGAAGGGAATCATTCTAAGATAATATTTGAATGAAACTGAATTGTAGAAATGAGCTTAGCTGATAAATAATTAAATTGAATACATTAAACGCATTCAAAATGCCATAATAAGCCTTTGTAGCATCAATGTACAGACGCCATCACATCAAGCACTACTATAATGTATTAGATTTATTTAATAGATTTTATACTTTATGACCATAAGTTAAAGGTTGATTCGTAAAAACAGACAATTTCGCGTAGCTTGATGTCCTAGCTTCTGTACAGACTTCAAGTTATCTAAATACCCCAATTATTACATTTATTTCGAAACTGGGCTACATTTTGGCATGGTTTTATCAGTTCGGTAAACTAACAACAATATTTTACAGTTCACAGTACATATCCCGGGTGTTCATCAAGACAGAGATGACGCTTAAGTCGAAGCAGGTGATCACGGGCTCCAGGCTCGTTCGGTCCAGGTCTTCCGACAACCTCCCCACCAGCCAGTCACAGGTCAACATCCAGATGATGTCGCACACTCTCACTATCCGCGAGGTAAATATCCTAAAAAACTTTTACTTTACCCCTTACCCTATTTGACATTTCTTTGACAGGTGTCACGTCACTAGGAATACAATTTATACCGATCTGTCACTTTACCTTTACCCCATTTGACATTTCTTTGACAGGTGTCAACTTTGATAGGGATTTATTTATGTGGTTGTTTTATTTATTTCAGTGTATGGGAATGGTTAGTTTAAATGAGTCTAAATATTTTTTTCAGGATTTTAATGTATTGATATTTTAATGTACTAATGTCATATGATATTATTATTTATGTATTCTTTTAGCAGCCTTTATATAGTATGTATAAAAATATTTATTTGGAAAACAGTGGCGTATCTAAAGGTCAAAAACAACGATTTAGAAAATCTTCAGCAAGCCGCTAAGATATTTCTCCAATAGCAATTAACTTTTTATTTTATATATTTGTTTACTGACTGGGCTTTTGGGTTGTATGAAGGGTACGCCACTGTTGTAAAGGCTATATATTTTTTTCCAAAAATAGAAGTTATAAATTCCCAATGAATATAATAGCCACGTTTAGGTTATATGTCCGCTTACGGGTAGCTTTGATGCTAACAGTCACGATGGAAATATCCTAACTACACACTGCACATTCACAAATATATAAAAGAATATATTTGTATATCGGTTTATTTTACTTGTTTCGCAGAGAATGTCTGAGGAAACGTGCAAACAAATGGTATTGTACTACGACAACTTAGGCGTGGCTTTGGCTTTTATTTATCATCAAATTCATTCGATTGCAACCCTAACACGACTAACTCTAAATCGAATTGTTTTACAAATTCGATAGTCCAGTTTTTAATATGTTTTATTTAAGATACATATTGTTTCGTTTGTCGAACCACCGTTATATTATTTTCGGTCAGTGTAGCAACGATCTGTGAATGACTATATTGTTGTGTACCTCGATGTTATCATATGATTCGATTTTAATTGTCATCAGTTAAATATTTGAAACGAATGAACTATATCGAACATCCCATATTATTATCATTCGCTTTGAATGTCTGATTTATTCATGTTTCTCTCATTGTTTAAGTGTGTCTCTTTTCTATGTACAATATATTTTCTTTTTAGAGTAATTTGTTGAACATAATAATTATTATGTCAATGTGTTTGACAATTGGCATGAAGATGTGTGTGTTCAGAACTCTCTGGAGTCTATACATATGTAAAAAATTTAAATGCCGTAACAAGTGGACAGAGCTTGAGAAATTAACAAATTGTTGAGAGAATATCGACAATAGTGATGTGAAGGCCGCATGTAATCGATTGTTTTGTGTGAGTGCTAACAGTGTGTCGATTTTCCCGTTAGGGCTCACATTCGCCGGGCCCGCGCGCCCTATCGATGGGCGTATTCCCAATCCAAGCCATAAGGTCGCAGATTCTAGACCAGAGCGAAGTAAGAAACAAGTATTAAGTCACCAAATATAAGTGTCGCCCCTATTGAGAGCTTGCGACATTATATCGATGTTTAGATGCACCGCTTGTCACTAGGTGTTTTATTTATTTTATATTTTCCGAAGCGTTTCAGCTTTGGAAGCATCGACCTTACAAATTACAGCTTGTTATTTAATTTGAACATTTTATTTTGCGTGTATGGTAAGTAAGTGTAAGCTAGAGTGCATGACGGCTAATGTGCGTCCGTTTGGTTTTTTTTGTTGTTGTATTACTTATTTATTTTATACAGTGCCAATACAATGACTTTCCGAAATCCAAGACAATTTAAACCCAGAAAAATATTCTCCAAAATAATCTAGGTAATAACAAAAACACATCTGGCAATGAGACTGGCAGGTCTGATTTGGCCAGCTCATTACCATCAACAGTATCATTACCGTCACCGTCATGATCGGTTTTCGCAGAGCCCACGCTCCTCCCATCTGGCCCTGTGGTTCCCATTCCCTAACGCGGTATTCAAGGACCAACTTCACCACGCATCAGACCTCCGGCAGAAGGTTTGACAGGACATCTGTTCTCACCTATCTTTAACAAAGGGAGATTGTCCTGGTGGCACTTGTAAACGTAGACATTATCTTTTCATTTGAGCACTTTATGTAGATCGTTTTTAAATTGGCTGGTTCCGTAGGTACGGGTATGATTGTTGGTTCGTTCGAAATGATTGTTGTCAATTTCGTGGCTACGTTTTATAATGTCGGGATGGCTCGCAGTGCGACGTTTTTGGAAGAATCCTGTATAAATTATGTCGCAACGCTTAATTCGCATCTAAAACCCAGTTGTTTAGTTTGTAAACCTCTTTAAAGTATTGCTAGTTTTTTCTTATACAGTTTTCTAGGTTAAAATCTTATATACAGATTAAATTAAGACACTTGTAATGATCTAATAAAGTCTAGCATATCATATTGATGTTGATTCTTCCTAATATAGTTTGTTATTCAAATTCATCTCTATTCCCTTCTAAATACTCAATAAATTTTTATAAGACCTAAGTATCGCTTAGCAATTTAGTCACACCTACGGAACCCCAATTTTAATGCATGTGTCTAAAAATCCACATTGTCACTATATGTAGTTGCACCTTATTGTGCCTGATCACATTATTATATCTACGTAGGTAAACTTTTAAAGTAACGTAGCTACTATCGCGTTAGACTAATAAAGTTATGATACAGCAAAATATTGTGTGAAAATTTTCTCTAGTGCAATTAGGCGGTTATTCTAGTGCTGAAACTCTATAAATGGGGCCTAGATTGTGACTTGAGTGCTTGGTTAAATCATTAAATGTATTGGGTTTAATAAGCATCATAGGTTCCCCTTAAGTAAACAGGACATTTGAAAAAAAGTTACTAATTTGTATCAATCAGGGTTCAAGAGGCCATCCGTCCTAGTTACATCACTAGCTTACAATATTTCGGGGCCTCTGTAGCTGCAATCAATTCATGTGTTGGGGTCCTATTGTATTTTGCCGGTCTTGACAGCATATTATTGCCAACACGTAGTTGTGTTCGGGACCGCGATGCAATATGATAACCGCCGTTTTGATGAGGTGATTTTGAGGTGTGCTCTCAATCTCTAACATCGTGAGATGACAGCTTATCGCCACAAGGACACCTCGTCTAAATTCACAGAGAGAGGTTTTGCACAAAATAAAAGCATAAGACAATTTATAGCAGAAATTGGTGTCCCGAGTTAGCAAGTATCTTGTAACGTTAATTATTCGCAAAAATAAGTGCCGGGTGATTTAAAATAATATCGAATTTACAAAGTTTTTAACGGTTAATTCTTTACTCAAGTTATTTTTTTATATATTTCGCTCCCAGAAATTAATAAAAAAACCGTATGTTTATAGAAACCAGTGCCATTTTCACAACTTCACATGTTTTTATAATATTGTGAAGGTAATGAGTAATTAATTATAATAAAAGTGTTCGTATTAGAGTATGTTTTTATGGCCTGGTAATGAAAAATTAATTTAATTTTGTGTAATTACATGTGGATTGACGGTTGCATGACCTAGTAACTTATTATAGTTATTACGTTTTAAACATTTTTTGTTTGGAATATAGTAAAAGGAACCTGATATGAGGTTATTACACTCTTAGACCTAAAATCTAAATGTCAGCTACTTACTTACTCCGTACATTAATTGAATTATTATAAAAAATCATACCTAATAATTAATTCTTATAATTATGATTTCATAAAGTAACACCTGATTCTTTACAGAATCTTCTTTGACCCTTTATCAGGTATCCGAAAAACAAAAAATATGTAGATAAAAGTATTTACTAAAGACAAGGCGTTTATTTTATTATTGGGAAATAAAATAATTAACAAGTAAATAATAGATCTAGGTGATATAGAAGCTTAATAATGGAATAAATTAGTAATATAGTCATAGATAATATGGTTAAAAAAGCAGTTTTTGAGTATGTTTTTCCAAGATATTAACATTTTTAAAGGTACAAACCGAATTGCGAGAAAAAGCGGTAGTGAGTGTAAGTTTGAAGAGTATTTTAAGCTTTTCTCAAAATAGATGTGTCTTCGTTTTTAATAATATAGCAATAGAGACCATTTTTCTTTGAATTAATTTATGAATGCGATATTTAGTCTTTAGAAGTTACCTCTAACAAAATATATTGCTTTTAATTTTATTGATGTTGTGAAATTGGCTCTAATCCGAGCTGTTTAATATTGATGTTCATTTCAATGTTACATTTTTTAATGTTGCATGATTATGTCATTATTTCATTAGTAATCTTACACGTTAATCATCGGTGATAGTGCAATAATACTTTATGTTCACGAAATAAGGTCGAAAACCGATTGTGGCGATGGAAATATATTTTTATTTCGTGTTATATAAAAAGCAATCAATCAACAAGTTACTAAGATTATTTTGTTGTAGTTGTATATTAATGTAACTCGAATTTTATAAAATTAAACGATGATTGAACAATGAGAAATACCCCTTTCTATCAAATGACAAGATATTGCACTATCACTAATAACAAAGTAGAACTGTATGTGTTTACATTGTTCTATGCACAACAAGCACATCACTTGTACACGTTTACTAAAACAACACCACTAACTGTGACGTCATTAAGATGTTGCCAGCTTAAAAATATAATATAATTCAAAATACAAGAAATAATTTCGATTGTAATCGACAAAAATTACACCTTATTTAAGAATATTATCTATATATTTTTTCAGAGAAAATTTTCAATTTTCTTTTTAGTCATTGGTTACCCCGCCTTTTTTAAAGTGCGTGCATGACAAAATGGCGTTACCATCGCACAAACTACACGAATTAAACAGATTTTACAATACATTAAACATAAAATTAGACATAAATAATTTTTAATTTTATAGCAAACAAATATTCATTTAGTGAAACTTAACTAGCATTATGATTCAGTAGACCATTGTTAGTTTAGCAACCGTAACCTTCATTTTTGACAGTTTAGTAACCAATATGGCGTCGAATCAAAACCGTGTTCTAATACCAACCTGATCGTTCCAGCTGTTCACGTTGTGGTCGTGGTTACCGGTGCGCATCACGATGTACCAGCCAGTGTTGTTATACACTACAGAAGAGCATGGTTGCTCGTTAACCACATTCTACGTGCGCGTTGAGCACCATGAACCGACGTTGCTCATGATCAAGACATGTAACAATGAGGTGAGTTTTATATACTTAGTTTTGTAAGTGCGTATGGTTGCTATGCAACCAGGCACTTTGTTTTACAACCTTTGGATGCACCTTATTATAAATATAATCAGATCTCTTACATTGATGAAAGAAGAATGATGTAATATTTTTTTGTCATTTTCTATCGATAATTAGAGTGTTCATGGAATTTTTGCTGTCCTTCTTTTTGGAAACCTTATGTACGAGCAACTACTTTAAACTTTCTGACTGGCCCCACTCAATAGTTCTGTGAATTATTTATTTGAATAAAATAATTTACAGTTTGGAATTTACCGACACACATTTGAAGGGTGTACTTTTCTACTAGACCTTAACTGGAATCCACGCTAGGTCAAAAGACGAACCTCTTTCTGAACATTTAATAAAAGTGCCAAAAACAATTTCCAGGTATTCGGCGCATATTGTTCAACGAGATGGTTTGAACGCAACCAGAAGGACGAACGCGGTAACCGCCAGGCTTACTTCGGCACCGGAGAGACATTCCTCTTTAGGTAACCATTTGCTTCACATTGTTTACAAACAACCTGGGACTTCGGCACCGGGATTACGTATCTAGCAATAGCCGAGCGATCGCGATAATTTAGCAATATTTGTTGCTCAAACGTCAATTCAAAATACGTCACGTCAAATAGCAATCTAGCGATAGTGCTGCTTCTGTGGAGCAATCAGTTAACTAAATTATGCATTTTTCGTTTGGTGGTTTCGTATTTAGTATGATTTTTAAGAGCAAAGTTAAGTTTTTTTTGTTAAAGGTGATATTAAATTGCTCAAATATTGCTGATTGCTGTTTCATAGGTAATAACCCCGCGGGTATATTTAATCTCTTTTATGACACTTCAACTGATGTTCATAAGTCAATTATTTAAAATATGTATTTTTATTTGTACACGTTTTTAATTTATGAATATTCATTACATATGTTATATGCTTTATAACTTTAGTCAACTTTTAAATATTAACTTTGTTGTATTATGTTAGCGCTCTACGGGTAAAAGCTGGTATTTGTTTAATCTATGTGTTTGTTTGCCCTTTACAATTAACCCTTATAATTTGATTGTGACAACCTAACACTAAAGCTGAATTTCACCTTTGAGAGTTATCGCGATTGGTACATCTTATTATAGACTGGCCGAGTTAGTAAACGTTGTTTATTAAGGGCTGATTTTTCAATCATCAGTTAACTTCTATCTGAGGAATAAATATGGCGGTTTGACATATTTTCTATACAAAAGCTGTCAAAACGTCAAACATACTCTTCAGATAAAAGTTATCTGGCGATTGAAAAATCGGCCCTAAGGCGAGCTTTGAAGGCTGGCAATTAAAAACTTTTTTCCCTATCGCCGTAAAAAATAAAATAAATGTTTTTTTTTTAATTCTAATGGGCTTGCTCTTGGTAATTAAACCCAATTAATTAATTTTGTACGGTAAAAATGAATTGGCTGTATTCTGACGTCCAAAATGTGTTCAAAAAGTGTGGACCGAAACACCCCTCAAAAATATTAATAATAAAGAATTCTGGTTGCGTTGCGACCGAAGAGGACAAAATCGGCTTTTTGTGTTTATTTACTAAATCAGTGCTTTAGCTTGCCAAAGTAGTACGTACAATTAATTACATTAATCTTGAACTTAGGCATGCGCTGATACTTTTCTATGCAGTTTGGAAATAAATTGATATCTGGAGTAATGTGTGAGAGGGACAACACGATTATGCGGCAAGGAGTTTCCAGTTTCCAATCGGTCCTCGTAGTAGTCGTTCTCCTTTTGTTTTACAAATCATGTATTTGGTACCCAAAAATAAAAGTGCTCAGTTTTTTTATAAATAATTCTCCATTGCGTTAACGTTTCATAGCGTTCTTGTGAAATTCAACCTTAGTAGGTTGTTATTTGTGTTTATTTAGTAAATCATCCTAACATTATATTGTTGTGTTAAATCATACGAATTCCAATTAACTGGCTATGTTGTTTTGAATGAATTTTTACCTTACAAATAAGTGTTGTCAAAAAACATAATTGATTCTATCACTATAACTTCCCCATGTTAGATATCGATTTTGATAACAATTTAAAAAGACCCCGATTATTTAATTAATTTTATAGTGTATTTTTCTTTTCGATAAAATTTATATTTATAGAAACAATACTTTTAATTTTAATTATTGAGAAAATGCACTATAGCATGGACGTGAGCAATAATTAATTAATGAAATAAAATAAACGTTATTTCGGACGTTGTTTAGCTAAACAATATTCTTGTCATTGTCCGACAGATAAAAATGCATAAAAGAGACTAAAGAAACTAAAGCCAAACCAACCAAAAATAACGTTTATTTAAAACCTAATTTTAAATCCTAACTCCTTATAACCTTAACCCATTCAAATCCTAGTACCTTTATACCCATTTAAAACCTAAACCCATAAAATTCCTAATACCTTTAAATCGACTTAAAACATTAACCCTTTAATCCCATTTAAAAATTTAATCCCGTATAAAACCGAGCCCCATGAAACCTCAACCTGTAACCCTTTCAAAACCTAAACCATTTAAAACCGTACACGTAATACCTGTAAAAAACCATAGCATGTTGCATCAACCCGTGATTCGCTTACAGCCTTTACCCAGAGCGCGCAAAATACCCTTGGGTTGGCTGCAACTCAGGGGCCGACGGGAAAGGCGAGGAAAAAGTTGCTCACGGCTCCGAACTGTTCATGGCAGCGGACTCCAAAATGATCACGATTGGAGGCGGGTCAGTTATCACTTTCTAACTAAAATTTCAGTTTGCACCCTCAACGAGCAAAGTACCCCTGGGTCGGTTGCTTAGAAGACTTGAAAGAAGGCCAGAGTGATGTGAGGACGCCACACGCGAACTCACTGTTCATGGCGGCTGATAACACTATGGTCACGATCGGTGGAGGGTATGTTGTGTTTGAGATGCACGGTCTGTGTGAGATAAATGTGAGGTTGTGTGATGCAGAAGAATTAGCAACTGATTAATGGCACGATTCTGGTGTTTAACCCTGTTGACTGTCGTAGTTCAACATAAATTTCGTCATTATACTCGTACGTGTTATTCTAAATCAAGGATTCCTAATCTGCGGTTTCAGGACCACTATTAGTCCTCACGATAAATGTATGCTGTATCTACTAAAGCTATATATTTTTTTATAACACTGTGAAATACTGTTGTTATTGAACTTATTATTTAATTTATTTTTAGATTGATACTTAGCTTTTTTTAAATTGTGGTCTTTGCTAATAATTACGAAACACATATCGTCCCTGATCAAAAAAGGGGGAGAACCACTGTTCTAAATCATTGTTAGTGTTGATTTCAAAGCTACAAAACTTTTGTCTGTTTGTTTACGCATTAGTTGTAATACACCACCTTTTGATTTTAATTACATCTTTACTTAACATATTCCTGTGTTGGTGTTGTACAACAGTATATTTGAATGATGAGTGTTATTTTAATTATTCTAACCCTTGAAATCCCAGTACGAAACTTGGGCATCCCACTTCTGACACCACTACTATCTTAAGCAAAACGCAAATTTTAATTTTAATCCCCATCTATATTTAACACATATAACTATTATTTAAACTCCTAAACATATTAACTGTTGCTATAACAAACTTTTACCATTCACAGAGACGGCCAAGCAATCTGGATGGACGAGAACATAAGGTTCGGCAAGACTGACCGTTGTTCCACCTTCAACAACCCGCCGCTGTGTCCCAGCGGAGACTTCGAGATACGTGTGCTCGAGGTGTACGGCTTCTCCGGGGCGTAGGGCTCCACCAATAATCTCAATATCAACCCCCAACCCCTCCCCTCCCCCCCGTGTGATATATGTTGTGATCGCTTCAGAGCTTAGCCTCGGCAAGCGCTTGCGTGTGTGCGAACGGTTGTTAATACATCCCGGGATTTTCTGTCGCCATCTTGCTTTTAATGATCGGAGTAGGTAGAGCTGTTTTCGTTATTTCGTTCAGTAAACGTTGATGTAATAAAGGTAATATGAATTTAAGGAGTTTGAAGGACTCGAGTTTATTGAAAATAGCTAGTCTTATTTGACAAACAGCGCACAATGTTGTTTTCCTTTCTAACGTATTTTAAATATCAAGGGAACAAACAATTTGTAAGGGAACATGATCTTGTAGGATGTTAGAATAATTTTATAATGGCTTACAAAATTTAAAAGTATTTAATAACAAATTGGGGACTCCGAAAGTGTTCATAGTCCATATTAAGAGAACGTATCGCAAGTACAAATAATGACTACCTACTGTGATCATTGCTTATTTAAAGTCACCCAGAATAGCTCAGAAACAGAAAATCTTCATCAGAGATGTATTGACAACCCTGCCCGATATAACAGACTGTGTAGACGTATTCCTATATTTATTCTACAAGTAAATCTCGGTGTGCACCCCGTAGCTGTCCTATCGAATCAAGCTGTCCGTTCAAGACAACGAAGACGGGGAATGTAGGTTGTTTAAAATATATTACTCGTGTTTAGATAAGTACAAAAAAATTTTGAATGTATCGTACCTACTCTTGATGGATTAATACGCTTATTATGAAAGCAATATGTATTTGTGGGGCTCAGCCGTGAGGTGGAACGTTCGGTATCTCGCGAACATTCCAGTGACGCGACCATTGAACATCTGGTTCGTGAGGACTCTAACTAAATTCGGTCCAACCAACAGTATTTCGGTATCGTATTGTATGTGCGTTCATAAATTGCTTGTAAGAATTCTCACAGTTTGTCGTTGCTCACAAAAATGTACCAAAGAATTTATTCTAGAATCATTATTTTCCTTGCGCGATGCTTGCGTCATAGAAACATGGCTGTTGCGAAAAACATCAGAATTAAATCACCCCACCCTGATTCTATGATAAACATCGTGCTGGCGAACAAATATATAGTAATCGACGTTTATGTCTGTAGTTAGAGAACGATTGCCATTCAATATTCGCTCCTATCACCAAAAGAGAAGGTTCAACTCACACTGCCATCGTTCGCAGTCAAAATAGTATTATTTATTATGTATTTGGAAGTCAATGTGCCAAATCGGACCATAACACGAATTGACTTGATTCTGAACTCTAGATGATAATCTGGACGTATTTCTTTTCTACATAAAATTTATGTAAAATGTATTTTTACAATTATTGTATTTTTTTATCGACGAAACGTAAGTGAATTAGTTTTTATCGAAGTTGAATTGTGTCGAAATTTAATTTAATTTATCATTTGGCGTTTGTGTTCGTTTGTTGGAATAAAATTAATTAAGACGCGGTGCGTTAGTAAAAAGAAACATTTAAATTAAATAGAATTTCTAATGAATTGGTCGGTACGTCCTTTCGCTCTGACAGACGAATACAAACTGCCGATTAAGCAATGCAGGCAAAGTGTAGGTACAGACAGCAACAAAATGTTCCCAAGTGTAACCGGAACATATCCCTCAATGGTACAAAGGGATACAACCTGCGTATCACCCGCGGCTTTTTCCGCTACGATTAATTTGTAAATATTATTTTTATCCAGCCTCCTAAATACCAGACCATGACGAACTAACACCCTTTACAATTTAATCACCAACGAGGCCCGAACGGATTGTTATGTATAAATGTTCACATGTACCTGAGTAATGTGTTTATATATATTATGTAAAGTTTGAATGTCGGATAAGTATTGTAGCCCATACACAAATATTATATCGTTCGGTTAATATAGACATTCTAACTTTTTTGAATATTTATAAGGTATTTGATTTTAGAGAAAGGTTAGTTTAAGATAACGATTTGAACGATCATACAATGTTACGTGGTCTGTTCATGAAACGCGCGGAGTTGCCTCTTGAGCATAGTACAGCTCTATAGTCTTTAAGAATGAAGAAAACTCAACGTTACAACATAAAACATAAGGTTCAGATTAAATTGTAAAGGTTGACTTGCCCTAACCCGACATGGTCGCTACTTAGGCGGCTGTGCGTAGACGGTTTTATCATGGTACTACATGCTATAATTATGTTATTCAGAAGCCTAAGACTCGTTTTAAATTCAAATTATTTATGTAACTTATTGAGTAGGTAACATGTAACGTTTATATGTATGTTATGAAGCGACTCTCTGCGGGCGACGGATTAACGGTCACATGTGTTTTTGTTTTATTTTATGTACGATCTGTGTTTTCGGTCTGTGCAGTTGGGGTCGAGGCTCTCGAATACACAAAATAAATTGAATAACCTATTTCGTGCGTTGCCATTAAATAAATTCAAAATGGCGATACTTGTCATGCTCTCTCACTCGCACGCGTGTGAAACTGCATTATAATCTCCTCAGTTCCGCCACCATTTTGAATTTGGATTAATGACAGTTCCGCGATAGCCTTCGATCGCAAGTGCACAGATGACGTGTCGATATATTTATGTTATAAGCTGCGTCGCCGCCCGCGCAGAGCCGCCCTCGCGATATGTTGCTGTTAGCCAATTTGTCGTTGATCAGTGTAAAGTCTAGTCTTTATCCTGTTTTTATTATCTCTAACGATATAATTATTATGTAAACTATATACAAATTGATATTTAAAAAAAAGTTCGTGCGTTTTTTGCTCTTAACGGGGCGCGTAGGTTCGTGGTTAGTTAGTATATAAGTACATTTAATATATGTAAATTTATTAATCTCCTTTTTCCTTTTCAGTATTGTGTCGTTTTTTTTATGTGAGGAGCATATCATTGTGTGACAAGTATGTGATGCGTGGATGTAGTGAGCTTTGTTTTGTTACTATGTACTGTTACATTCGAGTAGTTTTAGTCCGCCGCGACGCGACGGTTTAAAACTCGTTTATGGTAATGTAAATGTTGCTTCATAATGTGTAAAAAAATATATAATCCTATATACATACTGTCGTTTTATTTCGTATTTATTTAACCTATATTTTTGTGGAACGCAAATGAAAGAACAGTTATGAGTACACTGTACAAGTGCAGTTTATTTCTGAAGATATTTTTACAGAGTACTTATGTTAGGTGATATACAAAAGGATTTTTAGTGTAGGCAATTAAATACAGAGTAGTATATAGTGGCAAGTGAAAAGTTTGCCATCTGAAATACTTACTTAGGCCTAGCTAGAGTTGATGATGAAGTAGGCCAAACTGACATGTGGCTACATGGAGTGTGACATATATGTTCTATCAGTTATCTGGTTACTATAACACAAGCTCTGCTTAGCTTGGTATCAGATGGCCGTGTGTGAATTGCCCCCTCCCAAGATATTTACTTATACCGACTACCGTCAAATCGAGTAAAAGATGACAGCGCCGAATTGGCGATACATATACATTTAAGTCACCTGATGGAGTCATCTCGTGTTCTTGGATATAAGAACACGTGTATGATCTCCATACTATAATTTAATAACCGTACAATTGTCATTTAAACTGAAATATTATTTTCAAACTGGACATTGGCAAAAATCACCGAAAATTCGGTGGATTGCCAGAATACCTATATATAAATGATATAAAACTGAGCCCGAAATATAATTTTCGGTGACGTTATGGTGATGGTGGCGGTGGACTAATGGGCTTGGCATTTATGAAGGTCGAACCTTGATTAGGTAACCATATTTTACTTTTTAAATCAATGTTCAGAGATTGCTTAGGGCTTAATCCTTCGAACAACGTGATTTAAGACACAATAGAAAGACAGCCGGTTGTCGGTTGGTCGGCAAAAGGTTGTATAAGAACATAGGCAATCTAAACAGGAAGTAATTAAGAACAAAATAAAAGGCAAAATATTAACAAGAAATCTTTTTAATTATGAATCCACATTATCCTTCAATCTACTTCTATAGCTAGCTGCTTTACTATGCACTTTAGATTGCAGCTCTTTATCCCTAACCCAACTAACAATATCTTCAAAATCTGCTCCAATATGATCTAAAACTTTAAGCAAATTATCATCTGTACACGTTGATATATAGTTACAAATTAATGTAGCCAGCGACGGTTTGACTTTCGCTACAAACTCCTTCAATTCCTCTTTGTCATTTTCTTCAAAAGATGAACCATTCCGATCGGACTGTATAATAGAGGATGATGCTTTCCAAATACTGTAGCTTAGTTCAAAATATTTATCTGGTTCACTCGTAATCTGTAATGCATTTACAATAGTGTTCGTAGAGTCAACTATATCAACCAAGTCGGAATCAATTTCTTTGTTAATCACTAATTTGTCTTCATAGTATTTTAATATTACATTTATCATAGTTATGACATTATCTTTACTGTGGCTATAGATCTCTTGTGACTTGTCAAATCCAACCAAGTTTAAAGCTATCTGAAGGCTTATGACTAAAATTCTTTCCAATTCATCTTTTACACAACCTTCTTTCTGATTGACCGTAATCTCAGTAAATGCAGAGATAAGTGAGTCTAAGGCCTCTGATATTATGAAATGTGTAAAGAACTTTGTTCTAAATTTATCAGTATTGCAATATGAACACAGTGTATTTAGATTCTCTAGAGCAGTCACTAAAAGTAATTTGTGTGAAGAATTTTTTAGTATAAAATATAAGGCTGATGAGTATTCGATGTTAGTGAACAAATCCATCCAGGTGTTTATTTCGTCTTCGTTCGCTAAAAACAAGCAAGCACTCACTAGTCGCAAGAGCTGCACTAAGACTAAACTATCGTCCGTATTTATGTAATCGATCAAAATAGTTAATAAATTATCCATCTTCATCAGCACATTCACTACTTCTTTCTGGCAGCACATATTTCCAATGATACCGACGATTATCTCAATAATTCTTGGAACTTCGATGACCGGTAATGCGAAATTGAAGAGCTTCAAAACATCGTGTTTTTGAAGGAATAACACGACATCTCTTTCAGCAGTCATGTCCCACAACACGCAGACATCGTCCTCAAACGCTTTTTCTTTTATTTCTTCTTTTAGTGTGTCCAAATTAGCGAGTTTTAGTAAAATTTTCAGAACGAAGCGCTCGCTATACGCTGTATCGCCAATCACATCGCCAGCAACTTGGCTCGAAATCTCAGTATTTTCCACTTGGTCTGGTTTCATTTTGTTTACGCCTCTAGCTAGATGTATCACTAATAATTTAACTGTCTCATCAATTCAACGGTTTTACAACAACAAAACTGAAGCCATGGCAATGCAATGAAATAAATAAACGTCAAACTTCAAACAACATAGTACAATGAAGATAGATGAAGACAAGCCCTTTTTGACCACAGAACAGACCGACTTTGACAGATACAGGGTCATTGACCTGTATTTGAAATTATTGAATGACTTGTTTCATGTGAGTGAACATAGTAAATTAGTAATGTTTATGAAGTCACTTTCAGCTAAACAAAAGCTAACAATTAGATGAGCATTTCTCTTTTTTTTTGCCATTACACATTTGTTGAATGTCCCATGACTTTGTAGATAAATAACTTAGGTGTAATCTATAAATTACTGATACTGTTTTACTTAGAAACACTACTGTTAGTTAAATTAACTGAAAATATTTTAGCAAATAATAAATACATAGTTACTAAAATAAAAATCAAATAAATATAAACTGTCGAAAATTGCAATGTATGAAAATTCGTATGTCCCAATCTACCATTCGCAATTTCAAAGTTAAATATTTTGATATAGTTCAAAGAAACTTTACTGAGATTTTGATTATAAATCGTATTACAAGGTAAAAGGGTTCACGTAGTATTTCTTTTTTGGTAATTTGGTTAAAATTTTACGGTTATTAATGAATTTTAAATATGTCCCAGAGAAAGTTCCAAAAATGGATTTCCATGTTTGTTACCCATTTTAGACATGTGAAATATTAAAAACATCAATTTAGTTACATTTTTTTTAAACTAGCAACAACGTAGATGTCATTAAATGCCGCCATATTGATGTATCGCGTCAGTTGTTGTTCCGAAGCTTGAAGTGTGTACACGTAGTAGTTGTAGAGCGAATCTCATTCCGGCTTTTGTTATTGCTGTTTCAAGGTAAGTTGACAATATTTACCCACTGTTTTTATCATAGTGCAATAGTAATTAGCTTCGGATAAAATAGAGTGTATAACAATAGACGTTACTGCAATTTTAACTACCACAACAATATTTTGATAAAATCAAACACTTGTTTCGTTACTTCGTTTTTTGTTACTTTGGGGTAGTAACGTATAAGCGGAAAAATTAAGTAACAAAAACGGAATTATAAAGCTATGTTTACAATTTAACAGCACAAAAAAATGCCACTAGCTCCGGCAGAAAAAATGAAGCGATATAGAGATAAATTAAAACAGAACCGGGATAAGTTAGAAGGAATAATAAAGAAAAATTTAAAAAGAATAATTTAATCAAAATATAAATATAAAAAAAAATCGGAAATGACTGAAACAGAACAAAAACACGCCATGCTTAAAAAAATTATTTTTTGGTTCGTGACTTTTCGCCGTAGTCGGGTAAAAGTAACCATTGTAGACCCAACTTTATGTTTTTTATTTTGTTACTAATTACTCCTGTTTTGTTACTGTCCCAAAAATCTCCCGTCTGTAAACTCACTTTTTGGAATTATTTATTCAATATAAATTAACATTACTTGTACAAAATATCAATTTTGCTAAACATTTTTATAAAAAATAAGCAAAATCTTTCAATTTTGTATATTTTTCATATAATCAAAACTTTAAATTTACTTTAGGTCAAAAGTAACAAAAAAAATGTTAAAGCAATCATATTGGAAATATTTTGTCTCTATTCTTAGTAGCTCTTTGCGATGATTTTATTAAACTTATCATGAATTTTATGAAACATAACATTTTAGCCACAGAATTCGCGACTTTGAAGTTTTTTTTACCAATTAAGGAGTAACAAAATAGGAACGCTTAGCCTACCTTCATTTGATTTTTTATAATTTTAATACAAAAATCTTAAATTAAATATAATTCCTATAGAAAAGTTAAAATACTCATAAAATAACCTACCTGATTTCATGACCAAAAGAGCGATTTACTGATATTTTTATAATTGGCGATTTTTTGAAAATGTGGCAAAAAATAAGAGAAACGCTCAGATACATTATTCTCTCCTCAGGCAAAGAATATAATGTGTATAATATACAGTCGCAGGAGTTTTGTTTGAATCCACCGTTTACAAAATGCCTCGGCCTTTATGTAAATCGGCAAAATGTCAACCTAATCCGAATTGCATTAATTTCTGGAAGGTTTGAAAAGAAATAACCACGGCTAATGTAATCCATCTATCCCAGTCGGATTGCCATGACATTTTTCCTCCTTCGGCATTGTAAGTACATAGATGAATTCTGAATATTCTGAGGCATTATGTAGACAGCAGATTATACAAAATTCCTGCGACATATGTATACTTTATAGTTACACAATTCACACCTACCAAACCATACGTGTATAACTGATATAACAATGGTCCGTTCTGGCAACCGAACCTTTTGTAGTGGTGATAACCAAGAATGGGGCTTTTCAAAACCTGCAATTACTTCTATAAATCTATTCACAATATACCTAGTCCATTGCTTAAATTAATGGCAACAAAATTCTATTTTCAAAATCGAAGTGCAAATCATGTTTTTTTTTACTCCTCCACAGTTCTTTTCTGATTAACTCCGTTGCGGGATCTGGCTAACTCCACTGTTGATTTTGGCTTTCAGGAGTTGCAGTGGTTAGGTATAATGTGGCGGGATTAAGCCAAATAAAAAAAATCAAATCCGGGGTTTCTTATGTTGTCTTGATTTTAATCATAATAATATTGGGGGACATACGTGTACCCACGTTTTTTTAATTTCTTATTCAATCCTTTTGCCTTTTCCTGTAGTTTATACATATCCGTTATAACTTTTTTATGGTATCTTTTTTCCCGTTTACCTGATAAAACTGTGAAACTCAAATCAGCGTCAAGAATGTGCAGCTGTTTGTTTGTCATTTTCTTGATTACAATTCGTGCTTCGTGTGAAAAACTAAGACGCACCCAGCCCTCTTCACTGCCTCTTTGATAGTCTGTAAATTCTATTTTTGCACCTGAAACATAACTAAAATGATACCTACCAAATTTTTTTTTTAATTAACCTTTCAACGACCAATCGACAGCCGGCTGTAGGGCTGCTATTGTTTTTCTATTTTGTCTCGAATCACGTGTGTTCGATCGACAGTTGAAATTAAGAAAATTAGATTGTCTAATATCATATTAAAACAACGTTACCTAAAGCTTTCAGAGCCTCCGCTACATGCTCCCTTTCCATATTACAAGGTGCTCCAGTGAAATATAATATGTTTCCCTTTGGCAATGTACGCTTTCCTTGTGGGTACAATGTGTAATAATCTTCTTTGTTCTTATGCTCTGCATAATATTGGTAGTATTCCCTACCTCGCATCCTTTGGCATTTGCATATACCTTTTTCACCGCACTCCACCTAGAATTTTATAAATTGTTAGGTACTACTACAACTTACGATAAAGCAGTGATCGTTGGTTATTGCAAACTAACTGCCCCGCGTGGTTTCTGCCAGTTTTTGGTTACTGCTTTGCTCCCGTGGGCCATAGCGTGATGTTATGTAGCCTATGTCTTATTCTGACGTATAAGCTAATATTTCTGTAAATTTCATCAAAATCCGTTTAATAGTTTCTATGAAAGAGTAACAAACTTAAATACATAAAAATCTTTCCTCTTTATAATATGAATATTTTTTTAAGTTTACACTATTTGTGTCAAAGTAGCACCAATGTTTTCTACACCTGAGGGATTTCGCTTAAACATTTTATACCTTCAACACACATTGTTAATGCACTCTGCGGACTGATCTTGTGCTGTAGCTGGTTTGTGGGTTACCTGGGTGACATGCCTTCCTGCTCTAATATAAAAACAAAACAATAAAATATAATAAAAAATCATTTACATATTCGTCACAAGTATCATCCGAATCATAATCCTTTTTCTTTTTTTTAGGTTTTTTAGGCTTTTTCAATAACATCAGAGGATCGTCTTCATTAACTCCATTTCTATATAAAACTGGAAATGGGAAATCGTCCTCTTCACTACTTTCGTCACTGTATTTTGAAATAGAAACTGTAGAATATTCATCCAAGTCTCCTTTTTCAGACGTTGTTTCTGTTGCTTTTGGAGATAGCAGTTTTTCGACAACCACTTCTTCAAGGCAAGTATCTTCGGATAGATTTGTGGTCAAAGAAGAATCAGAAATTGTTAACTTTTCGAGCTTTAGAGATTCATCAACTTGAAGATCCGTACCTGTAAGGTTTCAAGCACTTTCATAATAATTTTAAGTAAGAAGGTACCTACTACTTCTCTGCAAATTTTTATCTCGCTAGACCGGCAAAATTTTTTCGCAATGCAACAGTTGTGTTTACTAATATTTGAACATTTCCAAATAATTTATTACCCACCTGCACAATTGCCATCTAAACCAATATTATTGACATTTAACATTTTAAAAATTATATTAATACGCAGGACCACTATCAACAAAAGAAAACACTGTTTTTAATGTAAATGTAAATAATCAATAAAACTGGAACGCTTTGCTTTGACGATCTGTTTATGACCTTGTCAAAAAGAACGAATGAAATAGATTGAAATTGGATAGGTCACATAGGCGTTTACGAAGTATGTTTCGGGCAGAGATTACAATTTATATTGGTAGCTTGCTAAACATATTTTTTCTTACATCTAAATCGTAATTATTTAGTCTAATGGATTCTCAGCGGCTGTGAATTTGTTCCTAACGTACTTTGTTATATTCTATGCTAGTAGCAAGACTGCTTAAACATTTACACAAGCAGATCGGTAGCGTCACGCAGCTGGATTCAGCAGACCCCAGCCAGCACATTGTGTATACCACAATCTTTCAAATTCCTTGTATAGATTTTCAACTTAATGACTATTCCTATAAGTCCCAAATTTGATTGAAAAAGTTTGACAGATTGTAGTAGCTTCAAATGTTGGCGTCTCATTTGGACCATAGGATCAGAGTTGTGTAGTTGTCCATTGACTTTTATAGCAAGTGATCATCACACCATAATGTGGTGTGTGCGGGTTCTCAGAATCTCATCAAGGAAAAAACAGCAGATATCCTTATGAGATAAAATTTAATAGTAAATATTTCACGTAACAAATGAAACTCTAAGTTAACACAGTTCCGGTTCTTTAACAAACAATTTATACTTGTATTAAAGATTATCTTTAAACTTAAAAGCAAACATGAAAGTCTATGGTTAAGCATAGAGCCGTGTCGGGTCGGCAGCGCCCTCTATAACTAACTGTCAGATGCCCTAATTTTCTTGGGTGGGCCGTTATCTTCATTATCATGTCGCCTTTTCTTGCCGTGGTACTTGTTACCACCTTTTCTGCCCTTATTGCTTTTGAAGTTCTTCATATTTTTTCGCCTCTTGGTCATTTCTTCGACTGTCTTCTGTAAATATGCCGTTTCCTCGTCTCCTTCAAGTACTTTGAACTCAACATCGGCTTCAGCGATCTTCATTTTGTTGTCAGTCATTTTCTCTGCTATCCCTTTCGCGGTGTCCTCCTTTGTGAGACGCACCCAGCCTTCTTTGTCGCCCACTTTGAAGTCTATGTATGCTATATCTGCACCTGGAAATAAAGAAATGTTGATCTTAGGTTTTTTTTCTATGCTGTGTCCAGACTTTTAGGACCTGCTTTTGATATCGACATAAGATGGCATGTTAGTTATTAATATTAACCTTACAATGACTAAGCAATAGGTGGCTATCGGGCTTGTATTCTTTTTCTATTGTGTCTCAAATCACGTGTTCGTGGATTTTCCCACTAAGACCTTTTAAAAATAAACCATATGAAAAATTGAGTTGCGTTGTCCCAACTCTGGTGTTTTATATGGAATTACTGTCAGAGGCACAGTCATACTAAAAGTTCTTACCTATAGTTGAGAGTGCTTCTTTGATGTCTTCCCTCTTCATCTGATCAGTGCCACCACTGAAGTGAAGAACTGTTCCTGTAGGCAATTTCAGCTCTTCCTTTTCGACCTGCAACAGAAAATAATTGGTATGTAGTCAGTTACTGGTTTCTGGTGGCCGTCATGCGTTTTGAATGTTTAATCTTTCTTCGACCAACCGACAGCCGGTTGTCGCGCTGCTATTGTCTTTCTATTGTGTCTCAAATCACGTGTGTTCGAAGGCTTAATACGGTATTTTACATCATCATCAATTGACATAATTTTATTTATTTATTTATTTATTTATTTATTGACATAATTTTGAAGAGGTGTCAACTTCAACTTTTATGTTTATTATGGCAATCCACCGAATTTTCGGTGATTTCTGCCAATGTCCAGTTTGAAAATAATATTTCAGTTTAAATGACAATTGTACGGTTATTAAATTATAGTATGGAGATCATACACGTGTTCTTATAACCAAGAACACGAGATGCCTCCTTGAAGAGGTGTCACAGCGCGATTCCAATGTGTATGGCAATGTCACCTTATGACGTCACTTAGTTTACAACACAATTGGCTAACTATTTATTGATTTGGTTTAGGCGCATTAGGGCTAATTCTCGTTTTGGCAACCGACTCTCAAATGGACTACTTCTCATTATGGCTACTTCTCATTTGGGCTATTTCTCGTTTGGGCTACTTCTCACTTGGGCTACTTCTCATTAGGGTTATCACTCATTAAAGAGCTACCAGAAATTGATGATAAAAAAATTAAAACAAATAATGATTTTGATGTGGTAATCTTGTCATGTCATCTGTCAAGTGACATTACGTTTATTTGTTTACATTTGTTGTTTTCAACAAATCTTTAGTAAAAATTAAAGAATTACTATGAAACCACTGCAGTCACAATCCAGAAGCATTGTTTCTAACGTTTACTGATAGATCAAAGTCAAATCGTTTATTTAGAGTGTCCCACGGCTTTGCCACATGGAGGGAATGTACCCTAAATATTGTGGATAGAGCATTTTTTTTTAGCTACAATATTTAATGTACTTTCCCTCCATGTGGCATAGCCGTGGGACACCCTGTTTACATATTATGTTATATTCATATCAATAGATATGAAACAAAGTATCAACATTGGCGAGTCATACTAACCAGTCAACGCAAGCACACTGTCTAAAATCGGAAAACGTGTAAGCGTCACCTTCTTCTTTACAGATCTATCGGTAAACGTTAGAAACAATGCTTCTGGATTGTAACTGCAGTGGTTTCATAGTAATTCTTTCATTTTTACTAAAGATTTCTTGAAAACAACAAATGTAAACAAATAAATGTAATGTCACTTGACAGATGACATGACCAGATTACCACATTAAAATCATTATTTGTTTTACTTTTTTTATCATCAATTTCTGGTAGCCCTTTAATGAGTGATAACCCTAATGAGAAGTAGCCCAAGTGAGAAGTAGCCCAAACGAGAAATAGCCCAAATGAGAAGTAGTCCATTTGAGAGTCGGTTGCCAAAACGAGAATTAGCCCTAATGCGCCTAAACCATTGATTTTAAAGCAACTAATTTTACAGCAAATTGAAAATGAACCGGATTTATAGGGCCTTTGCCTTGCCTTCTCTGTATGAAAAGAGGCCTTTGCCCAGCAGTGGGACAGTTATAGGCTGGTATTATTATTATTATTATTTATTATAGGGCAGAAATTAAGAGTTTTTAATAGTGTTTTATATTTATTGGTTAATGATGTAAAATACCTTAATATCTTTTCTCACAAAGTCTGACAATCAATACAGTAGAGGGCCGATTATCCGAACGATCGCTTATTTGAATTAATCAATAAATTTTAAGCAAGAGTAGTGTATTAAAATTTCATATATCAAACACGAAAATCTCTATATATTTGTCATTAAAGAATTATATCTGAAATTATTTATCTTTTTATCTACAAAAGATTTGATTATTGCAAATAGTTTAAGAGTTAAAAAAACCTTGTAGGCTTTGCCAAATGTAAAACTATTAAGTCCATTCTTTGTCTACCACTGCCTTCGCCATTTTCTTTAAAACAACTTTTTGGGCTTAACATTATTGTGCCGGTTAGGATCATTTAGCTATTAGGATGGCAAAACAAACTTTAGACCCCATCATCACAGCATAGTTTAAAACACGGTCGCTTTCTTATGTATGCTAGGATCTTTAAAACTACGCAACGATGTAGATGCGTTTTTTTTTAATAGAGAGGAATGTTTACATGCATAATATAGTAGAGAAACGCCGGGAATTTACGAGCTTAGTAACACCCGTGTGAACATGGCAGGTCGCTAGTTATAATTTACGCTAAAATAAAATAAAAGAAGCTCACATTCTGGTCTTTGTCCTTATTCCGCTTGTCCTTCTGTTCCTTCTTGGTGGCATACTCTTCTTGCTTCTGTGCAATATAGTCGTCCTGCCATAAGATTATCAGCTCTGTTTCCTGGTATTCATGTGGTTTGCTTTCTATGAACTTTTCAGCCTGAAATTTTTGAGTAAGGTGGTTTTATGTTGTGTCTTATGTGGGAAGACATAAGGGCCAAATTTCATCAGGACACCAGTTAGCGAAACATGGCCGCACCACCAACAAGCACGACCTAATTTGCGCAACCTAATTAAATATATTGTATAGAGATACAATAAAATTAAACAGATTAACAGATTTTTGGTCGATTTGACTGATAGGAGTGTGTCACAGGTACGATTCCCTGTGCAAACTGCGTAATTTTAGCCTACAGTTATTTATACAATCTTGTTGTTTGTGCATGTGATTATATACATAATGTATGTCAGTAAATGCACCACAGAAAAAAAGCCTAGTGCCTAAACTAGGAAATTCGAAAGTTTATTCAGAAAACATCAAACATCTTGAAATATAAATTACCTGTTCCCTAGTCTTGAATGTAAGGAATATAGATCCCTTGAACATCCTCTTCTTTGAAGACCGTTCCTGGAATTTCCTCATGATAATGTTTTCAACTTGGTCATACTGTTTAAAATGTTTCAGAAGATCGTCCAGTGTGGCCTCTTTGGGGAATCCTTTAGCATAAACAGTCCTGTTGCTGAGTTCCTTCCTGCGTTCTTCATTCATCTCTGGGATTGGAACATCGGGACTTCGTCGCACTCTTTTGTTGTCCTCGGACATCTGTAATATTTGAATTGTAAGATTTTAATGACTTATTTATTCCTAGAATCTAAATGTTACTAAAATTTAGGACTAGTCTGTAGCACTATAACATTTACTACTTTTGTACAACGTAAATCTGCAGTAATGGTCAATTCATTATGGACCAGTGACCAGCTAAGGCCAATTCTATGTTGAGACACCCTCAACATAGAATTGGCCTTAGCTGGTCACGGGTTTGAATCTGAGCAAGTCCAACATGGTTTTTTTTTCATGTCAAATAATATACTAATTTCCAAATCCATACTAATATTATAAATGGGAAAGTGTGTCTGTCTGTCTGTTTTTCTTTCTTTCACGGCAAAACGGAGCGACGGATTGACGTGATTTTTTAAGTGGAGATAGATGAAGGGATGGAGAGTAACATAGGCTACTTTTTGTCTCTTTCTAACGCGAGCGAAGCCGCGGGCAGAAGCTAGTAATATAATATATGTGGGAATGGGTGAAGGAAAACAGCCAGTAAACATTTTCCCTTGCCTTTTCTGTAAGAGAGCCTTTGCCCTGCAGTGGGACAGTAATGTTGGTTTTATTAATAAAATTCAATAAAAAAAAGTAATTGTCTAACCTCCAATAGTCCACTGGTAGACTTATTCAGAGCTTTGCCAATAATTTCAGTGTCCTTAGTCAGCTTGGCGAGTCGGTTGAATCTGGTGAGGATGTCCAGTGGCACCCAACCTTCATCTAGCTTGACTTGTTCACGCAGGAACTTATCACGGGGCAAGTTCAAGTCCCCTGGAAACCGTAGATGATTATATATTAATATGTGAAGCAAAAATGCTAAATGGCTAAAATGGAAGTGGGTCGGATACGTAGACAGGCTGAAAGAGGATAGATGGACAACAAGAGACACATCATGGAAAGGCCCAGCAGGAAAACGCCAAATAGGCAGACCGCATGCAAGGTAGGCAGACGAGATTAGACATTTGCATGATTTGTAAAAAATTTCTTTGTTAAGCTAAGTCAATACTGCTCGAACTTGTAAGAATTTTTTTTTTCTGTGACGATCTGCAATCAGTAGCAAACTATAAGCAGATTTAGTGTAGGTGCATTTCGGGTCAAGAGCGTTCTCCAGTGAGAACAGGTACTCTTCTTTACTACAAAATGTCTGTGTGTTTTTGTAGTAAAGAAGAGTAAGAAATATAAGGCTTTTTTTTATTTATGTGAAGCAAAAACTTGAAGATGTATGATTAATTTAGTACAGATTATTATACTAGCTGTTTCCTTAGGTTTCACTCTCACTATGTTAGGTTTTCGGTTCCTGCTGGGCTGCCGAGGGTCATAGCATGATGATAATGATAATGTTATTACAATACATTATTTTTAGAAAAAACATTGCTAGAGACCAGGAATTTCTATGTTGTAGGTACAGATACTTGTTTTAGGCGGATTTTAAGCAAACATTGCCAGTATTGTGAAATGACATACAAAAATATACAATTCAGTTGATTGAGCCTGCTAGCTTGTAACAATGAGTCATTTATGGACCCTGTGGGTGCTTATTCAGTAGTTGTTAGTACCAAAATACAAAATTGCACTGGATAATGTTATCAACACACACTGGCCAATGTTTTTAGGGGAACCCCTTTACTGACTCAAGCAATATATTATAGAATTATTGATTAGTGCTTTAATTGCAGCATTTATTTAAGAAGTACTATATTGTATGTATAATATACATGTTCTGAATACTTACCTACTGCTCTATAGTACCTACATTGTTGCTGATTACAATAAAATTATCCATGTCTGATATTTCGTAGGTGCATAATAAACAATGTTTGTAAGCGTGCATAAGACCTTGGCGGGACGCGTCTTCTACTTATAAAGTCTACGTCAGCCGAATGCAATAGTATTACTCACCAAAATAGTACTCCACCTGACGTATGATAGAACTCTCCAACTCCGAAGTTTCTTCGTCCACACTCTCTTCTTTCTTAATATTCCCCTCTCCATTGGTCTCAGCAACTGCTTCCTTCACCTCAGTCATGTTTATAATACTGCAAAATAGAGCCAAAATGTAAACCCCAAAATCCATGCGTCGCGACGGTTTTCTAAAATGGCGCTATCGATTGAAACACTTACTTCTTCTTTATCTGATGATAATTACACAGAAATGAGAATCCAGGTAATACAATCGAAACTATTAACGTTAAGTCAATGGATTTAAGCTATTTCTTCAAGAAAAACACGTGTTCTGATTTTTACCACACGCGGCCGGCACGAAATAAAGGGGGCAGCGGGACGGGGGGAGGGAGAGATGGGGGAGATGATGTTTGATGTTTCGTTCTGAAACTAGAATCTTCAAAGGAGGTATTGATTTTCACTTTTTTAATGTTTTAATTCCTTTGCGCATGTCTACGACTAATTTATCAAATTCCACACCAAGGCATTTATGATGACTTTTGTAAAAGAAAATACACTCGTTTATTTTCCTTAATAAAATTCATTATATCTGATTACTGGAAATGACATTTGGTGCAAACTGCACAAGATTTTGTTGGCTAGATATTTTGTAACGCAAGTACATAATTGTGTTGTAGGAAACAAAGTTAACTGATGGCCTAACATAATTATTATGTATGACCAATCGTAAGTGGCCTGGCTAAATTCCGCTACCTACTTATAAAAAATATATATTTCTAAACGACCTCTCATTAATGGCTAATGTCTTGTCAAATTCAGTCTTTCTTTCAAAAAAAGTAAATAACAGTGAATCGAAAAAAGGCGGGAAATCGTTTGCATATCAAGGCGCGCTTTTCGATTTTAAAAAATTTTGTTGTTAATTTTGTACAATTTCTTTGTAAAATCTTATTTCTATAGTTAGTTTTAAGTGTAAATATATATTAAATAGTCGAAAATGGTGAAAAAAAGAAAGAGGAAGGAGGATGAGTCGCCACCGGATCTTCAGCAAGCATCAACCGATTCCGACTCAGCGGAATCGGCGGTAACATGTTCCTCTTACAGGGACGTAAATAAGAACAAGGACCCGAAGGATAAATACGCGGTCTATAAGGTAAAGGGTTACAGCCGTAAGTATCCGGAGGACACAACGAAAAAAGAGCTGGTTGTTTTCTTGAACCATGTTGAAGAAAATCGTTTTTTCACCGACAGAGATCGCATGGCGTTGTCGAAAGGCATACGCGAACACGGCGTTTCAGGCGTCTTGCACATGCGTTCAATAAATAAATATAAGGTTGGCATCACATTTGATCTTCCAAACAACGCCAATATGTTCCTCAAAAACAAAAAAATATTAGATCAGTTGGGTCTTAAAGCATCCATCCCTGCTGTTGATACAGAGGTTACTGGAGTTCTCACTTCAGTTCCTGTAGATATGTCGAATGCAGATATATTTTCACTGATAGGAAGCTCGAAAAATGTTGTACAGGTCAGGCGCTTTATGCGCAGGGTAAAGAGCTTCGGCAGTGTAGAATTCACACCTACACAAGCGGTCGCTGTTACCTTTGCGTCCACTATTCTTCCAGCTTATATATGTCACCGGAAAATAACAAGATCCGTAAGTTTATCAATCTACTAGGAAGTTTATAAACTTCCGTAGGATTCTAAACGGGAGATAAATTGTAATATTTTACGTCCACATTTTCGTAAATTTATCAATTTCCGACGTCATACGGTAAATTTATAAACTAACGGATATCTATTCGTAAGATTTTATATAGTTCGACCAATCACAGAAACTCTTTTAAATATACGCATCTTTGAAATACGTAAAATAACACACTGCTCTCTGATTGGTCAACGTTCATAGCTTATGTTCCGTGGCGAACAATGGCGGCCGCGAAGAAGGAGAAGTGTCACGTGACAGTCAACCAATCAGATCGCGCGTAGCGTTTGGTTGCTGCTTACTTATTATTTTACGAGTGAGTTCAGTAAGTTTATCAATTTACGAAAATGTGGACGTAAAATATTACGATTTATCTCCCGTTTAGAATCCTACGGAAGTTTATAAACTTCCTAGTAGATTGATAAACTTACGGATCTTGTTATTTTCCGGTGACATATATACTTGGACTCATGGCGTCACGAGGTGAAAACTTATATTCCACCTGTTAAGCAATGTCTGAAGTGCCTACGGTATGGTCATATTGCAAAATTTTGTCGCAATACGGAGGTATGTTCGATCTGCACATTAAATCATAATTTTAAAAATTGTCAAGTTGACCCTAAGGACGCTAAGTGTGCGAACTGCAAGGGTGATCACATAGCTATTTCCTCAGTTTGTCCATTAAAAAAACAAAAAATCGAAGAAAATAAAATAAAGTCAAGAAACGCCACATATTCTGATCTTTTTAATGTAAATGCTTTTCCAGCTCTAACTGCAAAAAATTTAGATGTACAAATTAATAATTTAATGAAATCTGATAAATTTATAAATATCTTAGTAGAAACAATTACCAAAATAGTTAGTAATAAAGATGCCCCTATAAACTCATCTTCAATTAAAGAGGTTTTAAAAACAACTCTTAGTAACAAAATTCCCTCACCTACATAATGGATTTATCAAATTTAAACATAATGCAATGGAATGCACAAAGCCTCAATAGCAACAAACATATATTTATAAATTTCCTCTATACGTACAATATTCACATTGCAATAATTAGTGAAACATGGCTCAAACCAGAACAAAACTTTAAAATTAAAAACTATAATATTGAAAGAAATGACTGTGGCAACAAACACAATGGAGTTGCCATTATTATTCATAAAAGTATTAATTACACTAAAATTAACACTTATTTTGACAATTCTTTACAAAATATCTGTGTAAAAGTTCTAATTAATAATAAGGAAATAAGTATAGTCAGTTTTTACAGTCCTTCGATTTCTAATCCAGCTTTCAATAAAGATAATTTTGATTCATTGGTCAAGTCTATTCCTGGTCCTTTTATATTTGCTGGGGACTTTAATGCTCATCACACATCTTGGGGTTGTGGTTCTGATTCTCCACGCGGTCGAAATATTTTAGAGGTCATTGACGAAAATAATTTAATTCTTCTTAACAATGGTCAGGCAACAACAGTGGGCTCTTTAACTTGGCGTGCGAATGCATTGGACTTGTCTTTAGTCTCTCCATCATTGGCACTTAATTGTGAATGGCACATGCATGATAGTCCTCTTGGTAGTAGTTACCACATTCCTGCAATTATAAAAGTTACAATGAACAATAGTCAAAATGATTCCTATAGAGATTGTTCTAATGCTGAACATTTGCCTGTCTATCCAAATTACAAAATGGTGGACTGGCAAATGTTTAGTAATAAGGTGGATGAAATTTTAGTTGATTTCAAAACAGATAACACAAGTCCTCTTGATTTATATTATCATTTTTGTACAGTTTTACGCACAGCCGCTGCTAATTCCATCCAAAATTCGAATGGCAATTTGAATGCCAGCAATCGCTCATGTCCCACAAATAAGAATAAAAGACCTTCCCTTCCTTGGTGGAATCAAAAATGTACAGAGGCTGTATCAAATTTCAAAACAGCTTACATTAATTTTAAAAATAACCCATCTGAAGAAACATATATACAGTTTAAAAGACTTCGTGCACTTAAAAAATTAATTATAAAAACTGAACGACAAAAAAGCTGGTTGACTTTATGTGAAACTTTCAATAGATGCACACCAATATCTATTATATGGAACTTCATGCGCAAATATAATAAAACATTTAATTCTAATAATCATGAAAATGACGCCTGGATTTTAGATTTTTTGAAGAAATACTCACCAGATTTTGTGTCTAATGCTCCAAGATCCTTATTTAATAATACAATCAAGTCCAACTCGTCCAATCATAGTTTTCTGCTAGATCCTTTTACAATCAGTGAATTAATATCTGCTATTTCATCTCGAAGAGACACTACTCATGGTCTAGATGGCATGCCATACATTTTATTTAAAAAACTTAGCATTACTGGTCTAAAAATATTCATGAAAGTCCTGAATTTGCTATGGGAAAACAATATTATACCCCAAGACTGGAAAGTAGATTGTCTTGTACCAATTTTAAAACCAGACAAACCCAAATCTTGTCCTGATTCTTATCGTCCCATAGCACTTACTTCTTGTGTTGGTAAACTATTTGAGCAATTGTTGAAGCAGCGTTTAGAGTTTTATGTTGAAAAAAATCATATTCTACCTTCTAATCAATTTGGATTTCGTAGAAATCGGTCGGCTAGAGAAAGTGTCTGTCAGTTGCAGCTTGATATACATTATGCTTTATTGGCCAATGAGAATTTGGTTGGAGTTTTCTTTGATGTCGCTGGGGCTTTTAATAGCGTTAATATAGATATTTTATGTCATGAACTATTACAAATAGGGATCAGTGATAAATTCATAATTTGGGTCAGAAACTTTCTGTGCAATAGAGAAGTATTTGTTAAATTTAATAGACATCTTTACGGTCCTAGAGTTGCATCTAAAGGAGTTTGTCAAGGAGGTATATTATCACCATTATTATTTATATTGTATATACGTAGATTAAATTTAATTTTAGGATCTCAGGTCAAAAATTTACAATTTGCAGACGATTTAGTAGTTTATGCTTCTGGAACCAATTTAACGCAGGTTGTTCAAAAAGTCAATGATGCCCTGACAAATCTGTACAAGTTTTTCTCATATCTTGACCTTAATGTCAATCCATCTAAATCTAAAGTGGTAGTATTTGGTAAACAGTGTCATCAAATGCCCCTCGTACAATATAACAATTGTGCATTGTCTATTACACAAGAAGTTAAGTTTTTAGGGATTCTATTTACACATAATTTAACATGGAACAATTATATTAAACATATTATTAGTAAAGCAAATAAAGCTTACAATATATTGAAATCTTTAGCTGGTTCATACTGGGGCGCAGACCCAAAAATTTTGCTACTGCTGTACAAATCTTTAGTTCGTAGTCATTTTGAATATGGTTTTTATTGTTTCGCTGCAGATACTAAATTTGTAAATAGTCTAGATGTTCTACAAAATAAATGTTTGCGTGTTATCACTGGGGCATTCAGAAGTACTCCTATAAATGCAATGCAGATTGAATGTAATGTCCCACCATTAAAAATTCGATTTCATTACCTGAAAGAAAGATTCATATTAAAACTGTATAGCACATCCAATAATAGTCTTTTAGTCAATCTGTTGCAGTCCAATCCCAGTTTGGGTATAAAACCATTTTATTTGTTAGAGGACCTTCATAATTTCATAAACTTTATTAAAAATACAAATATATATCAATCACAACACATTCTGCCATGTTATCAAGGAACATTTGCTGCTAAATTTCCAGAAATAAATATAATTATAAAAAACAAAAAGGATCTTTCTTCAAAGGAGGAAGTTAGTGCAGTATTGTCAAAGTGGCCAGATCATAAATTTGTGTACAGTGACGGCTCGAAAAATGATAGAGCAGTGTCTTTTGCTATTTATGAGCCAATCTCAAACATCGGTATAGGTCGAAAAATTGACAAAAATGCTAGTATTTTTACAGCTGAAGCTGTTGCTATTTTGGGTGCTTTAAAACATATAAAAAATTGCAATTTAGGCCACAACAGGTGGTTTGTAGTAAGTGACAGCATGAGTGTACTTAAAAATCTGGCAAACAACAAACTACATGCTAACACTAATTACATTATCTACTTGATAAAAGAGTTATGGATAGAACTGTCTTATTCTAATATTGAAGTTGGTTTTGTTTGGGTACCTTCACACATTGGCGTTACAGGAAATGAAAAGGCAGATTATCTGGCCAAAAAAATCGTTGATCTAGATGAATTGATTCCAAATACTGATATGAGTATTTCCATACCACATACAGACGCAGTTAGTCTTTTAAAACAGCGTATGTATCAGGCGTGGGGAAGACATTCCTACCAGTCCACACATGTAGAAAATAAAGGCACTTGGTTTGCTACTTTGGATGTACAAATTAACTCTATACCTTGGTTTTGTAAGAATAGCAAGTTTATAAATAGAAAATTTTATTCATTTATTTGTCGTATGCGTTTCGGTCACTGTCGTTTAAATTATCATCTTCATCGTCTTAAAATGGTTAACTCGCCTTATTGTGAATACTGTCAATTGGAAAAAGTGCAATCTTTACATCACATCTTCTTTGAGTGTTCGTCTTTCAACATTCAGCGCCTTGTGTTGTCGGATGAACTTTTGAAAATTTATAAAAAACCTGATATGGTCCCGCAATGCATTCAGGAGCTACTTATGAATGCCTCAACTTATATATATTTGTACAAATTTATATTAGAAACTGTAAATGAGATTAAGGCTATGCTTTTACATATTTTATGCATTTATAATATACTTTATTTAAACCTAAATAAATTGTGTACATAGTTTTGTAGGTTATATTTTGTGCTAGAGGAAACTAGGAAATAAGCTACGGCTACAAATAAATTTGACATGTTTGTTCAAGTCATGTTTGACTTGACATTGACAATGACGCTCACGGATTTGACAAAAACTAATGATATACCTACATAACGGACATGAATAATTACATTGAATGGACTTATAACGAAAGACGATAAAAAAATAAAATTAAAATACTAAAAAAGGAAAAAATATATGAGAAATAAAAACGAAAGACAATATTACACAAATATATCACGGAAGAAAATATCAAGACGAAAGACTAGGCAATATGGTTGAAAGACTATAGCCTTCCCATTAGGGTAAAAAAAAAAAAAAAAAAAGTAAATAACAGTTGTCAAAGTCAAAAATCATACATACTTAAAATCAAAACAAAGTCGGAAACTCAAAAAAATATAACCTCATTACTAAACGTGCGACTTAATTAAGTAATATGGACAACATGGAATAAGTTTGTAAACATGGGAGTTCGAGGTTTGACAACTTATATTAACCACAAAGAGCATGCATTCCTGCAAGATTTTTTATTGCACGACTGTTGTTTGATCATCGATGGACACAGTTTATGTGCACAATTATACAGATTATTAAATTGTTTTTCCGCTTTTGGCGGGGATTATGACAAATTCTTCTCTTATGTTCGAAATTTCTTCAAGAACTTAAGAAAATGCAATATAACTGCCTACGTTTTGTTTGACGGCAGTTTTGAACATAGGAAATTGAGAACTGCCTACAGCAGGCTAAGGTCGAAAATTTACGGCGCTTCTAAGCTCGACCCAGTAACTCAAGGGAGCATACAGATTTTCCCGCTCTTATTTCGGGATGTATTCATAGAAGCCTTGGTAGATATGAATGTGCCATACACAGTCTGCGAGTTTGAAGCTGATGATGAGATTGCAGCAATGGCCAGGCACCTAAACTGCCCTGTCCTAAGCTATGATTCAGACTTCTTCATCTACAATGTCCTTTATATCCCTTTTAATACTCTGGATTTCAAGCCAAAGCCTGTGGAAATAGATGGCACAAAAACTTTTGTTTTGGAATGTAAAATCTATAAAGTAGAATACATGGTCAAAAATTTTGGAGGTCTAAAAGAAGAATTACTGCCATTACTAGCAACACTATTAGGCAATGATTTTGTTGAGAAGAAAGTTTTCAAAAAGTTCTTCTCACAGCTTAAGTTACCGAAGACAAAAAAAAAAAGTAATGATCAACAAAAATGTATCCATGGCTTATTCCAGTGGCTTCGGAATGAAACTTTAGAGACTGCAATAGAAAAAATATTGGGTAGATTGAAGAAGAGGCAAAAACAAAGAGTTCTTTATGTAATTAAAAAAAGTATTGACGGGTATCACAGTAAACATTGCAGATCATTGAAATACTTCAACATTGCGGAAGATGACAATCCTGATTCTGATTGGAAATTGCCAGAAGACTTTGAAAATAAACTTTTAGCTGAAGAAGAACCAAATGAGAATGACTGTGCAGAAAACGAAAATAATAATAATTCTTCAGACAATGAAGAAGTTTCTTCACAAAATGAAGAAGATAATGGAGAAGAAGAACTTGAAATAAGTGATGGTGAAGAGAATCAAATAGATCTTGGTGTACCGGAATGGTTTGCTAATGGAATTCGCCAGAATCGTATTCCTAAAACTTATATCAACCTTTTTACGCACCATCTGTTTTTCTGCTCACCCCAAGCTGAAGACTATGATGATGAAGACTCCTTTCTCTGCTGTTTACCTATATTGAGATATGCTTTTGATATGTTAACAGATTTTTCTGAAGAGAATTGTGTTTATGTAAGTCGGGAGAAGAATACTAGTTATAAAAGAATTTTTGTTGGTCAAGATATGAGTATTTCAAGACCTTTTGATTTACCATTTTGTGAGCTAACAGACGAACAATTAAAGTCATGCTTTCTACATTTTTTTAAAGATCAATTGAAAGAATTAGATCTGAAATTAGTAGAAACTCTGCCATCTAATTTTCAACTGTTTTTTATAGCCATATTATTTTGGGTAGCTAAATGTGAAGTGCCACTAGGAAATATACATAGCCTTCTAATCTGCTACGTAATGCTAGAAGCTATAGACGAAAAAACCGGTACATTCAGAGGTCATTTTCAATTCAATAACAAATATTCAAAAAAAGTTGAAGAATTAAAGAAATCTCCTACTACCCTCCATTTTGATGAAAGCGAATTATTTTTGAATAAAAACAAAGTGCAATATGAGGACAGTTTGATAGCTGCTCATGTTTTATTAAAACATTTTGAATTGGATGATAAGATCAAAAAGAAACCTAAGAGTTATGATGTTAAAAAGATGCATTCTTTTGCTCAATTTCAGTGTTGCTTGCATCATATAAATAGCCTAAATGTATTGTGTAGAAAACCCTTTGAAAGTACAAAGTACTCGAAAAGTTTTAATGGAACTTTTGTATATAACATAGCTGTGAAAATAGAGAACCAGGTTGACCCAAAGGTCTATTTGGAGCAGTATCTAAAAGGTGCTACTACAGTTATTTTGTTTTATAAGAGTTTATGCAGTATTTTTGAAAGAAGTGCTGAAAAAATGGGATTAACGACTGCTCAATGGCAAGGGAAGAAAAGGAGGCGAAGAAAGAAAAATACGGAAGATGATGAAATCAATTTTATTGTAAAAGGTTTTGAATCAGAGGTAGTTATTTAAAATATTGATTTCTTAAATATATTCGTTTGTACTTTGAATTATCTTTTTTTTTGTAATTGAGTACTATATCTCTTTTTAACCGACTTCAAAAAAGGAGGAGGTTCTCAATTCATCTGTATGTTTTTTTTTTGTATGTTTGTTACGCGATATCTCCGTCAATTGTAAACGGATTTTGATGGTTCTTTTTTTTTTTGATAAGTCATGATTCAGGGGTGGTCCCATATAAATTTTGTGGCGATCGGTTCAGTGCTTCTCGAAAAATTCACCAAGAACAAAAAAAAATGACGAAATATTCGCTTTTTCTTTCAAGTTTCTATTTTCGCTATGAAAGATACTATACACAGTCAAACATTGGGTGTCGACACTAAAAAGTAATAAATAAAAAACTTTTTTCAAAAAAATAATAACCGCCTTCAAAAACTAAAAACCCTAAAATAACTAAAATTTCGGAAGTCGGTGGCTTCTCTTCTGCCATTCAATTTGTGTTGCCACCGACTTCCGAAATTTTTAGCTACCAAGTACTGCTTGTCTAACTGTAGAAACCGGAATACATGTCCCACTCTTGGACAAAGGTTTCTGATTCATTCAAAAAAGACCATGATCATCACCAGGTCCTCAGGTGAAGGGCCTAGAGGGGCAACTTATGGACGACTAGCTTTTGCCCGCGACTTCGTCCGCGTGCAATAATGGTTCCCGTTCCCGGGTGATTTCCGGGATAAAAACTATCCTATGTCATTTCTCGGGTCTCAGACTATATCTGTACCAAATTTCGTTGAAATCGGTTCAGTGGTTTACGCGTGAAGAAGAGACAGACAGACAGAAAGAGTTACTTTCGCATTTATAATATTAGTACGGATAAGAAAAAGTATAAATAGCAAAACGGACGAAGTTTTATACACACTGACAGTGCGAGTCTTCTTCCACCTTTACAGCGATTATAATGCAGACGGCACCAAGTCCGATGTGTAAAGCTGAGGCTAAATAAGTTGGTCAACTTTAACATAAGTTAATAAATAACAAAATTCAAAATTCAAAGCATTTATTTCACTTAGACCATTACTTATGAATTGTCAAAAGAGTCGGTCGGTTAGTCAGAAAAGAAAAGTGACGCTAATTGCCTGTTCCAAAACGTAGATCTCTATGGAGAAGAACAGGCAAGAAACTCCACGGACACACTTTTTAAAAAAAATCATGCTTTACAAAATCTTGGTTACATTTTCTTTTTGTTGCTTCTACATGTGAAAACAATGTACTTAAGCATGTAAAAAAATAATTAAATACAAAATTAAAATAAAAAGTCAGTAACGTCTGAAAATTTCGTGATGGCCTAGTGGTTAAGGCAATCCATGCAAGAGGTTGTGGGTTCAAATCCGGGCAAGCCCCAATCTGATTTTTTAAGTGGAGATGGAAAGGGATTGAGTGTGACATAGGCTATTTTTTAGTCAAAAGCTAATCACTACAAGTATAAAACAGTCGCTATCCTCTGTCTGTCCCAATGTATGCTTAGATCTATGCTTAGATCTTTAAAACTACGCAACGGATTTTAATGCGGTTTTTTTAATAGATAGAGTGATTCTTAAGGAAGGTTTATATGTATAATACATGCATTATGTACCTAGTAGAGAAAAGCCGGGAATTTTAAAGATTTGTAACACCCGTGCGAAGCTGGGGCGGGTCGCCAGTTATTTATAAATCCAGATTTCTTTACGTTGTTTGTCCATCGGCTATTGTAATAATTAATTAATGTTGTTGATGTGTGTTTTAAGGTCACAGTTATCTATTGTGCCTGGATGAACGCTTGGCTGCTGTGCAACAAATCTAGCTTGGCTTAATTAGGCTTCATTTCTGCACAGGACAATTTTTTTTGACCTACCTTAACATTAGTTATTTTGATAACTAATTTGAATATCATAACCTCGGTCATAACTGATGCCCTTACTAATAATCACTGCGTAAAGTTATGTCATGAATAAAGCCTGTGTAACCATACATTTTTTGACGTATAAACCTGTCATAACTTTATGCAGCGATTATTAGTAAGGCGCTGAGTGTGTACCTATCTATTGTGGTATTTTACTTTTGTTTTCGAAACATTGTTTTCTATTTTCTTGTCGAAGTTACATTTCGGAATGAAAGATTAGATACAACTATCCGTTTTATTTACTTGTAAATGCCGTTTTAAAATACCTTTTTAATGGCCTAACTAAAATAATTGGTTTATTGTTTTTCTTTCTATTGTGTCTCGTATCACGTGTGTTTAAAGAATTAATTAAATAATAAATAAATAAATATACTGGGACAACTCACACACGGTCATCTGATCCCAAGTTAAGCTCTGCTTAGAGCTTGTGTTATGGTAACCAGACAACTGATATACATACTTATATAATTTTATAAATACCTACTTACATATTATAGATAAATTACACCAAGACACAACAAACAATCACGCTCATCACACAAAGTTTGTTCTGGGTGGGAATCGAACCCACGACCTCCGGCTTAGCAGTCAGAGCTACTAACCACTACACCAACAGGCCCGTCAAATTAAATAGGTAAGTATAGTGTTCTACAGTAACTTCTGCCTTTCAGGTGTCAATGTGAATATTATATTAGGAAATTAAAAAATAAAATAACACAAAGTAAGTTTCTACTTACAACTATAATAATTTTAATCATTTTTTTTCATAAATACATATTAACTTAATTTTGTTCATACTAACTTACAGCACTTTCTTAACTACATTCGAATGAGATACACTTGTTTTCTTCGACACCATCGTGTCCAATTTTTCCCCAAACAGGTAAAAACCCATTCCCAATAAAGCACTACCAACAAAGTAGAGCGCCTTTGTGGTCCAACTGACCACATACAGGAATGGGTAGGGCCATATTCCGTACTGGAAGTATACCATATGGATGTACCCAGTGTAGATAGCAGTGATGAAAATCGCTACTGAAAACCCGGTACTTTTCGACGGATAATTCCTGTTAGTAACGAGTAATTCGATGAGAATTATTGGCAAAATTAATGTGTGCATTACGTGGTTCAGCCACACTGGGAATGCTTTTTCGGCGAATTCCGGGAATATTGCGCTTTTGGCGAAGGTGTAGAAGATCCAGAAGACTAGGACCACGTATAGTGCTGTGCAGAGAGTGATGCTGAAGAGTACATCCCGGATCTGGCGGATGAGGGGCGGTTTCTTGGTGTCTGCGTTGGTCCCGAAGAAGTCGTTCAGGAGGGAGACGATGAAGTAGACCGTTTGGAGAACCTGGAAAGATGACGTTTTATTATTAAGTGCATAGATAATTAACACGAATGGAACACTTGGTGTATAAGTTTTTTATGTCACACGTGATTCGATACACTAAAGAAAGACAATAGCAGCACGACAGCCGGCTGTCGCTTGGTTGTCGAAAGGTTAAGGTTAGTTTTAAAAAGGTTGTGTAGTTATAATCGGATGCCTTAAAAAGTAAAATGGAAGTATGTTGGTCTATTGAAAAAAAAAATCGGCTTTGGCTGAAAGTAGTTTTTACGCAGCGGTGGTGGCCCTTGTTCTATTTACAAAGTAAATTGAAAGTAGAGGTTTTTGGCGTTAAACCAGAAATGCAAGGTATAAACAAATACATACATATTACTGCATAATTATTGTCAATACGAAATTATTTACAAGCAAATTTATTTTTTTCGTCTTCCCTTAATATTTCGAACACATGTGATTCGAGACAAAATACAAAGACAATATCCAGCCCGACAGCCGGCTGTCGATTGGCCGTCGAAAGTTTAAGCAAAAATACTCAGCCAATTCCGATTACTTATTTGATTGTCATTTGTCATAGTATTTTTGAATGAATATCTCTGATATGTAATTATTGAATTGATTGCAAACGTTATCAGTTAAATTCTTGGCGCGAACAACAATAATGTCTATCTATTTATAGGTATTGTTTTATCAAATTGATAGAGTTAGTTTATCGTATTTATAAACATGCGTCTGGAGATAAGTTATTTAGTTACTTATCATTGTTTTCTGAGATTGAGAAAAAATAAGTGTACTTAGTATTCGTGCTTTGGCTAATCAATACTTGCTGTAAGCTGAAGGGAAATATGCACCTACTAAAAAAGCTCGACACACTGTATAATATATAATGAGGTATATAGGTACTACTAACTGTGCCTTGGTATAAAAAATATACTTTGACTTTTTATTTTTTTCGGTGAGTTGACGGTTACCAAGTTTTGACACTTGCCGGGGTTGCGGAATAGTTATCGCGGCCCCAGAACATAAAGGGCAACCGAAGGAACAAAGGTGGGTTTTAGTCATTAAAAGTCTGACACTAAGGGCGTGGGAAGCCATTTGATAATTTTCCATCCATAGAAAAACCAACTTGCTGGTTTTTATAGACAAAAAAGCTACTAACTTTTTAATATTTGTTTACTGACTAAGTTTGAAATATTTACTTGCGTGCGTGCTTTTGCCTACCTATAATGTCACGCTGAAAACAGTCTAAGTAGGTAATTAATAAGATGCTTTATAGATTGCTTGTGCAATATGCACCTTGGCCATTTCAATCAACTACAAAATCGACACATGCATTTCACTGCAAGTGGGTTGAATTAGATTTTCAATTGCACTTCAATTGCTGGTAATTGTCATGACATCATATTAGTTTTATCGTATCAATGACTAGCTGTTGCACGCGGTTTTACCCGCGTATTGACAGGTTTTTGGTCAACTGCTCCACTCTTTTTGGTCATAGCGTGATGTTATAGTATAGCCTATTTAACTCAGGGATAATGCAGCATTCTAATGGTGAAATAATTATCGAAATCCGTCCAGTCGTTTTTGAGTTTATTCGTAACAAACACGAATACACACAAATCTTTCCTCTTTATAATATATATAAGAACATAGTTATGATTTAACTTTTAAAAAATCAAAGTTGTTTTGTTTTCGTTAGACTACTAAAAAGGTTCATTGGAATATAATTTTTAACCAGTAAGACAGTTGTATTTAGTCGCCTATTCCAAAAGGTAATTTCGTTAAGGGACGAATAAGCAGGTGCTTTTTTAGTGGAGTTCTACGTTCAGCAGTGGATGATATAATATGATAGAGTACTATCACTACTATCATATAGGTAACTTGTAACATTGGTCTAGAGTTTTCTATGTACTAAATTTAAGGTCGATAAGACTATGATCAAGTAAAACAGCTCTTTTAGAAACGAAAGTATTTATAAATAAAAAACAATTACTTACAAGAGTCCAAAAAGTGAAGAATATCGCCCGAGCTTTTAAAGGAATATGCTCAAATTCTTTCGCTGGATACGGAACTTCCACATATTTTTGATCGTACCAAAAGGTGAACGAATATAAACTAATTACGGACAAATGAAATAAAATTAACTGCATTTTAATAAATTATTTAAAATTCTATAAATTTTTAAATAAGTATTGCAACACTTTTTTTAACGTCTGTATTGATCGACGTCGCTCGCAACACTGCCATAATTTGAACATCGAACGCTTTTTATTTATTTAGATTTGTTCAGCTCCTTATCGGTACTACGGCCAATAGTGGTGATAATACCTTAATTATACATTATCCATTATTGAAAGATCCATTGCTTCTTTTGTGTAGAAATCGGTTTAAAGTTGTCGTTGAGTCGCCAATGTATATAGCGGGGCCACCAATGTTGGCTTGGAAACAGGTGTGAAATAAAAGTTAGGTAATATTTTTTGTAATTCATAGAAGATAGTGGCATGATTAAGGACGAAAATAAATGTTGATTCACTATGTACTTACCTATCTATGTACCTACTTATCTATAATATTATATTTTCTTATTTGCCTGAGACTGGACATTTAATTTAATTAGTTTGCTACCTAATTATTTTATTAAAAGCCTTATGTTAAATAGTCGAGCTGTCTTGGGTGCTCTTCAGGCTTCATTTCTGCGTTTAATTTACTTATTTCTTGTAAATAATGAAGGGTTTAAGAAACCAGTCTTAGACTTGGGGTTTAGTTTGTGAAAAACTATTTTTTTATTCTGGTCACCTATCGGCGTTAAATGAAGACATAGGTGCTGATTCTCTTATTCACAAACTAACGTAAATTTAAGTTAAGTGCATCTTTCTCTTTCCATTTAATTAAGAAAAGGACAGAAGATAAAATATTAGTTAAGTCCTGTCAAATTTAGACACTCCATAGATAATTTAGACGAGATTTAAAAACATGGCGTCTAAATATACGTCAATTTTCATAGGCGCTGTCTAATTTGACAGGATTAAACTAAAATGTCTGTCCTTTTCTTTAAGAAATGGAAAGAGAAAGATACATTTAACTTAATTTAGTTAGTTTGTGAACAAGAGAATCAGCACCATAATGTAACCAAAAAGTGGTTTCTTTTGTAGTACTTATGAGTGTCAGTAAGAATTTTTGATCCGATTTCATTCTCTCGTTTACGGAGGTCTCAACTAATAAATACCGTCAGTTGTATGAAAAAACAGCAAAAATAATATAAATAGTTTGGGATAATCAACACACGGCCATCTGATCCCAAAATAAGTGGAGCCTATGGTAAACAGGCTCCGTCCATGCCCTCGGGCTAGTCTGGGACCAAGAGCAAGCCCATAATAAAAAAAAAAAAAAAAAAAAACAACAGATCACTGATCATAATAAAATAATTTATTCATTTTGTTAATAAAATACATTCCGATACAGATGGTCTAGGTGGCTTATGATTTGGCCTGGGTGGATCGTTAAACTCACGACGAAGCTTAGCAGTCAGGGCTCCTAACCATTAGACCGATCGGTCAAACTCAATGCTTGAGTACCTGGTGTGAAATTTCGTACCTACATATCGAAAGAAATTGAAAAAAAAAAACAATACTAACATTATAACATACATACATAGAAAGCTGAAGAGTTTGTTTGTTTTCCCTAAACGCGCTAATCTTGGGAACTGCTGGCCCGAACTGGAAAATTCGTTTTGCATTGGATAGCCCATTTATCGAGGGTGGTTATAGCTAACATCACGCTACCACCTAAGTAATCGGAGCAGTAATATAAAACGTACGTGAGAAAGTGCGTGACAGACACGGCAGTGCTGACTGTCGGTTGGTCATACATTTTGTATGGCAATTTTACCTTACGACGTTATTGTTAGCTTAGCAATTGAGCAGCTATTATTGATTTCAAATCAGCAAAAAATCCTATTTTATAATAGGTAAATTGAAAATGAACCGGATTTTTTGCACTAAAATCCAAAGAGGTTTTATCTGTGGAGAATTGACAGCCATTTTGGCGCGTCAGTTGAACTGACGTTCGTCCAAAATTTGACCGTGAGTCGACCAGAGTTGGTTGGCCGCCTAAACCATTTGGAGTGACGCCACAGTTTTACGACTAGACTGACGCGAAAAATTACCGTCAAAGCCACCTTTACATTTATTGGTGTACAATACCATAATGTAACTTTTTGACATATCTGTCGGATTGACGGCTTTATTCAAATGCTGCATAATTATCTCGTCCTCCGATTTTATCACCGATCGGCTACAACTGAAACATTTTATCAGTAACCCTTTTCTCCAAACGTTTAAATGTCATATTATTTCTATATTTTAACTACAGACCATAGATAACATACAGATAACGGTTGCACCTCCGGTTTGTGGATAAAAGAGGTTCAATAAGTCATAGATATTGATAGTTAAAAGCGATGTTTTAATTTAAAAAATAAATAATGAGATAAGCGGAGCCGGATGTGTCTGTTATGTGGCTGTCTCGGAGAGATATTTACGTTAAATATACTTAATTTTGTTATGTATTTATTATTCAGACATTACATAATACCTCTGGCTTTTCTGTTAGGTAATGGCAGAAGAGTATCTATGTCATTCTATTCTACCATATTTATTTATCAGCTCTGAGACTAAAAAGCAACCTATTTAAAGTTTGGTCATTTAATTACTTAACACCACGATTCGCGAAATAAAGAAAACAGGTAAAGCCATGGGTCCCGATTGCAATTCGTAAATTTTTAACAGTCGTAAACTGGCAGTCAAGCCTAGTCGGACAATCTGTGTAATAAAAGGGTCGCGAGTTATCTAGTTACTGGGTCGTGGAGGTCTGATAGGCAGTCACTATATGTAAAAAACTGATATTAGACAGCAATTCGACCCTACTAGAGTTAGGGAAAGGCGAGGTAGATTATGGATGACACAAGATTAGATAGATAGATAGATAGAATATTCTTTATTGAACACCAATAGAACAAAAACTGGGAAGGCCAATACAAACAAATATGCAAGAGTACAATAGGCGGTCTTATCGCTAAAAAGCAATTTCTTCCAGACAACCTTGGATGGAATCAAAATTTTTTAGAGTTGGGTAACGGGTAGTCTGTGGATGTTAGACATTGCTGGTTAGCATATTATCCGTAGTCAAGTGGTCATGGACTTTGAAGATATCCTACGGAACTCATAATAAACGCACAGTATCTATGGTTTACCTCGTGTAACGAAATAAATGACTTAATATTTACTAGCTTACTAGCTTTCGCCTGCAGCTTCACCCACGTTAATGTCGTTACTTTCATGCCCTATTTTACTCATTTAGGGTCGGAATTTGCCAAAAATCCTTTCTTTGTAGTTACCTACTCTTTCCAAAGAAACCCTGCATGTCTCGGGGACTATAGGCTCGGGCTGTGGACACACATTTGCCGATTATTTTGTGTAATCACTAAAAAGTGGAAAATAAAAACCATCACCATCTCCCAACTATATTGGGATCGGCTTTCAGCCTAACCGGATTCAGCTGGATACCAGTGTTTTACGTGAAGCGACTGCCTATCAGACCTCCACAGCCCAGTAACTGGGCGACACGATACCCCTTGGTTAGACTGGTCAAAATTTCTGGCATCTGACTCCCCTTTAACGACTGTCAAAGTTCTACGAATGACAACCGGGACCAACGGCTTTACGTGCTTTCCGAGGCACGTGATGTCAGTAATGTCCAAGATAAACTTTAAAAAGTCCGTATGAATTGGAGCTTGCCCGGATTCAAACCCACAACCACGAGAGGCGTCTTATTCACTAGGCTATCACGACACTTGGAAATAAAAACCATTTCTTCAAAAAAGAAAACCCTATTCTAAAACTTAAGTCGAAAAATAACTTTTTCGGCTTAAGTTTTCATTTGCTTTAACAGCAAGCCTGAAAGATAAGGCAAACCATAAACAACAGTTCAAAGTACAACACAAAATTGTTTAAATATATTAAATAATTAATCTGAATACCAAAGTCCAGTCGTTTATCATCGTAGACAAAATACTAGAGCTGTATTTACAGCTTTATTTAGCTCAAAATTTTCCATGAACTAAATAATTGATCTACCTTATTAATCGTGCATATGATTTATAATTATATTATACAAGGTTGATAGTCCGTGATTGGAACAGGCAGAGTAAAATAAAACTGCAAGTAAGAAAGTATGATAAAGTGAAAACTCGAGTGGCATTGGTGTAGTAACTAAGCGATTGACTGTAGCGATTTCGATTCCCGCACGAGACAAATATTGTTATGGTCTTCAGATATTTGTTCCGAAGGTTGTTTGTCTGTTTGTGTATGTCAGTTTTTAAACGCTCCTACAGGAGTAATTCCTAGTACATTTTTATATGTTCTGTTTTTTTTCTTAATTCGGTCACAAGGTGCTAAGAGGAGAAGAAAAATTAAGAAAAAAAAAATTACATGACAGCCATTACCATAACACAGGCGCTACTTAGTTTAGACTCAGCCCGCTCTAAGTTATCCAAAGATTTAAAAACTAATTCAGGTTAATAAACTCTCCCTACTCCGATGTCCGTAGATAACATCACCTTTGTACCCTGTCATACATTTGCCGAGTGTTATAGGCGACCGATAACATATTTGCAAGGATTATACGAGTCCAAAAGTCCAATATATATCGCGAAAAACAACCTTTGGACGGCCCTAAGATAGGACTATCTCGGTCATATTATGTTGTTTGGGTTTGCACTTAACAACCTTAAAATATGTTGATATGATATATAAATATTTTGAGACATAGTTCGCGGGGTTGTCGACATGTGTGGTGCGTTTGGCCAACGTTTTGGCGCTTTGGGCCAAGGTTTCGGCCAATGTTTGACTGTATAAGGAGTTATCAGTGTGATTAAATTTTTTTGGAAGAAATTGATTATGTCACGTAATCTAATTATTGTTTCTATTTATTTTCACAACCGGGCTTTGCTTGGTCAGGTATGGTAGTTAGCCTTATATCCTTATAGTCTTTTTCTGGGCTGAGTTGGCGTTTCGGCCGCTGTATTTCGTCCGTTCCAGTCGAAACAGGAATCTCTAAATTACTTTTAATATGTTTGAGGGGTGTTTTGGACGTTCCTTTTTTTGGCTAAATTTGTACGCTCAGAATGAAAAACCTTTTAATTCACACCATACATTATTTATTTTGTACGGAATAAAAAAGATTTTGACCAGAGCGGCCAACACTCATTATCTGGAATGCCTATTAAGCCCTTTTCTGATTAACAATCAACTAAACCTTCGAACACACGTGATTCGAGACACAATAGAAAGACAATAGCAGCACGACAGCCGACTGTCAGTTGGTCGTCGAAAGGTAAGACGATTTATTTTATAAAAATAAATAAAAAAATACTAAGGACTTCATTTAACTTGAGTTTCCTTATTTCCACTGCCGCAAATCACGTTATAACTAAATAAACCAGATAATCTTTCTTCCCCGTTTCAAATAAAACCGCAAATAAACCTATACGCACATATTTACCAGCAAATCGTTTTTCAATTTCACGCCTCTTGCCAGCAAATAATAAAACAGACTGTTTACATAGGGAATTTATTTACCTTTATCTCCGTGAGTCTGATACCTAATATTAAGAAAGAGAATATAATCTGGTGACGGTTGTGTCCACAGAATAGAGAAAAATTGTGGAAGTGGTATCCTGCTTCAGTACGGTAACCAGTGTCGCTGAACGCACAAACTTTAAATGATAGAACATGGAACTTTTTAATGATAAAAAATGAAATAATGGTATTTATTTTGTAAATTTGTTAAAAATCGTCATTATTATTATTTTTTATTTTAATCGAAAGCCGATTCCTCTGAAAAGAAATAACTGAAATAAACTCTTAAAGGTTAGTCTCTTTTAAAGTCCATACAATATTGCATTGGTCCAAAGCAAGGATCAAAAAGGTAAACTAAGCCATTAAGCAATAAGTCGGGCTAGTCTGGGACCAAGAGCAAGCCCATATGTAATAAAAAAAAAGCAATAAGCCATTGGCTTTTTCCGTTAATTATTATCTTACTTAACTCAAGTAAAGAGATCAATTGAGTTAATGAGACTTGAGTTATTTAGAGAAGCTAGAATACAAAGGTGATGTCATACGCCTCCACAAGGGTTTTAAATTTATATTTTTTTTTATTTAAAACCATACAACAAGGCATGACTTCTAAAATTGTATGTATTTATTATTTATTTATTTATTTATTTATTCATTCATCCACATACTATCCTTACAGGTATTACCCTAATGCGACAGTTCAGATTTTTTTACACTAAACATATTTTACACCTTAATACTATTTAACTAAATATAAATACATATAAGCATACTAAAACACTTATTATTTACTTAATCTACAACACATAATCTACATAACTAATAACAAAAAAAAAAATATTTAATATGTTTAAAACATAGAATAAACAGTAGTGCCTTTGTGAATTCACTCCTGCCACATGTAAATATATCTATTACAACTTGCATCTCATTGATAGTGTGCACAGCTCTGGTTAGGGGTGCCTTGGCTAGCAGATTAGTTCTGGCTGTAGGGACCAGTAGCAGCGGCGGACGACGCCTCCTCCACACGTAGCGGTCCGGCACACACAGACTCAAGCGCTGCAATACTCCCGGGTTTGTCTCCACTCCACGAAGCACCTTCACCAAGTAGACAACCAGAGTAAACTCGCGTCTGACTTGTAGTTGATTATAGCCAACCATGCCCAGTACAAACAGAGAAGGGTACATCAGTGGGTAAAACGGGTATACCCCGTACAACTTCAGGTACAAATGGCGCGTGAATTTGTTCTGGACACACTCTAACATTACAGAGTACTTAGCCTCATGTGGAGCCCATATGATCGCACTATGTTCCAGATGACTCCTGACTAGTGCGTCATACAGGACCCTAACAGCCGTAATGTTTGTGAAGCTTCGAGTTTGTCTCAGAACAAATCCTAAGTTTCTATACGCTTTCTTACATATCCTAGTTATATGATCACGGAACGACAGATCTGGAGTCATAACAACACCTAGGTCTCGCACCTCCGTGACTCGCTGCAATGGCGCTGCGTCTACCACGTACTCATACATTAAGGGTGCACGAGCACGGGTGTAACTCATCAACGAGCATTTGGACACGTTGAAGTAAAGTTTATTTTCATGACTCCATTGTACTTCTCGATCTATGTCTTCCTGTAAGCGACTGCTATCAGACTCCGACTTAATCTCAAGCAGCAACTTGAGGTCATCTGCAAATAATAAACAAGAGCCGTGTCTTACGACCTCCGGTAAGTCGTTTATCATTATTATGAATTGCAGAGGCCCCAAGTTGCTGCCCTGACTTACACCACTCCTAGTGAAATATAGATCTGATTCACACCCGTTGTAGTCAACGTACTGTTGTCTGTTTTGCATATAACTAGCGAGAAACTGCAAAAGATGTGGGGTACATCCGACCTCTGCTAGCTTACGCAATAAGATGTCATTGTCGACAGTGTCAAAAGCTTTTCTGAAGTCGAAATAAGCTGCGTCGACTTGTACCCCAGCATCCACTGCCGGCACCACCTGTCCCATAAAGTTAAGGAGATTGGTGGCAGTGCTTCGCCCCGGACGGAATCCGTGCTGCGCATCCGATAACTGTCCGCGCACTTGCTCTTGCATACAGCGCTGAATGGCAGACTCGAACACCTTTGCCGGAGTCGAAAGCACCGCCACCGGTCTATACCCACTAATGTCAGCTCCCGCCCTGCCTTTGGGCACTGGTATGACTCTTGTAATTTTCCACTGAGCTGGGAACTTCGCAGAATAAAGACAAATGTTAAATATATGTAATAACGGCTCCGCTAATACCCTACCACAATCTTTAAAAAGGAAGGCCGGTATGCCATCGGGACCCGATTTTACAGACTCACGGCAAGAATCTGCTAATGCTAAGCTAATGTTGAAATTTCTCTCTTTTGACGGGCCTGTTGGCCTAGTGATTGGTGCCCCTGACTGCTAAGCCGGAGGTCGTGGGTTCGATTCCCACCCAGGACAGACTTTGTGTGAGGAGCACGAATGTTTGTTCTGTGTTGGGGTGTGATTTATCTATAACATGTATGTATTTATAAAATTATATAAGTATGTTTATCAGTTGTCTGGTTACCATAGTACAAGCTCTGCTTAGTTTGGAATCAGATGACTATGTGTGAGTTCATGAGTTGTCCGAGGATATTTATTTGTTTATTATTTATTTATTTATAATGTCACGCTGGAAACAGTCTAGCTTTATAAATTGCTTGTGCAATATGCACGTTGGCCATTTCAATCAACTACAGAATCGACATAATAATATGCACCTCACAGCAATTGAGCAATTGGGTAGTATTAGATTTTCAATTGCACTTCAATAATTGGTGGTAATTGTCATGACATCATATTAGTTTTATCGTATCAATGACTAGCTGTTGCACGCGGTTTTACCCGCGTATTTACAGGTTTTTGGTCAACTGCTGCGCTCCTTTTGGTCATAGCGTGATGTTGCCTATGTTACTCAGGGATAGTGTAGCATTCTAATGGTGAAATAATTATCGAAATCAGTCCAGTCGTTGTTGAGTTTATTCGTAACAAACATAAATACATACAAATCTTTCCTCTTTATAATATAAGAACGTAGTTTTATATTAGAAGTAGTATTTTGTTTTCGTTAGACTACTAAAAAGGTTCATTGGAATATAAATTTTAACCAGTAAGACGTTGTATTTAGTCACCCATTCTAAAAGGTTATTTCGTAGAGGGACGATTAGCCCGGTGCTTCTTTTTAAGGAGGCCTACGTTCAGCAGTGGATGGGCAATATATGATAGAGTACTATCACTACTATCATATAGGTAACTTGTAACATTGGTCTAGAGTTTTCTTTGTACGTTTAAGTTCGATAAGACTATTGTCAAGTAAAACAGCTCTTTTAGAAACGAAAGTATTAAAAAAAAAAAAACCAATACTTACAAGAGTCCAAAAAGTGAAGAATATAGCCCGAGCTTTTAAAGGAATATGCTCAAATTCTTTCGCTGGATACGGCACCTCCACATATTTTTGATCGTACCAAAAGGTGAACGAATATAAACTAATTACGGACAAATGAAATAAAATTAACTGCATTTTAATAAATTATTTAAAACGCTATAATTTTTTAAATAAGTATTGCAACACTTTTTTTAACGTCTGTATTGATCGACGTCGCTCGCAACACTGCCATAATTTGAACATCGAACGCTTTTTATTTATTTAGATTTGTTCAGCTCCTTATCGGTACTACGGCCAATAGTGGTGATAATACCTTAATTATACATTATCCATTATTGAAAGAACCATTGCTTCTTTTGTGTAGAAATCGGTTTAAAGATGTCGTTGAGTCGCCAATGTATAAAGCGGGGCCACCAATGTTGGCTTGGAAACAGGTGTGAAATAAAAGTTAGGTAATATTTTTTGTAATTCATAGAAGATAGTATCATGATTAAGGACGAAATTAAATGTTGATTCACAATGTACTTACCTATCTATGTACCTACTTATCTATAATATATTTTCTTATTGGCCTGAGACTGAACATTTAATTTAATTAGTTTGCTAACTAATTATGATATTAGAAGCCTTCAGTTAAATAGTCGAGCTGTTTTGGGTGCTCTTCAGGCTTCATTTCTGCGTTTAATTTACTTATTTGTTGTAAATAATGAAGGGTTTAAGAAACCAGTCTTAGACTTGGGGTTTAGTTTGTGAAAAACTATTTTTTTATTCTGGTTACTTATCGGCGTCAAATGAAGACGTAGGTGCCGATTCTCTTATTCACAAACTAACGTAAATTTAAGTGAAGTGCATCTTTCTCTTTCTATTTAATTAAGAAAAGGACAGAAGATAAAATATTAGTTAAGTCCTGTCAAACGTAGACACTCCATAGATAATTTAGACGAGATTTAAAAACATGGCGTCTAAATATACGTCAATTTTCATCAGGCGCTGTCTAATTTGACAGGATTAAACTAAAATGTATCTTCTGTCCTTTTCTTTAAGAAATGGAACAAGAAAGATGCATTTAACTTAAACTTAGTTAAGTTTGTGAACAAGAGAATCAGCACCATAATGTGACCAAAAATGTTGTTTCTTTTGTAGTACTTATGAGTGTCAGTAAGTATTTTTATTTAATCCGATTTCATTCTCTCGTTTACGGAGGTCTCAACTAATAAATACCGTCAGGTTTATGGAAAAACAGCATAAATAAAATAAATAGTTTGGGATAATCAACACACGGCCATCTGATCCCAAAATAAGTGGAGCCTATGGTATACAGATAACTGATCATAATAAAATAATTTATTCATTTATCATGACATACAGATACAGATAGGTGGCTTATGATTTGGCCTGGGTGGATCGGTAAACTCACGACCTCCAGCTTAGCAGTCAGGGCTCCTAACCATTGGACCGATCGGTCAGTCTAAATGCTAAGTAGTGTGAAATTTCATACATTTCGAAAGAAATTTACAAAAAATCAATACTAACATTAGAAAGCTGTAGAGTTTGTTTGTTTTCCCTAAACGCGCTAATCTTGGGAACTGCTGGCCCGAACTGGAAAATTCGTTTTGCATTGGATAGCCCATTTATCGAGGGTGGTTATAGCTAACATCACGCTACCACCTAAGTAATCGGAGCAGTAATATAAAACGTACGTGAAAAAGCGGGTGACAGTGTTAAATCCTTCGAAGACACGTGATTCGAGACACAATGACAGACAATTCAGCTCGGCAGTGCTGACTGTCGGTTGGTCATACATTTTGTATGGCAATTTTACCTTACGACGTTACTGTTAGCTTAGCAATTGAATTTATTGATTTCAAAGCAGCAAAAAATCCTATTTTAAAGTAAATTTAAAATGAACCGGATTTTTAGCACTAAAATCAAAAGAGGTTTTATCTGTGGCCATTGACAGCCATTTTGGCGCGTCAGTTTTTTTTTCCTTCTTTTGGCACCGTTTTTAACATTGCCAAGGCGCGTCAGTTGAACTGATGTTCGATTTGACCGTGAGTCGAACCGCCATCGCCATGTCGAGTTGGTTGGCCGCCTAAACCATTTGGAGTGACGCCACCGTTTTACGACTAGACTGACGCAAAAAATTACCGTCAATAGCCACCTTTACATTTATTGGTGTACAATACCTTATTGTAACTTTTTGACATATCTGTCGAATTGACGACTTTATTCAAATGCTGCATAATTATCTCGTTCTCCGATATTATCACCGATCGGCTACAACTGAAACATTTTATCAGTAACCCTTTTCTCCAAACGTTTAAATGTCATATTATTTCTATATTTTAACTACAGACCATAGATAACATACAGATAACGGTTGCACCTCCGGTTTGTGGATAAAAGAGGTTCAATAAGTCATAGATATTGATAGTTATAAGCGATGTTTTAATTTAAAAAATAAATAATGAGATAAGCGGAGCCGGATGTGTCTGTTATGTGGCTGTCTCGGAGAGATATTTACGTTAAATATACTTAATTTTGTTATGTATTTATTATTCAGACATTACATAATACCTCTTGCTTTTCTGTTAGGTACTTATTGAGTCATCTCAGTCAGTGTTTTTGGATATAAAAACACGTGTATGACCTCGTTACTATAATTAATAACAGTTCTGTTTAGTTCGTCTTGTAGATCGGCCAAAAATACGGGACACGTATTTTTTTGTTTGATCAAAATAATAAGAAAATACAAAGATGAAGAGCAACAAAGTTCCGGAGTGGGGGTTTTGACGTCACCATGCTGCAAAAATTGTATCAGATCATGACGTCACGCGTAACTTCAACGACTGTATCGTCGTCATTTTTCGTTTACGAGAAAAAAGAAAAAATACGTACGTAGGTATTGGCAGAAGTAAGAGAATCTATGTCATTCTATTCCACCATATTTATTCTCATCATCTCATCAGCTCTGAGACTAAAAAGCTTGGCCATTTAATTAACACCACGATTCGCGAAATAAAGAAAACATGTAAATCCATTGGTCCCGATTGTCATTCGTAAAATAACAGTCGTAAACTGGCAGTCAAGCCAGACAGTTGGACAATCTGTCTAATAAAAGGGTCGTCGCGAGTTATCTGGTTACTGGGTCGTGGAGGTCTGATAGACAGTCACTATACCTATGTGAAAAACTGATATAAGAGAGCAATTCGACCCTTCTATAGAGTAAGGGAAAGGCGAGGTAGATTATGGATGACACAAGATTAGATAGATAGATAGAAAGATTGAATATTCTTTATTGAACACCAATAGGACATAAACTGGGAAGGCCAATACAAACAAATATGCAAGAGTACAATAGGCGGCCTTATCGCTAAAAAGCAATTTCTTTCAGACAACCTTTGAATGGAATCAAATTTTTTTAGAGTTGGGTAGTCTGTGGATGTTAGACATTGCTGGTTAGCATATTATCCGTAGTCAAGTGGTCATGGACTTTGAAGATATCCTACGGAACTCATAATAAACGAACAGTATCTATGGTTTACCTCGTGTAACGAAATAAATGACTTAATATTTACTAGCTTACTAGCTTTCGCCTGCAGCTTTGCCCACGTTAATGTCGTTACTTCCATACCCTATTTTACTCTTTTAGGGTCGAAATTTCCAAAAATCCTTTCTTTGTGTTTGTGTTACCTACTCTTTCCAAAGAAACCCTGCATGTCTCGGGGGCTATAGGCTCGGGCTGTGCGTTGATATATCTATATTGATCCACATATGCTGATTATTTTGTGTAATCACTAAAAAGTGAAAAATAAAAACCATCACCATCTCCCAACTATGTTGGGATCGGCTTTTAGCCGAACCGGATTCAGCTGAATACCAGTGTTTTACGTGAAGCGACTGCCTATCAGACCTCCACAACCCAGTAACTGGGCGACACGATACCCCTTGGTTAGACTGGTTAAAGTTTCTGGCATCTGACTCCCCTTTAACGACTGTCAAAGTTCTACGAATGACAACCGGGACCAACGGCTTTACGTGCTTTCCGAGACACGGGATGTCAGTAATGTCCAAGATAAACTTTAAAAAGTCCGTATGAATTGGAGCTTGCCCGGATTCAAACCCACAACCACCAGAGGCGTCTTATTCACTAGGCTATCACGACTATTCACGACACTGGAAAATAAAAACCATTTCTTCAAAAAAGAAAACCCTATTCTAAAACTTAAGTCGAAAAATAACTTTTTCGGCTTAAGTTTTCATTTGCTTTGACTGCAAGCCTGAAAGATAAGGCAAACCATAAACAACAGTTCAAAGTACAACATAAAATTGTGTTTAAAATATATAATATTAATCTAAATACCAAAGTCCAGTCGTTTATCATCGTAGACAAAATACTAGAGCTGTAATTTACAGCTTTATTTAGCTCAAAATTTTCCATGAACCAAATAAATGATCTACCTTATTAATCGTGCATATGATTTATTTATTATATAAGGTTGATAGTCAGTGATTGGAATAGGTACGGTAAAATTAACTTTAAGTAATAAAGTATGATAGAGTGAAAACTCGATTGGCATTGGTGTAGTAAATATGCGATTGGCTGTAGCGATTACAATTCCCGCACAGGATAAATATCGTTATGGTCTTCAGATATTTGTTCCGAATCCGGCTGTTTGTGTAATGTGTATGTCAGTTTATAAGTCTTTAAACGCGTCTACAGGAGTAACTTGGGCCATTTTTATCTATACCTACCGTTTATTACCCTAAAAAAGATCATTTAGATCTTTTTTCCGTACCCAAAGGGTAAACCGGGACCCTATTACTAAGCCTCCGCTGTCTGTCTGTCTGTCTGTCTCCAGGCTGTATCTCATAAACCGTGATAGTTAGAAAGCTGAAATTTTCACAAATTATGTATTTCCGTTGCCGCTATAACGACAAATACTAAAAATTAAGGGTCCCCCCCCATACAATAAACGTCCTTTTTTGTATTTTTTTGAGATGATAGTACGGAACCCTTCGTGCGAGTCCGATTCGCACTTGGCCGTGATCATCGGACTAGTCGTTACCAATTACCATAACACAGGCGCTACTTAGTTTAGACTCAGCCGGCTTTAAATTACCCTAAGGTTTTTAAAAGCTAGTTCAGGTTAATAACCTCTCCCTACTCCGATGTCTGTAGATAACATCACCTTTGTACCCTGTCATACATTTGCCGAGTGTTATAGGCGACCGATAACATATTTGCAAGGATTATGCGAGTCCAAAAGTCCAATGTATATCGCGAAAAACAACCTTTGGACGGCCCTAAGATACGACTATCTCGGTCACATTATGTTGTTTGGGTTTGCACTTAACAACCTTAAAATATGTTGATATGAAATATAAATATTTTGAGACATAGTTCGCGGGGTTGTCGACATGTGTGGTGCGTTTGGCCAACTTTTGGCGCTGTGGGCCAATATTTCGGCCAATGTTTGGCTTTATCAGGCATTATCAGTGTGATTGAAATTTTTTTGAAGAAATTTATTATGTCACGTAATATAATTATTGTTGCTATTTATTTTCACAACCGGGCTTTGCTTGGTCAGGTATGATAGTAGGCTTTATATCCTTATAGCCTTTTTCTGGGCTGAGTTGGCGTTTCGGCCGCAGAATTTCGTCCGCTCCAGTCGACACAGGAATCTCTAAATTACTATTAATATGTTTGAGGGGTGTGTTGGACGTTCCTTTTTTTGGCTAATATTGTACGCTCAGAATGAAAAACCTTTTTATTCACCACATACTTACAAAATAAACAAAACAAAACATAATTTATTTATTTTTCAGCATTGCTATCCAACGTGGCAATGCTGCCAGCCTCTTGGGCACTTTACCGGTTGACAGCGATGCGGAGGAATTTTTTGATGCCATTTTATTTTAATAATGGTGTTTTTTTTCCTTTTTTTTATTTAGTAATTTATTTTGTAAATATTGTAAATACTCCACTATGTATAAATAAATAAATGTTTGAAAAGGGTGTATCCCATCTGGCCCGGTGACTTGGCCCGGTGCCGGGCCACATGGGACAAAAAAGTTTTAACTGGCCCGGTGATATGTTTACCGGGCCAGATGATACAAATCAAGTGCCATCGTCCCCGGTAAGGGGCGAAAAGAGGATACGCCTCGTAATTTGTGAAATACTAACTATATGCATCTATGAAAGGGATTGAACTTATAAATCAAACCGCCTAGTAATAATCACTTTTTGTTGCGGATAACGCGATATATAAACTTGTGTCATAAATCTCAACTTGAAATAGACTTCCTGTAAGCAGATTTTTTGAATTTGAACATATTAACTTCGATAATAAATAATTGATAATGGTGGAAACTACCGTATTAATATTTAGTTTAAGCCACTAACACTCATAATAACATAACTTTTCATCTTCTTTTTGAGCTGTAAAATACTAAGCATGCGGTGTTTACCTTTAATTGGATGTGCAGTATTGTCTATTTTAAGTCTACCAAACATAAGTCATGATTAGCTGTAACATCTGTTGGTAAACCATAAATAAATAAATAATTTCGAATTCTTTAACGCATTTTTTTCTAAAAAATGACCGACGGTTATTTGACCGGTCATGAGCTCCATGGTTGTCTCCTGAATAAAGTCTTTGCGAAGCATGGCCTTCTTTGAATGGCGTCGAGTACTTGGTATCTTATTTGCAATTTGCACTAATCTTGTTTTGTTAAAAGAGGCGTCAGTATGAAGCGCTTTTAAAATGTCGATCATATTGGGCTGCTATTTTTTAATTGTTTTGTTAAGTTTACTGTGCCACGCTTCCAGTGCATTTGTCGTACGGTGGCGTTGTCCGAAATCGCACCACACGTTTATAAAATCAACACGCAACCATTGTTTTAACATAAAATAACCAGCCGCTTTTGTGGGAGAAGGAGTAGTACAGCACTGAGGGCTACTTGTGTACGGGTGGTTTTTAACTTAGTTGTAACTCCTTCCCTTTCTTTTTGTTTCATGTGTAAAATGACGTTACTGTTCAACAGTGGGCTCAAAAAAAAAGTCTCTTTTAAAGCACACCATTCTGCCCTTCGCGCGAAAAAGGAACAACTGCAGAATGCGTTAGAGAATTCTGAAATTATCGAAGTTAATATGTTCAAATTCAAAAATCTGCTTACAGGAAGTCTATTTCAAGTTGAGATTTATAACACAAGTTGATATATCGCGTTATTCACAATAAAAAGTGATTATTACTAAGCGGTTTGATTTATAAGTTCAATCCCTTTCATAGATGCATATAGTTAGTATTTCACAAATTACGAGGCGTATCCTCTTTTCGCCCCTTACCGGGGACGATGGCACTTGATTTGTATCATCTGGCCCGGTAAACATATCACCGGGCCAGTTAAAACTTTTTTTTCCCATGTGGCCCGGTACCGGGCCACGTCACCGGGCCAGATGGGATACACCCTTTGAAAATTTATTTATATCTGGAATGCCTATTAAGCCCTTTTCTGATTAACAATCAACTAAACCTTCGAGCACACGTGATTCGAGACACAATAAAAAGACAATAGCAGCGCGACACCGGCTGTCGGTTGATCGTCGAAAGGTTAAGACGATTTATTTTATAAAAATAAATAAAAAAATACTAAGGACTTCATTTAACTTAAGTTTCCTTATTTCCACTGCCGCAAATCACGTTATAACTAAATAAACCAGATAATCTTTCATCCCCCTTTCAAATAAAACCCAAATAAACCTATACGCACATATTTACCAGCAAATCGTTTTTCAATTTCACGCCTCTCGCTAGCAAATAATAAAACAGACTGTTTACATAGGGAATTTATTTACCTTTATCTCCGTGAGTCTGATACCTAATATTAAGAAAGTAAAAAAGTAATCTGGTGACGGTTGTGTCCACAGAATAGAGAAAAATTGTGGAAGTGGTATCCTGCTTAATTAAGTACGGTAACCAGTGTCGCTCAACGCACAAACTTTAAATGATAGAACATGAAACAAAAAATGGTATTTATTTTGTAAATTAGTCATAAATAACAATTTACACGTCATTATTATTTTTCTTATTTTAATCGGTCGATGGACCCGGAGTTTCCTAGCCGACTCCTCTGACATAAGAAACATCCGAAACCAACTCTTACCGCCTTATTACAAAACAAGGTTTTTCTCTAAACCAGGTTTATTTAAACTATTGAGCTAGGTTTTGTATTTTGAATCTTGATCGTATCAGAATAAGATTCAAATTACAAAACCTGGCTCAATGGTTTAAACCTGGTTTAGAGAAAAACCTTGTTTTGTATTAAGGCGGTTAAAGTGTAGTCTCTTTTAAAGTCCATACAATATTGCATTGGTCCAAAGCAAGAATCATGAAGTTGAACTAAGCCATTATTAAGCAATAAGCCATTGGCTTTTTCCGTCACTGATTATTATCTTACTTAACTCAAGTGATCTCTTATTGACAGAAGCTAGAATACAAAGGTGATGTCATAATGTCATACACCTCCACAAGGGTGTTATTTCTTATATTTTTTTTTTATTTAAAACCACACAACAAGGCAATACTTCTAAAACTTTATGTATTTTACAGACTCACGGCAAGTATCTGCTAATGCTAAGCTGATGTTGCTGATTTCTGCTTATTTGTGACCGTACCTAACCCAGCCCAGGTCACGACGGCGCCTTGTGTTGACGGCGCGTTTTGTTCCACGCGCGCCTTAAAGAGCAGTCAGCAGTGACGGGGCCCTCTAGGGCCAATGCCTGCGGCTTGCGGAATAGTTCTAATAGTTACCGCGGCCCCGGAACATAAAGGGGACATAACCAAAGGAGCAACGGTGGGTTTTAGTCGGTAAAAATGAAAAAAAAAACTCAAGTCACTTCCACCTATTTTCTCTATTCCATGGTTGTACCTAATGTGGTCAACAGTATGTTTATCTGGGGCCCAGACGGTAGAGTAAGCTGGGTGCATCACGGCTCAGCACGACGGAGTAGGGTGGTCGCGAGTTTGGCCTAAAATTGGGAATTTACTTAAATGATTTGTTGTGTGTCGTGATCGCTTAGCAGTCGAGGCGTCTGCCCCTTTGCGGTCACTTCATGTGTACTTTCAAGTTTACCTATATGGGTAAGGAAACTGAGACATTTACTATTACAAAATCGACATTACACTTGGTATTGCATCATCCTTATAATATATTACGTTATTTAAAAAAAAAATTGATTGAAAGAGCCCTACTCTGTCAAATTATGCTTTCAATTATGCAGTGCCGCGTGCCGCAGCGGTACGTTTGCCGTACGGCAAACGTGCGTTCGTTTGTTTTCATACAAATAGCGCGGTGCGGCAGCAGTGCGGGCTTTTGTACCGCGAACGATCGGCCAAAAGTACGCTACGGCACTGCAGCCGTACGATATAACGCAACAATTTATAGAGCCCTTATGCTTGGAAAGTATTTGATTTACACAAACTCTTTGAATAAAATTAGCCTTGCTGATAGCCAAGAAAAAGATACAATAATCATTTATGATTCCTAAAAAGGTAAAAGATTTTACTTATGCCGTGTCCCAACTATCGCCACCTGCACGGCCACCCTACAATCTGCTAAACTGAAGCTAAGAAAATAAAGGTATTAAGTTTTCTATTAACCCCTCGCCCGCTGGATACTATTGGCAATAATGTCAATCCGGGATTTGGCACGGTTGTAAAATACATTCGCTCCTTATATTTTGTTAGTTCTATTACAGGGTTATACTGAAAATGGCTCCCATTGTTTAGTTTAGGCATATTTGTTATTTGAAAATGGTTTGGGCGACAAATAATTGTGTTTGATTTTGGCTCTGTATATTGGGAATTCGGTTTGGTTATTTGGACTTCAATTTGGAATGAAAAGGTTGTTTATTTAATATCTTTACTTTGTGGTCAGGAGAGATTGACGTTTACAAAGAAGAAGAATATGAACAGTACCAATCTCCGAAATCTGGAGAAAAACATTTATTTCAGGGACATTTTCTCCAAGGATTTTATTTATTAAGTTTAGATATATTTAGTAGTTATATTGTATCTAATGAAAAAACTATACGATGGCTACCTTTAGATTACTAGAGCACAGAAAAAATATATTTTAAAAGTTTGAAATAAAATTCACTCATACAGAACTAAAGATTGTATAATATCAATTTTAAATTTACAATGAGTTGCATGTAATCCTTTGTAAGTGAAAATCATTTACTTGCTTAAAATGTGTTGATGGTATATATCATAATAAATTGTACAAATATAAATATAAATCTTCTTTTTCCTGCCCTTATCCCATTTTACTTGGGGTCGGCGCAACATGTCTTCTTCTTCCATACCAACCTGTCACCCGTCATGCTATCACTTACCCCTTTCTCCTTCATATCATTCTTCACACATTCCATCCATTTTTTCTTCGGTCTTCCTCTCCTCTTCCAACCTTCTACATTCATACTCATAACTGTCTTAGCTATATGCGTCTCATCCCTCCTCTTAACATGCCCATACCATGACAAACGATTTCCTTTCAACTTATCAGCGACCGGTGCTACTTTCAAGCTTCCTCTAATATATTCATTTCTCACTCTATCCATTCTAGTCACTCCACAAAAAAAAAACAAATATAAATATAAATAAATAAATATAAATATACTTACTGGGACAACTCACACACGGTCATCTGATACCAAGTTAAGCTCTGCTTAGAGCTTGTGTTATGGTAACCAGACAACTGATATACATACTTATATAATTTATAAATACATACATATTATAGATAAATTACACCCAGACACAAAACAAACAATCATGCTCATCACACAAAGTTTGTCCTGGGTGGGAATCGAATCCACGACCTCCGGCTTAGCAGTCAGGGTCACTAACAATTAGACCAACAGGCCCGCCAATATATATTTCACCATTTAGTATTGGCATTCAAGTACTATAATAATAAACAAAAATAATTATTATAAAAACACAATAGAACTAACTATTAGTGAAAACAACAATCCCACAACCATTTCTGAAGTGGTAAGATTAAAACAATTTCTTGTTGATAAATTAGATTAATATAATCAGCTCGAAGTAATTGCGATTGAAGTTACTCAAGACTACACATATAATCTGTAATTTTGATTATGATTACAGTATCTATAGTAATCATAACATTATTTTGCAGAAGTCTAAGCGACATCTTTGACGCATATTTTGGACCTTTCACAATCGCCATATTGAATTTTGAAATTCATCTTATTTTCTAAAAAACAGTACACGCATGACTCAAATCGTAAAAAAATTCATTACCGATATCTTGGTTTTTGACTTCACTTAGGTACAAATAGGTAAAAAAAACCGCATAAGTAAAAAAAAAGCTGCTTTATCCACCGAACCACAAAAACAATCTAAAAATACCAGTAATCTCTCCACCATCCATCATCCCAGTAACAGATTCATATTTATAGTTAGAACCAGTTACATAATATCATTGCACAAATAACTAAAACCCGCCAGATTTCCCTTGGGCGGAAAACCTAACTTTCTTTACTTATAGCATTTTTTATGACCTCCCGAACTTATTATGTCGAAGAAACGTATTTATTATCACTAGGACTGTTTGGCGGTTATTTAATGGTATTTGAAGATAGTAATATGAAAAAGGAAGAAAGTATTTTGCTATAAAATAAACGAGAATTATATTTTTAATACTCTTTTATTAGTTTTACGGTATGTTTATATGTAACAGACTCTTTTTGGGCTCGATTTTGCCCAACGAACGATCAGGTTTAATTCAAACTTTGCTCATCTCTCAAAGACCGATAACAATGCTATAATTGGATAGATAAAATATAGTTAAGAAACTAAAACCTGACTACAACAAAAAGTGATCTAAAAAGCACGAGACAATAATATTTTACACAGAAATCAAGACATAGGTACAAAATAGTCAAGGTAAAGATGTAGTTGCATGCTATAATAATTCATGTTCATCCCACCAACCACATGGTATACAGGCAAATATGGGCATTGTAAATAGTTATATAAAGTATCTAGCTGAATCTGGTTAGTCTGGAAGCCGACCCTAACATAATTAGGGAAAGGCTAGGGAGATGATCCTATTCTGAATGTAGTAAGACTTTCTTATTTTTTACTTGCATATTTTTTAGTTTCAAAGTAATTATATTATTTATTATTTCAAGTAGTTACTGTATTAAAACCCAAAATTCTACTACCAAAACCAAATCTAAAGTGTGAATTTCTGTTTTCGATCCAAAGTGTGGAACAATTAACATGGAGTAATTACAACAAGTCTAAAAGCCGAGCCGCAACTGCTTGCAGATAATTATTAATATTAAATTTTATAACGGTGCAATGCTGGAGATTAAAGAGCTTCGTACAGCTGCAACATGGAGCTGTGAAGTTATAAAAGAGTTTTGAATATGTTTAGGCCCTTTCATCTGGCGATTGGTATGGTTTGTCGACCAGGCCAGTTGAGTGAACCACAACCGTAGCACAGATAAAACAATAAAATGACATTGATCATAAGGGTCAATTTCGCGTGACAGTAATGACACCTGACATTAATGACAGTTGTCAAGTTGACATTTCGCCAGACTGCAGTTTTAGTAAGGTTTAAGTGGAGTCATCTCGTGTTCTTGGTTATAAGAACACGTGTATGATCTCCATACTATAATAATAACCGTACAATTGTCATTTAAAATATAATATTATTTTCAAACTGGACATTAGCAGGAATCACCGAAAATTCGGTGGATTGCCATAATAAATATAAAAGTTAAGTGAAATATTTATTACAAGCTGTAGTGAGCTATTGGTGCTGATTCTCTTCCTCACAAACTAAACGAAATTTAAGTTAAGTGCATCTTTCTCTTTTTATTTCATTAAGAAAAGGACAGAAGATAAATATTAGTTTAGTCCTGTCAAATCAGCTGACGTCTGAAGTAAATCGACGTTTTTTTAGTGGCCATGTTTTTAATCGCTTCTAAATTATCTAGGAGTGTCATAATTTGACAGGATTAAACTAATATTTCATCAGAAAAATATACACTAACTTAAAATTAGACCCCCTTGTCTAATTTTAAGTTCAGTGTATATTTTTCTTTCTTTCTTTTTATTTCTTTATCGGCACTATTATTGAGCAATTTATTAAAAAGAAACCAATTTAACGACTTATCATTTAGCAAAAACCGTACAACCGTTAAGTAGAGGGAACACAGGAATGGGTTACATAATATTCGTCAGACTTTTCTCCTGTTTCACTCCAGGGAAAATAAAGGTGCCTTCTCCACACTATCCTTTCTTACGTCATTGTGGACAATAATGAAGCAGTCTCCACTTTTTATTGTGGCGCGTTAGAGTCGGCTCGAGCCACTTTTTACTGAGTCCTCACTTTGCACAGATTTTGTATGTAAATGTTGTAACGACGTTTACATTTTTTATAAAATAAAAAATGTAAACGTAGTTAAATGTTTTATAATTGATATTATTATTATCAATTATAAAACTGTATATAATTTTTGTTTACCACGTTTATAGCGGGATTATCTCAAAGAAAAAAGATATTTTCCATTTCTAAATAAAATTAACTGTAGTCTGACGCATAAAATGTTTCTGTAAAGCTACAATTTATTAGTCCGCGGCAGAATAACTTACCTGCCTAGCTGGGGCGGCAAGTACATCATTTGTTGGTATCAACTTTAAATAAATATTCACCCCTCGCTGGGGTTACTATGGTTTACGGGAAAATGGGACTTTTAACACACTAGCAAGCAGCCACAGCTTTGCTCGGGTGATGTTACAAATTTTGGAAAAACCCGTCTTTTGACTACTACTATTATGTATGATAATAAACCTTAAAATAAACCTCCCTCTTGAATCAATATAATTCAAAGGTCACTGACTGACATAGTGATCTATCAACGCACAGCCCAAACCACTGGACGGATCGGGCTAAAATTTGCGTGCAGGTAGATGTTATGACATAGGCATCCGCTAAGAAAGGGTTTTTGGAAATTACAACCCTTAAGGGATAAAATTGGGGATGGAAGCTTCAAAATTCACTAACGAGCGTTTCATATACATATTATGTTTTTAGGGGATTTACACTGATAGCCGAAATACAGGGTTTTGCCTAGTTCGGCTTCAGATGTTTTATTCTTTTGTGTTGCTATAATATAGCCTACAATTATCATATCACTGTAAAAATGAATTTGAAAATAAACTTCTTGCCTTATCTTACTCTATTTATGAAAATAAAATCGCAAAAAAAATTCATTGCGCTGTTTTAAAGATTCAAATTATGATGATTTCAAAACTGCAAGCCTTTTCGCAACTATGTTATGAGACTTCCAGTCTTTTATATTTAAATTATTTCATTAATAGCTGCCCCACACGTCTTCGGTTACTGGCACGTTATGCTAGGTCGTAGCGTGATTTTATGTAGTTGATAAAAAGGACATCTAACACTAAACACTTTTTCAATTGTCCGACTTTCTAGCTTTGAAATTTCGAAGTCCTGCGATAGACAACAAAGAACAAAGCTTTGCGGTACGCTCTTTAGTCCTTACGCAATAAACAAAAAACCTAAAAATCATTGTTTGGAAATTGTGACAAAATAAAATAATAAGTATAAAAACAATGAGACAAGGTCATAAAATAAAACATTGGAAAGTAATTATTGAAGTAACGTCTATTTTAACCTTACAACGACCAAGCGACAGCCGGCTTTCGTGCTGCTATTGTCTTTCTATTGTGTCTCGAATCACGTGTGTTCGAAGGTTTAAACCAATAAGCATGGGTTTTATGTCTTAGATTATAAAAAGGTAAGTGTTTCTTTTTAATACAGTGATTTTTCTTTACGCTTAAAAATCATCATCAGCCTATAGACGTCCTCTGCTGAACAAAAGCCTCCCCCAAAGATTTCCACATGGTTACCATAGTACAAGCTCTGCTTAGTTTTGGATCAGATGACCGTGTGTGAGTTGTCCCAAGATATCTAATAGATATAGTATTTTCCCGTTTATCAGTTTTTTTCCCATAATCACAGTTTTTCTTGGCAATATAGCGAGCTATGTACGTAAGTTTCATAATCATAATCATTATCATTCATTTATTGCATTTCATGTTGTTTACAGGTTGTTACATTATGATAGTTCCAAACAATGAACCCTGCTAGGGCACAGCAATGTATAGGCGATAGGTTTATAATTAATTTAACATGCTATCATTATTCATACAATTTGTTGATATAGATTAATTTAAATATTATTAATTATTATTATACATTATGTCAATTATGTCATTCTTATATACTAAATAAATAAATTATCATTTCCATAATATAATCTCATAACAATTTATGTCATGTTGCAATGAGTCTAAATGTCATTATTATCTCAGTTAATTTAATGTCAATAGATTAGTTTTACATATAATATGTCACATTTTCAGGTAGGTAAAATAAAAAAGAAAGTAATCACTAAAAATACAGGAATGAGGTAGTAGAGGACTGATGTTTTATAGAGTACCTAGTTATGTATGTGTAATGTGTTCAAATCGATATTAATTCATTTGTTTCTCGGTTAAAAATTCTTTTAGGCTATAATATGATTTTATGTTTAAGTGGTTTTGTAGGTCATTTTTAAATTTGTTGTCATACTCTGTGTCCTTAACTGTATTCGGGAGTTTATTATAGATTTTAACGCACATGGCTAGAGGCCCAGAACGAAACATAGCTAGTTTTGAGGTTGGTACCGCTAATTCGTTTCGATATCGGTTTCTAAGACTACGTTGCTGTGGGCGTTGCTGTTTTGCTAGCGGAAAAAGCGATGGGTATTTTCTTACAAATTTACTAGCTTCTAGGATATAAATACTTGATAGCGTAAGAATTTTATGTTCTATAAAGTATTGTTTGCAACTTTCCGTAGTTTCTATATTTGCTAGGATTCGAACGCATTTTTTTTGTAAAATGAATAGTCGCTCTATATCTACACTATTTCCCCACATTATAATTCCATAGTTTAGCCACGAATATGCGTATGCGTAGTAGGCTGAAAGAGCTGTTTTGAAGTCGGTTGCTTTTTTTAGTTCTCTTAAGGCGTATGTAAAGCTAGCCAATTTATTTGATAGGGTTTGTATATGAGCTTTCCAGTTTATATTTGTATCGATAGTAAGGCCTAGCAGTGAAAAGTCGTTTACACATTGTAATTTTGTATTGTTATATGAGAAGTCGATATCTACCTTTTCTTTCTGATATGGTCTATATTGCATCAGCTTCGTCTTCGAGAAATTTATTTCTAAATTATGGTCTTTCAACCATGCCACTATGTTAGTAAGAATGTCATTTAAGATTTTGCTAAGGGTCCCGTTATTGTCATAAGGAAAAATTATTGAAATGTCGTCAGCAAATAGGACACTGTATGAATTTATTTCTTTAGGGAGGTTATTTATATATATTAGGAACAATAGGCACCCTAAAACACTACCTTGAGGAATTGACATGGTTACTTTTGCTCTATCAGATTTAACACGCGTTATAAGGCCAGTCTGTGCATCTTTATAATCTACTTCTACATATTGTTCCCGATTTTCTAAGTAAGAGCAAAACCATTTGTAGGCTGTGCCTCTGACACCTATTTCATACAATTTATTTAGAAGGATCTTGTAAGACACTCTATCGTAGGCTTTGCTCATGTCTAGCAAAATCCCTACTGCGTGTTTTTTGTCATTTATAATATTTAATGCTTCTTGTATGTATTTGAATATTGCCAGTGTAGTAGATTTATTTTTCCTAAAACCATTTTGACTATCGTTGAAGATTTTGTACCTTTCACAAAATGAGTAAAGTCGTTTTGACATTGCTGTCTCAAAAATCTTGGCAAATGTAGGTAATGCGGCTATAGGCCGAAAGTTATTTGTGTCGGTCCGATCTCCCTTTTTATGGATCGGCTTTATTACTGCTACTTTAAGCAGGTCGGGAACACAGCCTTCGTCAAGAGACTGATTTATTAGTAAAGTCAGTGGAATTAATAATTCCTCAGCGCATGATTTTATTAGTGTTGGCGGTAGCTCGTCGTGTCCATAGCTTCGTTTATTTTTTAGTTTTTTAATTATAAATTTTATTTCGTTTGGGTCCACTGGGCTAATGTAAATAGAGTTTTCGCTTTGTGAGGGCCCCGGGCGGCCAGTTGCAGCACTATCTCCGATTATACTGTCTGATTTGCCAACTGATATAAAATAGTCATTGAAAGCGTTTGCTATGAATTTCGCATTATCTGTAAGAATATTATTAACGCGCAATTGCATATTACCTGTTGTTTTTTTGTTTTGTCTATTTGTACGCTCTTTTATTATTTGCCACATTGTTTTGGTTTTATTTTCAGATTTGTTTATTTTTTTAATATAATTTAGCCTTTTGGAGTAGGTTACTGTTTTCTTGAGTATTTTTTCGTATTGTTTGTAATGTTTATGTAGTATATTATTATTGGTTGTAGTTATTAGTGCTTTTAGCAACCGTTTATGTTTGCATGCCACTTTTAAACCAGTAGTTAGCCAAGTTTTAGGGGGCGTACTTTTAATTCTTATGTTTTTCTTCGGGATGCACTGGTCTAATATTTTTTGTAAATAGTTATGGAAGGATATGTAATTTGTGTTTGTGTTTTGATCTGTATCAATTATATTTCTCCAATCTATGTTCCGTAGTTTAGCTTTGAACGCTTCCATATTTTGTTTGTTGTAAAGTCTCTTTTGGGTTGTCATTTGTGTCATATTTTTTGTTGTAGGGTCGTTGGTAGGTATAGAAATCGTTATTCCTTTATGGTCTGAGAGTCCCAGGTTTAAAACTTCTAAGTCAAATTCATGATTGTGGTTGTTTGTGAATATTAGGTCGATACATGTTGAGCTCGTGGCTGTTACTCGTGTAGGTTCCGTCACTAGCTGTCGGAGGTTATAGTTAGTCATAAAGTTCAGGAGAGTAAAAGAATTTCTATTTTTTTCTAAAATGTTTATGTTCACATTACCATTAAAACATGGCGCCCCTCCTATTTATTTCTAAGCATTCGTCTCTGAACTAAAGCCTACGCATTTCTTTAGCAGGTTTTCGCTAAAAAAGCCGTCATTAAGCCAGGGTTAATGAGAAGAATTTCTATTTGTGGGTGAATTTGCATCGCTCCCTTTTTGAACATTAATAACGAGGCTTTTAGGGACCCGTAAGCTGTTTTGGTTTGGGGTCATTCACTCCTGGAGTAGTTTATGCTGGCTTTTCTTTGGTATTTTGTAATAAGAATTGTGAATGCCGATACTCCCCCCCCTTTTCCCAGTATGGTATCCCCTTATATGGTAAGAATTTTCAAAAAAATATTTCAAACTGGTAACCTATTTTTACAAAGAACACACCCTGCAAGTTGCTTGTCTTTAAGACAAGCAGTTAGGGATGTGCGTTGAAATTTCAAGAGACAGACAGACAGAGTTACTTTCGCATCCATACTAATATTATAAATGGGAAAGTGTGTCTGTCTGTCTGTCTGTATGTTTGTCTTTCTTTCACGGCAAAACGGAGCGACGAATTGACGCGATTTTTTAAGTGAAGTTAGTTGAAGGGATAGAGAGTAACATAGGTGGGATATGGGTTTTGTCTCTTGCTAACGCGAGCGAAGCCGCGGGCAAAAGCTAGTTTATAATATTAGTACGGACTAGCACAATGTAATCATACTGTCCCTACCCTATTTTACTTAATGTCCTCGTAACATTTTCTCCCCTTTTAAATCGCCCTGACCACCGCCATGCTATCACTCACTCTTATATCTTTCTAACAATAAATTCAGTGTCATGGAATCTGCAAATTATCCTACTGGCTGGGCATCCTACGATAGCTGGGCAAACTGCAACTTCACCACAGCTGCAAGCACAAAGTATACGATTGCCACAAATCGCCAATCCGCTTTGAGTAAGCGTGGTGATCAATGCTCGTGCTTTCTCTTTATGAGAAGAGGCCTTTGCCCTGCAGTGGGACAGTAATAGGCTGGTATTATTATTATTTATTATTACATAGCGACTGAAACTTTCTGCTAGTACGGAACCCAAACATAAAATATATTTCGAGCCATGCTTAATTTTATTTACAGCGGTGTTAGTCAGGACTTTGGTGGTATATTTTAAGGCAAGTGACCTGTCTGGGGATTTTCTAATTTACCTTGGAATCAATTTACTGGCGACGAGCTGCATTTGTGGTAAAATTTTAATATTTGATTACTCTGTTTTCGAAATAGACGTTGGAATACATATAATTGGTTTTTGAACTGGTTTTGTTACAGCGTTCATTATTATTATACCTGCCTGTTATAGAGATCCGAGTAAATGTCTGTCAACAAAAAAAAACATATTATATACGGTCGAATTGAGAAACCTCCTCCTTTTTTTTGAAGTGGGTTAAAAATAAATAGAGTTGTATTTTACTTAGTGGCGCAACTATGGTGTCCTAAAGAAATTGGTCCATAAGGTTCGATACTGGGCATTGTACGTATATTCATGTACGTATAAATAAGTTTAAACTTCCGAACACACGTGATTCGCAACACAATATACAATAGCAGCGCGACAGCCGACTGTCGTCTGCCGCGCTGCTATGCGAACATCACTAACATCCCGAGCTTCAGAAAGTACGTAAAGCTGTCATTCATAGATCTTAGAAAATTAATATTACTGTTACTGTCTCACAACTGTGAAGTCAGTAATCATCATTTCCCTAGCGTTTTCCCAACTTAGATAGGGTCAGCTTCCAGCTTAACCGTATTCAGCAGGATTCCCGTGTTTTACGTGAAGCGACTGCTTATCAGACCTTCACAACCCAGTTACTGGGCGACACGATACCCCGTGGTTAGACCGGTCAGACTAGCCTCTGACTACCCGTAATGACTGTCAAAGTTCTATAAATGACAATCGGGACCAACGGCTTTACGTGCTTTTTGTGGTACTCAACTGAGGGACACAACTGTAAAATAAGTATGGCAAGAAAATGACAAAAAATTATTTAACATAACGGATACAATATCTCATCCTAATTTTTATTTGTCTGCTGAGTGTAAGAACACAAGATTCTTCATTCCTCTTTATTACCAGCAATTAAATAATCTGTAAATTAAAACTTAATGAGTGCTGTTTAATTTCTTGATAAAGTGATAATTAAAAAAAGCATTAATTTCAATTTGTACTAATAATTTAATGCTTAATTATCTAGAGAATTTTATTTTATAATTGTATTTTGTAAGCGACTGTTTTAAGTGACTTTTTATTTCCGATGACGATTGTTGAGTAAATTACTGACATTCTTTAGGAAGATGATCCACAAAGTTGGTATTAAAATGGTTTGTTATGCAAGAAGGGTCTTAAAATCACTTTTACACGTCATATTTTTTTGATATACATATCCTAGCTGGACCCGGTGTTTCGACTACCTCTGAGAAGAAATGCCGAAACAAACTCAGGGATCATTCATCTTCATTCTCTATTGAAGTCCAGACAAAAACATAATATTCAATGCAACAAACCAAGCAGAAAAACATCCAGGAAATAAATCAATTTCCCAGAGATTTCAAGAAATATACGTTTATATAATTGACTAGCTTTTGCCCGCGGCTTCGCTCGCGTTAGAAAGAGACAAAAAGTAGCCTATGTTACTCTCCATCCCTTCAACTATCTCCACTCAAAAAATCACGTCAATCCGTCGCTCCGTTTTGTCGTGAAAGAAAGACAAACAGACAGACAGACAGACAGACAGACAGACACACTTTCCCATTTATAATATTAGTATGGATATATAATATATATAGTATAGCATGGATTTAAAAAGTCGCAGCGAAGAAGAGAGTTGTAAGACGCTCTTTCAAATTCTTATTTTTATAAGATGATTATGTTACAACAAAAACTCCGCATAACAGCCTCAGACATCCCCCCATACGTCTGCTGTCAAATCAACTCAGAGGCTATTGTGAAAACGACTAGGGTAAGAGCCCCAAACTTGGCCAGCGGTCGGGTAACTAATCTAGTGGAATGCCGACAATTTGTGCGCACCCCCTAATTAATATAAACTTTAGGGCTTGTCCATTTTGAGAGCAATTTGTATTGTTGATAGATCTATAGGAAGGTACCTATCGAGGCTACGGAAGTTATGGCACAAGTAAGTACTTACGGTTCTCTGTTCAGAACTTTCTATTATCCATACTAATATTATAAATGGGAAAGTGTGTGTGTATGTCTGTTTGTCCGTCTTTCACGGCAAAACGAAGCGACCAATTGACGTGAGTTTTTAAGTGGAGATAGTTGAAGGGATGGAGAGTGGCGTGGGCTATATTTTGTTTCTTTTTAACGCGAGCGTAGCCGCGGGCTTATACTAGTAGTAATGTAATAAAGTTTGTGAGTGTGTACATCTAACCCCACAAAATTTGTATGGCTTTCAAGCAAACACTACTAACAGATTTTAAAATATAATTATATTTTTAAATAAATTAACAACTCACATATGGCTATCTGATCCCAAACTGGCAAATGTTTTCCAATGTTACACAATTGATAAATATAGTGCATATCTATATACAACTATTATTATTTGTTATATATTTATAAAACTAAAAACCTCTGTAATAGTTCCTAATGATATTTTAAATTTAATTTATTGTTATAGTTTAATATTTGTTATTATTATTATCTAAGCATGTGAATCTAGTTATTAAGTTCTCAACAAAAACATTTGTATGCCAATGAAGCAAAACATAGAGCTACTACTTATTATTTTTTTGTTTAATACCATCTATGTATAACCTATGTTTACAAATGAATAAATTATTATGATTATGATTAATATATTCAGGACGTCCCACGGACATACCACATGGAGGAAAAGTACCTTAAATATTTTAGACAGAACATTTTACTAAAAGAAGGACATTATTTGAATTTCAAAACAGTTTAAATTGCCTTCAGAATAGATATTTAAATAAAACTGACAGCAAATTAATAATTTTTGGTTATGACAGCCAGTTTTGAACGTAAGTTTGATGATAAGAAGATCTTTCGTGAGTTTTGTTAATTTAGTAAAAATGATTTAATCATTATCCTAATATTTTATAAATGTCAAAGTTTGTGAGGTGATGATGTTTGTAAATCTTTTAAAACATCACGCTATGCTATGACGCGAGCAGAGCAGTAACCAAAACTCTGATATAGTAACGCGGGAACCACGGGGGACAGTTAGTTATAAATAATTACACACAAACACAAAACAAACAATAGGTATGCTTATCACACAAAGATTTGCTGGGTGGGAATCGAATCCACAACCTCAGGCTTAGTTGGCAATAATTAAAATTCATGCGACCGAAATCGCAGAAAACTGCTAGTGTATTAAATAAATGCACCGCTCAAAACCGTAGTACCTTTTCTGTTATCTTGGACGGAAAGCATTTGTAGCAAGACTTGTCTTCTGCTTATCTCCCCAGAGAGAGCAGGGATGCTGATTTATTATGTAAAAACAGTTATGAATAGGAATATAAAACAGAACACGGAATTCTGTCTTGGAAAATGTATTAAGCAAACGCCGAGATATTAAATAGTTTAGCAATTCACGTTTTACGTAATTCTCTAAGAAGAAACGCCGAATCGAATTTTTTAGATCAATGCCGTATTTTAAGTCTTGACATCTATATATCAAATGGTAAACAGACTGACTGACTGTTGATATATCAACGCACTGCCCAAACCACTGGTCCTAGAGACATTAAATTGGGAGGATGTCTTCTATGTAAAGAGTAGAATAAGAAAGGAAACTCGACCCTTGAAAATAGTGGGCGTATAAAAGTACGCGGGCGAAGCCGCGAACGAAAGAAAATATGATATTATTAAAACTGTATATCAAAATATAAAGCGCTCTTCCTCTCCTCTACCTAATTACTGTGTTGCTGTGCCCAACAGGGTCCATGATTGATTCTATTTACTACTCACCACCTGTACGACAAATGCTTGCACTGTCTGGACAGGTCCACTCAAATCTGTGTCCTTCTCTCATCAAGAGAGTGCCTCAGACATTAACCTCCATGGTTCTCGCACATTTTTGACCAATACGATTGTATGGACTTTAAAAGAGACTTTGACCTCTGAGTTTGTTTCGGATGTTTCTTCTCAGAGCAGTCCAGCTAGGAAACACCGGCCCCATCGTTCGCTTAAAAAAAAACAAAAAAAAAAAAACAAAAAATTTGACGTGTAAAAGTGTTATGATATAACCTATTTACAAAATAAATATGATTTTATGATTTTTTATGATTTTTACGTAACATTATGGAATGCAATAAATACTTATGACTTATGAAAGCTAATTTGAAATGTACTCAGTGATTTTGCAACAAACTATGCAGAGTAGTGTCAGTATTAGTTTTTTTTTAATAAAGCGCAAGCAGCCTCGTGAGATTAACCTATCTTGAGAATAGTGAGAAAATGAAAAATAGGCCTGTGTAATTCAATTTTAAAGATTAATTTATGATAAAATAATGAACTTATAAAAAAGGATAACATTCTTACAATCAATCAAGAGATTGTGAGTTTGAAACCTAGCAAAACCAGTGCGTTTATAAATGTAATGGATTTAGACAGTAAAACCAGTGCGTTATTAGTGCCGATTCTTTTATTCACAAACTAACGTAAATATAAGTTACGTGCATCTTTCTCTTTCCATTTAATTAAGAAAAGGACAGAAGATAAAATATTAATTAAGTCCTGTCAAATTTAGACACTCCATAGATAATTTAGACGCGATTTTAAAACATGGTGTCTAAATATACGTCAATTTTCTTCCAGCGCTGTCTAATTTGACAGGATTAAACTAAAATGTATCTTCTGTCCTTTTCTTTAAGAAATGGAAAGAGAAAGATGCACTTAACCTAAATTTAGTTAAGTTTGTGTACAAGAGCATTAGCACCAGTGTCTAAATCCGTTATATTAATGAGAAATAAACGAAAGTAAAAATAAATTCTACATGATACATGGACTTTCAAAACACGTGTAAAAAAAAAACAAAAGGTTGTTTTGTGGTTTGAGTTTGATTTTTGTTGGGTTTTGAACACATTTGTTTATACGCTGTTGTTCATCAGCGGATGCCTCCCCTGGGGGTCTTCGTCTTGCAAGCGCGGTGTCGCACGCGCGGGTCACTCGTGGAGCCCCCCGCGTGCGCCACTGCGGGCTCGTAAGCCCCCGCCAGCCACTCCACAGCCCCCGCCAAGCAGGAGACCGAGAAGCGCCTCGGATGTTTAACTATACCCAGGTGAGGACGATGTAGGAGCTGTTGAAACATCTTTCATATATTCTTTGGATTACAGAAAGACGTCCGAGGCCGACTAAGTCAACCCGTATCAGGTGGGCCGTGGCTAGCGGGTCGCTCGATGAAGCGACCCCAGGGGAAGACCGATGGTCAGTCCTCGCAAGACGTATATAAGCGTACAGCACAGGGAAACTTTGCTTGCGCGATTCAGAACTGCAACTTTAAAACGAAGTTTTCTTGGCAACTTTTAACTGTCCAGAATCGCTTTTTATGTCCAAGTGTGTGTTTTTTTCTTCTCTTTCCTTTAGAGGCATTGCTTAAGAAAAGTTGTGTCAATAAATCAAAGATATTTACGTTAATTATTTTTCGATGTTCGTACTAACACTGACCAATAGCAGCGCGTTTTAACACAGGATGTAATATTTGACTCTCATGATCAAGCTGAACTCTAAAAAAGTAGTTCAATACCCAAACTTATTCTAAACAGCTTAGGGTTCAGTTTGTTTTGTAGATTCCTCGATATCAGTTAAAATGTAGTTCACTATGGTATTCTTTGTTTATAATCGTCCATAGTTATGTAGAGACTCATTAACTGAGCCAGGAATTGATTATGAACATAATGGTGGTCTGTCTCTGTACAGTCAAGTTTTAACCTTTTGAACGCCACTAATCTACATATCTATATATATGTCGGGTGGTCATCAATGGTCGCTATGGAAACGCAAGCGATAGTGAAGAATTGTTTACATTATCGTTTAACAGAGTCTCGGCGCGGCAATCGACAGGACCGGAGATGAAATTCAGATAGAGCTGAAATAAGACGTGTGCGCGCACCGGGGAACTGTTCTCCGTTTCTAATAGAGTTCATATTGTAATCATTGTGTAATGCGATTAAGTAAAGACAAATCATTGTGCGAAGAGTATAGTGATGTAGACCCTATAGTGTGTGTAATGTGTACCAATCTGTGTACCAATTGAATCAAGTAACTTTGCTGTGTTTTAATATACACCAAGATAATAAAGAAAAGCCATTCCTGATGATGTCATCATTCAACACCCCTTCTATATTCTGACATCAGAAGTGGGATCAGAACTTGGAGAAGAAAACCCACAATGAAGAGAAAGAAAATGCAGAAGCAGTGGCAGAAAATATTGAAATGCAGATGAGTAAATATTTTTAAAGTAACGAGTAACTTTGAAAATACTTCATGTGAGTAAACAAGTCAAATTACCTAAGTTTGATAAAAAAAAACAAGTTATTAATGCTAAGTCATGGTGTGCAACGGTCGAACTATGCATAACACAATTTAGTTGTCAATTATGACAAAATGCTTTAATGTGAACACTTACACAAGTGTTCTAGCTATAAAAGATGTTCTAATTGGCGATACTGACATACTACATCGTTCAGGTTCAGAGTTAAATGAACTGAAGGCCTAGGTTCTAGGTAACCTAGTATATGTTCTTATGTGATAGTTCATGCAGACGATACATTCATCATGTCAGAAAAAAAAGAACAGAGGTACTATGGATGTACATACTACCAAAAGCAGGGTTCACTATATCTTAACAAGTGTTCTTTTCAAATTTAATTAGAGATGTTAAGGTAGGCCAAACTATGCCAAATGTACTCAAAGTTGAAGCTCTCTGTTTTAGCAGTGACTGAAAGAGTCGCACTAATAGGATCTAGCCTGATTAATTAGCTTGTGACATGTCTCCTTCAGTGTATCCCATGCATATTTAAAATGAGACCTTTGTATTAGGTGCCGTCTAAAAGTAGCACCCTTTAAGTGGGCCGACTACAAGAAAGAAATTCGAAACAACGTTATCGGTATTGCTAACAAAAGAACTCATAGTTATAATTTTTGGCCGACAATGGTGCCGATTCTCTTGTTCACAAACTAATGTAAATTTTAGTTAAGTGCATCTTTCTCTTTCCATTTAATTAAGAAAAGGACCGAAGATAAAATATTAGTTAAGTCCTGTCAAATTTAGACACTCCATAGATAATTTAGACGCGTTTTAAAAACATGGCGTCTAAATATACGTCAATTTTCTTCCGGCGCTGTCTAATTTGACAGGATTAAACTAAATTGTATCTTCTGTCTTTTTCTTTAAGAAATGGAAAGAGAAAGATGCATTTAACTTAAAATTAGTCTAGTTTGTGACCAAGGGAATCGGCACCAATAACAGGTTGAACTTCACACGGACGAAAGTGCTGAAGAATCTTATGGTATATACTTTATCAAGTGCTAGACGACAAACGTCAAGTGGAACTTAAACGTTAAAAAAAAACTTTGGCGGCGGGGTCACTAATCCATTCATACGGTAAAGCGATTGTTATTGTTAATGCAACTAAACACTTCCTTCAATATTTGTTTAGCCGTAAAGTTAACTAATTGGAACTTATGGATAAGAATTGTAACTCTGATTGTTATTGGGCAGTTCAACAATCGGGTGATTGACATAGTTTATATTCAGGTAAACAAATGGCTTATGAAGATTTGTTTTATAACTGAACTTAATGCTGCGACTACCGAGGCCGCAATGGAGTGCCAGTAATAGCCCCATTGCGACGGCGCGTTAGTGTTCGCGCGCCTCAGGGAGAGTCAGCTTGGGAAGGGGCCCAACAGGGCCAACGCCTGCCGGGGTTGCGGAATGTTTATAATAGTTACCGTGACCCCGGAACGTAAAGGGCAACCGAAGGAACATGAGTGGGTTTTAGTCAGTGAAAGTCTGGCACACCCTCCCACCGCCACGGCGGGAGAAGTCATTTGAGGATTTCCCACTCCCCAAAAAAAAATTGGGTGTGTCAGACTTTTACTGACTAAAACCCACTCATGTTCCTTTGGTTGCCCTTTATGTTCCGGGGCCACGGTAACTATTACAGGTGAGAGCGCCGTGGCGATGGCGCCTTTCAAGCCACTCCTCAGCGTCATTATGGCGTGCCCAATTTATACTAGCTTTTGCCCGCGACTTCGTCTATGTGGAATAATAGTTCCCGTTCCCAGGGGATTTCCAGGATGAAAACTATATCTGTACCAAATTTTATTTAAATCGGTGGCTAAGCTTGAAGAAAAGACAGACAAACAGACAGACAGAGCTACTTTCGCATTTATATTATTAGTATGGATGTTGGATGCACATGTTTTTAACATATTTTTTTACAGCTTTGACATTGTATTCATATTTAATTTATATATTGATGATCCTAATGGCCGCTATTATTAAAAAGAATTGAGACTTTTTTATCATGATCACACAAGGAGCGAGCTCCAAAAACTCCTCCGGGGTTGCGGAATGTTTATAATAGTTACCGTGAACCCGGAATATAAAGAGCAACCGAAGGCACATGAGTGGGTTTTAGTTAGTAAAAGTCTGACACGCCATCCCGCCGCACCCAGGTGGGAGCAGTCATTGGAAGATTTCCCACTTCTCATAAAAAAGACCCCAAAACTCCTACCTATCAAATCATTTATAAGTCCCCAAGTTTTTGAATACCAGCGACTAAGTTATGCATCTTACCGTGTGCAGGGTAAGTTCACCCTTAGGGTGGGGTTCTTTTCCACCGTGTGCAAAATATAGCATGTAAGAGCTGTCCATACATAAAGGGTCTCCATAGTAGGCGTCTTTACCTATGTATGTAGTTTGCATTGCACCTCCACTTAATACAGAGTAGTGTTGGAATCAGAGAGCGAGGAATATGTTTTTGAAAGGGGTGAATAAATTAATTTTTCATGCATTTTTTGTGTGTCCCTTTGTGTGCTTTAGTTTGTTAAGCATATCTATGGACTATTAAACATTATTTTTCTGAACGTTCTTTAGTTTAAATAAATGTCTCATGTAATTACATGATTACAGTTATCCCTTAAAATCGCAATAAGGGATAGAAACATGTGATTCGATAGCAGTTACCAAACTAACCATCTTATGACCGCGCACACCAAACAAACACAAACGATAATTTCATAGATCTTTATCTTCTCTATGAGTTTTCCCAGCATATTTATATTTATATTTTAAATTTATGTAGTTTAAAAAAAATATCTTAAACATCACAGACATCGGTGAGAGAAAACATCGGTGAGAGGAAACCTGGACTTGTAATTAATATGATTCCGAAATCGCCAATCCGCCTTGAGCAAGCGTGGTGATCACTTCTCTGTATGATAAGAGGCCTTTGCCCTGCAGTAGGATAGTAATAAGCTGGTATTATTATTAATATTATATGACTACTTACGAATTTTACAACAACCTCCTGAAAAGTTTTACAATTACAAAAATACACCTTGTATTTGTAAATACGATTTTTTCTTCTGAGAAAATGGTCGTTGCTACCTCTGTCACTAACTACTCTGTACAAGAAGGTCCCAGTAACGAGGTATTCAGAGCTTGCCTTTCTATTGCCTTTGAATATCGACAAGCCGCCGCGCAGACATAATCATGGCGACACGTGTTCCTGCATCTTGCATGTGCTTATCTATACTTCTATACTAATATTATAAAGAGGAAAACTTTGTATGTTTGTTTGTTTGTTTGTTTGATTGATTGTAATGAATAGGCTCAAAAACTACTGGACCGATTATAAAAATTCTTTCACCATTCGAAAGCTACATAGTCAACGAGTAACATAGGCTATATATTATAATATCACGCTATGTCCCACGGAAGCGAAGCACTAACCAAAAAAGAGCTAGGGCTTCCAGCTAGATCCCAGTATTTTTTTTAAATGTAGCGATTGTCAATTTCATCTGTAGTGTTCCTGCTTTTTGCTGTGCTTATACTTACTACGTCATGTTGTTGTATAAGTGTGTGTTGAAAACGGTATTACTTAATCAAAAATCCATACTAATATTATAAATGGGAAAGTGTGTCTGTCTGTCTGTCTGTCTGTTTGTCTTTCTTTCATGGCAAAACGGAGCGACGAATTGACGTGATTTTTTAAGTGGAGATAGTTGAAGGGATGGAGAGTAACATAGGCTACTTTTTGTCTCTTTCTAACGCGAGCGAAGCCGCGGGCAAAAGCTAGTGTGATATAATTATAAGGGTTCTGAAAAGAAAACTCCGAAAATTTGCGTAAATTAATTAACTATTGTGAGCGGGAAAAACACGAAATATTTTCATTTTATATTTATATACCCTTTTACTCTTAAACAACGAACCCCAAAAAAACAATGTTTATAAAGTAAAACCGAATTCTAAGTTGTCCCAAATATTTTTAAAGCAAGGACAAATTATTTATAATTTCAGCGACATTTAAAAGGGAAATGTAAGATTTTAATCATCAAAAAACTTTTCTTAATTACTCGTTTACACTTCACGATCATAAATTAAATGCCAGAGGAAGAAATTATTTTACAAATTAAGGTAAAAATGAAATTAGTGTTTTATTTCTTTGCCTTTGTAAATTATTGTAATTAAAATGAGTTATTTGGTTTTATTTTGTTGAGAACTAATCTGTGTAAAGGACAATTTTGTCGACGATGTTAGAACAATTTGTTATTTACGATTTAGTTTTACTTTATCTATATCTATACTAATATTATGAAGAGGTAAAATTTGTAAGTTTGTAAGTTTGTAGGTTTGTAAGTTTGTATGTAGGGGATAATCTCTGGAACTACTGGTCCGATTTGAAAAATTCTTTCAGTGTTAGATAGCCCATTTATCGAGGAATATATAACATCACGCTACGACCCACGGGAGCGGAGCAGTAACGAAAAATGCGGGTGAAACCGCAGGGGACAGCTAGTTTGTAATCATCCCATACTAAAGTAACTTTGCCTGTCTGTCTGTTATGCTTTCATGTCTAAACTACTGAATCGATTTAAATGAAATTTGGCACAGAGATAGATAATAATTTGAAAAAGGACATGGAATACTTTTTATTGTGAAACAAGGGTAGTAAGGAGTTGGCATCGAAGACCAAGCCGCGGGCAAAAGCTAGTTACTTGTATTTATGTATCTTCGGTTTTTACTCATCTCTTTCTAGACTTATCCAAACTATGTCAGAGCCGGGGTACAATCTAACCGGTTGACATAAGCTTTCGTTAAATACTTTGACATCTCCATACATTTGATAATCTATTATTTTCTATGTCTATAGGGGGGAAGATCTAGCTGAATACCAGCCACTGCCTGTCCGCCCTCCATAACCCAGTGATTGGGTAAAACGTTTCTGTTGCCGCTATAACAACAAATTACTAAAAAAATAAATATTAAATAATCAGACAGATAAACACGATTTTCCAATCATCCGTACTTCCGTACTAATATTATAAATGCTAAAGTAGCTCTGTCTGTCTGTCTCTTCTTCACGCTTAAACCAGGGAACAGATTTGAATGAAATTTGGTACAGATAATTATAATTATAGTCTGGGACCCGAGAAAGGACATAGGACAGTTTTCATCCCGGAAATCCCCCGGGAACGGGAACAAAAATTCCACACGGACAATCGCGGGCAAAAGCTAGTTACCTAATAATAAAAGTCAATTACAAAGCTTAACTATTATTGGCATTGAGCAACGTGGATTACACTTGACAGTTATAATATGTTTTTTTTTTTTTTTGGTGAGTGGGAAATCATCCAATGACTGCTCCCGTCCTGGGTGCGACGGGAGGGCGTGTCAGACTCTTACTGACTAAAACCCACTCATGTTCCTTCGATTGCCCTTTATGTTCCGAGGTCACGGTAACTATTTAAATATTCCGCAACCACACTTATAATATGTTTCCTAAGAAAATCATTGTATCAATTATTTACAAATTAATGGGTAACGCTATTAAAAAAAATGCAATTTCAGTATTTTTGTTTATGTTTTTCTAGCGACCCTCTCCAGCTTCGCATGGATGTTACAAATCTATGAAAATCTCTACTTTTCATTACGTGTGTTATACATATTAACCTCCCTCTTAAAACCGCATCAAGATCCGTTGCGTAGTTTTAAAGATACATAGGAACAGACGAACAGATAGAGACTTAGGCCCGTATTAGTAGACGTCACTCAACTCCGAGACGCTCTCAAGTCTCTTGCTGTCCTTGTCATTCTAGAGTGAAAAAATAAGGACAGCAATAGACTTGAGAGCCTCTCAGAATTGAGTGACGTCTATTAATACGGGCCTTATAGTTTTATACTGTGTCTACTGTGTGCTAGTCAAAAATAGGTTTGACCAACGTTTTTCGGCAAAACCCCGAAATAGAACTTAAGTTTCGGCCTTTGACTGAGGTATTTTAGTTAAACCTATAGAGGTTACCTGTTAGTGAGACGTCGAAAATAATAAGTCTGTTATGGCCTTAGCTTACTCTATTCTTGAAGCGTCTAAAATAGACTAGGTAAAATAACAATTAAATAACCTAGAATTAATAAATTTATACTAAAATAATGAAATCAATATAATTTAATTTTAAATTAATTTCCTGAAAAAAAAATATCAAACGTAATAATCCATAACCAGGACTAGTATGAAATCATCAATTATCGTAAATGTGCAAGGCAGTCGTAGTGCTGAATTCTTCATTTACGTGACGGTGACGGTAGTGGTGGACACATAGCCTTACACGTCATTATTATTTTTCTTATTTTAAGCGAACGATGAGGCTGATGTTTCCTTGCTGACTCCTCTGAGAAGCGAATTAAAACCATAACAGACAAACTCACAGCAATTTTTAAGAAATGATCAAAATAACCAAAAATCGGGTCGCCATCGTATCGTGTCATATTAAGGACATCTCTCGCCCATTCAGCTGCCCCGAACAAAGTTTTCTTCGCAGAATTTTTATTGTTATTTAAATATATCAAACAAAACTCGCTGTAAAAGGGAAACCCTGTTCTGTAACTTTGGCATAAGAGCAGTTTTTTATTAAATCCGATGTTTTTATTATCAATGTATTCAGGGATGGACTCGGGACCGGTATTCGAAACTTTTGGGACAATGTAAATTGCGTTTCGATAAGTTATGTCGCATCAAGTCGCATGTCGTGTCGTACTGTATTTTTTGGTCATATCCCACGCATTTTCTTACTACTCCGCTGTGTTTTTGTGATTAATTTCGTTGCGGGATCCAAGACAGTTGAATCGCTTCTCTGAGACTCGTCGAGCTTCAGCTCAGCGCTTTTCTGGCGGACTCCATTGTAGATTCTGGCTTTCAGGAGTTGCAGTGGTTGGGTTAATAGTGTGGTGGGATGGTCACATATCGTACGGAAGCAGGCCAATGTCTTAAAAAAAGTGGTAGTGTTGGGAAAGATTGAAGACAGGGCGAAACTTTAATGCCTGGAGAAAAACTCATCCATTACATTCCTGCCTCGATATGTACTACCTCATCATCTCTCTGGCCCGAGGTTGCGGAATAGTTCTAACACTTACCGCGGCCCCGGAACATAAAAGGCAACCGAAGGAACAAGGTAATTTGATGATTTCCCGTCAATATAAAAAACAACATCTCTCTGGCCTTTTTCCTACCTATTTTGGGCTCGGCTTCTAGCCTATCCGGATTCAGCTGGGTGCCAGTGTTTTACTATAGGTAGCAGAAGCCATAAAAGCTCGTCAGAATCGAACTATTTAAACAATAAACTTATTATTGTAGCCGTGAATGTCGAAACTTCTACCCCCTATTTTACCGATTTAGTGTTAGAATTTTCAAAAATCCTTTCTTAATTTAATCTTATCAAAAAAGGAATCCTGCAAGTTTCATGTCTCTAAGACCAGCGGTTTGGGGTGTGCGCTGAAATATCGACAATCACTCAGACAGACAGCTGTTTATCATTTTATATGTATTTTTCTATAGATTCTTAATCAGTACAAGGGTTAAAGCCTAATAAACAGACAGTCGTACAGAGTCACATTCATAATATTAGTATAAAAATTAAATTACGCTACATGAAGTTTTAAATGTCCCGTCATATTTCAAACACAGCATTTTCCACAAAGTTAAAAGTCCTATTTTTTTAATTGTACAGTTGTAAACAGTCATAAAAATTAATAGCCCTTTGTTTTACAACTTTTGTTTTAATTGTTAAAAGGGTTTATTTATTAGCTGCTAGCTTTTTGCCGCGGTTTCGTTCAGGTGTATTATAATTCTAACGGAGGCAAATAGATGGAGCCATGGATTAAAATTATAGTCTGTCTTTTTCCAAGATCCAATCTTCAAGTTTTGGCGAGAAAACGTTGCCTATAAACTAATGGATTTTCATATTTAAAATATAAGGTTCTTAGCACGAATTTAAGTGGCATGGGTTTAATTCTAGCACGGGGCATAATTAGCGGATGTTTGTTAATGTGAATTGTACAAATTGTATATATATTTACTATAGTATTATTTATAAGTTTTGTATATATTATTTTTAGATTTCATAGTTAAGAGACTGTAAGAAGTTTTATTTTGAAAATAAACATCTTAGTCATGTGAATTTATTTGGTTTAGTTTGTTGAAAAGATCGTTTACTTACACTAGGAATTTCGCAAGCATCGTGAGTGTGTTTACAAACACATAAAAACCTACAACCGAAACACATATATTTGTAACGTACGAGAATCGAAAACGTGACACGCAGCACTACAGCCGAGCGCTTAGCCACTGAACCAGCTGTGTATATATGAGTTTGTAGGTATTCATATTCATATTCATTTTCTTTATTGCACACAAAAAAAATAAGTACTTACATCCTTCATCCCAAGCAACTAAAAATAAAAACTTATGTGCAATGGCGAGCTTAACCCAGAAATGAGTTTAACCAGCAAACCAAAATGCTATAATAGAGATAACTGATCATATAAGAGTTTGTATGTAATAATTATTTGCGCTAAATACGGCCCTGCTCAGCTTATTTCTTGTTACAACAGATATTTTATGAAAGATTTCACCGCTTAAAAGAAGTGGAGAATGTTCGCTTTCTTGTAATAACCACGTCAACTCCAAAAATAACAGCAATACCAACTTTCCGAGTAGGTGTATTGTATAAATTTATTTTGAATGTGAACTTTTAAGTTGTATTAGGGACTAAACAATGTCAATATGTCAATGGTCAAATATCACTCCTGCCACAGATAACCAACTAGTCTGCGCCCGCGCGCGTTCATTGCGCGGGGAATTTAATTTAATATTAGGCAATATTTATTTTTATTTTTTATGTTGTGTTGATGTCATATATTTAATTTTAAATATATATATATATATATATATATATATATATATACGTGTCCGTATGTGCATCCGTGACATCACTTTTGCACTTCTGGCCCTATCAGAATACCAGCGCTGCGTAACTCTTTTTTTATGGAATAATCGCAGCATCATGCTGAGATAGGGACCGTTTTTGGCCACGCACAGGTATTTCATTTTATTTTTATATAAATTCATGTTTTTTGTTTGTATTATTTTTATTTCCTGTGTGTGTCCAAAATAAATGTTTTCTTTCTTTCTTTTTCTTTCTTAAACACTTTGGACTGAACGGGGGCTGAACGATTTTGGTCATACTTAAGGTGAGACCAAACGAGCGTAATTTTATGAGTCGTGAGTCGCAGAATTTCGGTCGCTTTCATAAAAAAAGACTCGCAACGCAAAATATGAGGGGTATGCGCCGTATCAGAATACGAAGTTTTGCGTCACACGACTCACAAAATGCGCTCGTTTGGTCTCACCTCACCCTTATACGCTTCTACTTCTATCAGCCGCGTTTAGCGTAGTGAGAATGAGAAAAGTCATCAAGCATAAACGACTGCGCGCATTTATTTTTTAGCTCTATTCAGTTAAATATCCATAGAAAACACGTTTTTTTTACAGAAGCTGCTGAAAGCTGAACGAACGCGTACGCGTCTTCATATAAACTGCGCGGGCAGGACCCAAGATGTTGCTGCGTCTAGCAGTACCGACAACGCTGCTCTACGTGTCCAGATTGCACCACTCTACGAAGGTTGAAGAGATCGTGGAGTACGTGCGCGTGAAGACCAACTGGACCTTGAGGGTCGAGGTTGGAGTCGCGTCACAACACGAACTTCAAGTCGTTCGTGGTGCGCGTTCCGACACACCATCTCGAGAAGTTCCTCAAGGAAGATTTGTGGCCGAAAGGTGTTGTGTACCGCCGGTTTCGTGGCCGCCTAAATGACACCAGTCAGCGAAACACGACGCCGACACTTCGTGTGCACTAGTTTTAGTTATTATGTAATGTATATTTATAGTATTTTTAAGTTTTATATTAATTTTGTACTGTATATGTTTATATGGGCCTTGATGCCTGAAACAAAGAAACAAATAAAAAAATAAATATAAAATCTTTGTTTTCTATGAACATAAGCTTACCTAATTAAAAAACTAGTGATTAAGGAACCCGCCTCTCATACATGGGTAGTTCTCGTTTTCAATTCACATGCACTTTCTATGTTCATCTCAGACACTGGCATCTATAAAGGAAAAAGCCGAAATCGAATTCGAACCTTTTTCATGAACGGGTGCCCTTCATTAAAATCCCTTTAACCGGTAGGCATTCACGATAATAAAATTATAACTGACCCTAATAATCTAAGCGTCTTACTAATAATCGCTGCATAAAGTTATGACAGATTTATACGTCAAAAAATGTATGGTTACACAAGCTTTATTCATGACATAACTTTACACAGTGATTATTATAGTAACGGCATAAGTTTAATCTAGATAACATAACTATTTACAATTTAAAAAAAAGTAAACACCTAAGAATTTATTAAATCCAAGTCCATTTCAAAGCAAAAATACGCGAATAAATTAATGAAAAACCCTCAGCGGTGCTACAACGAAAAAAAAATAATTATTAAAGATAAAACACTGAAAGTTTTAACTCTGCTTAGATGCAACAACGTCGGAAACAGAGGCCCGAGGCAGTTTTCGAACCACGTTTTTGTATAAAACATTTTAAAATAAAAGTACTGAACGGTGTAACTGAGATATTTTTTAATTGTGAACATTTTGTTCAGATTCTTAGGTATAATTTTGGAGATTGAATCTGTACATAATAAGTTTATAAAATATGTAACTATATAAGACGTCAAAGTGTTGAAACTTACATATAATTGTAACAACTAATGTACACATGAATGCAATAAAGACTTTGAGTTGAGTTGAGTTGATTTGTGATGTATCAACGCACAGTCCAAACCGCTAAGTCTAGAGACATGAAACTTTTTTTTTGGGGAGTGGGAAATCATCCAGTGACTGCTCCCGTCCTGGGTGCGGCGGGAGGGCGTGTCAGACTTTTACTGACTAAAACTCACTCTTATTCCTTCGCTTGCCCTTTATGTTCCGGGGTCACGGTAACTATTATAAACATTCCGCAACAGACATGAAACTTAAGGGGTGTTCTTTGTGAAGAGTAAGTATTAGTTAAATAAGGATTTTTGAGAATTTACACCCTTGAAGTGATGAAATATGGAAGTTTAGACATCCTTGCAGGTGAAGTCGCGGGCAAACGCTAGAATCAAATAGATATCTTTGGACGTGGCCTGTATTATGGCAACCAGACAAGTTGTTTCAGACTCTATAACCGCCAACCCGCCCTGAGTAAGCGTGGTGATTAATGCACTTGCTTCTTCTGTATGAGAGGCCTTTATTCTACAGTGGGACAGTAATAGACTGGTATTGTATTAAATTATATTACAGGCTGGTGTTTTTTTTGGGGAGTGGGAAATCATCAAATGACTCCTCCCGTCCTGGGTGCGGCGGGAGGGCGTGTCAGACTTTTACTGACTAAAACGAACTCATGTTCGTTCTGTTGCCTTTTATGTTCCGGGGTCACGGTAGCTAATATAAACATTCCGCAACCCCATAGGCTGGTATTATGAACAATTATCATTTCAACAACACATCTATCACAGCACGTAAATACAGAATGAATGTCGTACGTTTCCCGTGCGGGACCCGCATCAGAATTGATGGTAACACCTATATTTGACGCAGCAACACTGCGCATTTACACTGGGAGATTTATATGCACTGTATTGAAACAGCTAGTGTGGACAGTACTCACTGAATAATGGCAGTTTCGGATTAAACGCGTTTCTTTATGTGATGTTGGGAAATGTATTATATACTAGCTGACCCCGTGAAACCATGAAATAATCCTTTAAAAAGGGACGATACGTTTTTTCCCTTGTTGAAAATGATATGGATGTCTTTTCAAATATCTTATTGAATATGTCGAACTTCCAGTACTCTGATGTTAGGTTTGGCAGTAGCTAGTTATGCATAATAGCTACGGGACCAGCTGTGCTATTCTATAAGATCTCACGTCAGTGCTCACTTCTGATTCCGCGGTGAAAACTGTATTAGGTATTCTGTAACCCAATGAAAACTACGCTAGCACCACTCAATGAAAACTAGGTGAAGGGAACTAACTATTTTTAGTGAAAAGTTGTGTAATTTGACATTGAATATCAAATAATTTTCACTTCAGATGAGTAAGGAAATGAGATCGAAATCGTATTCGCACGTGATTTCTTACGGAATCGCACTGCTGTGTTGTGCGAATACGTGTCACAGTCACAGGGCAGTGCATTAAACAGCTTCAATACCGAAGGCTGTGTCTCATTTAACAGTGGCGACGAGGATGGGATCACTATTTAACACCTTTGGAGGCTCCAATTGCTAAAAAATATTTTTAGTGACTATACTGTCGTTACGAACCCCTCAACTGTCGTTACGAACACCCGTGTGCTCGTAAAGAAAACTTCAAAAAAGGCTACAACTGTCGCGCGAACACACGAGTGCTCGTAACAGATCGCTCACCATACACCAAATCTTAAAAAATGACGACAGTTAGAGGATTTATTGAAGAATGTTCCGACTGGCGTAGAGAATTTTTTGAAGAATGTTCCGACTGGTGAGAGGTTCATTCTTCACAAAGAACGTACCCTACAAGTTTCATGTCTCTAGGACCAGCAGTTTGGACTGTGCGTTAATATATCAACAGTCAGTCATTAGTTAGTCGGATTACTATGTTATATAATAGATTAGCTTTTGCCCGCGCCATCATCCGCGTGATTAATAGTTCCCATTCCCGCGGGATTTCCGAGATGAAAACTACCCTATATCCTTTCTCGGGTCCCAGACTATATCTGTACCAAATTTCATTCAAATTGTTTCAGTGGTTTAGGCGTGAAGAAGAGACAGACAGAGTTACTTTCGCGTTTATAATATTAGTACCGGATTTCATTTTTCTCCTCGAAGGTTGACCCCTAAAAATACCCTCGATTATATCCCATATCCCAACACTTAGAAAAACCTCCCCGCGTAAAACTAAACGAGGCCCCAAAATCCCTAATAAATAATACCTAAACATCCCAATCATATAGATGAAAGCTCCACGAGATAGCATTGGAGTCAGACCCTCGTTGGTGCTTATCTTCAACCGTCAGTAACCTTCAGATACCTTCATATATGAAATTTACTGCTTATGCCCTAATAGACCATTATTGGTCTTTATCGTTATAAAGCTTGGTCTCTCTGAATGGAATGGTGACACTAATTTGGGCCAAGCCGTGTCTCAATCTATACTGATGTTATAAAGGTGTAACGTTGAGGTGTTGGTCGTAGGCGTTATTCTCAGGAATTCCTAGATATAATTGAAAGATCTGTTAGGGCCTGTTTTCAGATATATTTCAAATCGAACCAAATTTATATTATATTCTTTATTATTATATTCTTTATTGCACATTAAAAAAAAAAACAACATTTAAGCAAACTAAAATAAAACTTATGTACAATGGCGAGCTTAACCCAGAAATGAGTTTTCTACCAGCAAACCAAAAATGCTATAGAGAGATTTGCAACGGGGGATGTGCTTATGTGCACAAATAAAACATAATTATTAACTCTTAAATAAACAATTACATACAATATACCTATTTATATACATAATATAAATGTACAATAATAAATACATAAATAACATATACAACAATAAATAAATATACATATATATCAATCTACAGACAGGAAATGTTTCCTAATTCCTTTCCTGAACACTTCTAAGGAAGGGCTATCTCGCAATGAATGTGGCAAAGCATTCCACAGACGCACAGCACAAACAGTGAAAGATCCATCATACCGACTCGAAGAGTGAGAAGGAAAACGTAGTAGAAGAGATGAAGAAGAACGACAAGGTTTACCTCTAGGAACAAGATACTCAAAGCGTTCGCGAAGATACGAAGGAGACTTACTATTATGAAGAATAGAAAAGAGGAAAGAAAGAATGTGACAGTCTCGACGCTGCCGAATAGGTAGCCACCTCAGCTGCTGCCGAAATTCCGACACGTGGTCGTACTTTCAAAGGCCGAAAATGAAGCGGATACACAAATTCTGCAGACGTTCAAGCTTATTAAGGAGTTCCTCAGTCGCATCAAGAAAACAAATATCAGCATAGTCCAAAAGTGGTAGAAGCAGAGTCTGAACGAGAGTAATTTTAGTTTGAAAGGGCAGGAACTTCTGAAGACGCTTTAGAGATTTATACGAACAGAAAACCCTCCTGCTTACTTCAGCAATGTGGACCTGCCAAGAAAGGTTGCAGTCCAAGAAAACTCCAAGGTCTTTAACTTTCTTGGAATAGGCTATAGCGGTACCTTCGTAGGTAACCATTGGGAGAGACAAGCTACTCAATAAATTGGTGAAGTGTCTGCCACCAATAATGATTGCTTGTGATTTAGACGGGTTAACTAACAATCCAAAACTTTTAGCCCACTGATTGACGTTTACAAGATCATTATTGATGGCATCAATAGCTCCAAGAAGTTCTAAGTAAGTAAGTTAAGTAAGTAAGTTAGTTTATATTTATTTATTTATTATTTATTTGATCTTACATGCTAACAGATGTACATCCAAAACGCTTACAAGATTGATTTAGTAAACTAATAATTTAACAAAGAGTAATAAATAATGAAAATGACAAAGTAGACAAAATTCATAACGGTCACTTTATATGTGAAATTATCTGTCAGTTAATTTAGCCCGAACTTAGAAAATGTGAAACAGGCCCGCACCGGGATTACGTATCTAGCAATAGCCGAGCGATCGCGATAATTTAGCAATATTTGCTTCTTAGACGTCAATTCAAAATACGTCAAGTCAAATAGCAATCTAGCGGTAGTGCTGCCTCTGTGGAGCAATCAGTTAACTAAAATATGCATTTTTCGTTTGGTGGTTTCGTATTTACTATAGTTTTTTAGAGAAAAGTTAAGTTTTTTTTGTTAAAGGTGATATTTAATTAGTTCCAGCGATTGCTACTTTGTCGTCATCGTAGCAATAAGTGCATTAGAACAATCAGCGAGCGATTAGCAATCGGTTCATACATAATACGATTTTTTTTTACGTTAAGCGCAATATTGCTGATTGCTGTTTCATAGGTTGTGCTGCTGTTTTATAAGCCAGCCGAAGTGTTGGTTAGACCGTTTATTGATGAAGGCTATATTAACAGAGTTTTTAAGTCAGGAACGCCTGTTTTTGAAAGAGCTCGTCCGTGAAAGTTCTACCATAAACCTAGAATATGGGCTTACAGGTCTCCGATACATTTTCGTCTACAGGGCATATCTCCTTCTTTAATATATCTATGGGCTTAACCCTTTAAATCCTTTTTCTTAGTAATAATTTTCTTAGTGCTTTGGTGCTTGCTTGTACTATGGTAACCAAAAAATATTTTTAAATACATACATAATATAGATAAATTACACCCAGACACAGAACAAACATTCGTGCTGATCACACAAAGTTTGTCCTGGGTAGGAATCGAGCCCACGACCTGCGGCTTAGCAGTCAGGGTCACTAACCACAAGACCAACTAGTCCGTGATGATTTTCCACTTCCCAAAAAAAAAATCTAGTGACCAATAAGAAAAGACATTTACGGGGTTTAATTCATAGTAATAGTGTTAAGTGTAAGGTATGTATAGTACCTAACTGTTGGAAATAATATTAGGTCTGGCCGCGCAATTTTCTTATTGATCCTTAGTCCTTAAAATATTAACATAGTGCAAAAGTTTAGTGAATGTTGACCTAAAAAGGTTTACACTGTACTGAAATAAAAGGAATACAGTTTCAAAATACCCTTTCATAGAACCCTTTTCCACAAAACCTCAGGCTTGTCACACTTGACATTACGTGTATTTCTATGTACATTACACAAAACAATACAACAAAGCTACGGTTTGAACACAAAACAAATGACAAATGTTTTACCTTATTTTACAGCAAGCTCTTCAAATCTACACCGTATTTCTTTACAACTAAAGTTCAAAGTGCAACGGGTATTTTTTTTTTCAATATAATAGGTACCTGTTCTGTCAATACTTGTGGTATTCTTAAACGTTTCTAGACTTTAGGGCTTAGAGAAATCAATATAGTTTGACTGTGACGCTTTTGTTTTGAAAGGACTGAATAATAATGCCGGGATATTATTATCCCTTTGCAGGTCAAAGACCTCTTCTCATACAGAGAAGACACGAGCATTAAATAAATAAATATCTTAAGACAACTCACACACGGTCATCTGATCCCAAACTAAGCAGAGCTTGTACTATGGTAACCAGATAACTGATAAACATACTTAGATAATTTATAAATACATACATATTATAGATAAATTACACCCAGACACAGAACAAACAATCATGCTCATCACACAAAGTTTGTACTGGGTGGGAATCGAACCCACGACCTCTGGCTTAGCAGTCAGGGTCACTAACCACTAGACCAAACGGCCCGTCATCACACTTGTTCTAGGCAGACCATTCAAAGCAGATTTGTAATTCCAAACTCATTAATTCTAAGCCCAAGTTTCCTCACGATCATTTTCTTAATCGATATTAGCAAGGTCCAAGAAAAATCACGAAAGAACACATCAAAGGGTCATAATTTGAATAGGTATTGTTTGTTATTGATCACGCAATCACATGATTGTATTAGAAGCGGCTCTTAAATCCCTGGGCCATAACGACAACGATAATTAATTATTTTAGTTATAAATAAATAAATAGTTCTTTTAATTCTACAAAAAAATCGTCATCATAATAGTCGAAGGACGTCCACTACTGGACAAAGGCCACCCCTAAAGATTTTCACAAATACTAATCCGGCGCTACCCGCTTCCAAAACAGCAACCCTCAAGAAAATAAGTAAGCTAAAAACACCCTTATTTCAACCACAAAGAAAACAATTGTAACCATTAACGCGTTAGGCAGAAAGCAGTATTTTCCTACCGTATTACCATAGAGAATACCACAGAGCACAGCGCATCTGTATTATTTAAAATTATAATCTATGACGGAACACCGAGTAAGATACATAGGGTGTCCATGAATTATTCAACAGGTTGGAGCGGTGTTACTGTATCCGGTACAGAACGACTGCTTACGGATGTGCTGCCATCTTGCGATAACATTTGGTACTTGTATTTTGGTAAAATATTGCCACCCTAATTGATTTATAGGCAGAATTTTGGGACAGTAAAAACTAAAGAGCTTGTTAGTAGGGAAAAGTGCCGGAAGGTCTGAATTTTAGGTTGAGTTTGATTTATTTAGGGAGGTGTAGATTTTAACTTTGTGGAAAGAGAACAGCGGTTTTGCTGTTTGAATAAGTTTTTAAAGGAAAAGCTGTACTTTTATTTTGCGGATTTGTTGGCTCGTTATTTGAAATGCTAAAACACATACACATACTATATGATGTGTCGACATAAAATTTTCTAAAATATATTTTTTTCCAATTGCTATGTTTTTTTTATGTAACAACAAGTGTATACAACCAAGAACTTTACGTGCATTCCGAGTCACGTCCCAATGGAACGCAAAAGAAGAAACATGGATGGGTTTTAGTTAATAAAAGTCTTACACTCCTTTCTTCTCCGCCTAGAGTGGAAGGAGTCATTTGATAATCTTCCCATCCATAAAAAACTGCGCTATAGTGTTAAAGGTTAAAGTTATAGAGTTATTACATTTTGGAGCGTCTTTGCGACACAAGCAAGACCTTCTTCAGCTCTTCAAAATTCTCCAATGTTTACTTTTCTAAACTAAAGTGGGCCTGCTGTTCTTATAATGTCAGACATCCCGCATTTCCTTTTAATTCCCTTTTTCCTTAATGTTTAGAATCTAGTCGTCCGTTTCGCTCAGCCTAGGTACATTTGTTTTTGTTTTCTAAAATCATCATTAACTGCATATACCATCAAACCATAAACACATCGCAAAAAATAATGAGATAATGTAACGTCTTTTAACACCTCTAAAAACTTTACATAATACGCTACAACTTGATATTTTTGTTCATAATCACATTTTCATTTAACAAAAAGTTCCTTTTTTGTAACGTAAAAAAGAATATCTTTACGCATTACAACGAAATTAACAAAATGCGCAAACATTTTTCTGTAATCTAAAAACCTCAACACTGTTAGCTTTCTAGCATAATTACAAAAAACAGCCGCCATTTTTCCTCAAAATGTCCGGAGAAACTTGTTAAAAAATGGCTACCCTCGAAGCAAAGCCGGTAAACAAATCGTAGTCATTTACAAAACTGTTAAACAGACAATATACAAATTGCCTAAACGGTAGACAATATAGGCTTTTTAATGGGCAGACGGTAATTTTGGGCAATAACCGGGCAAGTAGGAACTTAAGCTTTGTGTAAACGCTCTGTAGATTTTGCCTTTATGTTTTATTTTTATTATATTATGTGTGGTTACGAGTGGGGTGGTATGTGTAATTTTGGGTGTGAGGTAGAAAACGTTTTGCTTATTAAATAAAATGATTAATGATATTTATTTTGTTAGGTTAAATATTAACACATACACGCCAATACTGTTTTGTGCTTATTTTGCAAACGATGAGGTCGATGTTTTCTAACCATTGGGCTCAGCTGAATACCTTTTTACAAGGAGCGGCTGCCTATCAGATCTCTACAACCTAGTTACTGGGTATTGGGTAACACGTTACCCCTTGGTTTGCTTACTTACTTTTTAACTTTTGAAGATGTTGCGGCTGTCAAAGATATACGTATGACAACCGAACCAACAGCTTTACCTGCTTTCTAGGGCCATTGACGGTCATTTAGGCGCGTCAGTTGAACTGAAATACGTCCAAAATTTGATCGTGAGTGTCGATTCGCAATACTAGAGTTGGTTGGCCGCCTAAACCATTTGGAGTAAGGCCAGTTTTACCTCTAGACTGACGCGAAAAATGACCGTCAATGACCACCTTAAGGCGTGGGATGTCAGTAGTATCCATAAGAAAAAAAAACAAATGAATTGAAAAAGCCAGATTGCAAAAGAATAAGAGGCAGGAGCATAAGCTCCTTTCAGGTGCGTTATCGGATGATAATATACTAGCTGTCCCCTGCGGTTTCACCCACATTTTTCGTTACTGCTCCGCTCCCGTGGATCGTAGCGTGATGGTATATAGCCTTATAGCATTCCTCGATAAATGGGCTATCTACCACTGAAAGAATTTTTCAAATCGGACCAGTAGGTCTAGAGATTACCCCTACATACAAACTAACAAACCTACAATCTTACAAATTTTACCACTTTATAATATTAGTATAGATTATGTAGTGCGGTATTGCGTCCTAGTTCCGTTCGAATGAGTTCGATAATCATCACAGAAGTGTGTAACTTCGTAGCCATTACTATAAACGATATCGCAATAATTTATTATCGACCGATATTATCGTACTTGTGCAGTAGAAGCTATGACCATGGAAATACTCCCCGTATTTCAGTTTGAGCATCTTTTCTTGGGCACCTTTGCATTGAGCGCCTGAGGTATTTGAGCACCATTGAATATTTTAATTGTTAAACATTGGTGTTAAAAATATGCCTAATTAAACAATCGAAAAATTCCGAAATTGCTGTGGGGTTTTGTATTTATTTAATTACTAGCTTTTGCCCGCGGCTTCGCTCGCGTTAGAAAGAGACAAAAAGTAGCCTATGTTACTCTCCATCCCTTCAACTATCTCTACTTAAATAATTACGTCAATTCGTCGCTCTGTTTTGCCGTAAAAGAAAGACAAACACACAGACAGACAGACAGACAGACACACTTTCCCATTTATAATATTAGTATGGATTAGTTTTTATTTCTCCTTTTTTTGTCAAAAAAATATATCCTATGTCACTCCCACAACTGAGACGAATTCAATGACACCTCAATGCGTGCCATAGAATGAGACATATATATTTACATAGGCTCGAAAAACATAACCCTTCTTTCGGTAGTCGGGTAAAAAAGGGTGCCCATACGTGAATACTCCACCAGGTCATCACGACGTCACAAAACATTTCTTTCTGTTTCAGAGCAAGCACACTGAAAAAAATGTTCGGTCCTATCACGAATTTTTATTGATTTTACCAAACTTCTTAGTTGGCGTTACCAAATTTATTTGGATCTACCAAATAAATTTGGTACAACGCCAACTTAAGAAGTTGTAGAACCGCTGCAGATGTGTCAGGAGAATCTTAGGGGATCCATGGATTATTAATTTTAATTTCCAACAATTTTTATAAAAAAAATAGGCAAGATGACAAAAAAAAAGTAATTAGTCCGTCAGTTAGATAATCAAAAAATTTGGGACACGTATTTTTTCTTTTTTTTCGTAAACAGAAAATGACGACAATACAGCGCGTTGAAGTTTCGTGAAACGTCACACCTTTGTATAATTTTTACTGAGGAGTGACGTCACAAGCCCCCTCTCCGGAACTTTGATGCTCTTTATCTTTGTATTTTGTTATTAATTTCATCAAGCAAAAAATATGTGTCCAGTATTTTTGAACTGTCTAAAAGACGGACTAAACAGAATGTCATTCTTTTGATGTAGTCAACACCCCTATTGTTGTTTTGAAAAATTAACAAAACATAGGTGTAATCTACCAAATAAATTTGGTAACGCCAACTTAAGAAGTTTGGTAAAATCAACAAAAATTCGTGATAGGACCGAATATTTTTTTCAGTGCACGAACTCAAAAGTCAAGCAAAGTAGTACTGCCAACATTGAAACAAAAACGTTCCGCTTTGAACAATTAATTCAACACAAGTTTCATCCCTCGGTGACACACAAAAAGACGGAACAGATGTTACTCTGAAACTGGTTGCACTTGTTACTTTGCTAGTTTTCAATTTATATTTTCGCAACTGTTTGCCTGTGTTCCGGTTTTGTTAGACACAAAACATTTTTGGTTGAAACCTGTTTCACCTGTTAGGGATTTTGTTTGGCTTTTTAAGGTGAATTTTGCTAAACTTTTTTGTTTTTTTTTTTTTGCTTTTATCTTTCTATCCTAGTCAAAAATGAATCCCAAATTCTTTTAGCCATATCTTGAAACGGACTAAACCAATTTCATTGTTATTTTTCAAAATGTGTTTTGATACTTCGTAGAATGTATTAAGGGCCGAAAAATTGAGAAAACTACGGAGAAAGTTAGAAAATTTTAGTAAACTTAAGATGCCGTGGGCGTAGCTAGTTTATAATAATAATATCAAAATGCTATTGTACCGTTAAAATAAGCTAGTACATTGTTATACGAGAACAACTATCGATAAACTGTTATTCAGTTTACCCAAACATATTTGTTTTAGAGCTAGCGTTGTGATCAACGCTCGTATCTTCTCTAAAAGAGAAGAGGCCTTGCCTAGACACTAATAGGCCAGTATTATTGTTAAGGAATGTTTGGAAGCTGGCTCAAACCCAAGTTAAATGAACCGCAGTTTGCACAATCCGAATAGTTAGCAAGTTCATTGGGAATTCATGGATCCCTTTGTTTTAATACCATTTGTGTTTTCAAGTTGGTCAATTACAGAATTCTCTAGTCTCTAGATATAGGTAGCATTACATTTCTTCTTTTAGGGTATTGTACGTGAAGTGGGCTCCTTAGGTTTTTAGCTTATTTAAATGATTAATTACAAATGTTTGCTTTGCCTAAAAGAAAAGGTACAAATGTGTGTAATTCAGTCAGTTATAAACGTCATGATCCTCGCATGATTTGACAAGGATTTGACTCCTATTGTATAGATTTTAAGAGACTTTGATCTTTGAGTTTATTTCGGATGTCTCTTCTCAGAGCAATAGCTAGGAATTATCAACCCCATCATGCGAAAAAAATTAAACAAAACACATTATTGGCATGTGTTATATTTTAGCATTTTTCATTCCTTTTTTATTTATTCTTAGGAAGGAAAACGCAGTTTATCCTTTTGGTTGGTATCTTTTTAATAGTTTTCTCCCGCGACATAGTCCGTCTATTAAATTACCTTAGATGTCGAGTTTTCAAAAATTCTTGATGTTCCATAATGTTGTTATGTATATCAATATTGTTAATATTGCTTCTTGCCTATTCTTCTCCGACCGAACAACTTTTTGAAATGTGCAACTAGATTAATTTTATTGTTAATTAATGACAATCCAAAATGTTTTTACAGTCTAATAAAAATTAATACTTAGACTTCAACTTTGAGAGAACTAAGAAAAGAAAAGTGCACATTAAGTACACTTTGGAAGACTTTTTCATGGAAAATGCATTATTTTTAACTGAAAAGAAGGTAATATCGTTTGAGAGGTAACTTGGTGCTCGAAACGAGAGGCCTCTTGAAACCCTCCACCCACTTAGCTGTTAAACTATTAAAAGATAGCGAGGTAAAAACGTCTCTAGTTTTCTTAACGAACAAAAATATAAAGATAGAAGTAAGATTAACTTTTGATAACAATTCAGCCAAAACAGTTTCCTGAAAATAGGGATGACGACTTCATTTAGAAATGGTATTCTGTTAAGTCCTTTAGGCCGTTCAAAAATATTAGACACAAATTTTTCTCTTGGTTAAATTAACAGAAAAAATATAAAAAAGATCATCAAAGCTCATCAAAGGAGTGGGAGCTTGTGACGTCACTGTTCAGTAAATATTGTAGGTATGCAGGGTCGACATATACAATTGAAATTTTATTGAATACCTATGAGTGTTTTCAAATTAAATTTTACCTAATTGCAGAAATTGTCATTTTGTACTTTAGTTTAAATTTTTATTAAAAAATATCTGACGGCCCTGCATACTTATCGGATTTGCTGACTGTACCTATGTGCTGTAACTGCAACGTCTATCAACTCAATCGGTCATTTTTTGTCTACCAATAAAAGAAAAACAATACGTGTACAATTTTTTTCACAATTTAACTGACGGGCTAAATAGTTTTTTTGTTGACTCGCCTATTGCGTACTATTTTTTTATTTATACTTATACAAGTTTCATCCTTAACAATCAGTGTTGCCAATGCTGGATATAGTCTTCCACTATTTCAGGCTGTTTGGAGGTAATCAAAGCACAGCCGAAACTACTGAAACTTGAAACTTTCTGTTTATGACGTAAAGCCTCATTACGTAGTGATCTTTGGTTGAATTAAATAGACGTAGAAGATTATACGAAAATAACGAGGACCGAAAGGCGAATATCTCTGCCACAAAATTCAATAAAAAAATCATCAAAAACACAAACCGCCTTAATTTATTAGGTTTTCTCATATAAATCCAATCCTTTCAATCTACAGACATAAATCACTATCCCAATTCGTGTCGTAATACCCGCATTCAACGAAGTTTCAATTACTTTATGATTTAAAATTCGAACCTCATTCGATTGGTGAACAGTGAGTTGTGGCTGGGGTCACGACCAATCGCAATTAGCTAATGGATATGGGCCGATTGAATGCCAGTCTGTGGGTGACAGCGGGTTTTTTAAAAATCGAATTCTTTTTTTTTGTTTTTTTTAGCGAACCTATTTGTTAATTAACTGTGAAAACATTTCTTTAGATTTAGAACAATCAAGTTTACGACGTATACTCGTATATTTTACTCGTACTCGTATATTATATTATATTTAGTTTATGTATACTCGTATGTACCAAGCTCAAATACACCGATAATAGCTATAAATAAAAGTATTACCAAACTTCCACGATATACCAATTTGTATAATATACGAATCTATAATTAATTTTATAAAGCTGAGAAGTTTGTTTGGCTGAACGTTCTTATCTTAGAAACTACTAGTCCGAAACGAAAAAAGTGTTAAATAGCCCATTTATCGAGGAAGATTATAAGGCTATGTAACATCGCGCTACGTCACATATAAGAGCCTAACGACTTAACTTGACAGGACAACTAGTTTCCAGTTATTTTTAACCTTATTTCTTTTCATCTATCAATATAAATAAAAAATAATAGACTACCAAAAGGCCATTGTGTAAACAAAGCACATAGTACAGCCTTTGTGGCCTTCAAAATACCATAGACAACCAATAAATGAACAATGGTATGAAAGATGGAGCCGAACGGAGGTGTCAAATATCGTTCGATGGAGGTTCAATCAATTTGTGGCTTTGAAAACAGCGGGTAAATTAGTCAAGGGTAAAAATAAAATTTAGCATTTTTTTATTTCATCATAAATTTATATCATTTTATCATAAATGTAAATAAAACCAGACCAACGATATCGGAAACATGGATTACGCTACCAGCCTCGTCGTTCGCTTAAAAAATGAAAACTATAATGACGTGTAAGTGTTTTTTTTTACCGATTTACAAAATAAATAAATAATACATTTTATCATTCTTTATTTACAGGGCAGAGCTCCTAATATTGTCTAAATAAAGCCGCTGTATCAAGGGCTTTAAAGGTGGTAGGGTGGCTAGTGGCTACCCGATGAAAGCCCTGCGACCTTTAGGGTATGTTTGAGGCTCTTCAGCTATTGGCTGTAAATGACCATTACCACAATAACCGCTGAGTCCACGAACCGCATCGACATCATCGTGAGGCTGCTATTCTGTGACTTGCAATTGGAAAAAAAACCTCGCGACCTGAGTTCATACTTGAGTTGCTGATCTTAATATAACTATAGTAATCGGATAATAGAATAGAACTTCCTTAAAACAATTGCATTAACAGGCTTAACACTTATTCCGCCTGCCATCCAGCCCGCTCCTTTTATAGCCCGTCCGTCGACGTCACACTCTTTGAAGTCGGTTGTTCCTCAATCCGAGGATTATTGGTTGATTTGTAGACTTATGCTGTCTCTCGTTAACCTGACCTGTTCTTGTACAGTTCACCGCACGGACATGACAACACTTTGATGGTAACATCGCCTTTATTCAGCAGCAGTAAGAGCGGATCTCGTAGTCTGTGATACGGTTGAGCGTACTACAAAGCCGGGATTTGTCCAGCTTGTAGGATCAATCAGGATGTCTTGTAATCCTTTATAGGTTGAATAGTCACGTGCAAATGGTGTGAAAAATTGGTAGGTATCTTATTAGATATGAAAATTGCAGAATCAGTACGCTGAAGTGGAAATAGGCTGACGGTCGATAAAGAACGAAAGACACGTATTAGAGTGAAGACCATGTTTAGGTAACCGTACCGTGGCACCAACCAATGTGACTTTTCAATTTATGTGTAGCTTATCTTGAATATCTCTGGCTCCGGTGTCTCCGAAAGCACGTAAAGTCATTGGGTGTCGGTTGTTATTTGTTTTTTTTTGACAGCCGTTACGGTAGTCAGAAGTCAGAAAGTCGAACAATCCGTCTAACCAAGGTGTATCGTGTTTCCCAGAACAGTGTTTTGGAGATTTACCAGACAGTCGCTCTACGTGTAACAGTGGTATTTAGCTGAACCAGTTAGACTGGAAGATGATGACAATTGAGTCATGTACTGTATAATTCTGGAAAATGAGAATCAATGCGACAAAAAATGCAAAACTGTAGCATAATAGACTCATCTCTAGTCAAAGTGTAACAACGCAAAAACAAAAGTTATTTAGTGAAGCTGTAAGGAACTGTCTCCTATGTAAAATAATAGTAGCGCTTAAACAAAAAAGCACAATTTCCTCCCGTATTTGCTTGTGTAAATGCGTGTGAAAATCTCGTGAATTTGTTGAGATCCCAAGCGTGGCGAGACGGGACTGTTAGCAGAAGTCTCACTTTAGATATGTTATTTAAGGTAACAGATTTAGATAAAAGTAATACGTATACGTACGTAGTGTCTTTTATCATGTATTTAGTTTTAAAATATGTGAACTGTAATTTGCAGGAAAATTAAAAATAACCTAGGATAACTCACACTCGGCCATCTAACCAGACAACTGATAAATATACTACATATTCGGCCGTCAGATATAATTTAAGTTTTCACGAAACCCAATAATAATATTGATCAGAGATATCAGAGAGTACTTTCTCCATTCAGGCGTGGGTATGCATCAAGATGTAGTGACGGTTGACAAGGGTCTCACACCGCTATCCTTGGCAAACGGGAACTGGAAAAAACCCCTGGTGTTGAGTACTTCGGACCGCAGGGACGTATGGAAGGGTAAGGAGTTACATGGAAGGTTTTTTCGGGCTCTTACGGGGCCTGATATAGACCCGATTGCCTCCGTGGCCTGGCTACGTTTCGGTAACCTTTTTGGGGAAACCGAAGGTTTTGTCTTTGCAATTATGGACGAGGTTATCAAGACGAGAAACTACCAGAGACATATAATCAAAGACGGTACCGTGGATATTTGCCGTGCTTGTCACCTTCCCGGTGAGTCAATAAGACATATTGTCTCTGGTTGTTCTCGTCTTGCTAACGGCGAGTACTTGCATAGACATAACCTCGTAGCCAGGATCATCCACCAACAACTTGCCCTTAAATATGCCCTTGTGGAAACCGAGGTACCGTATTATCAATACCAACCGGAACCAGTTCTCGATAATGGTCAGATCACGCTCTACTGGGATAGATCAATTATTACTGACAGGTTTATTCCTGCTAATAAACCTGATATAGTGATAATTGATCGATCGATGCGTCGTGCAATAATTGTTGATGTCACTATTCCCCATGATGAGAACCTCATTAAAGCTGAGAAAGAGAAAATGATAAAATATCTTGACCTCGCTCATGAGGTTACCAGCATGTGGAATATGGACACCGCAATTATTGTACCGATAGTCGTGTCAGTCAATGGTCTAATAGCGAAAAGTTTTGACCAACATATCCAAAAACTATCGCTCAACAGCTGGCTCAGGAATCAGATTCAAAAGGCAGTTGTTTTGGATACGGCACGCATTGTGAGGAGGTTCCTCACTCTGGAACCCTAACCATCGTTAGCTTGGGTTTCAATACCTAGCGACGGTGGAGCACTATTTTTATACATATTTTTATAAAAAAATGTTTTTTATTATGAAATTTCTTTTTTTAAAAAAATATGTAAAAAAATATGTATAATAAAGAATGCTGAGAAAAAAATATTGATCAAATAATAATATTGTCGTTAATTTAAAATTTTATATTTCATTAATTATTTACATTCAATTGTTGTTGTCAATTAAAAAAAATCTTTTGAATACATCCATTGGTGTTCAAGAAAACTTATATTAAATCTAATAGCCGTGCATATCTGCCTCCTTTGTTGGCTGTAGCTCAGATTGGTTCCGGCATTCCTAGATCTTTGACAATTAGCACTCATTAACTAAAAATTGTGAACAGGCAATTTAAAACACAGCTGCGTACAGACTAGATAGACTACCCCAACATAGTTGGGAAAAAGGGATAACTAATGAACATGTTTCAAAAAATATCTTTGTTCAAACTGAAACTTCTGAACGTGACTTTTCGAAATCCGGAAGCGCTGCCGTCACCCGAAGCATGGCTTCCGATTATAGGCTTCTTGGCGTAATAGGCGTTTTTGGGGTGGTTTAGATGTGCTTGACGTTATGTTTATGACGTCATCAAATTAAAAGTGAAGTTTATAGTACTTCTTTGAATGCTTACTGGATTATATTATCCTAGCTTTTGCCCGCGACTTCGTCCGCGTGGAATAATAATTCCCGTTTCCGGGGGATTTCCTGGATGAAAACTATCCTATGTCCTTTCTCGGTACCCAGTCTATATCTGTATCCAATTTTATTCAAATCGGTTCAGTGGTTTAGGCGTGAAGAAGAGACAGACAGACAGATAGGCAGACAGACAGAGTTACTTTCGCATTTATAATATTAAGTACGGAAGTACGGATTTCGACGTCGCCGTCGTGATGGCCAAGTAGATAAGACTCTTGTGTAAGAGGTTGTGGGTTCGAATCTGGCAAAGTATTATTGTGACTTTTTCATTTCATATCTACTTTTTAAAGTTTATCTCGGACATCACTGAGATCCCTTGCCTCGGAAAGCACGTAAAACCGGGTCCCGTTTGCCATTCATAGAACTTTTACAGTCGTTACGGTTAGTCAGATGCCAGAAAGTCAGACTAGGTTTACCAAGGGGTACCGTGTCGCCTTGCAGCTGGGGAATGGAGATCTACATAAAGATATTCTTTTGCGTAAAAAAGTAACAAAGATCTATGAACTGTGGCATTTATAATTTTAGAAGCACAATTTTTACTAATTTGATGAAACTCACTAAAGAGTTACGTTAAAACTGGCCGTTATAGCATATAAAAAAACAAGTGTCGGTTATTATTTGTTGAGAAAAACAAGAAATAAAAGAAATGGCGATTCAAATTTTTCAAACGAAAGGAGGCCAGCTACCTTTTTTGGATAAAAAAAAAGATCCAATGAGGTTTTATTCAAAATAGTGTAAGAACTTTTACTAAATTTGGCCGTAGTATTAAAAGTTTTCCTGTAAGGAGTCTATAGTCTGAGTAACTATGAATATCTTCATTACTTGATGCTGGTAACATTGCATCTAAAAAAATTTAAATTGCCATTTGTTTTTGTTTTTTTTTGTTTTATTTACAAACTAGCTTTTGCCCGCGGCTTCGCTCGCGTTAAAAATAGACAAAAAGTAGCCTATGTTACTTTCCATCCCTTCAACTATCTCCACTTAAAAAATCACGTCAATTCGTCGCTCCGTTTTGCCGTGAAAGAAAGACAAACAGACAGACAGACAGCCACACGTTCCCATTTATAATATTAGTATGGATGGATATTATTTCAGTTCATAAACATATTATTATATTTTCTTAAAATTGCGCTTATATTTTCTATTAACCACTTCACACAACTGCGCGCCTAGTACTTTTGATTGATTTAAGTACTAAGTATCTCAGTATTTTAAATTTTCTCACATTATCACTTCACATTACTGCGCTCCTAGTACTATTGTTCTCATAAGTTTTCAATCTTTAATTGAATTTAGAATTAACTATAGGGGAAAATGATTCATCTTTTATAATTATTTTATGTTCTCGTCGATTTTTCATTATTTTTAAGATGTATTCTGCTATTCGGGGCGGGGACAAATCCAACGAACCAAAAACCATGAAAATTGGTCTAGCCGATCTCGAGTTATAAGTGTTGTAACAAACCCGACTTTGTTTTATATATATAGATAATGGCAATCACAGTTTTTTTCGATTTAACGGTCAGTTGTGAACAGTATAAAGAAATGAAAACTCTTTTGTGGCCTTATGAAATAAAAAATAGGAAACTACTTTTGTCATCTGACATATCTTACCGTCTTGGTAATTGTTTTTTTTTATTTCTAACTGCTAGACCTATTGGAAAAAAACTTTTAGTGTTGAATAACATATTTATCGAGGAAGGCAAAAGCGCCGATTGTCTTGTTCACAAACTAACGTAAATTTAAGTTAAGTGCATCTTTCTCTTTCCATTTAATTAAGTAAAGGACAGAAATGTATGGAGATGTCAAATTGTTTAGCGAAAGCTTATGTCAATTCCATACATTTGACAATATATTCGTTTTCGCTATCTATTCTACAATGCCACTTGTCTAGGCGGGTCAGAGCCCATTCGTCCCCTAAAATTTGTCCCCCAGCATAAAAGTTGTGGATTCGGCCCCTATATAGGTGCCCATTGGTCTCCTGGTAGGGAACCAATTAATATTTTAATAAAAAATATTATTTTTAAGGTACCCATTCGTCTCCTCTAATATATATGTCACCGGAAAATAACAAGATCCGTAAGTTTATCAATCTACTAGGAAGTTTATAAACTTTCGTAGGATTCTAAACGGGAGATAAATTGTAATATTTTACGTCCACGTTTTCGTAAATTTATAAACTTACTGAACTCACTCGTAAAATAATAATTAAGCAGTAACCAAACGCTACGCGCGATCTGATTGGTTGACTGTCACGTGTCACTTCTCCTTCCTCGCGGCCGCCATTGTTCGCTACGGAACATAAATAAACCAGTTTGCTTGTGCGTTTTTATAAGTTTTAAATGTTGAACTGTGTTGCAACTCAAAGAAAACTCTACTAACTACATCCGTGCCAGAGAGGAACCAAGCATTGTTGCTTCCAATTTATAGTTTGGCAAGTCTGATTATACCAAAGTCTTTGGACACAAGCATTGCCACTATGAACATTGACCAATCAGAGAGCAGTGTGTTATTTTACGTATTTCAAAGATGCGTATATTTAAAAGAGTTTCTGTGATTGGTCGAACCATTTAAAATCTTACGAATAGATATCCGTTAGTTTATAAATTTACCGTATGACGTCGGAAATTGATAAATTTACGAAAATGTGGACGTAAAATATTACAATTTATCTCCCGTTTAGAATCTTACGAAAGTTTATAAACTTCCTAGTAGATTGATAAACTTACGGATCTTGTTATTTTCCGGTGACATATACACGATATAAGTTAAAGATTCGGCACCTATTCAGGTGCCTATTGGTCCCCTGAGATAAAATTAGCTATATTTTACCTAAGAAACGGTTAACATACACACATCAAAAGTGTCTAGGGATATTTTAATTAAACCTAAATAACTAAAATTCTATTAACTTTTTGTTAAGACACCTACACTTTAAAATAAACCTGGTTTAATTGCCTATCTAATCTGATAATAAACTTTTAGATAAAGTTAAATTAAAAAAAAACTTAGAAGAAGAGGAAAAACTCAACAAAATTTCAATTTAACTTTATTTTTGAAATTTCAAAACCTAAACAACAAAACATTTTTTTTTATATAAAAATTGTTGAAAACTAAAATTAATAATTCGTGGATCCACCTAAGACTCTCCTGACACATCTGGAGCGATTCTGCATACTCAAAACAAGGGTGTCAATATCCTGTTGTGGAGTACTGTCCCAAATCCTGCTAAGATGCAAGAAAAGCTGGTTTTGATGCACAATATCAACAGGGAAATTCCTACGAGCTCTTCTCTGAAGCATATTCCAGGCATGCTCAATAGGATTTAAGTCAGGGGATTGTGCAGGCCGGTCTAAAGCTTGGATAACATGCTGTTGTAACCAACTTGTAACGATACGCGCCGTATGTGGACGGGCATTGTCGTGCATTAGCTGGAAATTTAGTCCCATTTGCTGTTTGTGGGGCAAGATTACAGGCTCTAGCACCTCATATCGGTATTTTCGAGCAGTCATGTTGCCTTGTATCCAAACGAGGTCCGTTCTACCGCCGAGACGAATTCCTGCCCAAACCATAATCGTGCCACCTTAATATGCATGAACTTGTTGTGGGTGCTGCAGTCGATTCCAACGTCCAGGTTTTCTCCAAACGCGTACTCTTCGCGAATCAGGATGAAACCCAAACCTAGATTCAACAGTGAAAAGCACAAGTGACCATTGAGAATGGTTCCAGTTTTCGTGTGCAATAGCCCATTGTAATCTTCATCCTCGATTACCTCTCCTTAGTGCTGATACCCAAAATGGCCTACGAGCACGTAGATTGACTTCATGCAGTCGCCTTCTCAAAGTTTGACCGCTTACCAGCAAACCATACTCTCTCTGTAGCCCTTGAACCAATTGCATCGCCGCTGCATTTAGTTGACTTCGTGCAGCATTTACTATGAATCGGTCCTGTACATGTGTTGTAATGCGTTGAAGTCCTCGGTGCCGTTCCACCACTTCCTCCGTGACACGATAACATGACCAAAGCCTGGATATAACGCTCTGACTGGTCTTCATGGCTTCAGAAACGGCAATTATGGGACAGTATTCCACAACAGGATATTGACACCCTTGTTTTGAGTATGCAGAACCGCTGCAGATGTGTCAGGAGAGTCTTAGGTGGATTCACGGAATATTAATTTTAAGTTTTCAAGAATTTTTATAAAAAAAAATTGTTGTTTTGTTTAAGTTTTGATGTTTCAAAAATAAAGTTAAGATTGAAATTTTGTTTGAGTTTTTCCTCTTCTTCTAAGTTTTTTTTAAATTTAACTTTATCTAAAAGTTTATTATCAGATTAAATAGTCTATTAAACAAGGTTTATTTAAATGTGTACATGTTTTAACAAAAAGTTAATAGAATTTTAGTAATTTAGGTTTAATTGAAATATCCCTAGACACTTTTGATGTGTGTAGTAAACTTGTGAACAGTTTATTAACGCACTTAATTTAATAAATCATAACAGATCATTGAAAAAAGAGCTATGATGAATGATAATCCGTCATGATAATAATATAACCTGTCGATAGGCTCGATGTAATATTGTCTCTCTAGAATGGCTTGTTAAAAAAACGGGTATTAAGATTGAAAACTTAAGAGAACAAAAGTACTAGGCGCGCAATAACGTGAAGTAGTCATGAACGAAAATCTAAAATTTACTATTTTTAATTTTCTCACAAGATCACCTTAATCAATCCAAAGTACTAGGCGCGCAGTAACGTGAAGTAGTCATTCAGAAAACTTAAAATTCACTGTATTCTTAATTTTCTCACAAGATCACCCTAATCAATCCAAAGTACTAGGCGCGCAGTAACGTGAAGTGGTAAATAGAAAACGATCGATCTACGAATCGATTAATTATTTTGAAGACTGACTTAATGCCTAGAGCCTTTCAAATAAGATTAAGTTTAATAAAATGCCTCTATTTTATTAAACTTAATCTTATTTGAAATACTAAAAGGAATATAAATATTTAAGGAATTATTATATTTTAATTTTACCCTTTTCTGCGCGACTGTACCAGGACTACCAAGCTGCAGTGTACACATATACATGTACTTATATTAGAAGAATGAATTAAAATAAATATTCTTCAGGGGACGAATAGGCCCCTCAAAAGTTTCAGGGGACGAGTGGGCACAGGGTGCGAATCTTAGGAGACGAATGGGCTCTGACCCGTCTAGGCCCTCAGAGCAGTAATTAAATAAGCAGGTAAAACGTCAAGCACCACTAGTTTAGATAAAAACTTATTTGTTGCAGTGTACATTGAGCAGCATAAAAATAAACTTTTAAGGAAAAATAAGAGAAAAACGCAACGCTGATAATTCCACCCTATAATTTTTCACCCGCGACTTTTCCTAAAAGCCTTGCCAGTCACAATAGTCTTTCATCTGTCCCTACCATGAACAACCGACATAAACTGTGACGTATTTAGGGAAGCAGAGGAGGGGGGGTGGGGGTGTAGGGGGTTGTGTCCTCTGGGACTCCTCCGGTACTCCCCAAAAACTCAGCAATCCGATCGGAACAAATTGTTTTGTAATAACTGGCTTTCGACCGCGTCAAGTTAAATCATAGTTATTTTAACTGTTTGTATGATACCAGCTTACGCCTGCAGTTTTGCCCGCGTGGATGTCGACAATTCAATCCCTTTTTCCCCTTCAGGGGAATTTCTTCATAATTTTTTTGAATTTTCAAAAATAATTTCTTATTGTATAACTACTCTTCACAAAGAACACATCCTCCAAATCTCATGACTCCAGGGGCCCAACCCTAGTCTGCTATTACAATTGTGTCTCAATGACCGATTTTTGACGTGTAACGTCAAACTTTTGACACATTTGCCATACAGAAACTGTCAACGTTGTCAATTATCCGGCCGATGACTGGTCATTGAGACACGATTGTAATAGCAGACTAGGGCCCCAGGACTTAACGCTTTGGTGTATTGACAATCAGTTTACCATTTTATATGTATGTATCTAGATTGACAAAGCCATATTGTGACTTTTCCGTTACTTTGAATATGTGGTATGTTTTTATTTAAAGTAACACCATTAGTAGACAAAGTCCTTCAGAGAAATCATACTGTTGATCATTTCATAAAAAAATATGTTATTTTCTTTTAAACCAACACGATTGATCGAACTATCTAGAAGGAAGGAGAAGTTTGCCTGTATGCCTCTTCAAACAAAGGTCTTAATTTCAATTTAGGGTAATTAACCTCTTCAATTAGAAAGAAAACAGCACAATTTCCCTCTGAATTTAGAAAACAATACATTGCTCTTTTTCGTAAGCTTATAAGAAGCTTGTAAGTCAAGGCTCATTAATTTGTCGGAGCATTTTTCTTATTTCTTAGAAGAAAAGCAAAAAATATACCAAAGTAAAGCAGAAATCCCCTTAGGAAGTGTAAGTTAGAATGTATTACGCTTTTTTTTGGAAAATGTAAATATTTTTTAGGGTTCGTTGGAGGTTCTACACGAGCATTGGCTAGTAAAAAAAACTAATTTTGCTATGGGTAGTATGCACGTGATTCAAAAAAGAATCCAATGTCACTTCATAGTATATAACAAAGTCGCGTTTAGCTGTCTGTCTGTCCCTATGTCCTTACGGATTTTGATGCGGTTTTAATACATACGAGTGATTCAAGAAAAAGGTCATAGACCTTGTTGGCTGTAATAAAAGCGTATTATAGAAGGAAAAAACCGGGTTTTTCAAAGGTTTGTAACATTTGTGCGAAGTTCGGGCGGGTCGCTAGTGCTTAACAAACTTTATAACTATGAAATTCTGTCTCCATCTTTGATGTCCAACCAAAATGGCGAGCTTTAAGCTTTCGACGACCAAGTGACAGCCGGCTTTCGCGGTACTATTGTCTGTCTATTGTGTCTCGAATCAAGTGTGTTCAAAGGTTTAAAGTGAATAGAAAATCCTGGTTAAGTTATTATTCTTCTTATTTTATACATGCAGCTGCAGACTTCCGCTGCCTCGGTAATACTATCCTCTTGGTAAGATTAGTCACTTACTGAATTGTGACTACCTACGTTATGTGTTTTCCGAAATTTTAGGGGTCACCTCTCCTACTTCTGTAAACTGGGCTGCTATTGAGAAAATCTAAAAAAAAGTCTATTATAGAAATACCAACTAAAAAGAGCCATTAATTATTCAAAGTTTAGTTGAACTATTTTATATATATGTTTTTATTTTTTATTAAAACGGTATTGTCATCGGTTTTTGACAGATGTGCAAAGTTTGAATTAAATCTGATCGTTCAAAGTAGGACAAAATCAAGCCTAAATAGATAAACATGGGTGAAACTAAAACTAATAAAAGAATGGAAAAAATGAACAGAATTTTATCTACGGCACCACGAAAATATGGCACGTAAAATTTTTCTTAGATTTTTTCGGGTACATAATGTTGGCCAACAATGGTTTTCAGTTTGGTCATGTTAAGTGTCTCCTTATTTTACTAATATAAGGTCGTTTGTTTTTAGAATGTATTACAAAAATTACTTTTATATTTTTAGAATGGTCGGCCATTTTCAGAGCTTGCTTTTATACAGTTGAATTCTTTGGATTAAAAAGAACAAAGAAAAAAAAACATTACTTGAAATACTTATATATAATTGCTATTATTCTGTGCAGGATTTTATAGATGATAGTTTTTATATAAAGATTTATATAATTAACTACATACATTAATTCAATTTATTTAATTCCAGATAATTACAATCCACATTTTGTTAGTAAATACATAAACAACTTACAAAACTAGTGTTAGTATAGTACATAATAAAAGTATCAAAATAAAAATCATTCATGTCAATATACAGGTACTACTTCTGGGCACGGTTTGTAGGCAACACTTGCGTCTTCGTCCAGTGTTTCCATAAGAGGCCATCAGCCCCATTAAAGTAATGAAAAAGCTTTTTTATTGAAAACTAGCTGACCCGACAGACGTTGTCTTGTCAAGTATGAATATTGAATTCGAATTGACATACTACCTACCTACTACCTACCTACTACCTACCTACTACCTACCTACTACCTACCTACTACCTACCTACTACCTACCTACTACCTACCTACTACCTACCTACTACCTACCTACTACCTACCTACTACCTACCTATTACCTACCTACTACCTGCCTACTACCTCCCTACTACCTACCTACTACCTACCTACTACCTACCTACTACCTACCTACTACCTACTACCTACCTACTACCTACCTACTACCTACCTACTACCTACCTACTACCTACCTACTACCTACCTACTACCTACCTACTACCTACCTACTACCTACCTACTACCTACCTACTACCTACCTACTAACTACCTACCTACTACCTACCTACTACCTACCTACTACCTACCTACCTACTACCTACCTACTACCTACCTACTACCTACCTACTACCTACCTACTACCTACCTACTACCTACCTACTACCTACCTACTACCTACCTACTACCTACACCTACTACCTACCTACTACCTACCTACTACCTACCTACTACCTACCTACTACCTACCTACTACCTACCTACTACCTACCTACTACCTACCTACTACCTACCTACTACCTACCTACTACCTACCTACTACCTACCTACTACCTACCTACTACCTACCTACTACCTACCTACTACCTACCTACTACCTACCTACTACCTACCTACTACCTACCTACTACCTACCTACTACCTACCTACTACCTACCTACTACCTACCTACTACCTACCTACTACCTACCTACTACCTACCTACTACCTACCTACTACCTACCTACTACCTACCTACTACCTACCTACTACCTACCTACTACCTACCTACTACCTACCTACTACCTACCTACTACCTACCTACTACCTACCTACTACCTACCTACTACCTACCTACTACCTACCTACTACCTACCTACTACCTACCTACTACCTACCTACCACCTATCATCCATACGTCATTACATAGCTGTCATTATACGTCAATTTTGTTATTCCAAGTCTGATTCTTTTTTGTTATACCACGTTTTATAGTGACTGACGTTACATGTCAAGTCACACGGGAATGATGTCGAACGGGATAAAAAGTATCCTATGTCCTTCTCCTGGCTCTAAACTACCTCCCTGCCAATTTTCAGCTAAATCGGTTCAGCCGTTCTTGAGTTATAAGTGAAGTAACTAACACGACTTTCTTTTATATATATAGATTTTTCATTCAAAGTGTGACTGAAGAAAACATTACTTATGATAAGTAATTTAGGTAAGTATGAATGCTAGTCGTTCACATGATCTTCCTGTAAACCTTATGAGGTTTATGAAGATTAAGTTGTTAAATTGTTCTTCAGGTTATGACCTGAAGAACTATTTAACAACTTAATCTTTCGACGACCAACCGACAGCCGGTTGTCGCGCTGCTATTGTCTTTCTATTGTGTCTCGAATCACGTGTGTTCGAAGTTTTAATAGCTTACAATAGAACACGGATGAATTTTTTATTTTTTTTTATTTTTATGGGACAATCCCACCACACTATTCCCAACCACTGCAACTCCTGAAAGCCAGAATCAACAGTGGAGTCCGCCAGAAAAGCGCCGAGCAATGAAGCTCGACGAGTCCCGGAGAAACGATACAACTGTCTTGGATCCCGCAACGAAATTAATCAGAAAAGAACAGCGGAGGAGTAAGAAAAATATATATTTTCCACTTCCCTCCATAACAAGCAGGAGACAGAACAGAACTAGGCCGATAGGCACAAGGGGGCGATTACAACTGGGAGAAGCCCAGATTGCCTAGCACCACGGAATTGGATCTGTTAAAAATTAATGGGTCCTAAAATGTGAGCTGTTACGATTGATTCCAATAGTACGTATGGCAAAAACGCTTGAACGCACGGAAATTGGTTCTGGTTTCCACAAGGTCCGTATAATAAACAACACCGGATGTTACCTGTAAACTATCCAACATAACATTGCGCTCATTCTGCCAAAGAATACATTCCCATAGGATGTGATGTGCAGATTGTTCGAATTCACAGTTCGATGAGGAACATTGACACAAAGGCGAAGCAACAAGTTTGAAAGAATATAGTTTACTTTTAAAATTGCCATGACCTGTGAGAAATTGAGCAACGCAATGATCAACCTCCAACCATGTCTTAGCCAGCCGCTCACGAACGGATGGAAAGAACAGATGAAGGTGACGGCCTTTCATGGAATTATCCCACCTACTTTGCCATTCGGATAAGAGTTCCTCCCAGACTTCAGTCTGCGGTTTAAATAATCTAGAAATTTTATTAAGGTCGCGTTGTGGTATAAAGTCAGTGTCCATGGTTTCCCGCGCGGAATAGTACATTGAAGAACGACGCTGTACCTCAAGATCGACTGGAAGTACACCTGCGAGTACCGGTAGGGCTTCAGTACTGACCGTTCTATACGCTTTGCATAAAAATATCAAAGCCAAACGTTGACTTTGAAGTAGTTTACGTCGTACCGCCCCTATTGTGGCCCTATCGGCCCAAACAGGTGCACCGTAGCATATACAACCTAAATAGGTAGCCCCGTATATAGTTTTTAAAGTTAAAAATGATAAACCCCAAGTTGCTTTAGATATTCTCGTTAGGGCATAAAAGTTCCTTTTAGCTTTTTCACCTACTGTTTTTATATGATCAACAAATGAAAAATTTCTTTCTAACACCATGCCAAGATAGCATACAGCTTGCTGTTTTTTGACGGGAACGTTATTAAATTTAATACTAGGCCACGATTTAAGATTGCCTTTTAGTATAAGTTGATATGTTTTTTGCGGTGCGAAGGTAAGACGATTACGATCACCCCACTGTGATATCAAACGTAGGCATGTGTCAGCCAAGTTCTCAAGTCCGGCTCGAGTACTTGACTGAATGAGCAGTAGGCCGTCGTCCGCGTAACCGGTTAGGGAACAGCCGCTTGGAAGCGGAATCGCGAGAAAATCATCAAAACCTAGATTCCATAGATAAGGACCGATAACAGAGCCCTGAGGACATCCCATAGTTAGTGTTTTACTCACAGAAAAATGTCCAAGCTTAAGTATCGCGGTTCCGTTAAGAAAGTACGAGTAAATGAGATTATAGATGTTTTTGTAGCAACCGCGGGTTTTTAATTTTAGTAAAAGCATAGGCCACCCAGCGTTATCAAATGCTCCAGAAATGTCAAGAAAGATCCCAATTACGTATTTGTGTACGGATAGATTAACAGTTCTTCTGACGGAAAGGGCCGCGTCGACTGTAGATTTACCTAAGGTGAAACCGTATTGATTAGTATGAAATTTTGGTCCGTCCGGTAATAAGCGCGGAACAATGAGGCGCTCCAGAAGTTTTCCCAAAGATGGTAAAAGCGTAATGGGCCTATACGACTTCAGAACACGGATGAATATTTAATATCCAGTATAATTGAGCTTGTAACACCGCGTATAATGCATTTGGCTCGATGTCAAGCTGCCGGCAGATGGCGTCACATCCGCCCAGAACGGATGTGACGTCATTGTTGCCCTGTTTCCATCGCAGATGGATTATCATTTAATTTCAGTGTTGTGAGATGTGAATTTAAAGTTATTTTTAACCCCCGTTGTAAAAAGAGGGTTATTTTAAGTTTCTGTTTGTTTGTCTGTCTGTGGCACCGTGTAGTTCTTGAATTTGGATGCGGTTAATGTTTAGCATTAATTCCCAAAGTAGTTTTTTTCAATATCATTGTATCAGGGTTTTGTTTTTTTTTGGTGATTGGGAAATCATCCAATGACTGATCCCGTCCTGGGTGCGGCGGGAGGGCGTGTCAGACTTTTACTGACTAAAACTCACTCATGTTCCTTCGATTGCCCTTTATGTTCTAGGGTCACGGTAACTATGATAAACATTCCGCAACCCCGGCAGGCGTGGCCCTGTTGGGCCCCTACCTGTGCTGACTGTATCAGGGTTATATCTTTTTTTTAAGACTGGCAGGTTACCTTTTTAATTGCCATATTTAGTCTATAAAAGTCCGTTTCCTGTTTTGAATTCGAAGTTATTCGAAACAGTACTACAGTTATTAAACAAAGTTTTGTATGCGGGATTATGTCTGCCAATTATAAAAAAATACTAAAATATAAAAATGATTGATTTTCTTACTTTTCTTCTTGGCTGCTTTTCGTTTATTGGTACACAGAACGACAACCTCGGTTTATCTTTGTGGAAGGTTTTTAAAATAATAAACGTTTTAAAATATTTCCTAGCATGTTTGAAAAAAAAAACATTATCATAAAACAAAATGGCGAGGGGTCAAATTCACTCAAAACATAACAAATGGTTTACGTGACAAAAAACTCTGAAAAACTCTATTTTAGAGCTTTATTAAGAATGCCATACACCATAAAAATCGTGTTTAAGTTAAAAGCATTGTGTCATGTGCTACGAATAAAACAATTAACTTTTAAATTAATTTTCTATATAAAAAGGGAAATTACAACATGATTAATAGATGTTTAATGTGACTGTAATTCCGTACTGTACACGTAAAATTAAAAAGATTACGATCCCATTTTAATCATGCTTGTAATCAAAAGAAACGGCTTTGCGCACGAAACACGCATAAAATTAATTTGAAAACATATTGGACTTGTAATAATATGGTGCGACTCTCCTAAAATATTTGCTTTACTTGGGTAATATAAAATGTACTCTTGACTTATAACAATAAGGTGCGTAATACGTTGCATTGAACAATCAAATAGTTTGCCAAATACGTGAAGAGCAGTCCAATAATAATACTAGCAACTATTGTCCCACAGTTGGACAAAGGCCTCTTTTTATACAGAGAAGAGACGAGCATTAATCACCACGCTTACTCAAGGCGAATTGGCGATTTTGGACTCATATTCATTATAAGTCGAAAGTCGTGATGACCCCAGTGGGCCTGCCTCTCCTGTAAAGGGTTTTGGGTTCTAAACCAATGTGAACCAATGTGACTTTTTCAATTTATATGTACTTTCTAAAGTTTATTCAGGACATCGCTGACATCGGAAAGCACGTAAAACCGTTGATCCCGGTTGTCATTTGTAGAACTTTGACAGTCGATACGGATAGTATGAAGCCAGAAAGTCGGACCAGTCTAACCAAAAGGTATCATGTCGCCCAGTGATTGGGTCATGGAGATCTGATAGGCAGTGTCTTCACAAAAAAACACAGATATCCAGCTGAATCCGGTTAGTCTGGAAGCCAATCCCAACATAATTAGGAAAACGCTAGGGATATGATTGTTCATTATACTAGGTGTATTTTTGATCTTGCACAACCCACTAGGAGATGATTCTACTCATAAAAACAAACAACTTTTATTATGGAACCAACTCTGAAATCTCGAAAAAAATATCAGCTGTTTCATACATTATGGTCGGGAGGCATTGAACTTTGTTTAGAGTTGTTTTTTTTTTAGAGTTGGTTCCATAGTAAAAGTTGTTTGTTTTCATGGGTAGAATCATCTCCTAGCGGGTTGTGCAAGACCAAAAATACACCTAGTATAACTAGGTTTTCTCACGATATTTTTTTTCAAGGATGTCTTTGATGTCCAAGCTTAACTTTAGAAAAGAGAATACATATTAATTGAAAAAGAGACATTGTTCGGATTCGAATCTCTTACATGAAAGGCGGCGCCTTAACCAGTGGGCTAATAAATATTAATTATTGAATGCTTGTAAAAAATAATTTTATTGTGTGTAGTATTATTGTGTAGATTCATGGCTACACGGATTTTCACTTAGAAATAAGTTTTTATTTGGGCAGTTACAAAATATATTATGTAGCTTTATGGTGTTCCGTCACGAAATACCACGTTTTTACGTAACCTGAATTGATATTCAAAGCTTACCTGAAGCTTACTACAGCTAACTGTATATGAATATGGGCTTTTTAATCATCAAATTTGTCTGTGTTCTTGATAACTATATTTATAGGGTAGGTAGTAGTCGTGATGGCCTGGTGGTTAAGGCGCTCGCCTCTCATGCAAGAGGTTGTGTGTTCGAATCCGGGCAAGTACCAATGTGACTTTTTCAATTCATATGTACTTTCTAAAGTTTATCTTGGACATCACAGACATCAGTGAAGGAAAACATCGTGAAGAAACCTGGATTTGTAGTAAATACAAGTCTGAAATCGTCAATCAGCCTTGAGTAAGCGTGGTGATCAATGCTCGTACCTTTTCAGTATGAGAAGAGGCCTTTGCCCTGCAGTGGGACAGTAATAGGCTGGAATTATAGGGTAGGTAGCAGTGGCGTGCACAGGGTTTTATGACAGGGTAGGCAGCTTTTTTTCGAAAAAATAAAAACGTTTTTCGCTATTGCCGAGATAGTAAAAAAACTCACTAGATGACCAGATGATTTAAAAGTATAGTTATAAACTAAATACCTTCCTACCTACTGGTTTGGTTTTGTAACAAAAGAAATAATTAAGTAAACCAACTCCTTTAGAAATTAAATCTACACGCCTAACTTTTTATAAATACGATTTTTTGATGTTATTAACTATTCAACCTTCGAACACACGTGATTCAAGTCAAGACACAATAGAAAGACAATAGCAACGCAACAGCCGGCTATCGCTTGGTCGTCGAAAGGTTAAATTACAGACACGTAAATCAAAATAAGTATTTTCATTGTGTGTACACAAACACGCAGCGAGTAAATAATTTATTTCGTAATTCTTACATTCACATAATAAATTTACGGGTTATAGCTTTTACCTTTTTACCTGGGTTAATTCTCGTAATTCAGGCACATCTCGACTCGATACACTTTCAATACCACCTAGCTACCAACTTGTTATTTGAAGTTTTCAATAATTTCGTCATTCGTAAACCTAACATCGTAACTTGTAACAAACTCACATTGTCAACACAAACCTCACAATATTTTATAAACAAAACAAACAAAAATCATTAAAACGTTTAAATAAACTAGTAATTGAATGTAGCAACAAATCGACCTAAGTATTTGCGTTTTAAAACAAATAAAAACAACATGGACTCTTTTACATTTATGCAATATTCTAAATTTTGACGGATAAAATGTTGACAAATTAAGTTGCATCAATTTCAACCGGAATTGTATTTAGCAAATGGCTTTTTCAACTTGTCGTATAATCTCTCGGTGACAGCCAACAGGCGAAATATTTAAAATGTGTCAACCAATAGAGTAGTTGTCGTTGTAGTCCACGTCACGAAAGGCACTGCCTAGCTGGGGAACTACTTGTAATGTACGCGCGTTGATGTGTGCATTTCACAGACACGAAATGTACCACTACATGTGCACATTTATGAATGAGATTTAGGCAGAATCTAACTCTGCCTACAGCCGTTCTACGAGACGCCGCGCTGGCGCGCGCGCGCCTGTTACGAATGCGGCGCGAAATTTGATTGTACACTATGATTTATTGCTATTCCTTATGTTAGGGACTTTTATATTTTTTTTATTTGTTTCATATTTTTTAGTTTTAAAATATTAGGATTTACATCTACTGGGTCTGGGTGAATTGGTCTAGGGTCGGCAGTGCCTTTCAGCCTATAAGGACCGCACGTCCCTGGTAGGTAGGTTGGTAGGTAGATCAGGTTGGTAGGTAGACTAATATTACGTTCTTACATAGATAAATATCATGGTCATTTTGCCAGAACCAATTCTAAAGATGAGATAACGTTATTTAGCACATACTTTGGCTTAGCCAAGTTCCGTCTCTATCGTGCACTTGACGTTTGACAGTTTTGTAATAGTGACAGGTATAGTGCTTAGCCAAAGTACGTGCTAAGTAACGTAACGTGCGTCTTTGCATAGCTGCATAGACACGTGTTCGTTATTATATGCTTGGTGTACGCCATCTTGCAGCTTACATACAAAACTGACGAAAATCTAAAATGTCGAATTTCCAAAAGCCCTTTCTTAGTGGTTACCTACTCTTCATAAAGAACACTCTGCTTGCAAGTTTCATGCCTCTGGGACCAGCGGTTTGGGCTGAGCGTTGATATATGTAACAATCAGTCAGTCATATTACCATATGTGTATAATTATGTAGATTACTACCAAAATATTTTTTGGTTAAGTGGCCTTATAAAAATTGACTTCATTGAAAAGCTTCATACAAAAAGTAATATGAACATACGTTATAACAAAAGTTACTGTTTGTCTTCTAAAATCCGCTTAAAACCAAACAAACAACGAACAGTACACAGAAAAACAAACAAAAAAAAATGTCAAAATATAACGCGTCCTAAAGTGGCTACCACAAAGGTGCGTCAGCAAAAAAGTTTGAAACTTTAAAGCCCTACAGGTACAAACTCTATGGACATAACTAAAGTTTCTGCTTATCTTGTTCTCGTGGCTCGTGGATTTCTGCTTCAGTGTTTGCTGACGGTACTACGGTTTTGCTCGATTTTGTGGTATTTTTTTTGGGATAAGATCATCAAATCGCGATCGCGTCAGACTTTTACTGACTAAAACCCACTCATGTTCCTTCGGTTGCCATTTATGTTCCGGGGTCACGGTGACTATTATAAACATTCCGCAACCCCGGCAGGCGTTGGCCCTGTTGGGCCCCTTCTCGTGCTGATTTCTCTGGACTATGGGTCTGGGTTCTTAGGTGGATTAGGTACTAGAGGCTATTATTTATTTTTACTATCAACATTAAGAGTAATTAATAACAATATAAAATAGTTTATTTTCAGTCTAAAACCCGTAGTACAAAAAGACCGCGTCATAGTAATCTGACCAAGTAACAACTTGTCTACTTGGTGACGTCTCGTCACAAGAATTATGTGCACAACCGTAACTTTATGTGACTTGCAGTGTGTGGAGTGAGCGGTAGTGACCGACTTTAACTTAACCGTTTCTCTCTGAATGTTGAGGGACGGTGTTCCTTCCTACTTATCTTTTCAACAATAATAATACTCGCATAAGCGGGGCACAAAGCTTCTTGGAACCCCAAGGTCACTCAAGGGAGCCTTGAGAAGACAACGTATTGGACTAGCAGCCACTGCGGGTTACGTACAATAATGGTTCAATTTCGCGGACTAAGGCGCTCCACCCACTCTCCGCGCCCCGTCGCGTAGCGCGGGATAGCAAGTTTTACCACTGTATGCAAGTACCTATTTTAAATTTTATAGAAATCATGCCTAACATAACACACTGCCGACGTGGAAATGCGCGGGAAGGCGCAATGGTAAAATCTGCCATCCCTAATTCCACGACGAGGCGCGGTGCTGTGGGTGGAGAGCCTAAGGGAAAGTGCGGAAACTAGACTCCTAGAGGAAGGTCCATATAGAAGAAAAGAAGAACAGGCCTCGGTCTGACGAAGGGTTGTCCATTAACTTTACTGGGTTGTGTTTGTGTTATTCATTAACATTACTGGGTTGTGAAGGTCTGGTACCAACACTTCAGGCCCTGTCAAATGTGACAGCTGTCACTAATGTCTAGTGTCGTATTTCTAGGTGTAATTTATCGATAATAAGTATGTTAATCAGTTGTCTGGTTACTATAGTACAAGCTCTGCTTAGTTTGGGATCAGATGACCGTGTTTAAGTTGTCCAAAATCGAGATGGATAGTTATTTACTGCCGCGTGAACTTAACACATTGATGATTTTGTTGTTTTAATCTATGGTCTATCGTGTGTGGTCTTAACCGGTCTGTGGTCGACATTGCCATCAGCACATAGGTCCTGAAAAAAAAGAAAAAGAGAAAACCATAATACATATACATAAATAAAAATGCCCTTATCGGTCATGTGAGAATATTAACAAAGCCAGTTTGTTTCCAACATGATTACCACCAAAGAACATGTTCCAGCACTGTGAATTCCCTTGTGTTGCTAATTGACATATAAATTAATTATACGTTTTTGCCCCTCGTCCGTCCGTGTTTCTAGATAAATTGGTATTCTGAAGAAAGCAATTAATTCACAGGACAGGACCAAATAATTTGTAAAGTGTCTTGGACAGGCGATCTGCTATGTCCCTTCATTGGTTGGTCTACATTGGACTTGAATAATGTGAAGAAGACTTCTTCCGTCGAAAAGGAAGGATTCTCCGACCAGATGAATGTTGTGTCTGGTGGGCTACTGTCCGGTGGTTCTAGTCGGGATTTTAAATAAAATAAAATAAATATCCTGGGACCTCTTACACACGGCCATCTGATCCCAAGCTAAGCAGAGCTTGTGTTATGGTAATCAGACAACTGATATACATACTTATATAATTTTAAATACATACATATTATAGATAAATAACACCCAGACACAGAACAAACAATTATGCTCATCACACAAAGTTTGTCCTGGGTGGGAATCGAACCCACGACCTCTGGCTTAGCAGTCAGGGTCACTGACCACTAGACCAACAGGCCCGTCAATTAGTCGGGATTTTGTCATGTGCTAATGTCGCCAAAAACTCTTATATCACGATGATATTACGCAGGATGTCAGTTGTAATTCAGGTGTTCGGCGATAGCTGTTGCCACAAGCCTTGTAATGGTCTACTAACTGAATAACTTCAACTCAATAATGACAAGCAAAGCCAATGTAAAAATGCCGTGATGGCTCAGTGCCCGCCTTAAATGGCATCAGGTCCGAAAGCAGGCAAGCACTTTTTCGATTTATATATGCTAGACTAGAAACACTTCCCTTGAACCCCTATATATATGTATTGCGGAAAAATACTTTAAAATCCGTTCAGTAGTAATATAAGGTTTGGGAAAATGAAAACCAATAGTTTAATTTTGAACCAAAATATTACAGATTCGCGTTTCCATAACAAACAAAACCACAGTTTTTCGCGCACATAAATATTAGAACGTATTAAACCACAGACAAAGGTGCGGGAGCCGGAATAAACCGCTTTTAACCGGCCTGAACCGGTTGAAACTAGAATTTCGAGTTAATTAGAGAGCTTATTTGAGTCACATCTATATTTCACGCGGTGCGGGTAGGCGCGCATCGCTGCATAATTTTTGTCTTGCGCATTGCTTTAATATTTTGGCCGTATATCACACTGATATGTAACAGGTTTTTGTTGGTTAAATTATTTATGCAACAAAATCTTCTAGGCAACATTATTTATGCACTTATGGCGAAAATTTTGCATCTGAAAAATATTAACATGGTCTAATCAAAGACTTTGAGTTTATTCGTACGAAAAGGGCAATAAAAGTTCAGATTTATAAAATTTAGAATTTTTTTATCTTTTATATTATATAAAAAACTCATTCGAACTTCCCTTCCGGGCGTTATAAAATGAAAAATGAATAAATCAGTCAAGGCGTTCTCGAGAAGCGTATAATAAACTAATTGTTGTTACGCTCATGTCTATCCTTCGAGCTTGCTTATTAACATGTAAATTACATTTCAATATCATATTAATATTAATTAATCCACGATTACAGATTACTATTCTGCTAAGGGACACACGATCTAAGGCAGTAGTTATCTCTATGTCTACTATAGGTGTCATAATGTCGTTTACATAATAAAGTGTTCGCCACACAGCTAAGTTTTTATCGACGTGCCGATAATGTCAATGGGTCTGACTTTATCCAGCTTACACACAGGCTCCATACTTAATATTGTAGCAGCGCACGTAAAGTTATATGACAGTTTTTTATCTTTGTCCCCACACACAAGACAAGTAAATATATTGTTTTTTTTTTAATAAGACGCGCTGAGCGCGCACGGAGTATAATAATAATACCAGCCTATTACTGTCCCACTGCAGGGCAAAGGCCTCTTCTCATACAGAGAAGGCACGGAAATTCAACCCCAAACGAGGTAAAATATGGGATAACAAAATTGTATGACAATAGGCACGCGTAGCCACAGGAAACAACTAGTAAATCTACTATATAAAAATAAGTCGGGTTTTCCTTCCTGACGCTATAACTCCAGAACGCACCGATTTCCACGGTTTTGCATTCGTTGGAAAGGTCTCGGGCTCCGTGAGGTTTAGAGCAAAGAAAATCAGGAAAAATCAAAACAAAAAAAAATGTTTCTTCATCTTTTAATCACCAAACGAAATGTTACATAAAACGAAGCCATCTTGGTGGCGAAACGGAGTTCACCGGGTTTGCTAGTTATAAATTATATAATATTATAGTTCTACCTGAATCACATCTGATACTATTCCACCCTTTAGTTTTACTGACCTGTCGATAATAACACGCCTATGTGGTGAAGCCCTCAAGGGACGGTTGATCTAACAGTTTAATCTTAACCCTGACAGGTCAGTGAGCCCGCTACAAACTAACTAATCCGAAGATTAGTTAGTTAAATGTGTTGCTTGTCACTGTTGGTGAAAACAAGTTAGGGAGATACGGTTGTAGACATATCGTCCTTGTTTTATAAGGCATAGATTTTTAGCGTTTTTCAGAAAAGAACTTAGGGAAAAGACAGACGTAGTTGTGTACTAAAAATGTGTGGAGATAAAGGTCCAATTCACACAAACACAGTAAGTTATTAAAGTTAACTAAAAAATATATATAAATAATTTAGTCAAATAAATATATTTCAATCCTTAAAGGGGTAAATTAAGGAATCAAAGTTATTATGAAAATCTATTCTTTTCAAAACAAGACCACTGCTAACTACCACTGCTAAGTTAAAATCTAAGTACTCAAAGCTTACATGTGCAAATACGTCGGCGGCGTAATATTATGCATTGCATACCACTTAGAATTAACTAGCATTTCCCGCGGTTTCTGCTGCGTTAAAATAGGTACTGCCTAAGATACTTTTATATCAATTGCACCAACCACAAGCTTTTTTTAAATATATGTAGCGTTAGTTCCTCCTTATAAAATCAGCTACCTGCCAGTGACTAATGTCCTGCCAAGATTGGTGCAGCCCAGCCGTTTCGACGATTACCCGAAACATACAAACAGGCAGACAAACAAAAATGCCAAGAGTTGTTAGTATGGTATATTATGTATCTTGTACAAGATTGTAATAAAGCTGTAATTTTGATAGACAAACAGACAAATCAACTTAAAATATGTATAGATCTCGTATTTCAACTTGAAATACTGTGGTAAACCCTTCTCTGGTTTCCTTTGGGTTCTGTATAACGAGGAGGGAATAATTTTGACCCGTATTTCATGAATGTGGCAATTTCGGTGCAATGAGAAATGTTAAGTGTACCCGGTGGTTTCAAAATCAGAATCTGAATTAGAACCAGAATTTACATGCCAGCAATGTAGGTACAAGTTAACTGAATTATGTGTTTCCGTTACATTTTGCTTTATGGCTTGTAAAATGACGTAGGAGTGGAATTATAAATATATATTGGTTATATTAATTTAACTGTTTATTAATACTTTGGCATTTATTATAATTTTTTATTTTAACATGTAAATAATTGTATGCCTATTAGGCAAGACATATTGGAACTTTATATAATATACTTAAAGTATTGTTATGTTTTTAAGATCTGTATCTGGCATATGTCTACAATAAAGGTAAATTAAATTGAAATGATAAGTACAGTCACGTGTATAAACATGTATACACCACGTTAACGTTAAAATCAATTTACTCTTGGAATTACTATAATAATATTTAGTTTTAGGGCATATTGTATAGTAGTCTATGATAGAATTACTATAAAATAAGTATCAACTAAAAGTTATGGCTCATTTAAGAGAAATTTGATTTAAATCTTTGTGAAGTGTATACATGTTTATGCTCGTGACTGTACACACGGTCGCATCCAAATTAAAAAAAATACGTAGGCAATACAAATATTTGCGCTCTGTGCGGCAATATTGAACTTGCCACCCGAACCGCAGCAGCCAATCGCTGAACCACTTCACCACGATTGACGCCGTTAATGAACAAACTTATTAATAAACAATAATAATATTGTTCATATTCATATAATTTATTTCTGATGCACAGGTATATAAACTTTATATAAAAAGGTCTAAAAAACAAATATCAATAGAGTAGATTAAGACTAAATTATTAGACTAAAATATTACTATAATTATGACTCTAAATGAAATTATAATTATTTATTATTACACACGAACATATAACAAGAAACATAATTATAAGGAAAAAATATAGTTCTCGTTACACATTCGTGTGTTGGCGGCGATTTTAATCCGGTCCAATTCACGCGTTGGTCGCATATTTTCTACAAATACTAGTAGTTGTATTCGAGCCAACCCTGTAACAGCAAAACCCATACATTTTAATAAACCAAAATAGTCGGTTTTGTGTTGATTGTCCACTTTATTTGAAAACTCCAAGAAATATGTGTCAACTAGCTTCTGCCCGCGGCTTCGCTCGCGTTAGAAAGAGACAAAAAGTAGCCTATGTTACTCTCCATCCCTTCAACTATCTCCACTTAAAAAATCACGTCAATCCAACGCTCCGTTTTGCCGTGAAAGAAAGACAAACAGACAGACAGACAGACAGACACACTTTCCCATTTATAATATTAGTATGATTATTTTTTTGTGTATCTACTAGGATTTTACTGATTTTTTAAAATTCTATAGGATCGATGAATCGGGTACGAATGTAAATATTTCAATTCATACAATTATAGTGTCTTAGTTTATCCAGCACCCCTAGGCAAGTGTCAAAGTTTGGTATCGTTTCTCTTGCTAACAACGTTTACGCTGATAGCTCTTGACGAGGTCATATAAGCTTATATCAATCCCATATTTATTCTACAATGCCTCTTGTCCAACAGTGCTGGTCACCGTCACCACTTATGCCGATTTCACACGAGGGCAGAACAGTGAGGCAGAACAGTGGGCAGTACAGTACTGCTACTGTTTGAACGCACAGGACAGTACTGTCTTGTGCGTTCAAACAGTTGCAGTAGTGTACTGCCCACTGTTCTGCAGCCTCACTGTTCTGCCCTCGTGTGAAATCGGCATAAGTACTGTTCTGTACGTTCAAACAGTGGCAGTACTGTACTGCCCACTGTTCTGCCTCACTGTTCTGCCCTCGTGTGAAATCGGCATAAGTACTGTTCTGTACGTTCAAACAGTGGCAGTACTGTACTGCCCACTGTTCTGCCTCACTGTTCTGCCCTCGTGTGAAATCGGCATAAGTAGTAACTGTTCTGTACGTTCAAACAGTGGCAGTACTGTACTGCCCACTGTTCTGCCTCACTGTTCTGCCCTCGTGTGAAATCGGCATTACATAATAACTCGTGCCTCCGCAAGTGGGTAAAGCCGTTGTTCCCTGATGCGAATAGCTCGCATGCTTTGCTGGTTGTCAGGTGCCTGATAAGTCTGTGGTAAGTTCAGAGTGACTGACACAAGTCTGATAGTCATTGTAACTACCCAGTAAATAGGTTGTGGAGGTCTAATAGGCGCATAAAATATTAGTATTTAGCTGGATCACCACGACCTGAAAAGGCCGGGGAGAAGTTTGCCCAATTCTATCGTAGTGTGTATAAAATATTACTACACGTCACACAAAGTTCTTTAGCAAAATAAAGGGCAATTCGACTAAACAGTGATATTAGTAAAAAACCGGCCAAGTGCCAGCCCGACTCGCGCACGAAGGGTTCCGTACTATCATCTATAATAGACAAATTTCTACCTGTTTATTAAGATCGAGTAAAAATTGCTTAAAAATTACGTTTGTTGTATGGGAGCCACCCTTTTAATCTTTAACCCTCCCTTTTATTACTTTTAATATTTTTGACTTTTTTTTGACTTTATTGATATTTAATTATTTATTTTGAAAGGTAATATACAAGTAAATATTCTGCGAAAATTTAAAGCGTCTACCTGTTACCGTTTTTAATATTGAGCAAGACATACGAAAAAAAAACACGTTTTATGTATGGGGACCCCCTTAATATTTTATTTTTGTTAATTTTTAGTATTTGTTGTTATAGCGGCAACGGTTTTACATCATTTGTGAAAGTTTCAGCTTTCTAGCTATCACGGTTTATGAGATACAGCCTGGAGACGGGCAGACAGACAGACAGACAGCGGAGGCTTAGTAATACGGTCTTGTTTTACCCTTCGGGTACGGAACTCTAAAAACTAAATCGCAGGAGGCAGTTAGTAATTAATAAAGTCTGATATCGCTAAGCCGCCTTGTGATCATAATTTTACCTCAAGACAAATCCATCAAACACTCTATCCTTGTTTACCAAGCGTTCTGTCTCTTTCTAGCGAGGGTTCCACAACCCCTTCAAATGCACATTAATATAATTTTAGATTATTAAATACAACATCTGGTCTCAGTGGATCCCGCTTCTGAAGTCATATCGCAAGTTAAATGACATTGTTATTTATTCACAGAAAGCGTCGACGGACTCAAAATGGCTGACATTTTTGATCGTGTTGTATTTTGTTTTGTTTACAGGTTTAATAAAGCATTAAATTATCTTGGACTAGCTGTCCCCCGCGGTTTCACCCGCAATATATCAGATTTTTGGTTACTAAAAAAAGAAGATAAAAAGTATATGTCCGGGACGGACTGGTCCTAAGCTACCCCCCCCCTCCCCACGAATTTTCAGCTAAATCGATTCTGCCGTTGTTGAGTTATAAAATGTGTAACTAACACGACTAATATGATATATATAAGATTAACGAACTACATTCGCTTTGCAAAGATTCTTTAGAAATATGGCGTTTTCTACTAACATAATTGTGCGTGTTTTGTAAATGTGAACTTTGATCGTAAATCACTTTGGCCGTTTATGAAAACGGCATGAAAATCTCCATAAAATAAAGTTTTACAAAATCTTGATGGCTACTCTGTGAAAACAATGAAGGTAAACCAATTTAATATAACTAAGTCTTGGTAGAGAAAAACTTAAAAGTTTTAGGGGGTCTGTTTGGTTGAAAGCGCTAAAATCGGCAACTCCTGGTGCGAAATGAAAAAAATATATTTTAGCGTTGGATGACACATTTATCGAACAAGGGTGGGAAATCACATGACTCCTCCCGCTCTGTGCGAAGCGGAAAGTAGTGTCAGACTTCTACTGACCAAAATCCATGCATGTTTCCTCCTAGCTCTTTGTATCACGCTACCACCTAACGGGTGCAGAGCAATTTCCTTAGATTCAGGTGGAACCGCGGGGATCAGTTGGTTATTTTTAGGGTTCCGTACCCAAAGGGTAAAACGGGACTCTATTACGAAGCCTCCGCAGTCTGCCTGTCTCCAGGCTGTATCTCATAAACCGTGGTAGCTAGAAAGCGGAAAAAAACTAAAAATTAACAAAAACAAAATATGTATTAAGGGGTCCCCATACAATAAACGTGTTTTTTTTTCGTATTCTTTTGAAAGGATAGTATAGCACTTGCTTGGTTTTTTTTATTTTCATCCACATTTCGGCAAAATTAAACTAATGCTTTATATTTACATAAAAAAATTTTGCCTAACAGCCTGAAGGTTCGAGTAATTTAATAAATGGCTCGATGGTACTTACATGTACAAAACTGAACAAATGCATTTAATTAATTAAAAACATAAAAAATATTTCATCGAAGCTTATTCATTGTAACAACCACTGCTATTAGCCAATTAGATAATTACTAAGAGCGACTCGGGTGTAAACTGGCAATCAAAGTCAATTCATGTGAATACTGACGCTTATTAGTTGACTAGTTCGGCTCACGGCTATGCTTGCGTATAGGTTGATTAATAATTTGTGAATGATACGAATACACATGAAAAAAAAACCATGAAAACCACTTTTCCTAAGAAACTTTTTTATTATTAGCCTCCCGCGTGGATTTCGAAACTTCGAAACATTATTTTGACCCCTAAAGAGACAAAAAAGTGAGCCGTCACGGGACGCCTGGCAGATGTGAAACATCGACATTACATCATCGCTACACAGTACACAAGACTGTGACTGTATATGTATATTCACCATCATATAGCGTGGCGACGCGTCGCCACGGCATGCGTCGCCACGCCAGAAACTTGTTTTACGTGCGGCTATAGATGTTTCACATCAAAAGTAGCCTATGTCACTCTCCATCTCCACTTAAAAATCACGTCAATTCGTCGTTCCGTTTTGTCGTGAAAGACTGACAAACACTGATAGACACACACTTTTCCCGTTTATAATATTAGTATGAATAATTAGCATTACAGGTTTTTGATGATGATGATAAAATTAAAATTCATCTTAAATAAAGTTTATCTTGGACATCACAGACATCGGTGAAGGAAAACATCGTCAGGAAACCTGAACTTTATAGTTAAAATGTCTAAGTACGAAATCACCAATCCGCCTTGATCAAGCGTGGTGATCAATGCTCGTGTCTTCTCTATATGAGAAGAGGCCTTTGCCCTGCTGTGGGACAGTTATAGACCAGTGTTACTATTAAAACTAAAACATCTTAGAGAAGTTTGTTTTTAACGTCTTAATGGGTTTTGTATTTAAGTATTTACGAAGTAAGGTGGCGGAGTAAATAGACACATAATTTCCGCTTCCATTCATATATAGCAGGACACAGTATTAGGCCAATAGGTACAAACGGGCGATTAAAACTGAATTAAGCCTAGAATAAAGAGCCGCTGATTTAAAACAATGTAAGATTGGGTCCTATTCGTGAGCTGTTACGGTTGATTCGAATAATAGGTACAGCAAAGGCGTTAAGACGTCCAAAAATTAGTCTTCTAGTATGGTCTAGTCTCTAAAGTCTATATAGTCTAGTCTGTATAGTCTAGTCTCTAAAAATTAGTCTTTAAATAAAACAAAACCGTTTTACGCCGTTTGTCTGCCCTATATTAGCTTAGATCTATAAAACTAATCAACCGAATTTGATGCGGTTCTTTTTTTGTCGGGCCTGTTAGTCTAGTGGTTAGTAACCCTTACTGCTATATTCACGGCAATACGGGGATTGCAATAGAAAAAAATACCTATATTTTTGTCTAAACATAATTAAGTATTAGCTTATACTGTCCCATTTAGGTCATAGGCCTCTTCTCATAGAGAGAAGAGGCAAAGAAAAAAGAGGAAGAGAAGACACAAAAAAAACTGCATCCAAATCAGTCCACTGGTTTAAGAGCTATGGTGCCAGAGACAGATAGGCAAACAGACGCACATACATAGCGGGCCAACTTATATCACTTTAAACTTATAACACTCTTCTTTTTGTGGGGCTTAATAAAAATAACAAATATCGACAGGTTTCTGTCTGGATTTTTTTGCCAAGCTTTTATTTTTTTATGGTAAACAAATACTGAGCTACCACCCAAGGCTATTCTAATATATCCACGGCAATGACAGCATCATTTGCGGCCCGATTGTCGCCGTAAAGCGACATACTTTCCATTTCCTTATTTTAGCCCCTAGGAGATAGTGTCCAAGTTGTAAGTTTTTACGGTTTATAAATAAAAAATAAATAAATAGTTTATGATCAAATTTAAATTAATTTAAACGTTCATTCATACGTGATTTGAGACACAATAGAAAAATAATAGCAGTGCAACAGCCGGCTGTCGCTTGGTCGTCACAAAGTTTATTCAGTTTCGTTCTCTATAAATGGGCGTCTATAGGGTCAATATAAATACACCAAACATTCTCCTTTGTTTCTGTATTATAAACTAATATACAATTGAGTACCCGCCTTTACTCATCCAACTGTAGAGCAAAGACCTAACCTCAAGCAGACTAGAGTTCACGAGCATTGATCACCACGCTTGCATAAGTCAGAATAGTGATTTTGGACTTATCTTTGTAGACTCAAGTTTATGTTTTTTTGGTAATCAACGCTCAACCGAAACTACAAAATGTGCACTACCAATATTTACCCTCAAGGGATAACATTTTATATGATATTTTCCGGGCAAAGCTGCAAGAAAGGTCTAAAAATGAAAGAATCCTCAAATCGATCCAATCGTTTTCGAGATTTAGCCTTAGCAACGCACATAGCGATTAATTTTCATAGATTTATTTTTATCTTCATTGTTGACAAAACAGCGCACCACGTGTGACCGTTTTATTTTTTTTTTATCTATTACCCTATTTTTAACAACCAAAAAAAAATTAAAAAATATTCAAAATACGTAATCAAAATCGGGCAGGATGTGGGTCGCTAAAATCTTATCACTTACGCACTAAGACCGGGTAATCGAGCGCCGATAACTAAGTTGATATCCCGGCCGGATATGACTTTTACCAGGGTAGAGGACCATTTTTTGATTGATGACAATTTGATTAACATCGGATTCCTTTCTAATGGCGCTTTTTTCTCTGATTAGTAAAAGTAGCTGTTCAATGACATCTAATTTCCTGCCATTTTAAATTCTACTTTCTAAATGGATTGGCTGAATAGGTAATGTAATTATTCTTGTACTACTGTCACGTATGTTAGGTCTTTGTTGTCTCCCGTGGGGCATAGCGTGATGTTGTTTATCCTATTTGTTAATGCTGCTTGCTATAATTGTTAAAAAACATGACATGATAGCCTAGTGGTTAAGGCGCCCGCCTCTTGTGGGTTCAAATCCGGGTAAGTACCAATGTGACTTTTTCAATTCATGTGTACTTTCTAAAGTTTATCTTGGACATCACTGACATCCCGTGCCTTGGAAAGCACGTAAAGCCGTTGATCCCGGTTGTCATTCGTAGAACTTTGACAACCGTTACTGGTTAGCCAGAAACTCTGAACAGTCTAACCAAGAGGTATCGTGTCGCCCAGTTACTGGGTTGTGGAGGTCAGATAGGCAGTCGCTCCACGTAAAACACCGGTATCCAGCTAAATCTGGTTAGGCTGGCAGCCGACCCCAACACGGTTGGGAAAAGGCTAGGGAGATGATGAGAATAGATACATCTTTCATGGGGTCGGTTCATACCGAAATGGTAGTGTCACAATTTTAAACTTTATCTTTATTGATATAAAACATAATACCCTTTAAAAATAATTCTTGTTGAATTGTATTCTTGGAGATTCTTCCTCGTTCTTCTATATACCTACTAATTGAAACAATCTGACTTTAATTTTCTGACGAACTGATTCCATAACAATTCAAAAGTGCCTTTAAATTGTTTTTTAATCAAAATGATTTTAATTTTCGTTCAAATTAAATAAATAGGTACCTTTTTTGAATTTGACTTTGATTTTTGTTATAAAAATGGATACTTAGTTGAATCAGCAGCAGACAGTTTGATAAGATAACTCATTATGACAATGGTTCGATTACTGATAACGTAAGTACTTAGTTTGGTTCACTAGAACATTGGCCGTACGATATCAGTAAATGATAAAAAAAGTATTTTTTGTTACTGACAACACTAGTAATGAGTAACTATTATTATTGTTATTGTAAAAAACAAAAAAGTAAAAAAAATAGTAGAATAAAAATAAAAGAATTAATCTTAATATATATAAATCTCGTGTCACAATGTTTGTCCTCAATGGACTCCTAAACCACTTAACCGATTATAATAAAATTCGCACACCATGTGCAGTTCGATCCAACTTGAGAGATAGGATAGTTTAAATCTCAAATTATATTCGCAATTTTAATTTATTGCTAATTATTTGTCTGCTATTATTTGACAGTCACAATTAATTTATTAGTAGTTGTTGATTTTGGAATGTTTTACATTGGATCCGACAGACGGCGCTACCATCGCAGTGTCAAATTTTAAATAATAATCACTTTCAGATGTCATATACATAGACAATGATATTAAAAAGATTCTATAAGAAAATGCGTAGCAATACTTCTTAACATGTCGGCGCTACCATCGCAGTGTCAAATTTTAAATAATATTCGAATTTAAATTTTAGCCTGTCCCGACAGTTAGCGCTGCGATCAAATTAAAAAAAAGTTTTGTTATCATTGTGTTATCTATTATTTTGTTATTGTTGTGTTTTTATTGTGTAATCTTATATCTACCCGTGCGAAGCTGGGACGGGCAGCTAGTTATAGTATAAATATCACAACCCTTTTTTACTTTGCTATAGGTGTAGTAAAATAAATTCAAAAATATTAGTATACTATTGTTTTATTAATTATAAAAAAAGTATTTTTTCTTACTGACAACACTAGTAATGAGTAACTATAAAAAACAAAAAAGTAAAAAAAATAGTAGAATAAAAATAAAAGAATTAATTATAGTATAAATATCACAACCCTTTTTTACTTTGCTATAGGTGTAGTAAAATAAATTCAAAAATATTAGTATACTATTGTTTTATTAATTATAAAAAAAAAGTATTTTTTCTTACTGACAACACTAGTAATGAGTAACTATTGTTATCTATATTTATTGTAAAAAAATAAAAAGTAAAAAAAATAGTATAATAAAAATAAAAGAATTAATAATAAAAATATCACAACCCTTTTTTACTTCGCTATAGGTGTAATAAAATAAATTCAAAGATATTAGTATACTATTGTATAATTAATTATAAAAAAATATTTTTTCTTACTAACAACACTAGTAATGAGTAACTATTGTTATTGTAAAAAACTAAAAAGTAAAAAAAGTGGAATAAAAATAAAAGAAATAATAATAATATAAATATCACAACCCTTTTTTACTTCGCTATATAGGTGTAATAAAATAAATTCAAAGATATTAGTATACTATTGTTTAATTAATTATAAACAAAATATTTTTTCTTACTGACAACACTAGTAATGAGTAACTATTGTTATTGCATAAAACAAAAAAGTAAAAAAAATAGTAGAATAAAAATAAAAGAATTAATAATAATATAAATATCACAACCCTTTTTAACTTCGCTATAGGTGTAATAGAATAAATACTAAGATATTAGTATACTATTGTTTTATTAATTATAAAAAAGTATTTTTCTTACTGACAACACTAGTAATGAGCAACTATTGGTATTAGTATACTAATGTTATATAATAATGAATAAAAAGCCTTAAAGTTTTTACAAGTTTTTTTACAATTTAGTTTAATCCTACAAATATTATAAATATGAACATTTTGTTGTCATCATTTTACTTATAGTTTATTTTTTTCTTTTTAAATAAATAATAGGTTACATTATTATAACATCTCGCTATGATCCACAGGAACGGAGCAGTCTGAAAACCTTAACAGCGACGAATATCAAAAAAATAATGGAAACAGCAGCGAAAAGCTAGTTTCCATTTAATTATTAATCCATCCCATCAAATTTAAAACATTAGTAAGATTCAATATTCTATTGAGAAAAAATGTTCATAATTTAATAGTTAAGATTTTTAATTACACTGATATCGCAGTAGTTAAGCCATTAGCTGCTGCGGTGCATGTCGCAGATTCGATGTCCACGAAGGTCAAAATTGAATTAACTTTTGTGACCTCCTAGTATTTGTTTCATATCTAGTTATCTGTGTGTTTTTATATGTCAGTAAACATGTATAGAATATCCCAAAAAAAATAACAATTCTAAAAATTTACTAATTATAATCTGTAAATGCACGAATTGCCATACCAATAAGTTTAATTATCTACCTAAATTTTACAATGTTGCTACATACAACATATAGAAACTATATGATGTAGTAGCAACATTGTAAAATTAATTTTGGGTTTTCCTTATATGCTTATCACACATCCCGCGCAGTCTTCACACGCGGTAGCACGCAACTTAATATTGTCACAATTTGATCGAATTTTGTTGACTTTGCAACTTGTTTACCGTTTTAAAGATTCGACGAAATACTGTGTGATTTTATGTTTACCTTTGAGTTTTCGACAAGAGTCAGCAATGAAGAAAGTGTTGCAGAATACCGTTTTCGCCGACGCTGGTAGATTTGGTGTCACTACATCAAATTCGAGGTAAGGATCTAAGCAACATATAAAGTGATGCAATATGACATCGTGCAATTTGCATCTTGCATCATTTTCTATAACTTTGTATTTGCACAAGCAATTATTACAGCACTTCTCACTCACTTTTTCACTTTTAATTTAAAAGAGTATTCAACAAACTAATAATGATTCACTGCCGTCCGATCTTAAACTGATAGAACTAATGGAACTAGACAACTGAATTCATACATATGATTTGAAAATACAATCTCACTATAAATAATTTGCACCCAGACCATAAACACAATCATTCCCACACGGCTAACGATTCGTCATTAATGCAAAGAAATATCTACTAGCCAGACTTCGCCGTCAAATAAACTGGTTTCTTATAATTTTTCGTAACTGGTTTCCATGTAGAATTTATTAATATTTTTATACTAGCTATCTTCGCCCGCGTGGATGTCAAATTTGCATCCACTATTTTATCTCGAATTTCTAAAAAAATCTTTTCTTAGTAACTCAGAGACAAAGTTTCATGTCTCTAGGACTAGCGTTTTAGACTGTGCGTTGATAATATCAACAATCAGTGAGTTTACCACTTAATTAATGAATATTTGTTTGTAACTGATAATTAACCGACTTCTAAAAAAAGGAGGAGGTTCTCAATTCGAATGTTTGTATGTTTTTTTTTTTTTTTTATGTTTGTTCGCGCATATCTCCGTCGTTTGCCAACCGATTTGAACAATTCTTTTTTTGTTTGAAAGGGTAGACTTCCCAAATGGTCCCATTGTCATCAGGTCCAGGATCTGATGATGAAATCATGCCGAAATCGAGGGAACTCCTCAATTTTTTTATAGAAAATGGTACATTTTTTTTTAAAGTTACTCTAAAACGTAGTTGGGACTCTAACTAAAAAGTAAAAAATAAAAAACTTTTTCCAAAAAAAAGATAACCGACTTCAAAACCGAAAAGCTCAAAAATAACTATTTCGGAAGTCGGTGGCAAGGCAACACAATTCGACCGGCAGAAGAGAAGCCACCGACTTCCGAAATAGTTATTTTTGAGCTTTTCGGTTTTGAAGTCGGTTATCTTTTTTTTGGAAAAAGTTTTTTTTATTTAATGAGTTTATTCAACCTGTCGAGGAAACCGGAGCTTCCTTTTGTTTTTTTTTTGAATGTTGTAAGATCATGATGAGGCTTAGCCAGTTTCTGAATATAAGATTTATTTCCCAATATTTAGCATTAACCACCTTGGTTTATTTAAACCAATTATTACAAAACTATAACCCCAAATTACATTCACTTTGACCTTGAAAATGCGGAAATTCAATATTCTTATCAGATTTTTTAAATTTTAAATCAATTGCAGACTCTTAAATGTAGTTTTATATTTCAGCTTTTTATTAGAGCATTGATTGACCTTGAGTATGTATATTCTCTGTGTAACTACATAATATTACCGTTATGACAAGTTCTGACCTGCCTTATCAGGTCGGAACTTGTCGGCGTCGTTCGGCTTTTATCGGCGACTACTGGTCAACACTTTAGCTAGCTTTCTCTTTTCAATGACCCTATTAAAAAGGGATAGTATATTACTTACCAGTTACGTAGTAGTATAAATAGTTCCTGTTTTTTAACCATTTACGAAACGTAATGTGCGTATGGGAATGATTACCATTCCCGGGAATGCTCCGTTTGGGGATACTCTATAACACTTTCAAAATTCTTGATTTGTTTGTACCTATTGAAGACAACTACTAAACAACGAAATATCATGATATTTAATGAAGTTCTTAGTGTACCTATTCCCAAATTTGGGAATTTGTGGTAACTCTCGGCAATCATTTGCACAGTTTGGGAACATTCCTGGGTCAATACTTTAGAGTTTAATCTGTTGAAAGGAACAAACTTTTTATTAATCAGTTTTAGTCATTTTAGATACTTAACGTTGATTTGTTTAAAATCCCATATGCGTAATGTTATTAATATTAAACAAATAATGCAATGTTCGAGGGATTAAATTAAGTGATGTAGGTAATTATTGTAAATACGGGTGGGTGGTATTTTTTTGATTATTTAACAAATATTCAAGATTGTTAATGTTATACATACCAATATTATAAATGGGAAAGTGTGTCTGTCTGTATGTTTGTCTTTCTTTCACGGCAAAACGGAGCGATGAATTGACGTGATTTTTTAAGTGGAGATAGTTGAAGGGATGGAGTGTACATGGGGTACTTTTTGTCTCTTTCTAACGCAAGCGAAGCCGCGGGCGAAAGCTAGTTACTTTATAAAACTGACCTGTTGGTTCAGTAGTTAGTGACTGACTGCTAAGTTGGAGGTCGTGGTTTGGCCCTTTAAGGACAAATATTTTTGTGATGATTGTTTGTTCTGTGTCTGGGTGTATTATTATTTGACCATTGTCTGGTTACCATAGTACATGTTCTATCAGTTCAGGATTAGATGCTCATATGTGAGTTGTCCCAAATTGTTTTCTTTTATTATTTATTCAAACACGCACATCAACATTAATTATATTTTTTTTTAGCCGACCTCCCAGATCCGCATCTGAGGGTCTCGGGTTTGACAAGGATGCATCAGAATATGACATGAGCGGGAAAAAGTTCCTTATCATCTTAGACCATTACGAATTCGAGAACACCCCATATTTTAAGTTTGTATTTTTTTTTCTTTTCCATTAAAACCAAAATCATCATCTCTTTAACCTTTTCCTTTTCATTTTTTCATTTACTTATTTATTTCAGGTAACCAAGACCCATAACATAATCTTACATCATCATCATCATCTCCCTAGCCTTTTACCAACTAAGTTGACGTAGGCTTCCAGCCTAACCGGATTCAGCTGGATACCGGTGTTTTACGTGGAGCGACTGCCTATCTGACCTCCACAACCCAGTAACTGCGTGGCACGATACCTCTTGATTAGACTGGTCAGACTTTCTGGCTTACCCGTAACGACTGTCAAAGTTCTACGAATGACAACCGGGATCAACGGCTTTTAATGCTTTCCAAGGCACGGGATGTCAGTGGTGTCCAAGATAAACTTTAGAAAGAACGTAATGAATTGAAAAAGTCACATTAGTACCTTTCCGGATTCGAACCTACAACGTCTTACACGAGAGGCGGGCGCCTTATCCACTGGACCATCACGACATAATATAACCTTACAGGCTAATATTTATAATTATCTGATAAAATTAAAGAGCTGCGGCGCATGTAGTGACGACGTCGTGACGCACTGCGAGGTGTCACGTACTATTCCGCAAAAACGACGATATGAGTTTGAAGGAATGAATATGTGGCGTAGGCGCCGAGAGTCGCAGGACGACTACTGGCCACCGTAGGTAGGCGTGGGACTGCCCGATTGGGACCAGGCCCGTGTCGACGGCGCGTGTTGTTCCACACGCGCCTCAATGTAAAGTTAGCAAGTGAAGTTGCTCTAGGGCCAATGTCTCCCGTGCTGACTTCTCTTTGAGGCGCGCGTGGAACACTAACGCGCCGTCGACGCGGGCCTGGTCCTAGCCGGGCGGCTAGCTACCCATCGCTCGCCATCCGCAGACCCGCGCCGTAAGTCATCGGTTGCAAACTCGCTACCGAAAGCCTTAACAATTAGGCCATTACGATAATTACTCATCATACATGAATGCTATGTGCCTCCAAGATTGACCAATGATATTTTTTTTACAAATGCGTATTTAGATAAGCTGTTATAAGCGTATTGTAACTCATTATCATGTGATAAAGCTTATATACAATGCCGTGTGTCATTGCCCTATGTATATATTATTATTTTTTCATATTATTAAAAAAAGTCGCTTTCCGAGTTCTATCTGTCTCTATGTATGTACGCTTAGTTCTTTAAAACTACGCAATCGATTTTGATGTGTTTTTTTTTAACCGACTCATAAAATCATAAAAATCATAAAATCACATTTTGTAAATAGGTTATATATATATAACACTTTTACACGTCAATATTTTGTTTTGTTTTTATTTATTTGAAGCGAACGATGGGGCCGGTGTTTCGTAGCTGGACTGCTCTGAGAAGAAACATCCGAAACAAACTCAGAGGTCAAAGTCTCTTTTAAAGTCCATACAATCGTATTGGTCAAAAATGGGCGAGAACCATGGAGGTTAATGTCTGAGGCACTCTCTTGATGAGAGAAGGACACAGATTTGAGTGGACCTGTCCAGACAGTGCAAGCATTTGTCAGTAATCGTTAGCTCAACTAAAAACTAAGGAGCCCAACGTCTTGACGAACAGTACCAAAGTAAGGACATTTGGGTAGGCCGCATTAAATACTCAAACCGTCAGACCGCATATTAAAAAAAAAAAAAAACCAACGACTTCCATAGTCCTCACATTCACAAAAAAAATGTCACAAAAACATATACACAATACTTTAAAAAGTACATATCAATGTCAAATAGAAATACATAAAAAAACAAAAAGATTATATACTTTAAAAAGTACACATCAATGTCAAATAGAAATACATAAAAAAAGATTATATACTTTAAAAAGTACACATAAATGTCAAAATAATATTTGAAATGTCAAAGAGAAATGAAATGTAAATAAAGTAAATAATGGCCAGTGTATTAATCGAAACAGCTCAATCCCAAGCATTTGAATCCTCAATGTAATCTTTGACAGAGTAAAAAGCTTTCTGACATAGTCTACGTTTTATAAATAATTTAAATTTAGTAATGCTAAGTTCTTGAATTTGTCTGGGTAGTTTATTATAAAAGCGACCCACCTATTTTCTTAAGCCTAGTTGAAGGAACTATGTATTTGTCCTTATTTCTTGTATTTATATTATGGATATCACTGTATTTTTTAAACAGATTAATGTAAAACATAAAGAAGGAGGTTTTCGATACGTAGGATTTTTTTATATACGCTCGCCGATTACCTGAAACATCGAACAACAAGGACAGAAGATAAAATATTAGTTTAGTCCTGTCAAATTAAGACACTTCATAGATAATTAGACGCGATTAAATACAGTACGTCGATTTACTTCAGGCGCTTTTGACAGGATTAAACTAACATGTATTTTCTGTCCTGTTTGTTCTTAACGATAAAACGATTTGTTACACCAAGGCTTTGCAGACTCAATACTACATCTTGTTACATAATTGATACCTGAATTTCACTGTACATATTGTATTACAGATATGGTAGGCCATCTACAAGAAATTACACTGAAAATGATGTGCGGCGTTTGAAAGAGGAGTTTTTTAAACTCGGCTTTCTTATCTTCGTGTTTCGAGACTTTAAGTATCACAATATCATCGCTTATCTAACTGAAAGTAAGTTTTTTCTATCATTTTTCTGCTATGGTTGAACCAAAAGTGCAAATATCTTGGAACAATCCACATACATATTTAACTAGACACAGACTGTACCACCCGAAAACTGTGATTAATTTTTACAATACATAATTTATATTGTACGAGATTTCGCCCGCGGCTTCGCTCGCTTTAGAAAGAGACAAAAAGTACCCTATGTTACTCTCCATCCCTTCAACTATCTCCACTTAAAAAATCACGTCAATTCGTCGCTCTGTTTTGCCGTGATAGAAAGACAAACATACAGACAGACAGACACACTTTCCCATTTATAATATTAGTATGGATTAACACAGGCCTTACCTAGAAACAAACCAATTCCCACCCGGGACAAACTTTATGGGATGAGCATGTGGGCAATAGGCTTGTGTACCAATTTTTGATTAATGTCTAATTCGGTAATGTACCGTATTTTTTTTATAAAAAACCGAATATTTCTTAAAAATAATATAGATTACTAGCTTCTGCCCGCGGCTTCGCTCGCGTTAGAAAGAGACAAAAAATAGCCTATGTTACTCTCCATCCCTTCAACTATCTCCACTTAAAAAATCACGTCAATTCGTCGCTCCGTTTTGCCGTGATAGAAAGACAAACATACAGACAGACAGACACACTTTCCCATTTATAATATTAGTATGGATTAACCCAGGCCTTACCTAGAAACAAACCAATTCCCACCCGGGACAAACTTTAGGGGATGAGCATATTGTGGGCAATAGGCTTGTGTACCAATTTTTGATTAATGTCTAATTCGGTAATGTACCGTAATTTTTTTATAAAAAACCGAATATTTCTTAAAAATAATATAGATTACTAGCTTCTGCCCGCGGCTTTGCTCGCGTTAGAAAGAGACAAAAAGTATGTACGTATATGTACGTGTATGTATGTAAGTATGTTACTCTCCATCCCTTCAACTATCTCCACTTAAAAAACACGTCAATTCGTCGCTCCGTTTTGCCGTGAAAGAAAGACATACATACAGACAGACAGACAGACACACTTTCCCATTTATAATATTAGTATGGATGGATTTTGAGTTTCCAAAAAGCAATTTGAAATTCTGGCGAAAACACGATAACCTGTCATGGCGTCTTCAGCTTACGTCACGTCGTGAATTAAATTATCTGTATTTGTTTTTTTTTAACTGTTGTCTGGGTTTAGTACAAACTCTGCTTAGTTTGAGACGGTATCCGTTCCTTCCCACCTGTCTGTGATAATCTTAGAAAGTGAATAATAAAATATTGCCTTCTTTCAGTCGCAAGATTAAATCACTCGAAAACATCATGCATTTGCATCACAATCCTCACTCACGGAGACAGAGGAGATGAGGTCTTTGCAGCCGATAGACCGTACCTATTGAGTGAGGTTATCGGCATTTTTGAGAAGGAAACCAGTCTCACCAACAAGCCGAAGCTGTTTTTCGTTCAGGTAGGTCCTTCAATTTTTTTGACGTGACAACGTCTTATAAATTGGTTTGCCGGGTGACACTTCAAGAAACTGCGTTACGCTCCGCTCACGTTATGCGCTCACAATGAGAGCGAGTGAGAGGCACGCGTCCCTTCCACTCGGGCATGGTTAGCCCGCCTAAGAGTGAGAGAGACAGACATAAAAAGTGAAAGGCACGCGTCCCTTCAAAGCACTCAAAGTCGTTGTCACGTAAAACTTTCGCCCGTATACCGACTTTACAGGCAACCAATTTTTTTTTTTAAAGAAAATTTGTTTTCAAGCTAATTGGCCCCATATAAGAGGCTAAAATGTATTAAATTAATACAGTTTATTATTGTTAAGTAAGGCTAAATTAGTAAAGATTGTTAGTTACTTCCACTGCACTTATATAATCATATTTTTGCTGTTCTGTGGCATCTGTAAAAAAAAGGTGTCCAAAATTTTTCGATAATGTAACTGACGGACTAATTAGTTCTTTTGCCGTCTTGTGACATAGCTTCATCTCTTACTGCTCCTTTTTATCTTTCTTTATATTTCAGTGTCTTCTCTTTCCACAAAGGAGGAAGGGGTTTTTTGGGTTCCGTAGTCAACTAGGAACCCTTATAGTTTCGCCATGTCTGTCTGTCTGTCCGTCCGTCCTCGCTTAATCTCTGTGACCGTTTGCACTAGATAGCTGAAAGTTGGTACCAATATGTATATCAATCACACCGACAAAGTGGTAAAATAAAAATTGGAAAAAAATGTTTTATTAGGGTAGCCCCCCTATATGTAAAGAGGGAAGTGATTTTTTTTTAATTTCAACCCTGACGTGTGGTATATTGTTGGATAGGTTTACTAAAATAATTTTTTGATAATGTCAATGATTTCTGAAATAATCGCTCCAAAAGGAAAAATCGAAGCGTCCCCCCCTCTCTAACTTTTGACCCGTAGGTTTAAAAAATATGAAAAAAATCTGGAAAGTAGAACTTTATAAGGACTTTCTAGGAAAATTATTTTGAACTTGATAGAAAAAACAGTTTTTGTACAAAAAAAAAACAAAAAGGTTGTACAAAATAATTTCTGCGTACTTAGTATGTCAACGTAACAAATAGCCTTTTTTAAACTTATAAGTGGGAACACTTAGTGCGACGGACGGAAAACTACGGAACCCTACATTGAGCGTGTCCGACACGCTCTTGGCTGGTTTTTTTAGATCTTAACATACTAAGGGACAGACAGACAGCGGAAAGCGACTTTGTTTTATACTGTGTTGTCCTATATATTGTTATAAAGTACTAGCTTTTGCCCGCGGCTTGCTCACGTTAAAAAGAGACAAAAAGTATCATATGTTACTCTCCATTCCTTCAACTATCTCCACTTAAAAAATCACGTCAATTCTTCGCTCCGTTTTGCCGCGAAAGAAAGACAAACATACAGACAGACAGACACACTTTCCCATTTATAATATTAGTATGGATATATTGTATTATTCTATTCTATTCCCACATACCTTTTACCACAGGCATGCCGAGGCGGCAGTATGGATGCTGGTCACTCAGTGCTCTTATCCCGTCCGACATTTAGAGCAACTTGGTCAACAAAATGTTCTTCAAGTAGAAAAGCAAACACAAGGCATGACGCTCAAAACTTAACTGTTAGCTGCTCTTTCCGGAAGGTAAGTTAAATGTTACTATCGTCATATCTTTTGTATTTGTTATAATCTTGAAAAAAGCCAAAAAATCTGACTAGTTTAACCAAGGAGTACCGTGACGGACCCAGTAACTCGGTGGTCCTCCACCACCGAGTTACTGGGTCCGTCTGGCAGGCTTCACGTAAAACACCGGTGTCCAGTTATATCCCTTTAGACTAGAAGCCGACCCCTGGATAAGGGCTTGGGGAACCTTTAATCTAATATTTTAGCGATCAAGTTGAAAATATAGTAACGAAATTTGACAGATTTCAATAGCTTGATGTGATCAGGTTGACTGACAAATAATATTGCAGGTATTCAGTTATTGCAGAAAAGTAGTTGATAAAACGGTAGTACGCAAAAGATTTTGAACATAATGAGCCAAATGTTTTTTAATTACAGTTATTGGGACTTTTATGTGTGCGTGGCAGCGACACTGATGCGGGAACTGGCGGAAATGCAAGTCTTCTCACAGTTCCAACACATGCTGATACTCTTGTGCTGAGGTCTACAGTTGAAGGTAAAATACAGTTTGTCACTTTTTTGTTAACCCCGCCAACCTATTTCCAACAAATGAGTCAGAATCAATAATAGATTCCAGAACTTACGAGCAATAAAGCTCGATTCGAAACGTTTCTCCTTGACTCGTGGAGCTTCTTTCTTTGCTTCGCTTTTCTGGCGGACTCCAATCTTGATTCTGGCTTTCAGAAGTAGTTGGAAATTGTGTTGCAGTATATTCCTAAAATACCATTTGTGATTTTTTTATCCCTCCGAATTAAACCCTTCAACATGCGTTAGGTTGACACTCGATTACCTAACAAAGTAACAAAGTACCAACACAATCAATTTTGCAACATTCTCAACAGATCACCTATCCTACCGGGATTTAGACGGCTCCTGGATGATCCAATCGCTCTGCGACGTCATTCGAGATTACCACATGGAGCGTCATCTTCTCGATATGATTATCCTGGTGAACCGGGATGTGGCCTACGAGAAGATTACCCGTTACTGCAGGATCAAACAGATGGAGAATAAAAAACAGATGCCGGAGACCAGATTCACTTTGACTAAGAATCTTTGGCTGAACTTTTATTTTTACGATGAATTTTCAGACGATAGCTCTGAGTCTGGAAGTCAGTCACGTTCTAGTGAACTTAACTGACTTCCAGAAGTTATTCAACGACGTTAGAACTTTACTTTTGATCTCTATAAAGTTATGTGATACATGTTCCTATTAAATTAGTTAAGTAAAGCGTCTTGTTGACGACTTTGGATGGCTGCAACAGCCAAATCCTTATCAATAAAAGTTTTTTTGGAAACAACCTCAATTGTTTCCGAGTCTATCAGGCGTCGCTTACCAAGCGTCGAGTACGAAAAAACAGCATCAGGAGGGTCAGGAGGAGCTGGAGGGGGAGGAAGATGGTCCATATTTACTGTAAAATTTCGGAATAAAAAAAACACACAATCAAAAAATCTAACTTTCAAAAATAAGAAAATTAAAAAAATATATATCTCTCCAGCACGACTCACAGCTCCAATCCCCAGATGTTGTCAACAAGGCCATAATTTTATTTATTTTTTATTATTTTTTATTGATACTCCACCGAAATGCTACGTTTTAAAACGGGTAACTAGTTTAATTTTTTTTTCTTTTAATTTTTTAACTAAGTATATGGAATATGTATTACCTATATCAGGGACAAATGTTTAACGGTGTCGAAATGGCTTATGCTACTTAACCCCCAAAATCATTTCACTTCAACCTGTATTTATTTATTAGAACCTTATGTACAAAATGTAAAAAAAACTTAATGCTTGGGCATTTTCTGCCACTGTACTTTAAAGTGAAATGAATGTATGAGTCGTAGAAATTTGAGAATAACTAATGGCTTTGGGGTTTGGTGGCATATGCCGTCAAAATGTCAAATTCAAAAGTCCAGTAGAGGAGAGTGACCACAAATATGGAATACCATTTTGTTTTTTAAACATAATTTGCACAAACGTTACAAATAAAACACATTTTGTGGTCATTTATAATAATCATATATATCCGCTTTATTTTGTAACAAATCTTGGTTACTAAGATTAATTTGAAAATAAATAAATAAAAAAAACTTAATAGTGATAAAGGTATCTAAATTTGGAATAGGTACCCCATATATGGAATACCATAAACACTATCAAAATTTAACCTTAACTTAAATGAGACTCTTTAGAAACTTTTGTATAACATAGAAAATAACAGAAATTATTTGCAAATTCACAAATCCAGGCATCAGACTTTGGTCCTGCGCAATCATTATGTGCCCAGAGCCCACACATGAGGCACTTGACCTATGTTGCCCCATGGGTATCATTTGAGAACAGCATGCCACAGAAAATACACTCCGAATCTTCAGAGTCTAGAGCTGTATTTCCTATCAAGGCATCGGGCTCACTGTCTTCATCAAACAGCATCATCTCCTCATCATCTGAATCTGACATACACTTAATCTTTTCTCCTAGCTTTTTTCCTTTTGATTTCTTCTCTTTCTCTTTTTTGTTTTTGTTCCTTCCCTGTTTATTTTCTTTTTTTTATTTTTTTTTTCTGTTAGATCGTTCTTGTAAGGTGAAGATGTGATGACTGCTGTATGAAACAGGTGCTTTGTTTGGCAGCTCTCAAATAACCCATATTTTTCTCTCTTACTAATTTAATAGCTTGCGCCATGTCCTTTGCATTCCAATCTTTTCGTTATTTTGATAAAAAATAGAAAAAATACTTTTAATTTATAATTAACAAAATCATCAAATCAGCTGATACTTAAAATTGGATACTACGATTCGTCCATATTTGGATTTTCTAACGAATGCAAACTGACATTTATATGTTTATATTTGATAAGGTAATACAATAAAACACTGCTAAAATCCACAAAAGAATATGTCTAGAAAAGGAGCGACAAAACAAAACACTGGCACTGTGACGAAAGGGCTCGCCCGACTGACGTGTAACGACTTATACGAGCGAAGGCGGACAAGAAGAAAGAGACAAACACTGTTTACTGTGCATGTCAGTTTTCGTTTGATAGAAATGCCAGTATTCCATATTAGGGATACTATTATTCCATATTTGGTAACTTTCCTCTACTTTTTTTTTTTTTTTTTTTGGTGAGTGGGAAATCATCCAATGACTGCTCCCGTCCTGGGTGCGGCGGGAGGGCGTGTCAGACTCTTACTGACTAAAACCCACTCATGTTCCTTCAATTGCCCTTTATGTTGAGAATGAGAAAAAAGTTTGTACCCATAAACCAATGATTTTATAATTAAAAAGGTGTAGATTGATTACTTATACGACATTCTATGTTCAAAAACGGCACACTAACACACACATACAATTAGTAGGATGGCAAGATTGAATTATTGCAAGTGGAAAAGAGACAAATATAATTTGCGAATAAGGTAATGTGGGTAAAATAGCCACATTTTAAAGTGCCACTGGCTGTCTGCCGCCTACCAATCTACACCATTATACTTATAATATCATTGCTATGAACAAGATACGACGTTGCATCGTGCCACGACACAGCATAGTTCCACAATGCGACGTCATATAGTCGAAATCGAGCAAGCGTAACATCGCAGCGACACACGTTGTCCTATCAGACTGAACCAGCATTTAAAGCCTTTTTGTTTAGACGCCACCAAACCAGAGATGTGCGAATGTCTCGACAGGCCAGTTGGTCTAATGGTGACTTGATTGACTGCTAAGTGGAGGTCGTGGGTTCGATTCCCACTCAGGACAAACTTTGTGTGATGAGCATGATAGTTTGTTCTGTGTCTGGATGTAATTTATCTATAATGTGTATGTATTTATAAAGTATATAAGTATGTATATCAGTTGTCTGGTTACCATAACACAAACTCTGCTTAGCTTGGGAACAGATGACCGTGTGAGAGGTCCTAAAAAAAAAGGATATTAAAGTATACTACTATAAGTCGTTTTTCCACCGTCACGTCAACAAGAATGTGATGACGGCGCCGAAGTGACGATACATACATTTACTATAGCCGCGTGTCCACCACACGTCACGTTACCTCATACTAAGCTCAGCTCGTTGTCATCTCAATCTAGTTGACGTGACGGTGACGGCGGCGGTGGACAAAAGGCCTTAGGGTTGGAATTTCTAAAAATCGATACCTAGTCTTCACAAAGAACATACCCTCCAAGTTTCATGTCTCTAGGACTAGCGGTTCGGGCTGGCTGGGCATTGATATATCAACAGTCAGTTGGTCAGTCATTCAGTTTACCATTTTATAAATTATAGTATATTGTTAATGCATACAGCGAGATACGAAAATACCACACTACTACACGAAGCATCTCCGAACATCTCTGCTTTGGTGGAGTAAGGCCCTTAAGTTACGTAAGCTTTACTAAATTTAGTTAAATCAAGTAAAATAAACAGTATTTATTTATATTATTAGTTAATTTATAAAAATGAATATAATGAAGTATAATATTGATTTGTCTTGCTATCAATTCCAATTGGTTCTTTATACCAATTAAAATAAACAATATTTATTTAATATAATTGATATTATTGATGATCTATTACTAAATTATATAAAATTTAAATAATGTAATTTATGTAACAATGTAAATAAATATTTATCTCAATTTGCGTTTTTTATTTCCTCAGAAAATTGGTGCGTTATAGCAAAGTTAGATATCAAAAGTCTACATTACAGTAATTATCTGTTTGTCAAAGATTTCGTCACGAAATCTACACACATAAGAGCCTCGGTTATTTATTTACTTATTGATAGAAAAAAACACATATTTAAGATGACGCAAACAGGCTTATGCTACTAAACCCCAAGATTCTATATTTTTCAACTTAATTTTAATACCATGGGTAAGTGGCATTAATACACGGGTCGTAGTTTTAAGAACAATTTATGGCATTGGGGTTTTGTGGCATATGCCGTTCAACAGGACACCGTGGCGCGACTAGTCATGCCAATATAATGCCCTAAAGTTAGAGAGGACCCTTGTCTACACGTAAGAACCAAAAGTGGGTAAGGAAAGGAGAGGAAAGTGGCAAAGTGGGAAAGGTGCACAGTTTAGTCTTACGAGTATTTTCCTACGCAAAGCAGTAACTATTATGGTGTTCCAGATTTTCAGGAGATTATCGATATGGAGGACGATCAGTCGTGATAACCCCAGTGGATAATTTACACTTTTGTGCAGATAGGTGACAATACGACTTTCAAAATACTTTCCTTCTAAGATGAAGTACATCACCGACATGAAAGAAAACATCGGTTAGGTGATTATTGTAAGGTGCCACACTTGTCGGAAATGTCGTCATTTCTGTAATATGGAACAACCGACGTTCTTTGTAGTGTGCCCGTTATTATATTTGTTATTAAAAATATATATGTGAAAAAAAAATGGCGAAATGTGTTGGTTCCGTGACGTTAACGGTAAATATTTTACAGGTTTATCTATTCTTTTTGTTATGTAATTGTGTTTGGCATTTATAACCCTTAAATTAACAAAGCTAAGCCGTTATTGTTGTTCCTTAAAGTTAACACATGGATTACTATTATGGTTTTTTTCAGATTTTTCAAGCAGGCCGTTTGGGTTTAAATACCTCGCAAACAGATCGCGATCGCAATCTGCAGCATGTTATTGTGTGGTGAATTCGAGACTCCCGTAGTGGTGCAATAAAAAGCTGGTATTATTACCATAATTTAATTAATTCATAAACATCTATTAACAAAATCGACATCCAAAGCACGAAGGCTTCGGAAGCGACTCAAAATTTCAGCAGCTTCGTCAATGTAAACCTTGTCTCCGGCATTTGTTTCTTATTATTCATAGCCTTATTTGAGGGAGTGTAAGTGCTCTTTTCGTATGCCACTAGCCGGTTCATAAGGGTGATCATATGCAGGAGGTCCAAGTCTTCGTGATGTTTTTCGATGATGTGACAGAGAGCCTGGATCATCCAGGATCCGTGCATGTCGCGGTAGGATAGGTGATCTGTAGGAAATTGATAGAAAAATAAATATTTATAGGAAAGTTGACGGGCCTGTTGGTCCAGTGGTCAGTGACCCTGGCTGCTAAGCCTGAGGTCGTGGGTTCGATTCCCACCCAGGACAAACTTTGTGTGATGAGCATAAATGTTTGTTCTGTGTCTTTGTTATTTATCTATAATATGTATGTATTTAAAAATTATATAAGTATGTATATCAGTTGTCTGATTACCATAACACAAGCTGTGCTTAGCTTGGGATCAGATGGCCGTGTGTAAGATTTTAATTTGCCGATTTAGACAATAATTAACAAATTCACCAATATTTAAAAGTATCACTCTAACCGCATTTACATTTTGACTTTGTTACCTTCCACTGTAGAACACAGCACCAGGAAGTCGGCATGTGTTGGCACAGTGAGTACGCTGTCACTGTGGCTATCTAACTGCACTGTGTTGCCGGCATCCATGCTGGCGCCCCTGCAAGCCTGACGTCAAATGATTAATCTATTGACCCGTCACGTTTTAGGATATTGAGTGGGTTTAATTATATACTCATGATAACAAACAATAGAAAAAAAAATTTTCTTTTGTTTTTTTGCTCGGCTGTTTGAGCAGAGAAACGCCACTTAAACGTATTGTAGGCTTCTTGTCAAAGGGCGGCGCGAGCGCATTGTAGATTTTAGTACCAAAGACCTGACAGCAGTTAAATAACTTAGATATGTCGTTTTTTATGGATGGGAAATCATTAATTGACTTCGCCCGTCCTGGGCGGGGTGGCAGGAAGTGTCAGGGTTTTACTAACTAAGTCCCAACCTTGTTCTTTCGGTTGCCCTTTATGTTCCGGGGCCGCGGTAACTGTTAGAACTATTCCGCAACCCCGGCACCTAGATACCTCTGGTGCGCCCCATTGGCCTGTGAAATCATTTTAATCGAAAAAGAAAAGTTTGGAAAAGTTGTCCTTTGGAGTAAATTCAATAGTGTCAAGTTTACCTGTACAATGAACAATTTGGGCTTATTAATGAGACTCCGCTGCTTCTCAAAGATGGCGATGACGTCAGTCAACAGGTACGGCCTATCTGCTGCATGCACCTCCCCCCCCTTGTCGCCATGCGTCAGGATCGTGACGCAGATACACGAGGTGTGCGTGTGGTCTTTAGAGGCGACTGGAATTTGAAGAACATTTGCTTTATAAAGGGTTATTGACAAAGAGATGGCGATGAGTTTAGTTGCTAGACTGGTCTGTTTGTTGCGTGCACCACGCCCACATTGTCTCCATGTGTATGGAACGTGATGCTGATGCATGAGGTCTTCGTATGGAGTGTCTGACTATACGCAGACTGTCACTACGCTGACAGACTCAACGCCGACACGACTTTACTCCGAAGGACTTAATGCCGACAAGACTTTACTTCGACGGGACTTTACGCCAACAAGACACTTCGCCAACAGAACTTAACGGACTCAACTTACCTCCAATGATCATAATTACTTCAGAAATAATACGCCGATGTAAAAGTGCGCCGGTCATGTTTGCAGATGGACGGAAGGTCGGTGGAGCAGAAAAGTTTAAGAAAAGAGACCATTTGAATAATGTAGACATACATGTATTGAGCTGCTAATTATTTGTGGTCTAAAGGTCATAGCTCATTAGAGCCACCCGGCACCCACCCCGCACCGCCTCGACGCACGGCGTCAACTCGTTGTCGATGGGTGGACCACCCGCGGTCAACGAGTGAACGCCGAGGAGTCTACGAGTTGACGCCGCTTGGTCCACGAATTTTCGAGTAGTCTGTTAATAATCAATAGCGGGCAGCGCGCGGCCCACCTGTGGCCCGCGCGTTGGTAACGCAAGGCAGGCATTCGAGCAGCAAGTTGTCACCGAGTGGCCCACCCGCCGACCGCGCGTGAAGGGCTTATAACCAAGGCGATCCGGTGACGCTACGGAGTTGATATAGTAAGCGCATGCCCATACAAATCCATATAAAGAATACTAGCCGCAGGAGGCGAGTCGGTGCGGAGTGGGTGCCGGGTGGCACTAATGAGCTATGACCTTTAAGGTGCACTTTGACTAAGATTCTTAAGATCTCATGTTAAAGTCTAAATGTAGGCAGTTGAGCTGCACACTTAGTATATCTTCTTAGTATATTACCCGTACATTTGTAGGAATACATGTTTTTGAACCACAAATGCGAACTACATTTTTACCTCAAAATACACATTTTTCGAACAGTAAAAAAAGATTCCGCGCACATATTTAGATACCGAAAAACATTACCATATTTGCAGATGGGTAAAAAAAGCATACTTGCAGTAAGATTTTTGATAATTCCCTCGTACTCCAAGTCTTTGAAAACGAAAATATTTTCATCTTTAAAGCCGATGTTTCCGAATACTTTCTTTAGGCTTTTTACATCATTGTCAGTGCCATTTCTCGTGGTAGGCTTTTGATTCCTGGAAATGTTATAATTGAATATTATTGTTACTGTTTTATTAAACTTTGGCCCATATGAAGAGGAATTTCTTCGTCGAGTGTGCGTTTACAAACAATACGCAAACATGCAAAGGACCTCTTTTTGGTCCATAGAAAGTTTGGACCCCAAAGAAAAAAGTAATAATCTGATAGAACTTGTTCTTCTAAACATTTTTCATTATGGCACCAAAACTGAGGGACTATTCCCCTTGGTTTTATTTGAGTTCTAAATCGCACATATTTTTAGTACAATAAATTTCCATATCCAGAGGTATGCGGAAATAGGGAGGCACCCTCCGATTAGACATGTGTTATGTCTGTTGGGTTACTGCCCGATACTACTTTCTAATTTGGACCAAAAATGTATGGGGAGTGAATGATGCCCTTTGGGACAAATATATCGTCACCCTATAGCTGTATTGCAAATCTGCTTTTTCTTAACAATGTTTTTTTGGTTTAACGAAGCCTAAAATAGAAAAGAAAACTAAAATAAATTATAAGTAAGAAAAATATAAGTTAACTAGCTTCTGCCCGCGGCTTCGCTCGCGTTAGAAAGAGACAAAAAATCGGCCAAGGGCGTGTCGGGCCACGCTCAATGTAGGGTTCCGTCCGTCACAATAAGTGTTCACACTTATAAGTAAAAAAAAAGGCTATTTGTTACGTTGACATACTAAGTACGCAGAAATTATTTTTTACAACCTTTTTGTCTTTTTTGTGCAAAAACTGTTCTTTCTATCAAGTTCAAAATAATTTTCCTAGAAAGTACTTATAAAGTTTTATTTTCCAGATTTTTTTCATATTTTTTAAACTTACGGGTCAAAAGTTAGAGGGGGGGGGGGGGGGCGCTTTAATTTTTCCTTTTGGAGCGATTATTTCCGATATTATTGACATTATCAAAAACTGATTTTAGTAAACCCCTTTTCATTTTTAAATACCTATCCAACAATATATCACACGTCAGGGTTGAAATTAAAAAAAAAATCACTTCCCTCTTTACATATAGGGGGGCTACCCTAATAAAACATTTTTTTCCAATTTTTATTTTACCACTTTGTCGGCGTGGTTGATATACATATTGGTACCAAATTTCAGCTTTCTAGTGCTAACGGTCACAGAGATTAAGCGAGGACGGACGGACAGACAGACAGACATGGCGAAACTATAAGGGTTCCTAGTTAACTACGGAACCCTAAAAAGCAGCCTATGTTACTCTCCATCCCTTCAAATATCTTCACTTAAAAAATCACGTCAATTCGTCGCTCCGTTTAGCCGTGAAAGAAAGACAAACATACAGACAGACAGACAGACAGACACACTTTCCCATTTATAATATTAGTATGGATTAAAAACATTTATATTTATAGACTAGAGCTTTTAAAAAGGAGAGTTTTTGAGATATCCTAATTATTATGGAACACAAACCTAAAGTATATGGTCTTCTTAAACGTGTGTTGATTCAGTATGATCAGGTATTTCTCGCCGCTCATGTCATAGTAGAGCGCGTCTTTGTCAAACTTCACGGCTATCTCATCAGGAACTAGGACAGGATTACTGAAAATATTATGAATTGACGTTAGATAGTAATTTTTACTGCTCTGCTCCCGTGGCTCATAGCACGTTGATATATAGCCATTCTTGATAAATGGACTCTAAAACTCAATAAAAAATCTGTCCAGGACATCCCGAGATTAGCGCGTTCAACCAAACAAACAAAGTCTTCTGCACACAAAATTATAATAGTACTGAATCGAATTCAAAGCATTATTTTCAGTTAGGCCATTCACAGGCAATATTATGAGTTGAGAATCAACGGTTAGACAGAAATTGACGATAGTTGCTCGGCATTGCCATTTCATAATTTACATAGAAAACACAACTATAGTATTATATTTAACACATTGAACGCCGACTCAACTTTAGTAGTTGTTCCGTTTGGGCCGTGGAGCTCACCGGTGACCGACAGCAATACTACCCGTTCAGGCCGTGGGGCTCACCGGTGACCGCGCGACGGACTCGTGTTTGAACTCAATTTTCTCGCTGGAGGACACAGTGCCGGTACAAAACTACATTGAGCGTGCCCGGCGCGGCCCTGGAGAACAGTTTACGCATACTAGCTCGTTTCGACACTAAGTATAAAAAAGACTATGTTGATTTTTTGGCTAAGTATACAAGATGTGGTTTTAAAATAAAAGAAGGTTTACAAAATATATGGTTTATTAGAAAATATTTAAAAACCGTTTTATTATACGTTAGGCAAGCACTTATTTTTACGCGCAGCCCTTCCGGGGAAGGGCGCGGTGTGTGACCGGCGCCGTTACCCCCGCGGCCCCGCGCGAACGAAATGCAGATTTCCAACGGCGTGCGCCGTGGTGGTCACCGGTGGACGTCAGCAATTATTTTGTTAATTCTTTGGATAGTAATAAAAAATAATTATTTAGATTGAGGTTTTTGGCTATTTTGAACCATATGGGCCAATTAAATATAATGTGTAAAATTTGTTGAAATCGTAAATTGGCGTCAGCCCATAGGAAAAGTATAGAGGTGGTCACCGGTGACCACCACGGCGTTCAATGTGTTAAAAACGGGGACGAACATTAAGTACTTAGTCTAAATATAGCAAACAAGGACATTTTTAATTGTGTGTCTGTGTGTGTCCAGAATAAATGTGTTTTCTGTCTTTCTTTCTTTCTTTCTTTACATAACTCGAAAAAATTCTTTGTCAACCAAAAAATGAACAGAAATCTGGCACAATGCACTGATTGCGATGACCTAAAAAGATATTAGAAAAAAAACAACAACAAATGTTCGGGAAATTAGGGCGACTCCTTATGCACTTATTTGATTTAAGCATTATTCAAGAAAAGTACAGTCAAGTTAGGGCTGCAAAAATTAAACAAATGTATATTTTACTTAAGAAAATCTACAGGAACTTATGAAATGATCGAAGATCTGAAGAATCGGTTGGTAACTCAGAAAGGCAGATACTTTTTCCAAAACGTACGTAGAACTCTATTGAGAAGAACAAGCAAGAAGCACCACGGATACTCTTTTTTATCCACAGTGTAGATACAAAGCAAAATAAACAATTCAAAGAAATGAAGATTAAAACTATAGCAGATGAAAAATCTCAGCTGAAAGCGTCCGTTCACGAGTATGACCCGTTGCTAAACCATTTTGAAGGGAACCCATAGTTCAAACGTACGCGCCACCTTAGGAACTCTTCTTACCCACTTCTTATCCATTTAAGGTCTTTGCTCATTACAGCCACCCGGCAGCCACTCCGCACCGACTCGCCTTATAACCGAGGCGATCCGGTGACGGTACGGAGTTGATATAGTGAGCGCATGCCCATACAAGTCCATATAAAGAATACTAGCCGCAAGAGGCAAGTCGGTGCGGAGTGGCTGCCGGGTGGCTGTAATGAGCATAATATTAATTGTTAAAGTAAGTTTAAAACCTTTAAACTGAATTCCTTACCTCGTGTTAAAAGGGTTTAAATTAAATCCTTTTATGTCCGGTACACTTTCATTTATTTCTTCCATTGCTAAGTTATACGCTTACTCCAAATACTTAAATCACTTTCAAAATAAGATATTTTCATAAATATGAATGTAAAATAAACTATACTTCAGACTAGTAAACACGGTATTCTAGTGCCAATTCTTTGTATATTATGAGCCGACAGATACATAGGATAAAACATTTGTGATAAGACACGTCCTGATAACTCATTGATAAGGTATCGAGCTATCTAGGTGTGAAGATATAACTAAAGTGGAATCCGATATTTTTTATGGGTTTAGCATTGGCGCTCTCACCTAAAAGAATTATTATCTATACTAATATTATAAAGCTGTAAGTTTGTTTGTTTGAACGCGCTTATCTCTGGAACTATTGGGTAGATTTGAAAAAATATTTTTGTTTATGGTAGCTCATTTATCGAGAAAGACTATAGGCTTTCACTATAGGTTTAGACTATAGGTTTAATTCACCAATGTGAATTTATTAATTTAAATGAAATTGCTAAAGTTTATTTTAAATATCACTGACGGGTCAGAGCCCATTTGTCCCCTAAAATTAGTCCCCCAGCATAAAAGTTGTGGATTCGGCCCCTATATAGGTGCCCATTGGTCTCCTGGTAGGACCAATTAATATTTTGATAAAAAATATTATTTTTATGGTACCCATTCGTCTCCTTTAATATATACACAATATAAGTTAAAGAATCGGCACCTATTCAGGTGCCTATTGGATTGGTCCCCCCTGAGATAAAATTAGCTATATTTTACCTAAGAAACGGTTAACATAGTACACTTGTGAACAGTTTATTAACGCAATTAATTTAATAAATCATAACAGATCATTGAAAAAAGAGCTATGATGAATGATAATCCGTCATGATAATAATATAACCTGTCGATAGGCTTACGATGTAATATTATCTCTTTACGAATGGCTTGTTAAAAAAACGGGTATTAATGATTGAAAACTTAAGAGAACAAAAGTACTAGGCGCGCAGTAACGTGAAGTAGTCATGTACAAAAATCTAAATAAAATTCACTGTGTTTTTAATTTTCTCACAAGATCACCTTAATCAATCCAAAGTACTAGGCGCGCAGTAACGTGAAGTAGTCATGTACGAAAATTTAAAATTCACTGTATTCTTAATTTTCTCACAAGATCACCTTAATCAATCCAAAGTACTAGGCGCGCAGTAACGTGAAGTGGTAAATAGAAAACGATCGATCGACGAATCGATTAATTATTTTGAAGACTGACTTAATGCCTAGAGCCTAGAGGCATTTTATTAAACTTAATCTTATTTGAAATACTTAAACATGATATTTAAGGATTATTATATTTTTATTTTACCCTTTTCTGCGCGACTGTACCAGGACTACCAAGCTGCAGTATACACATATACATGTACTTATATTAGAAGAATGAATTAAAATCAATATTCTTCAGGGGACGAATAGGCCCCTCAAAAGTTCCAGGGGACGAGTGGGCACAGGGTGCGAATCTTAGTAGACGAATGGGCTCTGACCTTCACTGACGTCTCATGCCTCGGAAAGTACGTGAATTCGTTGGTCCCGGTTGTCATACGTTACGGGATAATCAGAAGCCAGAAAGTCTGACTAGTCTGGAGTTGTGGAGGTCCGATGGGCAGTCGCTTTACGTAAAACTCTGATATCTCGGATCCATCAGGGAGATGATGATGAAAAGTATTTTATATCTATTAATTAAAAATCTTTTTATTTTTAATATGTTTTAAAAACCATCTTTAAAAGGGAGGTTCTCAATTTGTCGGAATCTTTTTTTATGGATGTTCTCCGAATACTAGAAAACACCAGGACTCGTGATATAATTATTGTGCCTAATTTATTTCCTACAGGTCGCGCGTTAGTGATAGGTTTTCGAATTCTTTTGTTTTTGTCTGTATCTCAATAATTAGTAGGGATTTGTTAATTATGATTATTAGAGGAATGACTGATACGGGACGGTAATTAAAGTTCATTTAATTACTTCATGAAGCTATTTTTACAGCATACATTTTATTGTATCTAGCTAGATCTATATCTAAATCTTTATATTTATATAAAAAACTAGCTTTTGCCCGCGACTTCGTCCGCGTGCAAAAGCTAGTTTTTAGCTAAACATTCATAAAAAAAAATCCGTCCAATTAAAAGCCTCATTTTTGAAGCTGGTTGAAAATAACAATAATTCCGTAAGTTAGCTTTGGTTTATTACGTTATATTTTTTTTACACTCACACAACTAAATCTAATTTACGTTTCCCACTTAAACTTCCAAGTTTACTTACCCAGGTCCAACACCTGGGTATAATTACTGGCGTCTTGTACTTCATCCGGGTACCGGGTCATTTGCCGGAGATCCGGACATCCGGCCGCCATTAGCGACCGCCTCATCCACTCTTGTTCGTTTCGGCTAAATTATTCGCAAATCATTTGCGTTAGTCTAATGGTGTTTTTAATTACTGATGTTGAGAATTTTTTTATTTATAATCATAATATAATATTGCTAGCTTCTCCCCGTGACGCCATTCGTGTATATGTTGCAGTCAAGACTCTTAACCAGTCAAAAGTACTATTGACTAGCAAAATCAGTCAAAAGTACTTTTGACAGTATGCTTTAGTCAATAGTAACTACTTTTGACTAAAATAACAGTTAAAAGTACTTTTACCCAATGGAGCTGGTTAAAAGTACTTTTGACTAAGTGATTCCGTCAAAAGTGGGTTTGACTGGTTGTATCCGTCAAAACTCTTAAAATGTTAAGGTGGTCGATAAAAATAACGACTCAGGGCACCCCGACTCGGACAGGTTAGGTTAGAAGGCTAAGTAAGTAGTAGTAGTAAGGCTAAGAAGGTTAGCCTTCGTGGTTAATTTTTTTAAACCACCCAGAAATAGGATCCCCGCGCAGCGGGGCTCCGTCGACTTGTTAGGACTAGTTTAGCCTAGGCAAAAACTAGTTTGTCCTGAAATAGGGTTTGGCCGGCTCGGCTCCGGCTCGTTAAAACTACTTTTGACGAAGAGCGTCAGTCAATAGTACTTTAAACCGCAAATTTGCAGTCAAAAGTAATAATAACCAATAATTTTCAGTCAAAACCACTTTTGACCAACCTGTTCAGTCAATAGTGCTTTTGACTGATTTTGCTAGTCAATAGTACTTTTGACTAGTTAACAGTTTTGACTGCAACATATACGCCATAAAACAACAAAATACAATGCCAGCTATGTTTTGTTCATCCCATAAAGCTATAATAATGTTACATAGCACCTATGTGTTGACCCGACTTCTTGGTAATCGTGCTGACTTTTTACTTATTGAGTTCACTTTTTTAATCCAGAGCCCAACGCTCAATAACCCTACTTATATTCCCTGCACCGACAAGGTAAGTCAAGCCAGCCATAATAACTATTAATAATAAAATACTTATGCTATTTTAGTTTCATGTTTTCATTATAAAAACAAACATGATTATGCTATGACGTGTTAGATCGAGTGATATAAATATTCTCAGATATGTTCGAGCTAAGTATTATTTACTGCAGGGCTGGCTAAAGAATGTTTTTGATACTTCTCAGCATTATTTTTATATAATAAAAAACCGGCCAAGAGCGTGTCGGGCCAAGCTCAGTGTAGGGTTCCGTAGTTTCCCGTCCGTCACAATTACTACAAACTTTTGATAATAAACTTTTTATAATAAAACATTTTTTCCCAATTTTTATTTTACCACTTTGTCGGCGTGATTGATATACATATTGGTACCATATTTCAGCTTTTTAGTGCTAACGGTCACAGAGTTTAAGCGAGGACGGACAGACAGACAGACAGACGGACAGACAGACATGGCGAAACTATAAGGGTTCCTAGTTGACTACGGAACCCTAAAAAGGCTAAGTGTGAGTCGGACTCGCGCACGGAAGGTATCAAAAATTATCTCGTTTGTTGCGTGGGAAAATTATTATTAAGAAGCTCCTTAATAATTGTTAATATATTTTTTTAAAATATGTAAAATAAAGAATGCTGGATTAAAATTTTATTCTGTTCGTACCTATTTGTTGTCATAGCGGCAACAGAAATACATCATCTGATTCTGTGAAATTTTCAACTGTCTAACGGTCACAGGTCATGAGATACAGCGGTCTAGACAGACGGACCGACTACGGAGTTCTAGTAATAGTCCCTTTTTACGGAGCTACGGTGCCACAGACGGACACACAACGCGGTCCCTACAACAACACCCCTCACCCCGGTTAAAAAAGAACGTTCCTAAAAAGCAGAATTATATTGTCTTTCGGATTAAAGCCGATAAAAGTCAACCGTAGCAGCCCTCGACGAAAAAAAAATATAAACATGCATAGTAACCGTAGCGTCATCCATCACGACACTTCCTTCAAGGGTGGAGGAAGGGGGGTTGGGGGGGTGAAAAAAGGAGGTTGGTCACGCAACACTGATTACAAGCATTCAGTTGTGTTACATTTTTAACGCCCTTACGCCATTAATCTAACGATTTCATTCTTTAAACAAATTACCAGAAAATGTGACGGTCATTTTTATTTGTTTCTTAATTTTTTAAGGCTGAGATGGGTTGACGGCGGTTAGAATGGGCTGTGATTTTGGTGTAAGGGTCTTATTACACGGGCATGTATTGTGTGAATAAGTATGGAAGTTTTAAAAGCACCCATAACCCGTTTTCAGGCAATTTAACTGAATTTTTATTTTTTATGTGTAGAGATAGGCTCATCGGAGATATAAAAACAGTGACATCCAGCTCAATCGTGGAGAGCGCGAAGAACGCCACTAATAGAAAAAAGTGGAGAGAAATCGCAAGGGCAGCTACTAAGGACTTCCCATGATCACGACCACTCGGTCAAGAGTGAAAAAGAAGAAGAGATAGGCTCGCGGATTTTCTCGTGTGAAATTACGACAAATTGCATCACCCTAAGGTAGACTGGTAGATAATGCCCGAGGCATTAAGTCCGCCGTTGTGCATTGTTTTTTACATGTGCATAAAGTTTTAAATAAATAAATAAATTGGAAAAGTTGTTTTTTTACGTTAAAAAAAAAACTAGCAATCCGGTCAAAAATATGATTGCTGATATATCAACGCACAGCCCCAAACCACAGGTTCTAGAGACATAGAACTTGGAGGGTGTATTCTTTGTAAAGAGTAGTTATCCACTAAGAAAGGATTATGGGAAATTTTACCCCTTGTAAAATAAGGGATGGAAGTTTGACATCCACGCGAGAGGGAAGTGGAAATTTTTTTTTCTTACTCCTCCGCAGTTCTTTTCTGATTAATTTCGTTGCGGGATCCAAGACAGTTGAATCGTTTCTCCGGGACTCGTCGAGCTTCATTGCTTCGGCGCTTTTCTGGCGGACTCCACTGTTGATTCTGGCTTTCAGGAGTTGAAGTGGTTGGGAATAGTGTGGCAGGATTGTCCCAAAAAATAGCCACGCGAGCATCGACGACATCAAAGCTGTATTAAAAAATAAAATGGTAACCTAACTGACTGATTGACTGACTGACTGTTGATATATGAACGCACAGCCATAGCTGGTCCTAGAGACATGAAACTTAGAGGTGTTTCCTTTTTAAAGAGAATATTTTTAACAACTGACTGCAGAAGTGCAGACGGACTGAATGGGTGACATATCAACGCACTGTTTGGAGGTATGAGGGGCAGGGTGTCTAGTCCCTCATCCTCCGTTGAAAAGAAAGGATCCTCCGACCAGACGGATATTGTGTCTGGTGGGCTACTGCCCGACGGTTCTAGTCGGGATTGTTGTTCATGTTCTAATGTCGCCGATAACTTTCATATCGCGATGCAGGATGTCAGTTGTAGTTCACATGTGCGGCGATAGATGTCGCCACACGACAAAACTTGGAGCAAAGATTAGATTTATGGAAATTCCAATACTAAATGGCAAAGTAGATGTTGGAAGTTTGACATAAACCCTGGCAAAAGTATGTTGTGAAAAAAAAACCAAGCGAATTTTCGAAGTAGGTAAACAAAATTTAAAAGAGCTAAAATTATCTCGCTAACAATGCCTAAATGAGAGCCTTAAGCCCTTAACCTTTAGATCGGACTCAAAACTTTCAAGTCCTCTTGTCACCTTAGAATACCTTCGTCAGGTAAGTGAACTTTTGGGTGAATTTCGTGAAGTATCATCGCGGTTGAGGAGGGCGGGGGGGGGGGGGGGGAAGTGGGTGATCATGATTGAGAGCGGTAACTGAGGGGACGATATCTTATCTTAAACGATCATTGAAAGGTAACTTATTAGGATTTTGAGATTTTTTAATCATAAAATATTTACAAACTAGCTGTCCCCCGCGGTTTCACCCGCGCCCTATCAGATTTTTGGTTACTAAAAAAAGAAGATAAAACGTATTCTATGCCCGTCCCCTGGTCCTAAGCTACCTCCCCACCAATTTTCAGCCAAATCGGTTCTGCTTTTCTTGCGTTCTTGAGTTATAAAATGTGTAACTAACACGACTTTCTTTTATAATTTATTTCTTTCGTACTTACTGTCCTCCTCTGTTACCCCCGCCCCGTTTAGTTCACGTTCTCGTGAGATTTTTGGGATAAATAATGTCTAAAGTGCTGATGAATAATCCTCGCTTATAATCGATTTTGTCTGTGAAAGTAGTCTATTTATCTTATTTTCGAATTTAATAGTTATCCTGTCGACATTTCCAAACTTTCTTCAAAGCTTAACGCATGACGCTTAAGAATATGTGAAAAAAGTGTCTGATTGGCTCAATTTTATTGTTTTTAAGTTTTGTGCCTAGCCACCATTATACATAGTATTCAACAACATTAAGTTTTCATCAGTCTGTGTCTTTAAATATGCTTGCGCACCACTTAACCTGATCTTTAGCTAATCGCAAACAGCTGTCATCTGTCGATCGACGCTCTATCTAGGGGGCGTCTTGCCTAAATGTGGTCTCCACTGCGAAACACGCTTACTCCAATATTTGTTTTCTTTAATAGATTTTCCTTTCGACGACCAAGCGACACCCGGATGTCGCGCTGCTATTGTCTTTCTATTGTGTCTCAAATCAAGCGTGTTCGAAGGTTTAATAATACAATGTCTCATACAGGGTGCAATTGAAGTCATGGGCATTATTTTAAACTAAGGCTCTACTCATGGCTATTTGTAAAGATGTGAAGCGCGCACGTGCTGACCGGCCGCAACAACTTTGTTTGGATTATTCCGATCTGTCACCCCGCTTTGTCCCCATCGGGGGACAGATAGGAAAAAAAAGTTCGATCTGTCCACCAGTTAGCAATGTGGGGACAGATCGAACTTTGTTCACTCTTTTACAGTTTCATCTGTCCCCATATCACTGATATGGGGACAGATGAAACTTTTTATTCCTGTTTGTCCCCCACAGAATTTAATACATTAATTCTAAATTCAATTAAGGATTGAAAACGTAGGAGAAAAAAAGTACTAGGCGCGCAGTAATGTAAAGTGATAATGTGAATGTGAATGTGAAACTGTAAAAGAGTGAACAAAGTTCGATCTGTCCCCCAGTTAGCAATGTGGGGACAGATCGAACTTTTTTTTCCTATCTGTCCCCCGATGGGGACAAAGCGGGGTGACAGATCGGAATAATCCCTTTGTTTGATGTTTGTAAAACGTGCCTCTCTTTTCGCTTTGCACTACTTAGTGAAATTTTATTTCAATAGGCAGGGATGCGGGCGGGCGCGAGGGCTCCCTATGCTCGCTGGACTCCCTAGGCTAGTGCCTTGTGTGTCTAGGCGGTAGTACGGGCCAAGTGGTAATACGGGCCAGGTGGTAATACGAGCCAGTGTTTGTTTACTTTTTCCGCGCTGTACTGCGCTTTAAGATTTTGATACTCTACGACTTTTGCCGTTAAAAAATTTGTTTTTTTTTTCTACTTTTAGTATGTGATTGCAGTCATAAACCTTTTACAATAATACTAACTACATTTTGAAGGTTTTCCATACTTGCATGAATAATAATATTTTTAATCGCAAATTAAAAATATTATTATTAATATATAACAATAGTAGGCCAAATGCAATTAGTATCGTAAGTAGAGCCTTAGTTTTAATCTTCGAACACACGTGATTCGAGACACAATAGAAAGACAATAGCAGCCCGACAGCCGGCTGGCGCTTGGTCTTTGAAACGTTAAAATAATTGCCCATGGCTTCAGCGGCCGTCAGCGGCCGCCAGCGTCGGAACAAGCGCGAGGCGCACGGCCGCTCGCGGCGCAATGGCGGCCGCTGACGGCCGCTGGTAGCCTCGCGACCTTTTCAAGCGATACTTGTCTTTTAAGTATGTAGTTAAAGTTTAAAATTATTTCACACTGAAGTTGCTCGCCGCGCCGCTGCCATTCCGGTGTGACTCGGGCCTAGGTGTTGCTCTGGTTTTTTTTTCTATGTAGGTAAGTTTGTCTGTTGTAGTAAGGGAAATTATATTGTAAGTCGCTAGTCGGTCTTAACTTTGTAAAATTATTTAACAGCAGTTGCGAGGTTGCACAATAATTAAAAACCAATAAATTATCGTAACTGCACATTTTTTTGTGTTTTGTTTATTTTTTCAATAGATACTTCCGAAAAAAAACAAAATATACAAAAAAGGCCGCATAGCTTTATTTTGGCCACTATAGTATATTTGTATATTCACAACGTGTTTTGTTTTAGCTTCGTATAAACTTTGAATATTTTTAGGAAAAGAAGTATGAAACATCATGTTGGTTCGGTTTTTACTACTTCTCTCTTTTTTTACTTGTATTAATATAATATAATTGTGTCAAATATGGTACTTTAATATCAAAGCTTCAAAATAGCAAAAATAAAAAAATTAAGTTTTTTTTTATTGACAGTACTCTTTTAATTTTATCTGTAGCAATAAGTATGGACTACCTTTTTTGGATAAATAACCAATTAACACTAAAATAAAATAAAACATCAAATTCAATGATGACTTTTATTCTAATTAAATATAAGTGGAAACATGAATTCTTATAACACGAATCTAAAGAAGGAAACACTATTATATTCTTAATTACGAAATACTTATTAAATTAACAAATTGTCTTTCATTATGTCATCGTTTAAACAATACAACACAACTTGTGTCAAATAAATGAAACGCAAGCCATTACTTATGGCACGAATTACGACCACAATGACAATAATAATTAATTAGAAACTAAAAAAACAAAAAACCGACTTAAAAAATAATTTATGCAAAATATAATCACAAACATTGATTTTTTTTGCAAAATTGTGCCGAAAACGAGCCTTTTTCTTAAATTAGGTGGTATACAACTATTGTGGATATTATTAAAAAAGAAAAAAAATATAATATGAATAATCGTAAATTACGAATAATTCATTTAAATAAATAAGCTTTAGAAGGCGTTTCATGACCGGTTTTAATAGGTTGAAAAATATAATCAATTAGTTAGGTAAAAACTAAAAGTTTTTTTCGTAGTACTTTTTTATGCTGTTCCCCACCTAATTTATTTACAAAACGATGCTCGTTAGTGCCAAATGTAACACTACTTATGTTTAAAGTGTAACAATTATATGTAACTGTAATTAAAAACATTTTACAATTTTATCTTTATTTTTTTTTACCATTATTTTGAGAAGGCACATGAAAATTTTCTTATAAATAAATGAATCGACAGCGCGACGAACAAAATATTTAAGTTTTCAACTCATTCTAGTGTTCACTAAAAAGCGAAGATAAAAAAATTACTGTTTACTTGGGGTTGCGATTAAATAGTCGCAAGTGTGTCGTTACCTTTAAAGAAAATCGCAAATACGTCGCCAGCCTTTCTTCAAGCTCAATTACCGTTCTGTAATTCACTTTATGTGTAACAGTACATATATATTATGAACGGATCTTACATACTATATAAAAATACAACAATATTTTTCGGATAAAAATTGTTTGACATGTCAATTGTTACTTAATGCCGAAGGAGATTGCAACTGTCAAGCTGGTTCAAAGTTGACAGCTCAGACAGCAGATTTTCATAGGTTATAAATTGTAATATTTTGATGGATAAACAAAAGTAGCTAAAACTCAAATATTTTTATAGATCTGCAAATGTGTGTAGCTTTTTGGGTTTTGTCGCTTTTTGCTTTAACACGTTAGCTTCAAGAACATTTAATTACAATTTTTATATACGGGATAAATCTCCTAAGGCTTTTACTTAACTAATCAACAGGTCATACAAATTCAAGTGGTACCTAGTTGATATGCCACAGACAATATCTTATTTTGTACACACTACCGTATATTACAATGTTCTATATTATATAAAAATTAAAACACAAATATTTGGATTATTGAACTAAACAGAGGTATTTTGTCTGACTTTTTAAATATATTTTTTATTCAAATATTACCGTTTCTTATTTATATCAATGGTTTTGTTCCCATTACAGATAATGATTTGCCAGCATGATTTTAGCTTGAACGGATAGCAGATTAACATTCAGCGTATGTACAGGTATAGCCAATAGCAATAACAATAAAAATTCCTATGACATGGAATAAAGGCTAAACGTCTTAGTAAAAAAAAGGAGAAATTATGACAAAAATGCTGGTTCGTAGAATCTTGGATTTATAGAAAATATATTTTCAAAACAAATAAAAACCATATTGATAACATTTTGGAGTTTTATAAACATGTAGTTATTCCAAAATCATAGGCAATTTTAGAATAAGTAACAAAAAAATGTATATCGCTCGCTACCACTACGCTAGAAGTAAGAAAAATATATATTTTTCATATATCAAACTAATATTATGAAAGCTCGTGAGGATAATATATTAGGGAATTTTTATATGCGATGCTTTTTGAAGATTAGTTTATCTTAAGAATAGTATATTAGGCGAAAACAGTAGATTTTTTAGAAAAACGTCAGTTTCGGGAACGTCTGTTCATTTAGGCCATCTTGTTTTTTCGTTCGGATACCATTCTTCAACAAGCATCGCCCACAAAAACATTAAGTGTCTCAAGAAAATGTCTTTTACATGTTTAATACTACAATACACTAATAGATATACAAACGATCATACACGTTTCCGCGTTTCAAAAAAATACCAAAACAATCCAGGTTTTATAGAAAATGAAAAACAAAACTGGACTTTAAGGACATATACATAAAATACAGGTTCAGAAGAACCCAATATAAAATTGACTAAAAAACCAAAACTGTATACGCCCTATCACTTAACACTACACACGCGAAAACTTAAAAAAAAAAGAAAAACAAACGATTTTTTACATGTCTTTAGGATGTGCTGCTTTAACTTGCGGAATTACCCTCTCTGTCTTTAATGATGTCATGTGTTGGGTCATTCTCATTTGTAACTGGTTTAAAAAAGCATTAGTTACACAGAAGAGATCATACTCTTTTTAATATTTCGGAAAAAAAAACACGTCAAAGATATAATTATTTTTAAAATAAGTAAGTTTTTCCCGACTGGTTAAGCCCAGCAGATTAACAGTTTTGTCATTGGGTGGCAAGATACCCAGTAACTGGGCTGTGGAAATCTGTTAGGCAGTCGCTCCACGTAAAATGGTAAAGTATTCACTATTCAGCTACATTCGGTTAGACTCGAAGCCGACTTAGGTTTAATGGATGACGACTTTGATAAAAAAGGTCAGTTAAAAAAAAATTGGTTGCCTGTAAAGTCGGTATACGGGCGAAAGTTTTACGTGACAACGACTTTCACTTTTTATGTCTGTCTCTCTCGCTCTTAGGCGGGCTAACCATGCCCGAGTGGAAGGGACGCGTGCCTCTCACTCGCTCTCATTGTGAGCACATAACGTGAGCGGAGCGTAACGCAGTTTCTTGAAGTGTCACCCGGCAAACCAATTTATAAGACGTTGTCACGTCAAAAATCGTTTTTCCGAATTACTAGAAAGAGTATAATATCAGTTATTCTGACAGCCACGGTCGTGCGTGACAGACAGTTGCAAATGAGAATTGCCATTAGGAAAAAAACCGTTTCAAAAGCTGTCTTTTAAAAGATGGTATTAAAAAATAATTGATACATTAAATGCATATCACAACTGGCCTTAGTCAGTAATGAATTTTAAAAAATTCTGTCGATGTATGTAAAGTACAAAATTTTATGGTATTTTTTTTTCAAATATTTTTTAATCACTACTTCAAAACTATGGAAGCCAAGAGTAGTGGTGTTGCTGCTAAACCCCACCTACAAAAATGCGACATTATATTTTAATTTTTACTTTTATTTATCTATGCATTTATTGTAAAACGTACGCATCTTATATTACAGAGATAGCTTTTCTATTAAACAGTGGTCCTATTTTACTTTTTTTTTCAAGATAATAAGAAAATATATAGCAGTGGTCCAATATTCAATTGAAATAATATTATTTCAACCCTTCCAAACGTTATTTAAAAAAGAACTAAAGTTTATGTCCAAGATGTTTTAGATTTAAAATTTATTTAAATCCTTGAATTCTGTCATTTTAGTTGCTAATAAAATGACAATTGAAAAATCATGACCTGTCAAAGTCAGTAATAAAATGACATTTGGCGGGTTATACAGTAAAATTTCGCCTAAACGCCGACGTAAGATTAGAAGAGCTATCCCATTGTTTTTAAATGATTGTTCATTTTAATATAATTCATTTATGATTGTGGTTCTGACCCTGCCTCGTTTAAGCGATATAACTATTTTAATGGTACATATTACAAATTGTTACATTTCCCTTATAATAGCTACGTTACTAAAAAGCTTTGACCAAATATTTTTAGGCCGATAGGAACTGAACGGACAAAATGATATAAATCTAATGCCTTCGGACTGGTGGAATGGAACATGCAATGTAGCATGTTGTGCAAAAATTTGTCGGCCACAATGCTGTAATGTAACAAATTCATAGGACGTGTTGCGCGCTCAAGACGCGAACGTTACAATACTAGCAACGAATACCAGCATACTGTGCTTGTAGTAGGTCCGTTGCGCGTCGCAAATGCCCGAAAAGTCCTTGTTACATCGTTACAGTGTTGCATCACATGTTACATTACACCAATCAGTCGTCATAAAACAATTAAAAATCAAAACGCTAGAGAAAATCGAAATGTGCTCTAAAGTTGACTAAATTTTTTTCTTTTTTTTTTCTGAACTGCGATTTTCAACGCTGATAAAATAACTGCATTCTTAAACTAACTCTCACTTATGTTACATACAAAACTTACCGTAGAGCACTGTAGTTATAACAGCCTAGTTAGCAATTTTCAAGCGCCTCGCAATTTGGTACTTTATCAAGTATTAAGTCTGGTTCTCCAACAGGGTTATTTTTAGACAACGTATACTTTAAAAGATTAACTTTTGAAGTACAAAATATTATGTATAACAGAATATTACGTTTACTAACAAATAAGTAAATAATATTTTTATACTATTGCCATCAATGAGTAGAAAACAAGTAGAAATACACAGTTAGGTTACAATCGCTTTGGGAGTGGCAACATTACCATGTGGTAAACCTTTGATACGGCGTTACAGCTACGTGTTACATTTTCGGATAGTGTATCATTGCACTATAATTTTATATATGTGTGCGTTACTATACCATTTCTGAAGTTTTTAGTAGGTAACGTATGACGGCTTTTCTACTTGTAAATATAATTAATTGTTATTAACTAAAACTTTGTGCAACAATTTTATTTTCAACGTAGTATAAAATATTACCTATTCTTGAAACAAGAAATCATATAATTTATATGTTATGTCATTTTTCTATATTAACAAATGGATGAATAAAGTACATTCGTTTGAACATGTATGTAAAAAATTATTAAAATTAATTCACTGAATATTATGGAGATTTTGTGCTGATCTGTTGGACTATGGTTAGTGATCCTGACTGCTAAACCTGAGGTCGTAGGTTTGACTTACCTATGGAAAATCTTTGTAAAGCAAAGTTTTGTTGTTTTTGTGTTTGATAAGCAGGACTGTTTGTTCTGTATCTAGGTGTGAATCATTTAAAATATGTATATGTTTATAAATTATATAAGTATGTATTCATTGTCTGGTTACCATAGTACCAATATCAGCATTTATTTATGAAATTTTTTGCTCCAGATAGGCTGAAAAAAACCAATCGATTTTCATTTAAACTAATTAAAAAAAAAAGTAACCAATAGCACAAAATCCCTTTCAAAATAATCAGTAAAATAACGTTAATTAAAAAAAAGACGACATTACTGTTTTCTTTGTTTTAATATACTTGGCTAATTTTTGATCACTAGCTTAGAGGCGAGGCGCTTCGTCAGTGTCGTCAAATCTTGTAACTATGAGTTTTCTGGCTCGTCCCAGTCGATGCTAGCCCACTGTGGCAACTCCGTCTCGTATTCCCAGCCGGGGCCCTGCGAAACGAGTCCAATTAGAGAATTCTTCCTTAATAGGATTAAAAATGTATCGGTGAAATGTAGGGCAGATTACGTTACAATATTTTTTTGGCGACCTTGTAATTCTGATTTTTTATGGCAGCATCATAAAATGTCTCTTTTCCGTGAGTTTAAAACTTTTTGCAAAACCCTACACCCTACCAACATCAGGCAAACGCATATGGACCCTAGCTTTATACAGAAAAACCGGTAAACCCTAGGCTTTTAATCCACACCCAGAAAAAAATCAAAACATTCATCATCTCTGCATAGCTTTATATGGAGAAACCGGAAAATCCTAAGATTCAAACCCTGGAAAAAGACGGAAAAAACCGTCATCCCTTACCTTGTATTTCCAGGCATGCAGGTACATCACAAGGTCCCGAGGTCTAGGGTCCCTGTACCTGACGCGGCACTCGTAGCAGTGCGGGTCCGAGGACAGTGCGTCAGTCGAGCCGCTCGCCGAGCTACTGGCCAGGCCACTGGCATGGCTTGCAGCAGCTGGCGTACAGCCCGTCTGCGTTGCCACTGTCACTTTGTCTGACTGTAGGATGTAGAATTGGTTTTAATGTAATGTTGATGTATTAAATAGTGAACTGGCTGTCACTGGGTGATATATCAACGCACAGCCCAAACAGCTTTCTTAAAGGTTTCTTCTCATACAGAGAAGATTATAAAGTTTTAAGTCTATGTTTCCTCATCGTTTTCTTTCACTGATGTTTTTGGTGACAAAGATAAACTTTAGTTTTCCAAATTAAATCATTATTAGCACCACTCAAAACTGGCGACCTATATACTCTCCAGAAAAACATCGTGTTTTTACAGATAAAGTTAAAAATAGTTTTTGCAAAATAGATTGAGTTCGGTTAAACAAACAACAAAAACTAGTTAAACAAAGTTAATATTGAGCTCATATTTAAAGTTTGCTTTTATTGTTATCGTTTTAAATTCTACTTGAATAATCATCAAATGTATTTTTTTTCCTATTTGGCAACGAAGTGTCAAAAACGAATCGTGGTTAGGATCACTGAAGATAAAAGATCATGCGGTCGTTTACCAACGAGATGGACCGATCAAATGAAAGAACTTTGTCCTCATAATTCTACAAAGTGCTAAAGGACTTGCTGGTTAGAAACCAGTGAAGGCAGATCATAAGCTTCAGGTGCAACCCTGATGCTGACCACCATTCTTAGACATAAGGAGCCGACCCGAGTGAGAGCTGAATGACTGTTCCACAAAGCAACCTTAGTGTGTTCTCGTTCAAAAAATATGGGTATCGGTGTAGTTACAATCACATTAGATATCATCTGCTGTGAAAGCAATGCGTTAACAAAGCCTGGTGCTATAGACGTCTACAGGCGGCGGTGACCACCACACATCAAGTAGACCGTGATCTCATTCGGCCATCTACTGACATAAAATTGTTCTTCGTACCTTGGCATCGTTAGAATCCTCATTGAACGATGGTGAGGCGACTGGAGAAGACGCCATGGTGCACGGTGCTGGTGAGTTGACTTCTGAAGGAGCCTCCGCACCGCTTGATGGGCTTGGAAGAGTTGCTGGGAAAGAAAGGGATGATAAGAATGTCATGAACTCAAAAAGGGGTCCAAGATTTCCTATTTCTTTGTTTTTTAACGACTCAACAAGCGGCAACAAAACCTTACCACGAACATACGAATGGAACGTGGCCTTACATTAGAAACATCTTCTGCATAGTGGGTGCCTTTACAAACATATAAACTTACAAATCAAACAACCAACTCAACCAACCAAACTCAAAATAAATATTTGTAGATCCCACAAATATTTCTCCCGTGTGAGAATTTAACTAGCGACATGCAACGCAGTAGCAAGTTCTCAACCGCAATGGCCAAACGTGTGGTTATGGTATTATTTTGATGGTGAAATCTACTAAGAGTCAAACTCAAAGTCAAATCATTTATTTCATTAAGATTTTATTGGGCACTTTTGAAGGTCAATAAGAAGAAGAATTTCACTTGGACGGGTCACCTTACATTTTGCTTTGTAAGAAAAAGAATGTGCAAGACACACAAGTCACTGTTACTGCTGTAACTGCAAATGCTTGCTTATGTAAAATGGCTTCTAATGTTAAACACTTACGGGTCATAATAGTTGAAGGCGTGACTCCTGGGGCCGGTGACTCCAGTCGTGGTGATGATTCCCTCGAAGCTGGTCCGGTGTCGCAATCATCTTCACCAACTGTAGAATTGATCATAGTAAGATTTGGTGCTAAACTAGATTTGTTATATCTACATGATTATCTTCCAGTTCCAGATAATGAAATAGATACAAAAGCAGATATTATAGATGATTCTATGTTTGGTTAAAGAGATTTATTTGACAAAAACTTTAGAGTGAATTACAAGAAAAAAAAACCCTCAGACTCCATTTATAAAAAGTAATAATAAGAAGCTGTAACAGGATCTCGGTATTCGAATTATTTATTTAACAGATCAATGAAACAAATTGTAACTACTTTAAAAGTCTGCCTGATAACATAAGATAGGAGATAAATTATTTTTAGAGAAAAGGTGAACTCTATGTTTACTACAGTTAAATATTTTAGTTAAATCCCTTACCTTTATCATCCGAAACTGGTTTAGAGAACAGTAGATCATCATCAGCAGCATCTACTCCAAGCCAGTTCTCAGCATTGTGGATAGCTATGAGGTCTCTGACCAGCTCTTCATCAGACTTGCCACCCGTATCACCTCCCTTTCCTCGGAGGGGGCCAAACACTGGGTGGTTGTATAGAGGATCGTTTACCACTGGGTAACCTGGAGGGAGAAAGACATTGTTAGCATATTATCTATAAAAAAATTAGTTTATTTTATGGTGGTTTTTTGGAACAGGCTTCTTCTGTAATTCCCAGTGCAGTTAATTAAAAAGGACCTCGAAACTACTACTTAATGTGCCACAGAAACTTAGATTCACAGCAATCTTATAGCACTTGGTTTGGGTGAAATGTAAGGAAAAAGTGACACCGAGAATGATGAAAAAAAACTTGCCCCAAAAATCCATCAACTGCCCCACTGCAGAGCAAAAATGATATCATCAAACGAATGAGCATAATGTGTAAACAAGGGTACAATACATTATTATTCTTAAGTCTCAGTTTCCTCTCAAAGTTTCCCTTCGCCAATCGAAATAATGTCGAAGACAAAACACAAAACCCATTCTATACTTGCCATGTCGAAGCCACAACGTCTTGTATGTACAAAACAAATTTGTTTTTTTTTTGTTCTTTTTGTAGATGGGAAATCATCAAATGACTTCTCCCTGGGTGGGGCGGGAGAGAGTGTCAGACTTTAACTAAAACCCACCCAACTCTAACTCTTTCGAACTAGTTTCTCTTTTACATTAGTTTCGAATTAGTTTTTCTTTTTCTTACCCAGGTACTGCAAGTGGACTCTGATCTGATGCATCCTGCCAGTCTTCGGTTTGCACAGCACCACGCTGGTGTTGCTGCCCACGTTGTACCCCAGCCTCTTGAACACCGTCGAGCAGTCCTTACCCTTCGGTGATACCTTGCACACTCCGATCTTGTAGCTTACCACTTCTATTGGCTCTAGGCATTCGATTTCCTCGCTGGAAATTAAGGGGGAGCTTTAGTTTTTGTTTTTTTTTTTTGTAAACTTAAGTTGATAATAAAACAATAATGATAGAATGGTAAATTTGCGTGAAATAACTTGGTCTCCATTACTAACTAGTTTATATTAAAAAAAGAATTCTAAAACGATTGAAAACATGCTTCAATTTAGAATAGTCAATGTACCTATTTTTTTTATTAACAATATTATTTTGATCTGACAAGGTATATTGGACATTAATTAAATCAGACAAAAAGACACAAAAAATGAAACCGTTATTGATAATTTGGTATACTTATGAGTTTAAAATTTTGAATAGAAATAATAGAATACTATAATTAATTCTTTACTTATATTGGAAAACCTATCAACAAATCCATTTCTATGCGAGTCCTACGCGAAATTGCCTGGTTTTTATGTTATTTTTGTTTTAAGTAAAGTTCAATATAATTTAAAATTGAAAGGCAAGCACGAAATCATCGCTATTCTCGTTTATTGAAGCATGACTGTACACCTAGTTTAACCAGCTGTTGATTCGACTGGAATATTGTAAATGTACTGAAAACTTGTGATTCAGGGATAAATCCTAAATAAAATATGAATGAACATTTTCTTTCAAACCAATGAAAATATATTTTTAGATTGTTTCATAATAATTTCACCAAATTAATATAACTAGTATAATACTTTCCATGAAATAAAATTGTCATCTTGACAGATTCTGAATTGATTAACTGTCAACAGTATTGATCATCGTTAAAAGCTAGAGTCAATTAGAGTAATTTTTACGAACCTTTAAAACTAGTTAAAGTCTGTAAAATTAGATTTGATCGTTTAAATAGTTTCTGTTGGCAAAAGAAACAAAAAGGAGTTTTGATTTTAGACAGATGTTAGGTAATATGCTTCCAATAAAAAATTGCAACAGTTATAAGTTTTAACGTTTGCAATTTCTTAACTAACATTACTGTTAACCCATTAACAAAACATTTAACAGCGCGCTTACTTAATAAAACCGTTAAAATTCCATCCTTATCTAAGTATTTAAAACATAAACATTTCAGCATATTAACTAAAAATACTTACTAACCAAGACTCAGTTCATGAATCAATAAACATTTTGATTGGCCAGTCTACTGAAGTTTATTAGCTAAAACGCAAAATAAATTCTCCCTCAAAGGTATAAAGTTCAATTTTGTTTGAGCGAACCTAATTGGTCAAGTCATCAATATTATTGCAGGAATATTACAAGATCGATACAGAGTTCAGTGCTCCAGAAATCAACACTTATTATGATTTTATTTAACTAGAAGTGGCAAGTATGTTTTTATTACGTACCGCATTAAGTGAAGGTCCTTAACGATTGCGGAATGTTTATAATAGTAACCGTGACCCCGGAACATAAAGGGTAACCGAAGGAACATGAGTGGGTTTTAGTCAGTAAAAGTCTGACACGCCCTCCCGCCGCACCCAGGACGGGAGCAGTCATTGGATGATTACCCACTTCCAAAAAAAAAGATCCCTAACGAAAAGAAATTGTGGTTTTGGTTTTGTTATTTTGCATGCCCAGGTGGCAACCGGCAGGTGACTTTCGAAATAAAAGTATAATTTTCTTTAAAAATTTGAAGAAAGCTTCCCTATTGTAGAAAAAAAAAACAACTTTATAGTGCTAAACACAAAAGGCAAACGGTTCAATTTTCATGAGTTCCATTGTCTATCTTCAAAGTTCTATGTCAGATTTTAACTTTTTTTACAGGACCCTTTCAAGAGTGTTTTTTTCAAATAAAAAATAATTAAAAAATTGTATATCAAACATACAAAAAAGGTCTGTATTACTAACCCAACCTAACCTAAAATAGAAATACAGAGTAACCATAACCGAAAAGAATTCTCAAAGCTCAAAACAAATAAAGTAACAAGTTAAATCTACACTAATATTATCAAGCTTTTTTTTGGGGAGTGCGAAATCATCAAATGACTTCTCCCGTCCTGGGCGGGGCGAGAGGGCGTGTCAGACTTTTACTGACTAAAACCCACTCATGTTCCTTCGGTTGCCCTTTATGTTTCGGGTTCACGGTAACTATTATAAACATTCCGCAACCCCGGCAGGCATTATTATAAAGCTTAAAATTTGTTTGTTTTGGTTGAACGCGCTAATCTAAAGTACTGCTGATCCCATTTAAAAAAAACTTTCTGTTTTGGATAGCCCATTTATCGAGGAAGGCTACATAACATCACGCTACGGCCTGTAGTAACTAAAGATGCGGTTAAAACCGCAAAGAATAGCTAGTATGTACCAAATAAAAGCAGTGGATTTAAGTGACTTACTCAGGAAACTCTCCATCCACTCGGCAGACGTATTCCTTCTGCACTTGGCGGTTTCTAATCTGGTGTTCCATCTGCCTTGCTTTCTTTGGACTTCTTCCGAATAGCAGGAGACCTGAATGTGGCACAAGGTTAAATTCTGTTGAATAAGAATTTGGAGACAATTGGATAGTTGAGGAAACTTTTTTAAAACATATTGGCCCTAAAACCTAAATGTTTTTTTTAATTAATCGCTTTTTACCGTCTCTGTATTATAGTATTAGACAGGTATTATTATCATTTTTGTGATTCGTTTGAATTTCTCTAATGCCCTGGGGTTCTGGACCTTTGGAAGGCGTGCTAGGGGCTGTAGGCAACTTGCAGAGGCCCCTTGATCAAAACTTTATATTATTACTAGCTTCTGCCCGCGGCTTCGCTCGCGTTAGAAAGAGAAAAGAAGTAGCCTATGTTACTCTCCATCCCTTCAACTATCTCCACTTAAAAAATCACGTCAATCCGTCGCTCCGTTTTGCAGTGAAAGAAAGACAAACAGACAGACAGACAGACACACTTTCCCATTTATAATATTAGTATGGATTATGCCAAATTTGGATTTAGTGGCCTTGAAGTCAATAGATATTCAGTCGATTGAGTCTGCAATATGAGACGCCATTGTTAGTAAAACTTTTTGAATCGAATTTTGGCAGCTAATAAAAACGTTTCGGTTTATTGGTGGTGACAATTCATCCAAATATCATCACTTCTTTTTTAGGCCATTACGCCTAAAAAAAGAAGTGATGATATTTGGATGAATTACGCATTATTTAGAATTCTGCGAAATACAATATACCGTTCAAATTTGAAAAATAATAAAAATACCAGTCGATTACTATCCCACTGTAGGACGATGGCCTCTTCTCGTACAGAGAAGGCAAAAGCGTTGCCAAAAAAATGCAGGCAAGAGTCGACAGACGAAAATACTATTTTATTGATTTCTTTAATACCTGTGATATTACTAAGGGAGGCTACGAAGAAAAACATTTTTGTTCTCATACCATTACTTAATACGACTACTCTTCAATATTTATTTATTCAATATTTATCAATAGATTTCGTTCAAGTCTAGATATTTAGCGAATTATTCTTAAAGGCATATTTGAATCACAACTTGCATTGTAAGGAAAAGCTATTTAGGCATTAAAATTAATGATGCCGCCCGTGTCTTAAAATCCTCGAGTTCTCTTACGAAAGAACATCAAAAGACCATTCTATGGTAAAGTTTAAGAGCCATCCTTTTCCATTTATCAAACGGAGTCTCGTTCAACGACTCAAAAGAAAAACAATATTAACAATATTCAAATTTATATAAAGACTAACTGTTACTGTACAGGGAGACTTTTAATTCAAGCGTGAATGTACGAACCAGATTAACTAAGGAAGTAATGTTATAATATAAAAGAAATAATTTTAATTCGATCAAAGATTAAATATAGAGAATATTTTTATTAATGACTAGCTGCACCCATTTTCATATCACACATAATTATTACGGAAAAAAAAGTTAAGTTTTTCCCAAATATGAACCTCTTTCAGAATACATTTCCTATTTTTTTTAAAAGCCATCTTTATTTTTGCTCTTAGTAACACATACATAATCTATGTATCTTATTTTAAAACATCTTGACAACGTATTATAAAATATAAAGAAACTAAAACAGTAATTCAACAAATATCTATTTTAATCTATTCTACATTGACTTGATTACATTTCGAACTAAGACTCATAAGGTGGTTAATAATGACGAATACGTACAAAAAGAATGTCTAAAATCAAAAGTTGGCCTGAAACGCAAGAGCAATTTTTAAAAGGCTCTTTTTAAACGAAGATTAGTCGAGAGCATTCTCACCTGACGTCAGCCTGTCGAGTCTGTGAATAGTCCTCAAGTTCTTCAAGTTGTACTCTTTAGCAAGTATGAAAACGACCGTGTTGTGTCGGTATCTTCCACACGGATGCACCTAGCAAAACAATCTTTATTAAATCGCATGTTAATCTTAACAGTTTAACAGAATCTTCCAATTTCATCATGCTTTTACATTCGGAGAATAAAATCGTCCAAAATAGTAAAGAATTTGAATACAATTTGGAATAGCAAATCAAAACTTTAAACGATTATACTTTCAACACAACATTTCGTTGATTACAAATGAAATAAATGAATACATGAAAATAAAAATACAAAACTTGTAAAGACATAACATAATGCACTTAAGATACCTGATGAAGATAATGAAGTTAAAAACGAATTAAGCAACGGTGATGAAGCAAGCAATTATGATGTGAGTATTATATGATGATATGCTTAAAACAAGATCAGTTTAAACTATAAAACAAACTAACATTACGCAGAAAAATATATAGATAACTATATATTTATGTGATTGTACATGCTAAGAGAAGAGTGAAAGCCAAACTAGAATATAAAGATATAGAACACTGAAGCGAGTACCGAGCCTTGTGTGAAGGAATTTTGACATTTTGAAAGATTGAATTGCATTATTTTGGCGTCTGCATAAGCCTCGACAGCGCTGGGAGAAAAGCTCTACACATTGAGTAAAATCAGCCAATTGATTCTTGAATATAAGTAGGTAGCAAAATGTTTAACTTCAATATAAATTAAAAACATATACAATTTACATGCATGCCTAGATGGTGTACTATACAAAATTTGACGGTTTTAATTCTGAAAACAAAACTCCGCAGCATAAATGTTCACCTTTTTTCGAGTACCTTACATACGCATCTCGGTTTGTATTTATTTATAGGCAGCGTGAATTGGCACCATCAAAAATGTTTAGGGAAAAGTTTTAAGAATTGCCAAACGCGATTGGACTCACGACAAACTCCTAATTGAATCGATGTAAGCTTCTGCAACTCAATTTACCAAAATGTAAAAGAAAATATCGCCAAAGTTTACTGAACAACAATAATTGGATCAGGTTAAAATATTTTGGATAACACAGTACCCGCTTGAAAGAAATGAAATAAAATAGGAAGTATTCGGGGCTCGCAATACTTAGTTCGGGACCACTTTCAAGTGGTATTTTCGGCAAGACCGCACATTTTCAACTCTGTTTGTGGTATTATGTTTCAAACTTTTGTGCAGTTCACAATCTAGTCAGACTCTGACGGCGTACTTTGTTCGGACCGAGAAAAAAAATTAACCCACCGAATTTCTGTGAGGTTTCTTTGCGCAGATTTATTTTCTTTCTCATTGTACTTTCAACGGTCTTTCTTTAGCGTTACGTTCTTTGTTAAAAAAAGAATATCTTCTATTGTAGAAAAAATCGTAACGTTACAAAAAGGTATTACAAACTTGGGGGTTTATTTAATCTCCAATAATTTTCAGCTCTCTCGCAAGGGAGGATTTTTTGTCATGCTTTGATTTGGGGAAGAAATCTGTTCCGTTCCGTCAAATGTTGGGTTGGAACTAAGTGCATTGGAAGATGTGGGTCTAATGAGTATTGATTCATGGTCTAGTCGCTAGTCAGAGCCTGACGATGATGACAAAACGGTCCCAACGCAAGACTCACCGGCAGCGAGCAAGGCTTGTCTAGCACGAGAAGTTCTTCGTCCACGTGTATGATGCGCAAGGGACTAGCGAGCACTGGAGTCTCGTGCCTGGCCCACCACCGACACAATATTGTTTCATTACGGACTTTTTATAGTCTTATGATGTTGCAATTGCCTTTGAGAACAACTGTATCACGTCATGTTACTTCCTTTTGACGTGAATAGATTTGGTACAGGATTACGGAATGTGAACACACCAAACAAGTTGGGAGGTCCTAAAAAATCATTGCTTTACTCTTTTATTGTAAATTCAATATCCTCCTCTTTGCGGAGTCTGCTGAAGAATTTAATAATGCAGAAAAATCCGTTCCATATAACAATGCTTCGATCGGTAGTAGCACTTCAAAGTGAAGTTTGATAATATACAGGTTATTTACAAGGCCCGGTTACACACATTGTGGAACGATAACAAAAGCCTTTGTAATTATTAGGTCAGTGAAGACGTAATTCCTGACCTCTCCGTAATGGACGATAAAATTTATAACGCGTTAAACACAAAATATCTAACAACTATAAAGCTTAATATTTAGATAATCTATTAAGGAAGGTATAAAATGTAAGGATATTAGGTATAAAACAACGATACAAAGTTGATTTTAATGGCTTATATTCTAATATGCACAGAAGGAAGGGAGCATTAACATTAATGAGATACTCAAAGTGCATTACAACATCATAGACAATTTAAATACTTAATACACTGGAGGCAAAACATTACATAGGGACCTACTTTTAAATGCATGACATTTTGTAGAAGTATTCTGTATGAGATACGCTATTAATAAATTAATGAAATGTTACACCAACTCATTAATAATTTCACTAACATTGGGGAGCATTTTGAAGTTTTCAGTGTTTTATAAACTGAAATGATTTTTAATCTAGTATAAAATTAGAACGGAATACAAAAGGACAATTGGTCAGCTGTGCAAAGAGTTATTTACGGCTTTCTAAAGGCATTCATCCCAGCTGATTTGCTGGTGGGATTCTCATATCTGAGACATAAAATAAGTACGACAGTGTTCCGGGTTTGTGTTGAGATTTTAACTTTAGTGTAAAAGATATGAACGTAATTAAATCTAAACTTGGATGTATTCAACTAAATAAAATTTAACAATCTCGTGTATTCTTTTGTAAATTTGTGTTTTCAGAAGATTAAATTATAATGTTAGATGAAGAGATAGATTAGTAAAAAAAGCTTGTAAAATTAAAGATTATTTAGATTTATTAATAAGAGAATAGTCGAGTGCATTACTAATTTAATAAGAACTAAACTATAGAGCTTAAAATTGTTCTATATCTACAGTGCGAGTAAATTGACAAAATCCTGGTACCCAATCATTTAGTAGAATTGATAGCTATGTTTTATAATGCCGAATGTAGGCCAAAGCTTCGATATTTTACTTTACACCGTTCAGCTTAGGGATCCAGCATTAAGCCGAAATATCAATCACTATGATGGGGGCCCGTCGATCATTGAGACCCTTTTTACATTCAAACTGTAGAAATATTTCTCTTCTACGGTTTCCGCCTTACAATTACGTTGGTATAATCTATATTGATTTCTTTTCCTGACCGTTTCTTAAAGTTCCAAATTTATTACTCACAATTCAGTTCGGAACAAGAGCTTATTTAAAATATTTTTTTAGAAAGTTCAAAACTTAGGAAGATTGATTGGTCTTACTTACTTATTCAAAAGCTGTTTAAGTTTGGGCTTCATTAAATTCGTATTAGTTATCTACGCGATGAATTTCTTCAAAATCATTAAAAAAAATTGAAGTAATGTCAATTTCATTATTTTTCTTAATTGGCATAATTTGTCTTTTGCAAAATATATTAAAATTCTCCCTAAACATCCAATAGTCAAAATAATCCAAATCAGTGTTCAAAACGCAAACAAAATTGTACGATGCAATATCCTTCATGAAATTTCCACTTAGCTGAAACTATACGTGAGGAGGGAGCTAAACGGTCATGTGTGCTGTGTCTAGATAGCTATGCACATACATACAGCTTATTGTATTTGTGTAACAAGAGGCTTAATGAGAACCTACGTAGAAATACGCCAGCACGAGTAATTGGTCGACATTGTTGTTTCATTTTAGGAGCCATATTGGGCTCGCTAAAGGTTCAAAGAGATTTGGAATATTTGGGTGCGAATTGCTTAGTTTTGGGCTTAGGGGTCGTATTGAGTAAAGGCTCGTTATTTCATTACATTTACAATGGGTCTCTGATTTCTGAGTGGCAGTAATGATATTAGGTCTGAATAGTTTGTTTGATGCCGAACTATATTTCAAACATAGCTTTTGCGTTTGCGTCTTCAGTTCTTCTCAATTAATCGAGAGATTGGCGTGTTCATTTACAGGCATATTCTGCTTGTGATTTTATACCTTTTATAATTAAATTAGATATATCACATAAACCTCAGCACATATACACGTAGATATAAATATAAATAAAAACATAAAACAGACTTTAGAAATCAAATTACGTAATAAAAAACCGCTTTAGCGCTCAAAGGATTTCCAATGTCTTCCAACAAGAACTTTTATGGTAGCAAGAAATTGGAAACATGGATTCTCCTTACAGGTATCAAAGAAACAAATCGTAAAAATACAATTTGCACATTAAATAGAGCTTAGTATGGATTCGTTCAGCTATCAAATAGTTTATGGCCGTCTGCCGCCGGAGGTAATTGAAAACCACATTGATATGTATAAGATGAGATCGTATTGCAAAAGCATATTCTTTTACACTAGACTCCTTTGTACGCTTAATTACGGCTTCTTTGTATAAGACTAGCTGTTCCTGTCTTTTTGATTACTGCTTTGCTACCGTAGGTCTAGGTCATAGCGTGATGTTATAGTCTATAACCTTTCTCAAACAAGGAGCTATCAAACTCAAAAGTTTTTTTTCAGATCGGCCCAGTAGTTTCGCAGATTAGCGCGTTCAACCAAACAAACAAACTCTTCAGCTATATTATATTAAGTATCGATTTATTAAACCTTCGAACATACGTGATTCAAGACACAATAGAAAGACAATAGCAGCGTGACAGCCGGCTGTCGCTGGGTCTTTGAAAGGCAATAAAAAAATTCTACAAGAATTTAATTTGGATGAGTTAACTATTTTATTAATAGAGCTGACGCAAGACCTAATCAGATAACAAATTTTCATTTCTAAGATCTATTCAACAGTATTACTAGACCGTATTTTCTGTTTGAAAGGCTACATCAAACCCGAGTATGGAATAATAATTTTGTACGTTCATCTAAAAATATACACGTCCTACAAAGCCCGATGTTCAACTTGAGTGAGTTCTGAAAAAAAAATCAAGTTTGCCTCGCCTTGCCTACTTTGCATGTAAATTCTAACACCTCTACCTTCTATAATACATTCCCGTTTTATTCCGTAAAAGCCGATATGAAAGTGCTTCATAATATTAGGTGTCCTCAATCATATAACGTTGCAGAGTATTTCTTGTAAAAGGGACCGCTATAGGTTAACGCAAAGGACTTTGGGAAGCTAGCTTTTAGGGGAAAGCGGATTTCAGAGGAATAATATGATAGTCGCACTAAAACTGTGGGACCAACTAAATTAAATTCTCGACGGTTTAGATATCGTCTGTCTGCGCTCTAAAGTATTACACCGAAATTCAATTTGAGAGTTATGATCGTTCTTTATATTGGTTAACTGGTCAGAGAAAGAAAGTATAGTGAAAAGGATGTTATATTTACAATGAAGTATATTGAAAGCTGAGTTAGTGCACTACTAAAAACTATATTAGCATAACGTGCAACACAGAAGGGTGACATACAAGTACTTGATGTATGATAAGCGTACACATAACATGGCTGTCTCATTTGCCACTTACGGGGATAGAGGCCGGTTTGTTGACAACCACAATGTCCTCGTCGATATGTACGAGGGTGATTGGTTGGCTGGTCACCGGTACTTCGTGCCTGCAACGATACACACGTCAGGCTTACGGCTTCTGGGCAACGGACTCGGAGCAAAACCACATATAAGGCGAAAATTTCGTTTATGTAGACGACATTTTCGTTTTGGTGAGAAAGAAAAATACAATTGTTTAGATATTTTAGTCTTTAGTGAAGAAAAGTAAGATACAATTAGTAATTTAAAGATTCATGTTGATATATATATTCGTGTTTGTGTTGCGTGTTTGTCCTATGATATAGGAATATGAACCTTCTGAGTTATTGACGCCGTTGCTGCTCTATCATTAATCAGTACACGTAGAACAATTTTTGCTCAGAGTTCGTTTTAATATCAGTTCTCGTGACGTATGAAATAAAGATTAGACGAGAACGAAACAACAAATGAACATGCGAAATTGTGAGCGAAATTTTAAAGTGAAGATGCATGCCGTCGTGAACAAGACACAGTGTCGGGCTATTAGCAGATAGAGATTTAAGATATCAAGTGATAAAGAACTCTGTGTGTCTTTTGGAAAACGGCCAATATGCACTCGCATGCTCATTCGGTGCTCAAGATATCGTTATTGAAGATTATATTTGTGTTACAGTGGACTAAATACAAATTAGACCTGAAATACAAACAAGCTTCGACGCACGTCACATTATTATAAAAAATATTTATAGTTAGAGTAACTGTGATAGTATGTAAGGATACTTAGTAAATAAATACATATAAGGCGAGAAAAATACAGTTATTATTTACAATACTGAAATCAAAGTAACATCTGAGTTTGTACGAGTATTGTGTCAAACAAAAACTGTAGATGTGTTTGGGGTTTGTGTATATTGAGTCTAAAGTGCTTTAGCTATCTTAAGCGGTCTACTGGATTCTGAAGATTGATTATTAGAATGATGTTTTATTACCTATGGACGACGTTTGCCAGTAAGTCGTTGTGCTTCAATCTGTAGTCAGGATCGACCCTTTCGTAGTTGACGGTGAGGGTACCAGCCCTGATGCACCTCTCGTACTCAGCGGCCGGGTGGGCTCTGAATTCTCGCGCAAAAACGTCGAGAATTTTCTCCCCGACCCACCTTCCTTTGGTGAATGTTGTGAACGTAAAGTAGTAGGGGTAGACTTTCCTGAGGCCTGAAATTAAAAATGATTTAAGTAAAGAACTGATTTTGATAAAGAGACTTTGATAAAACAAGAAAGTCGAGAATAATAATAGGAATAAAGACTTCATCGTGGAATTGCATCAAATATCGGAGCAATCTAACATTTGCTTTGACTATTTAAATAGGTACGTAATCACTTGGAAACACTTATAAATTTTATATTTCAAATTGAAATCCTTCTCACATTTGCCTTCTAGCAAACTCTACATTTCACTTAAAATGATTAAACTTTCCAATTTATTAAAGAAAATCTCGACCCTAAAAGACTACAAAAACATTTGTAGAAGCGGGTATATCGCAATTTATAAGTCGTTACCTCGAAATATCTGCATAGTTGTAAACCACAACAGGGGGTTGAGGCAAGCGCCATTGCGGTTAGATGACTAAGGCCATTAGATCATAATGGGTCTTTCTGACATTAGCTATATTGAAAACTAGCGTGGCCGCTGTTTCATCCACTTAGTGTCAACTTGGATTACGTAATGGGTTTATATGTGGCTGGTCACTATTTATTATAAGTTCAGTAAAATTGTTTTTCTATTTTTATTACATTTTTCCATTACAAGTTGAAAGTGTTATTTATAAGTGTCAATTCAAGATGATGTAAGTTTATATAGTAGTAGCTTGTCAGGTTAATAAAGCTGAGCAATGCAGTATAATTATGACAGACAATGATGTTTTATTTTTAACTTTAAATTTATATATAGACAATTGTGCGGGTTACATGTCTGATAAATTCTATTTGCATTGTGTTTTAAATCCTTAATAAAAAAATTTAAACAACAAACAATGAAGAACAAAAAGGTAACGTTATAAATGTAATCAAATATCAGTCATTTCATACGTCAAATATTAAATATGATGAAGATAATAACGGTATTATAGAACAAAACATTAACAATATATAAGCAACCATATCACATTACGAAATTAAATCAATTAAATTGGGTACAAGAATTGCTTTTACCCACATAATAGAGACTCAGCTTCCGAATCTTGGAGAAGAATAGAATGTCGAGAATAAGGATAAGAATCAAATCAATTGAAAGAAAAAAATTAAAGAACCGGATTCTTTATTGGGAATAGGTATTCATGTAATCCGATAACAGTAGAGGTTTGTGAAAACTGTACTTCGTAGAAATAAAAAAGATATTTCGAGGCCAGGAGGGGAATGGTTTTGCTTGAAGATTACTGGAAATAATATTTATGATGGAGACACAATGTTCTGTTATTAAATTATTTGTTTGGGACTATGTCATTGATTGCTTTGTGAGTTTTGTTCAGTATTTATGGATTTGGGGTTGATTCTTTTTTCATTTCAATTATGTTATTGGTGTTAGCTGGATTTGTTTTGATGTAACAGTTATTATTGTCATCAATCATTTCTTGGTTGTTGCTTTTGTTAATATGGTGTTTATTTGTCAAAACAAATCGATCTGTTTCAATTAAGCAATTGGAATGGTTTTCGATTGTTAAATTCAAACCAATTCTATTATCAAATCTGTAAATATTTGAACTATGTATTATTTTTTATAGTAATTTAACAAGTTGTATTCATAGTGTGAAATTTTGCTAAAGCACGATGATAAAAACACGAATGATGCTTTTAGGTGTATTAAAAATCAAAATACTTACATCACTTTTAATTTTGAAAAATACTTATGATCATTAGCCCTTCCTCTGTTACTTTGAGGTCGGCTTCCAGCCTAACCGGACTAAGCTAGTTATCAGAGTTTTACGTAAAGCAACTGCCTGTCACACCTCCACAACCCAGCTACTGCACACTTACCATTTTCAATATAATAAGACGTTTCGTTGTACCGGTCATCTGTGAAGCCAGGCCTTTTCGCTTTCAACGCCTTTGTTTCTAACTTGGCCTGAAACAAAAGGGAAAAAAATAAATAAAAAACTATTGTTTTCACTGGCTTTATGAAGTTGTGTGAATGTACAGAGATAAGGCTTGGCTTTGTAGTAAAAGTAAAGAATATGCAACGTGTGTGGGACCAACTACTGTCGCTAGAGCTTAAAAGGTATTTTCTTTTTTATGTGGTTCAGGTAAGGAAAAAAGTCAAGGTGTGATTATAAAAAAGTATCTTAATTTGAAAAAAAAACCATCCATACTAATATTATAAATGGGAAAGTGTGTCTGTCTGTCTGCCTGTTTGTCTTTCTTTCACGGCAAAACGGAGCGATGAAATGACGTGATTTTTTGAGTGGAGATAGTTGAAGGGATGGAGAGTAACATAGGCTACTTTTTGTCTCTTTCTAACGAGAGCGAAGCCGCGGGCAAAAGCTAGTGTTTTTATATGCTTGTCAACTCTTCTTAAACATCAGGACCCATTTTGGATGAAATCCTTCTAATATCCTGGAAACTTTATATGTGTGTGTGTGTGTGGATGTTTGTTGCTCTTCCACGCCAAAAACTACTGAACAGATTTTGATCTAACTTAACCGTAATATACATACATAGAATAACATATAGACTTCAGAACATCACGCTATGACCTACGGCATACAAGTAATAATAAAAAACATAATATAATGCGGAGAACAGCTGGTTTCGTATGGGTGATTTTGAAAATACAATAATTGTAATCGGTAGGTCGCACTGTTACAGTATTGCAGAACGATGTCTGCCAAGTTCGGGACCCTTTACCCGGGGGTCTGGAGCATTTCCGCCATCTTGCCTCCCTATTAATCAATAACCACTGAACTTAAACTCAAATTGTTTTCCATTAGACCACTAAAAAGGCACTTTGGAACATCATTTACAAGTTATAAAGAAAAGAATAGGTAGTTACTGTTTGTGTGTAGGGTTCTGTCGTCGAAATGAAAAATAGATCCCTTGTCCCATATATGACTTTTCGTGTCTGTCTCTATGTCTAAGAACATTTTTGAAAAAAAAAAAAACAATACATAGTTCTTTACTGATTTATTACCTTATAATGTACAACAACGGAATCTTTTATGTGTGAGCCCATCTCAAACTAATTAATTGTTATCTATTTCTGTATATTCTATTTCAATCTTCTATTCTACATACTACATAGATATACAATCAACTTAAACATTCAACTTAAATAAATTACAAAAAAAAACAGCGAAGATACTGTTCCACGTGATAAATTGGATGCCTGGTTCTGAAGACTACACAAAAAGATTGTTTGAATACATAAAAAGTTATAAAAAAAGTTCTTTCACAAAATCTTTTTCGTGAATTTCTTTGGAAACTAAAATAGAAACTGCGAAGAATATTTTTCAAACGCGTGTTGAAAAAGTCTCGTTCAAAACAATTAGGGTTGAACGACATTGGTCAAGTCTGATATTCGTCAAATCGGCAATTCGTCCAATATGACATTGGTCAAAGCTGCAGTTCGTCAAATCGTCTGTTTGTCCAATTATGAAATTTGCCAAATACGATTTGACGAACTGCAGCTTTGACCAATGTCATATTGGACGAATTGCCGATTTGACGAATATCAGACTTGACCAATGTCGTTCAACCCAACAATTAACATACTGGAATGGAGTGACAAAAGCCCCAATATTGGCGCCAACTAAGTGTGAGACTAGGTTTTGCCCGCGACTTCGTCCGCGTGGATTAGTAGTTCCCGTTCCCGGGGGATTTCCGGGATGAAAACTACCCTATGTCCTTTCTCGGGTCCCAGACTACTGAACCGATTTGAATGAAATTTGGTCCAGATCTGTACCAAATTTCAATAAAATCGGTTTAGTGGTTAAGGCGTGAAGAAAAGACAGAGACAGACAGAAAGACAGACAGACAGAGTCACTTTCGCATTTATAATATTAGTACGGATTTGTTCCAACATTGGATCCAATACGGAGTTAAAAACTTGATCCTTTAGGGACGTGTTGGAGTGGGAAGGAAATTAGAAAAGTTTATTTTTTGAAAGCGAAACAATCGAGTATGTTACCGACTTTTTATTGTTTGGGTTTAATAAAAAGAGTTTTATTTTTTGTTTATTCCCATCTACTAGTGAAAGTACTTCCTAACATATCGTACTAGCGTTTGCCCGCGGCTTCGCTCGCGTTAGATAGGGACAAAAAATAGCCTATGTCACTCTTCGTACCTTCTTCACTTAAAAATCACGCCAATTCGTCGTTCCGTTTTGCCGGAAAGATAACAAACAAACAGACAGACAGACACACACACACACACACACTTTCGCATTTATAATCCATACTAATATTATAAATGGGAAAGTGTGTCTGTCTGTCTGTCTGCCTGTATGTTTGTCTTTCTTTCACGGCAAAACGGAGCGACGAATTGACGTGATTTTTTAAGTGGAGGTAGTTGAAGGGATGGAGAGTAACAAAGGCTACTTTTTGTCTCTTTCTAACGCTAGCGAAGTCGCGGGCAAAAGCTAGTATTGGTATAGTTTACAAAGTCGTGATAAACTTAAAACCTCTTGAACGGATTTTTATTCCGTTTTAACCATCACATATATATTAATAGACAAATGGATACTTTCTCAAGAATATTAAAGTAGCGAAAAGCCAAGAATTTCAATTTGTAATACCCGTACCAAGCTGGGGCAAATCGATCCACATTATTATCCACATTATTAAGAATCCACATTATTATGTCAACCCCTTTGTACTTAATTACTGTAATATTTTCATTTGCACTTACTAAGTTATCTATTCACCACTCTTGGCTGACTGACAGATAATGCCTTTGAACCTTTGCACTAGGGACGTTATGGAGCGCGGTAACCGTAACCGAAACTTTTGGATATCCGAAATAAAATAATATCTGTAATCGTAACCGAATCCGATATAAAAAATTGGATAATTTCGGATAGGGGCGGAGTCTGAATGATACAAGTTATGACTTTAATTGTTTTTATAGAGAGAATAAATAGACAAGCTACGCGCGACTTGTTTTGTTTTTTATTTATTGTTGACATCTATATCTTTAATGTAATAATATACTTTAACAATCTCATGTCCACTACAGAAACTCCAAAACTAACGGATAATCCGATATAAATTCATATCCTTATCCGCATTCGAAACCGAAATAAAATTCCTCCCATATCCGTAATCGTATTCAGATCCGAAATTTCACATCCGTAACATCCCTTCTTTGCACATAAAGTGTAAATAATGAAACCCAAAAGAAACCTCAAGTAAAGAAATAACAAGTATTATTACCCTTTAATCTATTTATACAGGACTATGCAATTACTGTTTTAATACTTCAACAAACCGCCAGACCCATTTATCGAGGGAATTTATAGATAAATACAAATCATTCGTGTGTCCATTTAATGTTCTATTTCACTTTATGTTACGATTCGATAAATCTGTGTAAATATTTAATTGGCTACTATAGCTGGTTCCTGTAGCTTTACCGGCGGGTTTGTGCGTCTATTTTGTTACCTATACTAACATTGTAAAGCTGTAAATTTTATCTTAATATATATAAATCTCGTGTCACAATGTTTGTCCTCAATGGACTCCTAAACCACTTAACCGATTATAATAAAATTCGCACACCATGTGCAGTTCGATTCAACTTGAGAGATAGGATAGTTTAAATCTCAAATTATAGTCGCAATTTTAATTTATTGCTAATTATTTGTCTGTTATTATTTGACAGTCACAATTAATTTATTAGTAGTTGTTGATTTTGAAATGTTTTACATTGGATCCGACAGACGGCGCTACCATCGCAGTGTCAAATTTTAAATAATAATCACTTTCAGATGTCATAAACATAAACAATGATATTAAAAAGGTTCTATAAGAAAATGCGTAGCAATACTTCTTAACATGTCGGCGCTACCATCGCAGTGTCAAATTTTAAATAATATTCGAATTTTAATTTTAGTCTGTCCGACAGTTAGCGCAGCGATTAAATTAAAAAAAAGTTTTGTTATCATTGTGTTATCTATTATTTTGTTATTATTGTGTTTTTATTGTGTAATCTTATATCTACCCGTGCGAAGCTGGGACGGGCCGCTAGTTTGGTTATAAAATTTTCAGCTTTCTGGGCTAATCTCAGTAACTACTGGTCTGAATCAAAAATTTTTTTGCGTTATGTAGCATATTTATCGAGGATGGTTATAAGCTACGTAACATAAACAAAAACGTCAGTCATGAATATAACTATGTGTTAGTCAAGAGTCTGACACACCCTCCTGCCGCACCCAGGACGGGAGCAGTCATTAGATGATTTCCCACTCACCAAAAAAAAAAAAGACGGGTTGCACTCCGGGAGTGCCGGCAGAAGTGAAAACTTGATTATAGCTGTCTACTATCCATCCGTCCTACGCTTTTTCGATCAGGTCACGTGTCCTGACGCGAGTTTAAGATTTTATACCCATTACAGAAAACGTGCTCAACGCCGCTAAAGAAGTTTTCACTTCAAAAAAAAATGAGCAAAATGCTCAAGTAGATACCTACTCAATTAAAGACAACAGTAGCCCGACAGCCGGCTGTCGCTTGGTCGTCGAAAGGTAAGGCACTTTAAACCTTCGAACACACGTGATTCGAGACACAATAGAAAGACAATAGCAGCCCGACAGCCGGCTCTTGGTTGGTCGTTGAAAGGTTAATCCATAAACTTCACCATTCCTGTCCTACCAAATCGTTTTTTTTACACGATAACCTTTCATCGTTCTCAATCGAGTTTCAAAACTATTCCTTTGTTTGAACCGAAGAAGTTCAGAAGTTACAATTTAGTTTTTAATAACAAAGTTTGGTTAGAAACCAGTGATAAAAGTGCTGATGGTAAAAGTCAATATGTTTTGTTGAATTGGAGCGAATGATTGGATTTCTGGGGAAATAGATTGTATCTATTGGTTAGTAAATGTAAAAGTTGATTGTTCTATATACGAGTAGTTTTACGGTAGACCTATCGATTTTACTTTCACCGGGAGCAGTGTAACTCTTAGGTTTGATTTCTTCTCAGATTCAAATCATTTATTTCCATGAGACCATAAAAAAGGAAATTTGAAACGTCAACCAAATAAATAATCAATAACCCGTACGACTTATCTGTGCACCTCGCTGGAATGCGTCCCCTCTCCCGCTTCCCCGCGCGCGCCCCGTGTTCGCCTCGTTCGTTTAGCGTCGATAGCATTGCGCCAGAGTTACGTCACCGCGCGAGGTGCACAGCTAAGTTAAATGGGTAGTAGTTAATTTTCATTCCGGTTACTTTAATAATACTGAGCTACAGAGATATTGTTTATGAAAAGAAACTCAAAAGCCCTCCCTGAACAGACTCCCAGATTCCTCGGTCACTAGTGGCGCTTAACCAACAGGCCAATGGGGCTTTTATATACACGAAATGTACTATAATCCAAATATACATATCCCATAGGTACTTTTAACACAAGAAAAATGCAACCTAAATATCCTCCGTTTAATGGCGTTCGATGTTCGAATTAAAAAGCAATATGGCGGTAATCCCGCTGATATGACGTCAGAGTTGATCGACCAATCAGCGCTAAGCCTCAGCTGTAGTTCAGTTTTAATCACGACAGCAGAGATAGTGGTCGTATTTAGTGTTATTGTTTTCTGATTTTGCGTTGAATATGTTAATCTGTACATATAAATTAGTAAACTGATGGATTGACTGACTAACTGGGTGATATAACAGCCCAAACCTCTGGTCCTAAAAACATAAAACTTGCGAGAGTATTCTTTTTTGTGAAGAGAAAAATCCACTAAGAAAGAATTTATGGAAATTCGACGAAAGAGGTAAAATTGTGGGTGAAAGTGTGACATTCAAGCGGGCGAAACGGCAGGCGAAAGCTAGTATATATTACAAGCTTTTGCCCGCGACTTCGTCCGCTTGGAATATTCGTTTCCGTTCAAGGAAAATTTCCGGGAAGAAAACTATCCTATGTCCTTTCTCGGGTGCCAGACTATATCTGTACCAAATTTCATTCAAATCGGTTCAGTGGTTTAGGCGTGAAGACGAGACAGACAGAGTTTCTTTCGCATTTATAATGTAAGTATTAGTATGGATATATAATTTACGCCTTATTTGCTCGCCATGGACTCCTAAACTACTTAAACGATTTTTTGCACAACTTCAAAGAGAGGCCATATTTTATTTCGATAACAACCACAACAACGGATGGCTAAGTCAGCTAGCAATATAAATTGGTAGGTTGTGATTGTAACAGTCAGAAACAATATAATGCACTTGGCACGTTTTTTCAACCGATAAATGTTATGGATAGATAATACAATTCCAAAGGCTGTTGGACTTAATATCGATTTTATGACAAGTACGTACAAATGTGTGGTAGCCATTTTACGAGTGTTTCAGAACTGAAATACAGAGTAAGTAATAAAATGTACCAACAAACTAATAAAATTGAAGTTTATTTCAGCAAATGCTAGAAAATGCGAATTTTAGGATCTTGTGAGGGGTATTAGAAACTTTTTAGAAGAGCCGATGTTTATGTGAGTTTATTTTAAATTTTTTCTTCTCAGATGCCGTCAGAAAATGCTGATGTAACTAGCTAAAAAATAACGCGTAAAAGTGATTTCTAACACCAAACTTGGAAGTCAAACCGCGGGGGCAGCTAGTATTATAGTATGAGTAACTCTGATCGATAAAAGCGACTGCGATGAAATTTCGTACGAAATAAGATTGAATTATGAGCTTCTGCAAAAACTGACATTCACGCTTAAGATATTTATTTTTATTTACGTTGATGACGTTACAGGCAAAAGAAAAGTCACTATAACACAATCATAAGTTTTTTAAATTGTGACAGAACTGTCACACCAATTGTTTTACAACTTTTGAAAACCAGAATCATTGTGGGATCCACAACAGAAGCGCTGATGCAACGAGTCTCGACTAACCTACCGTACTGTCTTTAAACCCCTAAAACTTTCAAAGACCAAGCGACAACCGGCTGTCGCGCTGCTATTGTGTCTCAAATCACGTGTGTTCGAAGGATTAATGATAAAAAATCGAAGGATTAATCGACAAATTGGAATCATGACCCCTTTTTACGATAAATCGTTTGAGACTGTCAAAATAACAAGACGTGAAAAGTGTAATTTTTAATAAATGTTTACCTAATTGTATTTGAATGTCTGTAGGAAAATAAGCTTATGATGGGTCATAAATTCTATTTGTCGATAGTACCTACCTACGTTTTCCAAAGGTAAATCCACGCTAAATTTATCCCCCTCAAATATAACAACAGACAAACTAACACAAGTTAGTTCACTTGATTTATTAGCGTTCGAGTTGAACTTCATATGGTAATGTCCACTTTAGTATTCAGTTTCTATTGGCGCTTTCAATTTATTACTCACTCACTTTCGTACGTGCTTATATTTTGGATTTTACATACGTATAAAGATGTTTGAATGTATTGACTGTTAAAGTTTATGCCTTATGGATTTATAAGCCTGGATTTAATAAATTTATGATATTTAGAAGTAACAGTTAAGGTCGTTTATTTATTAATAACAGGACTAAGAAGCCTTTTGCGTATGTTAATATCGTGATAGTCTACTGTCTAAGGAGCTCGCCTCTCGGCTAGTACCAATTTATTTGAGCTATCTAATTTCGGAAAACTTGTAAAGTTGGTTTCAGTTGTAAAAACTAGATTGTTGAGGTCTGATTGATACATTGAAATTGTCGCTTCTTGTAGCTAAGTCCAAAGATATAGTCGAATACTAGTGGTATTCAACTATAATAGCTGAATACTAGTGGTATTCAACTATATCTTTAGACTAGAAGCCCATCTTAACATAGTTGGCAAAAGGCTGGAAAGACATTTTTGTAAATAACAGTGCCTATTTTTTTAAATCACAAAGTAACCTAAATTTAAGTTAAGTGCAGCTTTCTCTTTCCATTTCTTTAAGAAAAGGATAGAAGATAAAATCAAATCAGTCAAATTAAGACACCCCATAGATAATTTATATGCGTTTAGAAACAGGGTAGCAAAAATACGTCAATTTTCTTCAAGAGCTGTCTAATTTGGCAGGACTAAACGATTACGTATCTTCTGACCTTTCCTTAACAAAATAAAAAAGAAAGATGCAATTCACTTCAATTTAGGTTAGTTTGTGAACAAGAGAATCAGCACCAATAACTATAAAAGCTAACAACTAAATTCATGTAACAACTTAGTACCCGTTTGAACCAATAAAGCCACAATACTATCTGCATTTCAGCCAGAAAATCCACGTAAAACTTTCAGCCAACAACATTAGACACAACACTGCAACAACAATTAAATTGCCACCAAAAACAACTCAAAACGCTTACTCACTTAACCAAGTTTAAGTTGCAATTGTCTCACAAATCTCCATCTAGCCGACAGCGGAATTAAGTGAAGATTTCCTTCTGTTACGAGTACAATTATCATCTGGACAGAGGTAGCCAAAGTTATTTGTTTTGTGGACCACTTGCCCTTGTTTTTCGTTGTTGGGCAGAACACTATTACTTCTCCTTATCTCCTTAGGATCCAGTTGAAAACCAGCGTCAGGTATTTGCAGCCTGACATTTTGCTGAACTGGACCTTTTTGACACAGCTGCCGGAGGCACTAATATTAAGTAACTAGTTTTAAGCTGATATCTTTTTAAAAAGTCCATGTTATGTAACATTATTTAAGCCTTCATACTGCTGTGTGAAATAAATGTATTTTCTTTCTTTCTTTCTTTCTTTCTTATCCTTTCATAAAGACTGATGTTTTATAATCCAATAGTATACATGTGCTGTGATAGTCAGTGGTTAATTCAAAATAAATAAATTAACCTTTCGACGACCAAGCGACAACCGAACACACGTGATTCGTGACACAATAGAAATACAATAGCAGCTCGACAGCCGGCTGTCACTTGGTCGTCAAAAGGTTAATGTGACTTTTTCAATTCATTCGTACTTTATCAAGTTCATTTAAGACGGCTCAGGCGCAAAACGTCTCTTTCGCAAAATGTCCCCTGGTCGTAAAACGTCTCTTTCGCAGGACAATGCTGTCATCGTGTGCCTTGGAAAGCACGTCAGGCTTTGGTCCCAGCCATCATTAGTATATCTTTTTTGACAGCCGTTACAAATAGTCAGTCTGAAGCCAGAAAGCTGGCTACGGAGATATATTGCGTAACTCAATATCTATAAGTATGGAGAAAGCTGTACGCTAAATAAGGATATAGGCTACTTCTTAAAAGACATCACTACCGTTGACCTATTAACAACTCACAGACTTGCAATTTTTTTCTTTACTAACTTGGATCCCTTTCTGATTGTCGCCAACCCCGGGGGTCAATATAGACAAACTTTGACAACCAATGACCTAGAACAACACCGACAGTCTTTCAATACGAGTAATGTATTTAAATTAGGCTGGAGTGCACTTTTTGTCGTAAATTCAACCTTGTGGAGATAATGAAAACAAAATGACCTCATTCTCGAAAACCACGAAAAGTTTGAGTTTGAGACCTTTCTGTTTCGGTTTGTTGGTTTAGGTTCTTAGGGTGAATTGGGTTGTCTGTTTTAATGAGGTCGGGTTAGTTTTGAAGGCGTAACAGATGATTAATTTAGTTCAGTAAGGTTCAGTTGAAAACTAGTGTCAGGCACTTGTGGTCTTGCATCTTTGCTGAACTGGACCTTTTTGGCACAGTTTGGGTTTTTATTTATTTACAATTTATGACACCTTTTTGTTGCTATTCTCTATCTCACTGTGTCAAATGTTTTTTTTTTCTCTCTGATCCCACAACAAACGTCACATTTACAAGAGTAACAATAAAATATTTTTTATCTGGGAAAGAACTACGACCACTATCACTACCACCATACTTAGGCAAGCAGCGGCAGCGTTACTATATTCAAGGTACATTAGACATATGAACTTTGTCTCTGGGTTGACAACGCATCTGAGAAGCCTTTGGTATTGTAGAAGCCTATATGCGGCTGTAACTATATACATCAGGGCCCTGTTTAACAAAGCTAAGAATTCGACATAATGTCAAAAAAAAGACAAAATTGTAGAGTTGTCGCGCTGCGATTAAATAAAAGTGACAAGTACGTTAAAAAGATTTTCAATAATTCTCTTTCCTCTTCGCTCATAAAGCTCTTTGCAAATCTTAACATATTTGTCATGTAGACGCGTTTAATAACACACTTTCTTACACCTTCAAAATTCAAAATATATGTAAATAAATAAATATCCTGGGACAGGCTATTAGCCTGTCTGCAACGCATTGACATAAAAAACATTGAATCGTGCAAAAACTAGCAAAGAAGCTCGTTCGTTTCATGAATGAGAATGTTGTTTCCATGGCAACAGAGAAACGATAGTATGGCGTCCTGTCACGTAATTCCGTTATATTTAAATCGACACCAAACAAGAATATAAACTTATTTTCTTAGGGAAACCTGAGTTTGTTATTTTATTCATTCTGCTTTGTGTTTTGTATTTGTAGTAGCGACCCAACCCGGTTTTGGGCGTGTAATATACATATAAAACATTTTGCAAGAATTTCTCTACATATTATAGTGCAAATTGCAGTGAAAGCGAAAAACAATCTGACAGAAAAAGCGAATTTTCTTTATATTATTTAGATCATATATATTACATGTAGGCAAATACAGTTTTGTTGGTTTTGTGGTATCCCATGTCAGACAAAAAACCTATACGATATTTCCAAAAAAAATTTGGACATCACTAGTGTGACAGAAGTGCCTTAAAAAGTAGGCAAAAATTCTGCAATTGATGTCCCTAGTCATGTCGGATGGCTATCCCATCAGATTATGGGTATATGGGAGAAACTATGCACTACAATATCTCTATGGGAACTAGACTATTTTGAGGAAAAGGGTATTTCCTGTAAATGGAACTGGTTTTTGAGGATATTCAAGTTACTACTATTTATAGACACAGATGTCTAAGCTCGAGAATAAACATTCAGGTGCCAGGTATTGCACATTTTAGAAGACACCTTCTATTGTTTTTTTGAGGGTGGGAAATCCTCAAATGACTTCTGCCGCCCTGGGCGAGGCGGAAGGGAGTGTCAGACTTTTACTGAATAAAACCCTAGTAGACACCTTGCGATGCACCTTTGGGACATAGTTGAAATTTCTCATCTATTTGATATTATATCAACATTGAACGCTGGAATGCCTTTCGGCAGAAGTTCTTCCCCGAACAAGTTACTTCACAAAGATCCTTAACTAAACTAAACTTAGATTCACACCCACAAACAATCACAGACGAAACAATTAAAAAAACACATTAAAACAAATAGGTTCAAAACACGAAAATCCACTTAGTAGACCACAATAACTGCATTATTTACACACATTAAACAAAACATAAACCGCTGTGGTCACAATTTATAATTCACCAACTCCACACTTTCTGTGTTCCCATTTTATTGCCACTCCATGTAATATCGTTCTCCCTGATCGCGTGATCGAAGTTATTTTGTCCCGATGTGTAATGCCTTCTTTATGTGCTCGCCAGTGTAATGTCTTTATTTATACACACGACAGTGTAAAGGTGAGTTTTATGAGCGGAGTGTTCGTGCTGAGTGAAGTTTTTTAAGGTTTTTGGTAACGTTTTTGGAAGAAAGGCCGCCATATTGGACAGAAATTCCCGCCATATTGGATGGAAATTCCGCCGCGGATCATCCGCGACAAATGCTGCATCTAATCTTCTTCGTTGTAGGAAGGGGCCCAACAGGGCCAACGCCTGCCGGGGTTGCGGAATGTTTGTAATAGTTACCGTGACCCCGGAACATAAAGGGCAACAGAACGAACATGAGTGGGTTTTAGTCAGTAAAAGTCTGACAAGCCCTCCCGCCACAGGGCGGGAGAAGTCATTTGATGATTTCCCACTCTCAAAAAAAAAATCTTCTTCGTTGTGAGTCCGTTTATTATCATGTAATGTTTGGAAACTCAAATCTAAAAATCTATGCTAATAAAACTCTTCAGTTATTAAGGTCGGTTCATATCTTCGGATCGGAACCAAGTGAGGTGGGCTGGTGCTTTGTCTGACTCTTATGGCATGGAGTGTGGCGTGAGGCAGGGGGGGATCACCTCTCCTCTGTTATTCAACCTTTATGTAAATGACCTCATCGACGAACTCAGCAGTACTCATGTGGGTTGTTTTATAGACGGAGTCAGCGTTAATAACATCAGTTATGCGGATGACATGGTACTGCTGGGGCCGTCGGTGGGGGCAGTGCGGAAGCTTGTGACAATTTGCGAGGCGTATGCGGCGGAGCATGGGCTGAGGTACAATACGAAGAAGAGCGAAGTGCTCGTTTTCAAGAGTGGAAAACTTGAACCAGCGCATGTTCCGCCTATCATGCTTAACGGTGCGGCTCTGAGGGTGGTGAGCAGCTTTAAGTATCTGGGGCACATTGTGACGGAAGGATTGCAAGATGACGCAGACATAGAGAGGGAGCGCAGAGCGTTGGCAGTCAGGGGGAATATGGTTGCACGCAGATTTGTTCGCTGCTCGAGGGAAGTGAAAATTAATCTTTTCAAGGCTTATTGCCAATCTTTTTACTCGAGCAGTCTGTGGGTAAACTTTACCCGCCGGGCTGCTAATGCTCTGCGTGTCCAGTATAATAACGTCTTTAGGATGCTGATGCGCCTGCCACGCTATTGTAGTGCGTCCGGAATGTTTGTGGAAGCGCGAACGGATGGCTTTCATGCTATTATAAGGAAAAAAGTAGCTTCCTTATTGCAACGCGTGCGAGGCAGTAGTAACAGTATCCTGCAGATGGTTGTGTCTCGTCCTGATTGCCCTATCCAGAATAAATGGATGCAAATTATGATGGGAGTTTACTAACATAGTTTATAAGATTTTACTAACAATAATTTTTAATTTTTATTTTTATTTTCATAATTTTAATTTTAAATTCAATTGTATTTAAATTTGTTATATATGGATGCATTTTAATCTGAAATAAAATAATAATAATAATATATCTGACGGATTATCGCATCATCGGTTGAGTGTGAAAGGTTGAATGTTGTGTTATATCTTTAACTGTTCTGGCGTTACGCTGAAGATAATACGTGACGTATTTTCCGTCAGATATGAACCGATCATGGTTTGTTTGGTTAAGCGCGGTAATCTCAGGAATTTCAGGTTCGAATTGAAAAAATATTTTTGTGTTTATAGCAAAGCCAAGCTACAACCTACAAGAGCGGAATAGTAACAAATATAATGCGGGTGAAACCGCTGGGGACAGCATGTATGGGAGAATTTGTAAGAAAATCCGCAGGAACATCGGATTTACAATAACAGAAGCGAAATTTGTTTTCTTTTGTAAGAGTATGATGAAATTGAAAAATAAGTAGATATTATATAAGAATAGACGTAGATTCACAATCTTAACAATATCTTATTTTAAGAAAGCATTGCTATCTTCAGTTCAGTGGAGCTAGTATTTGAGTAGTATTTACTTTTGAAATATTGTTATACTTTTACTAGCTGCTCCCAGCGGTTTTTCCTGTGTCATTGGCTACTGCTGAAGTGTGCCGTGGGTCGTAGAGTAATATTATAGTTTACTAGCTTTTGCCCGCGGCTCCGCTCGCGTTAGAAAGAGACAAAAAGTAGCCTATGTTACTCTCCATCCCTTCAACTATCTCCACTTAAAAAATCGTGAAAGAAATACAGACAGACAGACACACTTTCCCATTTATAATATTAGTATGGATAGCAGTCTTCATAATTTAGCTTTCATATTTTATTTAAACATCAAGGACAAACAACCAGACTATTGACATGTACTGTAGGCTATACAAATATAATTTCCATGTGAGAATCGAACCCGTGAATGCGTGTGAGCATAAGTCACAAACGAAAATTACGAAAGTATTTTGATGAATAAACATAACAGGAATAAAGTATTACAACGGAAATAACAGTGCCGTCCAATAACACGAAAATTTCCGGGGAAAACGGAATTATACCTATTTATATGATACTAATTTAAAATGCATTACAAATAGAGCCTTAATGTGAACAGAAATATAATTATGACCTGATTTTTTTGAAAATGTTATGCTGCTTTAAACTTTGATTTGTTACATTTTAGTTGTATTTTTAAGTATCGTGAGTTAGTTACCTTTTTCAAGTCCTTATTTATGTCAGTGTCATCAGCTTTCCGTTTCTCGCAGGACAATATGCAGTTCTTTCCGTTGTCTTTTTCTCCCTGAAAAAAGGAAAATAATAGGTTAGAACATGTTTAAATTTATTGGATTTGAAATAAACCTTACAATCTAATCTTTTTACATAAATAGTCTGGCGTTTTAGTGGTAGTCAACGCACAGCCGAAACTTCTGCTGTTACTTTTTCTTTACAATATAACCCGTACAATTTATCTGTGCACCTCTCTGAAATGCGACTTCCCTCCTACTTTCCCGCCTGCGCCCCGTTTTTGCCTGGTTCTTTTAGTATAAGATAATTCCGTCAGTGTTACGTCACAGCGCGAGGTGTACAGTTAAGTCTTATAGCTAGTAAGAAGAGGTTATCAGAAATTCAAGCCCAAACGAGATAAATTAGGGGGAACATAATTATATAACAACTACTCATAATATCAACTTTCTATTGCACTGAAAGGTCTCTTCTCTTAAAAAGGAGGCACGAGAATTGATCATCACTGTTACTCATACATAATATCTTTCATCCGCGGCTTTGCCCGCGTAAATGTCGAAATTCTCTCATTTTGGGTTAAAATTTCCAAAACTCAATGAGTTTCCCATCTTATACATATACACCCTATCTATCTTATATGTATATACTTGTGCTTATATACAGAAAACATTACGAAGATTAATATGAAGGTTGAGGCGAGAGGGAATGCAGGTAGCCTCGCCACGGGAGTCCAGAGGGAATGGAATGTTTTTTATTAATGGAGCACCCTGTACGTACCGTACTCGCATAATGAAATATTTCAAATATTATGAACGAAGTTTTGCGTGGATTGGATTGAGAAAAACAGTTGGTTTTGGTGGAATCTTTTTGAATTATTTGTACTGGAAGTCTTTAAATCACCTTTTGATATTGTTATATTGTTATTATTAGTATTTATTATTTTATTTATGTATTTATTTATGTATATATTTATTTATTTATAGTATGTATACTTATTTTACACTATTTGTCATAATTTAATTTTTAACCGACTTCTAAAAAAAGGAGGAGGTTCTCAATTCGAATGTTTGTATGTTTTTTTTTTTTTTATGTTTGTTCGCGCATATCTCCGTCGTTTGCCAACCGATTTGAACAATTCTTTTTTTGTTTGAAAGGGTAGACTTCCCAAATGGTCCCATTGTCATCAGGTCCAGGATCTGATGATGGAATCATGCCGAAATCGAGGGAACTCCTCAATTTTTTTATAGGAAATGGTACATTTTTTTTAAAGTTACTCTAAAACGTAGTTGGGACTCTAACTAAAAAGTAAAAAATAAAAAACTTTTTCCAAAAAAAAGATAACCGACTTCAAAACCGAAAAGCTCAAAAATAACTATTTCGGAAGTCGGTGGCAAGGCAACACAATTCGACCGGCAGAAGAGAAGCCACCGACTTCCGAAATAGTTATTTTTGAGCTTTTCGGTTTTGAAGTCGGTTATCTTTTTTTTGGAAAAAGTTTTAAGATAAAATGTATTGTTGTGCACACAGGCTTATCCTATATTGCAATTTCTTTTATAGAATTAAGGGTTTGCTGGAAGATAACTCAACTTTGGGTTAAGCTCGCCTTTGTACATAGCTCATTTATGTTAGCTGTTTTTATGTGTGTTTTCTTGTGCAATAAAGAATAATAAATAGTTATGCTTAACTTTAGACATATCTATAAACTTTAACTAGAGGCTCGCCCTAGCTTCGAACGGTTGTTACAAATCATTGAAAATGTAACCTTCCATTAAATCACTTTATCTATTAATAACGGCAAAAAAATCTGTTGCGTGGTTTTAAAGATAGCATAGACAGACAGCGAAAAGCAACTTTGTTTTTTTGAGCTATGGGCTACTACAGTTATGCAGACATCATTATCTGTATTTTTTAACATTCCCACAAAGAAAAATGCAAACTTACAACATAAAAAAAAAAACAGATTAAGCACATAAAAACTCAAGTACCCCAATGGTGCCAACAGGACCCTATTACTAAGCCCCAGCTGTCCGTTCCATCCATTCAACGGTCTGTCAGCGGGTTGTATCTCATGAATCGTAATATTAAAAGAGTCGAAATTTTCACAAGAGTATGTGATGTTCTATTGCCATTACAACCACCGATATAAAGTTAAAAATAAATAGTGGAATATATTTAGTTCAATCTTCTTAATTTTGTAGTACCTCTCATGTGAAAGTCCATGAAATTGCCAGTATTTATGTCTTCAAAAGGAGGCCTCTTAAATGGATATCACTAATGATGGAAGTTTTAGACCTATATACCTAAATAACATCTTATAAAGCCTATCAAAGAAACCCAACACTACACAACAACAACATCACAACACAACATAAAACACACCCAAACAACACCTCTATCAACAACCAATTAACCCGATTTAATTCAAATAAAGCACACCCACGTTCGAATTTCGAAACCAATCGGAATCACCAATCAAAACGTTCGAATGAAAACAATTGGTCGGAATTACTGACCTAGGGTTGATAGCAGACGAATGAACGAAAATAGTTCACTAAGCAAAAATGTTTTCCATCGCCATTTTGCTCCGTAAATGTTTTGTTTGTAAAACAAATTGCTTTGTGTTTGGGTGTGTTTTTGTTTTTGTGTTTCGGATACTTTTATTGTATTGTCGCGGTCTACAAATTGAGTGTCTATTTTGCTTTGTGTGCTTAAGAATGTAGCGGAATAATATAATGTAACGCAGTATTTATATAACTTGAATAATATGAGCTTTGAAATTTTCTAAAAGTTCATATGGCGGATAAATAGACGTCACTTAGTAGGTACTGTCACAGGCATGTCGTCTCTATCGTGCACTTGACTTTTGACAGTTGTGTAACAGTGACAGATATAGTGCTTAGCCAAAGTCCGTGCTCAGTAACTACTATTTATCTCACCCTTAGTGTGATGTGTGGATAGAAATAGACTAGGGATAAAATTTAGAATAGGGGGTAAAAAACATGGACACGACCCACCTACTATATTACATCTTCTACAAGATGATAATTTACTTTTCATCATTATTTACGCTTAATTACAATAGCAATCAAACTTATTCGCTAATGACCATGGAGTCGTGTTCAGAATTACTCCAGACTTTTGACGATCAAATGAAAGAAATAATAAAGTTTTATAACAAGTATATACATATATATATATATTTCTCCTTGGTAAACTGTATACGTGCTTCAAGTACCACGATACAGCAGACAGAATTTATTATAAAAAAAAAACAAATGAAAACCCTCTGTTATCTTCATGCTGCAAAACATCAAACACGAAAACACGTCACAGAAATTACAAAAACCCAACCTAAACCATAGTTTTAAAACACAGCACAAACAAAGCCACGCAATTAGCTAAACTTTGACTAACAAACTGTCTATGGGGGTGTAGTGTGTGTGATTGCATTGTCAGCGTAGGGTTGAGTGAATAACGCGTTGACATTTTAGGGTTATCTGTCAAATGGAACGTTACGAGGGTTTTGAATTTTGTAGGTAGCAGACTGTTTAGCAGACAATGTTGCTGGATTGTATGGAGGCGGAAAAGTGTGAGTTTTATATACGCATAGTATATGTTTGTTCGGCGGTTTATTATCGATACTAATAATATAAATGGGAAAGTGTGTCTGTCTGTATGTTTTTCTTTCTTTCACGGCAAAACGGAGCGACGAATTAACGTGATTTTTTAAGTGCAGATAGTTGAAGGGATGGAGAGTAACATAGGCTACTTTTTGTCTCTTTTTAACGCGAGCGAAGCCGCGGGCAAAAGCTAGTAGGTTTTATAAAGCTGCAGATATTTTTGGTTTATTTTTGTTTGAAAGCGATAATCTCACGATATAGGTAGGCTTTCTAACGCGAGCGAAGCCGCGGGCAAAAGCTAGTACTTAATAAAAGACAAAGGGTACCAGGAGGTCCGTCACATCGTCCGCGGGCCTGTTGGCCTAGTGGTAGTGACCCTGGCTGCTAAGCCGGAGGTCGTGGGTTCGATTCCCACCCAGGACAAACTTTGTGTGATGAGCATGATTGTTTGTTCTTTGTCTGGGTGTAACTTATCTATAATATATATGTATTTATAAATTATTAATTATTATAAATGATTAGTATATTTATATTTGTTTATAAATTATATAAGTATGTTTTCAATTGTCTGGTTACCATAGTACAAGCTTTGCTTAGTTTGGGATCAGATGACCGTGTGTGAGTTGTCCAAGGTCCATATTTATTTTATTATATCAAGATAAATCCATACTAATATTATAATTGGGAAAGTGTCTGTTTGTCTTTCACGGCAAATGGAGCGACGGATTGACGGGGTTTTTTAACTGAAGATAGTAAAAGCGATGAAGAGTGACAGAGGCTACTTTTGCTTCTTTGTAACGCGAGCGAAGCCAGGGGCAAAAGGTAGGTAGTAAAATATATTTCTATATCTGCCTTGCGCTGTTATTTCACGGACATTGCCAAGTAAAGTCTACCTATCTCAGCTATAAACTTTAATAAATTAATTAAACTGATTGCTAGCTACGTTTACTTTGAGGTAACTTTAGGGATAGCGCATATATATAACTTTTCATCAACTAATTTGATTAGTTCAGCTTTAGTTGTGGTCGATAGTTATCTATCTTTTTAACCAAAAGCAGATTGATACAGTTTTTGATTTGCTAAACATATGTCGTTTTGACGGCATGCGCAAGTTTTATGATCGCAATTCAGTTTCAAGGATTCACTTTGTTATTGTTAGGCGTATTTCTATAAATTTAAATATAAATAGTAATATTTTGTAGATAAAAAAATTATAATACCAGATAAATTAGTCGGGGCAAAGGCCTAATCATGATCAAAGAAAGCACAAGAATTGATCACCACGTTTACTCAAAGTGGATTAGTATTTTTTTTGTAGACCATAAATAAATAAATAAATAAAAAAAAAAAATACAGTACTGTTTGTCAAAATCTCGGGCTGCATTTAAACTAGTACTTATCTACTTTCTATCTGCTCAAGAATTTTTAAAGCAGAATCATAAAAATGGCGTTCCAAATCCACCTCAATAACAACCCAAAAATATTCAACCTCTCCTGTCCAACTTTTGCAAAGGCCTCCGAAAAGCCACTTTACGTCGTCAAATAAGAATGTTCAACAAAGAAATATGAATCATATTTCATAGCCACAAAGCTTAATATAACTATCCTCAACAGACGCTGGCCAGCCATCCATCAAGCTCATAAGATTCAGAAAGGCACAATACGTGGGTCAAGCAAAACTGTCAGGAGTAACTGTCATGATTTATCGTCAGTCGTATCTTGAGAAAAATTGGGGGTGTAATTTTATTTTGATCGTGATGTATGTTGTAAATTAGGATGGTAATATATTACTGTGTGGTGTGTTGTATGTAGGTGTAATGTGAAGTATTAAAGTAAAATGAAAATGGCGAATAAGGTAGCAAGAGTATGAGTAAGCGTGGGGGTCTGGTCTTCAAATCCCAGGTCGGGTTAAAATGTTATTCGGTTTTTCTATTGGGATATAAGTCGGAGATTAGACAAAGTCAAATCATTTAATTCTAATAGACCATTTCAGAATGTTATTTAGAAGAAATAGCAGGCCGGTTTTCAGAAGTTGGCGGTGTAACAACCGCGTGTTTTAAAAAGCATGTGAAATGATTAGTTTCTGCATTCAAATTGAGATATAAGAGTGAGAGGAGAGGGAATGTAAAGGGCCCAACAGGGCCAACGCCTGCCGGGGTTGCGGAATGTTTATAATAGTTACCGTGACCCTGGAACATAAAGGGCAATCGAAGGAACATGAGTGGGTTTTAGTCAGACGGGAGCAGTCATTGGATGATTTCCCACTCACCAAAAAAAAAAAACTGTGTTTGAGCTATAACAAGTCTTGTGTATCGGCTAATCACCATTATTATTCTTACTCCATAAGTGTAAATTTTTGTATTGTAAACATCTGATCCTTGATATATATTCTAACTGAACTTAAAGTACGTATCACTAGCTTTTGCCCGCAGCTTCGCCGTCGTTGATGTCAAAACTTAAATCCCTAATTTTAGCCTTGTAGGGTTGGAATTAAAAAAAAATCTTTCATAGTGGATACCTACTCTTCACAAAAACACACCCTGCAATTTTAATGTCTCTAGGACCAGCGGTTTCGGCTGTACGTTAATACATCGGGCAGTCAGTTTACTATTTTATAGATATAGATTATTTGCTTAACAATTCATTCTCCTTTAAAAACACCCCAGCAAGTCCGAGAGCTCCACAATACATTTAACAGAAGGTCCCCTGTCCATCACCCGTCTGATTTAATTTATTGTGTCTTATTGATCCCTCGGGCCTCACTTTTCCTGCTTAATTTATGTACAGAACCCTTGGAAAACGTCCAAAGAATGATATCCTTGGAAACAGGGAAAGTTATTAATTTATTCAACCGTGGAAAATTAAAGAAACGCTTTTAAAAACCGTATTTCAAATACAGCTCCAGTTAACAAATTAGTTAAGAATTAAATGTTGAATGCCTAATACTAAGTTCCAAGTTGTGAGTACCAAATTACCAATGTGACTTTTTAAATTTATATGGACTTCATGAACTTAATGTCGTTGGTCCTGATTAACATGAGTACACCGGTAGTCAAAAACCAGAAATTCTAAAAATCAGTCTAAACAAGAAATATCGTTCTACCCAGTTACTGGGTTATGAAGGACTCACAGAATATGAAAAACTCTGTTATTCAACTAGATTCGGTTAGAATAGTAGGTTACCCTAACAAAGTGCCAAAAGGGAAAACATTTTGAAATTTTTCCTCAACCTTTTGCCAACCACATAAAATAAAGGGCGTACTTCCCATAGAACCTCAAATAAATCATTATGTCTGACTGACTATACGATTCATAATACATGCACAATATCACCCACAAGTAGAGAATCAGTAAGTTTTTCAATACAGCAAAAAAAATACAGAAATAACAACAAACAGAAGAACCAAAGAAACCCACCCTAAATAAAACATTCTTTGAAAGTAAATCGTAGACGCGTGTGGGCGGTGCTACGATCAATACGCTACGAGCCGACCTACGCGCTACGAGCGTAGCGGTGCTACGAACAGCTGATGTTTAGAGGAGACACGTGTAGGCAGCGTAAATAGAGAGTGACGTCACAAAGCTGAGTGGGTAGTTATGTACTTGATGTATTTACGTGGGCTTTTATTTTTTAGTTTTTAGGTGGATTTACAGAATTAGGGCAAAAGCTTTGATTTGTTTTTTTTTTTTTAATAATTGATATATTTGAAACAGCTGACCCGATTCAAAAACATGTATAAGAACAATTGTTAGATAAAACCGTTTAAGAGTTATGGTGCCACAGATAGACAGACTAACAATAACACAGCTAGACACACAAGCGTTCAAACTTGTAACATGCCTCTTTTTGCGTCGGGGGTTAAAAATACGTTAAAATAAACAAAGAAGCAAGAAAAATCAAAACAATATTGAACCTCGAAAGGTCAATTCTAAATATTATTATTGCCATCACCACTCCAAAGTTTATTGATAAATCTGTTTACACAATTTTATTTGTCTGTCGTTTCGTTGACAATGTCAACATTCGATGACCGAATGAAAACAACATCAATTTCATGAAAGTTTTAATTGAAAGAACCTCAGATTTGACCTAAAAGTAATGTATTATTTTGGTGATATATTTAGATTAACAGGGACTGTCAAAGTTATAGAGTAGATTATGAGGGGATTAAATCCATACTAATATTATAAATGAAAAAGTGTGTCTGTCTGTCTGTCTGTCTGTCTGTCTGTCTGTTTGTCTTTCTTTCACGGCAAAACGGAGCGACGGATTGACGTGATTTTTTAAGTGGAGATAGTTGAAGGGATGGAGAGTAACATAGGCTACTTTTTGTCTCTTTCTAACGCGAGCGAAGCCGCGGGCAGAAGCTAGTTTATTATAACCGGGTTAGAAATAATTAATTTGCAAATATAAATATCCATACTAATATTATAAATGGGAAAGTGTGTCTGTCTGTCTGTATATGTTTGTCTTTCTTTCACGGCAAAACGGAGCGACGAAATGACGTGATTTTTTAAGTGGACATAGTTGAAGGGATGGAGAGTAACATAGGCTATTTTCGTCTCTTTCTAACGCGAGCGAAGCCGCGGGCAAAAGCTAGTAGGTTTTATAAAGCTGCAGATATTTTTGGTTTATTTTTGTTTGAAAGCGATAATCTCACGATATAGGTAGGCTTCGTTATAGTTTCTGATATTTGTACGTTTAACCAAACAAACAATCTCTTTTGCGTTTAGATTTTACCCATTCAATGTAGTCGCCTAGTGATTAAAGGTGCCCGCTTCTTATGCAAGCAGTTGTGGGTTCGAATCTGGAGTACCATATAGCTTTTGATGTGAAACATCTATAGTCGCACGTAAAACAAATTTCTGGCGTGGCGATGCATGCCGTGGCGACGCTCGCCACGCTTTTGTTTTGTTTCTTTTCAATCATATTACTTTTTTTGATACCTATGCGCCTTGGCCTCACGTTTTGTGGTTTTGGGGGGCACTGATGCCGAAAATGAGGTCCATTTCAAAATTCAAGATGGCGGCTAACATTTTTCAAAATTTCGGTCATGGGTATCGTTTTTGTGGTTTCTATGTGTCTATGTCAATGTTTCACATCTGCCAGGCGTCCCGTGACGGCTCACTTTTTTTCAATTCATATGTATTTTCTAAACTTAATCGTGGTCATCATAGACGGAAAACATCGTGAGGAAACCTGGACTAAAATTTGTATAAGTCCGAAATCGCCAATCCGCCTTGAGCAAGCATGGTGATTGACGCTAGTGCTTTCTTTGTGAGAAGACGCATTTGCCCTGTAGTGGGATGGTTATAGGCTAGCATTTTTTTTTGTATTTAAGCTTCTAAATACCACTTTTACGTGTGTTTACGTCATGTAAATAACTCCTGTGTAAACATGTTTCTAAATGCAATTGTAAGTTGATTACAATTATTAAATATTTAGCAATACTGTTCCTATAACCTAAATATATTTGAGAAACGCAACCCCAAACTTTGGATATTGACAAATTGGTATAGAAGCAAACAAGTTAAAGTCTTGAGCCTTCGAAAGCTTTGCTGGGCTTGATTAATTTTCACTTCAACGTTACGCATTTTTAGGCGACAGGCGCCTACAGTTATAATCACTGACGGCGATGTGCGTTATTGCTATGCGAAAAATGGTAGGCGTTTAGTCATGTTTTTAAACATTCGAAAGCAACAAAAAGAAAATGTAACTAAGATTTTGTGAAACATGATTTTTTTTTAAAAGAGTGTCCGTGGAGTTTCTTGCCTGTTCTTCTCCATAGAGATCTACGTTTTGGAACAGGCAATTAGCGTCACTTTTCTTTTCTGACTAACCGACCGACTCTTTGACAATTCATAAGTACCTGTAAACAGGGCCGTCTTTAACTAAGCTGGGGCCCTTGGGCACATAAGAATTGGGGGCCCTTTTAGGAAGTAAAAAACGCGAATTATACAAACGTTTTTAAAATGAGTTAAAACATTTTTTTTATTAGCCTAGCGCTCTTGTGCAAAGGCCCTCCTCCACTTGTTCCATGTATCGCGAGATCTCGCTTCCTTTTCCCGATCCCGTAGGAATCTGTCCAGTTCGTCCCGCCATCTCCTTCGTGGCCTGCCGCGACCCCGTCTTCCCGTCTCAGGGCACCAGCTTTGTACTATTTGAGCCCACAGTTTGTCTGTTGTATGCGGCAGACATGGCCTGCCCACCCAGTCCCATTTTAGTTGGAAAGCCTTTTGAGCCACATCAGCTATTCCTGTTTTGGGGCGCAGTATAGTGTTTCGAACTCGATCTGTTAATTTAACACCTAGTATACTGCGCTCCATTGCTCGTTGGCAAACCTTGAGTTTGGACTTCTGTGCGTTTGTTAGTGACCAAGTCTGTGCGCCATAGGTTAAAACAGGGAGGATGCACATGTCCATTAACCTCCGCTTCAGAACCATGGGCAAACCGCATTTGAATAGTTCCTTTATAGTAGCTCTTCCAGGCGTTATCAGTTCTTCTAGACTTCTTTGTCTTGCCTCGCCTGGAAAGAGACTACTTGGCCCAAGTAAAGGTATTCTTGGACATGTTGCATTACCTCCCCGGCTACTCTATGCTTTGTGGGGGTACGTTGGATATAATTTTGGTCTCCGACATATGCATCTTCAGTCCAACCTGCTTAGGTCTTGGAGCATGCTTTCGAGCTCGGTGGCTGATGAAGAAAAGAGGACAATGTCCGCGAAACGGAGTTTTGTCATTCTCGTCTCTCCAAGTACAAAGCCTCTTTCCCTTCATTCGGTTGCCAAATTCCTGAAGATTTCTTCAAGGGTACTGGTGAACAGCTTCGGAGATAGCGGGTCGCCCTGTTTGACTCCTCTCTCTATTTTGAATTTTGGACGTGTGTTTTTTAGTTTAATGGCAGCTGTACTGTTTTAGTACATTAAGTGGAGTAAATTGATGTAGGTGGAATCAACGTCTTGATTGTCTAAGGCGGCAAAAATGGCCGATTGTGTAATGCTATCAAAGGCCTTGGAGTAATCGACGAAAGCAAGGTGTAGTGGGATTTCGTATTTTTGATGCTTTTCTATTAGTTGATTGATTGTATGAAAGGTATTGTTGAGAGTAACTCGAAAAATAATTTGGCATTTTTATGTCAACAATTTTGTTAGGCCTTGTTAAGAAGGTGCAGCTAGAGATGTGAGGCGGGTCACTTAGGGCAGTTCGTTTAGTTGCGAATTCGCATTATTGTGGTTCAATTTCATTAACATCTCATTAACTCTGTCTGTCTCATCCCTAAACCATTGAACTTATTTTAATGAAATTTAGTATGGATATACTCGGGGAGCCAAGAAAGGACATATGCTAGTTTTCATCCCGGAAATCCCTGGGGAACAGAAACTATAAGTTTAAGCGGTTGAAGTCGCGAACAAAAGCTAGTATTTAATAAAACAAAGACACAAGTTTTATGAGAGTTTAAAAAGCGATGTACAAAGTTATTCTATTTTTATGCGTAAGTAGTAATATGTTTATTTGAAACTGATGAATGTTAGATAGTATATTTTGTAAGAAATTGTAGGTCCTTCGGGGCCCCCCTGAGAATGGGGGCCCTGGGCACGGGCCCCGTGTGCCCTTATGGTAAAGACGGTATTGCCTGTAAATGGTCTAAGTGAAATAAATGCTTTGAATTTTGACACGTGATTCAAGACACAATAGAAAAACAATAGCAGCGCGACAGCCAGCTGTCGCTTGGTCGTCGATGGTTAATGAATGTGTGCGTTACGCGTTAAATGTTTTAAGGGGTAATGTGTTTTGTAAATTATTTAATTGAAAAGTACTTAAATGATAAAGGAAAAGTTAGTTATGATCTAATGTTAAAGTCAATTTTAATTACGACCTGTATTTTTTATTATTCTGGTATAGCGATGGGCGTTGTCATTAAGTGTCCTATGGGACATGTTGACTAATGGAGAATGAGATCCATACTATAAATGGGAAAGTGTGTCTGTATGTTTGTCTTTCTTTCACGGCAAAACGGAGCGACGGATTGACGTGATTTTTTAAGTGGAGATAGTTGAAGGGATGGAGAGTAACATAGGCTACTTTTTGTCTCTTTCTAACGCGAGCGAAGCCGCGGGCAAAAGCTAGTAATAATATAATGCATTGAAGGTGCAGTCAAAAGTACATTAAGTGCTTAATATGCAGTGACTTCTCTACCCATACTCGACTTAGTAATAAGAACGGTACTAAGTTCAATGGCTTTAGCTATAACTAAATAAATAAATATCCTGAAACAACTCAAACACGGCCATCTGATCCCAAACTAAGCAAAGCTTGTAAACCAGACAACAGATAAACATACATAAATCATAAACACACACATAAGATAAATTGCACCCTGAAACTGAACAAACAATCATGCTCATCACACAAAGTTTGTCCTGGATAGGAATCGAACCCACGGCCTCCGTCTTAGCAGTCAGGGTCACTAACCACTAGACCAACAGGCCCATCCTACCGTATTAACTACCGTAAAAAAAACAGTAAGTGAATATGTCGGAGACTCCTTATTTTATTAATCACTGTTACGCTCAATTTCGAATAAATTAAAAAGAAATCGTCTAACAAACGTTACAGAACACTCCATTTTTAAAAATAACCATTCAAAAAGAGAACCATTTCCAGCTTGCAACATTAAGTAATTACTGTTCCAATTTCAAAACATGACAATAAGGAAACGAATTATTATAATTCTATTTTTTAAATCTCGTGAATATATCTTCGGATAAAGATGAGCGTTACGAAATAAACAATTCTTTGAAATATTTTTATGTCAAGATAATATAGATGACATATGAATGAAAATGAAATCTGTTGGCTGTCTGTCACAAGACTGAAAGACGCGGGTTTTTGGAACACATCAAGCGGAAAGTAAATTACTTTTTGTTTCGTTCGTAGTGTTAGAAAATTGACAGATGTTATTTTTATTCCATGCTTTTTAGTCTAGGCTTAAAATTAATATAATCACTTGAGTACTAGTTAGTACCAATGTGACTTTTTCAATTCATATGTACATTCTAACATGATGACATTCCCTTCAACACACGAGACACAATAAAAAGACAATAGCAGCCCGACAGCCGGCTGTCGGGCTGCTATTGTCTTTCTATTGTGTCTCGAATCACGTGTGTTCGAAGGTTTAAATAGAACTTCCATATATTTTAGCTTCATATTCGTAAATTTTTTGGCACAGATCGCGACTAAATTACAAACATTTTTAATTGGAACAACTTACTGGCCTTCAGAGCAAAAATATTTTACCTTCATATTGTAATGCAGATAGAACGACAAAACAAGAAGCTGCTAACAAAAATAAAAACAGACGTTTAAACTAAATTCAATTTTACAATGTTCGTCTCATTCTATTTCAGTGAACTCGACAGAAATATTCTTAGAACTTTCGCCCTGATTAGCAGAAAGCTGATGTTATGTCATTTTGTTCCGAAACTATTGTTATTCTTAGATATAGTGCCCTTGCTCAGCAGACTTCAAGCGTAGCTGACGAATACTTGCTGTCTCTTTCTCGCGTAGAACTAGGGTTTATGGTTTACGTCTTCTTTTGTTTGGGAATTTTTATGACTGGTCGTTGAGTGTTAGTGATTAGTTGCGGTTAAAAGGTGATGGTGGTATTGTTTTCTCGCTCTGTCGATGAACAATGTTCATTTTATAATTGAATGGTTTTCATAAATTACGTTATTTTGGATTTCGAACAATAATAATAGGTTAATAAAATAAGCACTGGCCTATTATCCAACTGCAGGGCAAAGGGTTCTTCTCATACAGAGAAGGTACGAGCGTTAATCATAACGCTTGTTCAAGGCAGGTTGGTGATTTCAGATTTATATAAATTTTTAAGTTCAGGTTTCCACACGATGTTTTTCCTTCACCAATTAATTAACCCAGAAAAAAAGAACAGAATTAATAAGATTTCAGTAATTTAAGAACATTATCATCTACATCACACCCACTCACACATACACACACACACACAACGCTACTCATACAAACTCAACACAACTTTGTTTTGTATTCTTCTTTTTTATTTTTTAATTTTGTAAGTAATGCTAGTTTAGATTTAATTGGAACGCTGCCGTCTCCCTCTCGGAGGTGGGCGTTTATGGCTACGACACAGTTTTTAACTAATGTGGCTATTATCGTTCACAATCAACCTGTACATGTACTGTTTTAGTTCCAATAAAATTTTTATTTATTTATTTTATTTATTTATCTTTTAAGCCTTTTACCAGGTATGTTGGAGTCTGCTCTCAGCCTAACCGGATTTAGCTGGATACCCGTGTTTTTACGCAAAGCGACTGCCTATTGGACTTCAACAACCCAGGTTCGTCAATCTAGGCGACAAGATACTCAGTAATTCAAGGAGATAATAACACACAAGTAGACAGTGCCAAAGCAAAACATAGTATCACATAAAAACAGCTATTTACAAACATTCTGTTGTAACCAGGGATGTTTGAGGCAGTAATAATTTTATAGCTAAACTTCGGGCTCAACAAACAATTGTAACAAATCTGGCATTTACTCAAATGTAACGAACAATTACTGCAAGTTTACTTTACATAAAGTCGTTGGTCCCGGTTATCATTGCAAACTTGTTCCACGTGAAGCAGTTGGTCCCGGTTGTCATTCATAAAATAAAATAAAATATGAATAAAATATGATTTATTTTTGTAAATAGGTAATAAATTACACTTTTACACGTCATTTTTTTTTTCTTTGTTTTTTAATCGAACGATGGGGCCGGCGTTTCCTAGCTGGACTACTCTGAGAAGAAACATCTAAAACAAACTCAGAGGTCAAAGTCTCTTTTAAAATCCATACAATATTGTACTGGTCAAAATATGCGAAGACCATGAAGGTAAACTGAAGGGATCTCTTGATGAGAGAAGCACACAGATTTGAGTGGACCTGTCCAAACAGTGCAAGCATTTGTCATAAGTCGTTAAGCTCAACTAAAAAACACGTAAGGAGCTCAACGTCTTGACGAACAATACCAAAGTAAGGACATTCGGGTAGGCCGCATTAAGTACTTAAACCGTCAGTCATTATAAAACATACTAGCAATCAACTAATAATCAGAAAAGAAAAGAAACTGATAATCAGAAGTCAGAAAGTCTGACATCAATCTAACTGAGGGGTATCGTGGGACCCAGTAACTGGATTGTCGAGGTGTGACATGTACCGCTTCACGTAAGACCTTGCTTTTCAGCCGAAAGCCGAATGACAACGGATAACGATGTCTTTATGTTCTTTCCGAGGCACGAGATGTCACAATGTCCAGGATAAACTTAGAAATCCATACTAATATTATAAATGCGAAAGTAACTCTGTCTGTCTTTTCTTCGCGCCTATACCACTGAACTAATTTGAATGAAATTTGGTACAGATATAGTCTGGGACCCGAGAAAGGACATCAGACAATCCCCCGGGAACGGGAACTGTTATTCCACACGGACCAAAGTCGCGGGCAAAAGCTAGTAACATATAAGTTCAAAATATAGCATTGGTGCTTGCCGCTCATGCATAAGGAGAGTTTCTTAACCACTGGATCTACAAATGCCAAAGAATAGGGAGGTACCTCCCTCCCAAAGACTTTAAGTATAGTAGTTATCTGATCTGTCTGAATAACTTTGAAATAGCGTTCCCGCAGGCAATGTTGTATATATATAGCATATAATCTTCCCCAATAAATAGGCTATCTTACATAAAAAGATTTTTTCAATTCGGACCAGTAGTTCCTGGTATTAACGCGTTCAACGAAACAACAAAACTCTTCAGCTTTATTGTCCTCGATAAACTCCTAAACTACCTAACTGATTTTAATCGAATTGGCACACAGTGTGCAGTTTGATCCAGCTTGAAAGATATTGGCCATATTTTATTTCGGTAACTACGCTTGGCTGAGTAAGCTAGTTTTTGTATAGATGACAATTAGGTATGCTAATTTAATACAACAATGTCAAATTGTCAAAAGACCGCCACCGTTTTAGCCTTTGTTTGACACATTAACCTTACCAGACAACCTTCAAATCAGAAAAAAACAATTCAGCAAAGAGTCCGATTGATCGTGAAACAATGAAAATTTTATAAACTACAATAAAATGACTTTTAATGTCGCGGTTCCACAAACCTGCGATTTATAACGTCAATAAATAGTTTGGGAGGTGACAACCAAGGATAGAGAGTTGAACAACACCTGTTTAGATATGTTGCAGTTGAAGTCTTGTTTCGAAACAAGCGGTCATTCAGGAAGTCGTAAAAACAGTGGGTAATTTCAGCTTTGTATATATCAACATTAAATATTTTATTTTTCGAAATATTATAATAATAATGTTGAATCTACTAGAATTATTTTGTGTCTGTTTTTTGGCTTTTTAATTCTTCTAAGTGCACATAGATTTTAATGCAATTTACCTGCTCGAAAATGATGCCACACACCGACATATTATATTTTTTAATTGGTTACCCAACATTAGTTTTATTGCTTTATTCTTTGTGCGTTAACAAAAATTTTCTCTCATACTCAAACAATCGTACTCAGAAGAAATACTTGAGGGCAATATACAAGCATTTGTATATTGCCTTGATCTCTCGTGATCTCGATCTCTTTGACGACGGCGGTAGACGATCGGTCTAAACTTCAAATAAAATACAGTCGAATTGTGCCCACTAGACGACCACTAGCGTTGTGTCATCACAATTCTCTGTTTTGACTGGCCATATAATTAATTAGACGCTACGAAGCGTAAAAATCTAACAAAAACTGACATATATGCGTGGACACCACAACTATGACTAATAAACCGGTTTACTCAAATATAATGAAAATAATATGTGAACCTGCTTAATCATGCTACGTGTTATTATCTTTTATCCTTATCCGGAATTTTATCACAATCAAATATAAACCGTAGGTGGCCTTCGTATCGCTCAGTTTCTGTGTGTGTCTAACCTTTGAACAGTCAACATGACGCTGAAAATCTACAAAATCGATGGAAGTGCACCAGTTAGGGCCGTTCTGATGACGGCTGAGGCTTTGAACCTAACCTATGAAACCCAGAATGTAAACACAATGGCTGGAGAAAACAGGACACCAGAATACTTGGACAAAAATCCTGCGCATACCGTTCCAATGATTGAAGAAGACGATTTCGTTCTCGCAGACAGCCACGCAATCATCTCATACCTGGTCTCCAAATATGGGAAAGGAGAACAATCGATATTGTACCCTAGTGACTTGAGAACACGAGCGACTGTCGACCAGAGGATGTATTTCGAAGCTACGATCCTATCTTCAGCAGCGAGGTCGGTTATATATGGATTAATACTTGATGGACAAACTGGACCGACTCCTAAGCAAGTGGAAGATGTCAATGCGGCGTATGAAATTATGGAAAGGTATTTGTCGAAAACAAAGTTTCTGGCGTGTGATCATGTGACGATAGCAGATATAACGTGTGTCGCTGGATTATCTTCGACGTCCGTGTTGGTACCAGTGGATGACAAATTTGTGAAACTCAAGGCCTGGTTGAAAACTCTAGAAGAAAAAGACTGGTACAAGAAAGGAAACTTGCCTGGATTAGCTGTTTTTAAAGAATTCATGGATGCTAAGATTAAAAGTAATATTGAAAGTGCTAAGTAAGAGAAAAGATTGATTTGTAACTCTGAGTTAGTTCCTAATACGAGCCCATTTTGTTTGACATTTTGTATAGATATAAATAAATTATAATTTATTATAAGAGTTTGATTGTTTACTTCAAAACTTCTTCTATTTAATCTGTTTTATGTAAAAAAACTCTTCAAATTTTAAATAAGCGAAATAAAGTCGCAAATACCTATACATTGGTGCGAAACCCTAAGGCGGAGATAAATAAATGCAAGTATTAGCAAGTACTCTGGCTTAGCTATTCTCCATCACTGTCTTGCCAACGTTGTTTTATAGTAGTGCGAGGGCGACCGTAACATTGTATGGTCGTAGATCATAGCAAAGTCTATTGGTCTGCGTTATTGTGACTCATTCTGGGCTGTTGTTTTACCATCCAGTTTTTAATAAATATGATAACCAAAATAAAACGTAATCATATCTGTTCAATGATAAAGTTATCAGAAAACAGGTACCTTCTGAACGGTTATTTTTGCAACATAATTGACCAACCCACGTTTCTGGTCAGGTAACCTATAGCAATATTAAAAGGATTAAGAGTTTGTTTCTTTGGTTGAACGCGCTAGTTTTTGGACCGACTGGAACTGGGTAGAATTGATTAAAAAATAGTCTTAGATAGCTCATTAATCGAGAAAGGCTAATAAATGTAACATTGCTACGATCTATAGGAGCAGAGTAAAAAAAGTCACAGGTGCAACCACGCAATACCTAGCAATACCTAGTGTCAAATATATATAAAAATAAATGTGATGGTCCAATGGCTAAGGACAGTCGAAAGGAGGGAAGTACTAACACTCGAGAATATGTAACTGATTAATACAAATACAACAACAATTACAGTCCCATTTATGCAAATGAAACCTGATAAAAACAATCAATTTTGGATAATTATGCTACCTATTTTTTGCATTATCTGAAATGATATCATCAATGATGTAACTCGTTCAGTTCTAAATTACCCATCATTCTGCAAGCAAATAAGACGCTGAAAACAAAGCAGACGGCAGTCCGGCTGTTCGAACCATTCTTATGAGGGCAGAATTTCTCAAACTAAACTACGAAACCCAAGATGGCTAAAATGAACTGAGAAACTAAAACGCCAGAATACTTAGAAAAGAATCCTGCACATATAATACCGATGATCGAAGACGATGGTTTTATACTCGCCGATAGAAAGAAAAGAAAGAAAGAAAAAGAATTTATTTGGTACAGCACCAGGCACAAGTACAATACACACCAAATAAAAAATAAATTAAACAAGAAAACTGAATCATTAACTATGCAATCATTGCGTACCTAGTCTCCAAATATACTGATGAAGAACAAGCGAAATTGTACGCCAAACATTTTAAAATGCTTAGAAAAAATGAATCAATATGAAAATGTAACATTTTTATATCATTAGATGGCAAACAAGTTGACGGCCTACTTAATCAAAATCCATCCTAGATTCCTTCTTGCAATTTGATACAAACAAATTTGATGCAATTTGAACATTCATTATACGCAGCTCATTTTAGAAGCTACACTTATAGGATTTCAGTGTTATTAAAAACTGAATCAATAGATAAAATTTGGGTGCTCGTTTTAGTTTTATCGATAATATATTAATTGACAACGTTATCAGTACCTTTAGAAGGGTTATCGCGGAAAATTAATTTAGCACTCCCACATTTCTGTTCAATGATGAGATAATTAGAATGTAAGCTTATCTTCGTCTCAAAGTGAATATTGGGACTTTTTGTGGACTTTTGATGTCGTAAGTAAGTGGGCCGCAAATTTTGACCGCGCTGTGAATTTTTTAAATGAAACTGTTATATATGGAGTAGATTCAAAATTTACTTTTATATTCGTCCGACCTCTTTAATATTCTACATCAATGGAAAGAAAAAGGTGAAAATATAATTTTAGTAAGTATCTATTTTTATGATTTTTTTTGTCTGTGTATTTAGCCATTTACAATATAAATTTTATTCAGAAGATAATTAAGAAAATGAAATTAACAAACATAGCAAAATACATTAAATTTAATTAAGTCAGGAGAATAAAAATCAATGAATTAAGTTTTGACGTTTCGCCACATCATTAAATTATACCTGCACCCGTATGGGTGAATCACTAATCTGCCGAAACAACTAGAATTATCAATAAAAATATTACGGCGGGGGACCAAGGTATAATAAAAGCGGTGTAACCGTGACTGTTCAATTTACACAGCCAAATGATAAAAATAAGTGTTTGTACAACACTACAAAATAGCACCATCACGCTACGTTTTATCTACAACACCTTATCCAGGATGATGTCACAAAATATATGTCGCAGTCATCTGGTTAAATCAGCTATTTGATTGTATGACTAGCGCGTTCATTGAATGACGACAATTAATTGAATGACTAAACGACAACTCGTCAAGTTGTTTAATGTAACGTTCAACGACTTGACTGAACGTCAGCATTGTCGTTTAATGGGATATAGTCGACGTTGTAATGTTTGTTTAGGGTGACCATAAGTTCGCAACTTAAAAACTTAACTTCCTTTACATAACAAAAATGAGGACATGACATGACACACTTTTTTATGATTTTAATTTAAAAAAAAACCTTTAAAACTAGCCGGCGGTGGCGTATCAATAGGTAAATGTTGTAGTTGTAGTAAAAGTTGTAGTAGTTTGTTGTTGTTGTAGTAAATGCTGTCACACTATTTTATCAAGAATAAAGTCACTTTAAAGTAAATTTAATAAAAATAATATCAAAACAGTGCTATCTACGCGAGCTATTTTACGCCATATTTGTTTTGGTGACTACTAACGCCGCAGTGGAAAAAAAATGAACTACATTACAATCACCTGACTGATATTACGTCCGCTCTGTTCAAAGGGCTATGCTTCAATCAGCTATCTAGTTGGACGTTGAGTGACGCTTGTTTAATCAGCTTTCGGCCTAGTCATTCAATTAAATGTTGCTATTTAATGAACGCGCTAGTCATACAATCAAATAGCTGATTCAACCAGATGACTGCGACATATACATTACAATCAGATATAAATAAACTGCTGGTGGTACGTTTCGGTCAGTTTAACACAACCCATCACTAACAATCAACATGACGCTGAAAATCTACAAAATGGACGGCAGTGCGCCAGGCCGAGCAGTCCTGATGACGGCCGAAGCCCTAAAACTAAAATACGACACTCAAGACGTGAACTTATTGGCCGGAGAAACCAGGACACCAGAATACTTGGCGAAGAATCCTGCGCACACCATACCGATGATCGAAGAAGACGATTTTGTACTCGCTGACAGCCACGCAATCATTGCGTACCTGGTGTCCAAATACGCTGATGGAGAAGACAAGAATTTATACCCTAGTGACTTAAGAATACGGGCGACAGTCGATCACAGGCTGCATTTCGAAGGCACGGCTGTTACTGGTGCAGCGAGAGGGGCATTGTATGGGATCTTTCGTGATGAACAGACCGCGCCTACTCCTCAGCAAATCGAGGAGATTCATGCGTCTTTTGAAATTTTGGAAAGATACTTGGAGAAGACCAAGTTTTTGGCTTGTGACCATGTGACGATAGCTGATATTTCTGTTGTGGCTGGATTATCTACCACCGATATTATGGTGCCTGTTGATGATAAGTTTCCTAAACTGAAGGCTTGGTTTAATACCCTAAAAGAGAAAGACTGGTATAAGAAAGGAAATCTGCCTGGCTTGGCGGTTATTAAGGCTATGATGGAAGAAAAGATGAATAAAAAATAGTGGGTGCTCGTTTAAAAAAAGTGAGTTTGGTTTTTTGAAACTGTTTAAGTTTTGATCTCTTTGTTTTTTTTCTTACTTTCAATTTTATTTTACTTACTTAAAGTTGGTAGAATTGAATTGAAAAGATTTGTACCTAAGATTTTATCATTAAAAAAAATATATCTTAGTTTTCTATAAACGACTACCTGTTAAAGTTTTGTGTTTTATCTCTCATTTGCTATAAAAAAGAAGTTTTTTTTTATTTTAATGTCGTTCTCATTAAGAGTGTTTATTTATAAATAAATAAATAAAGTGTTATAATTTATGATTCATATAATTGTTTTTTAATTATATCAGTGTGTGTCTGTGCGTGGTTACTGCTTTACTCCCACGACTCTTAACGTTATGCAACTTATAGGTACTATTCTTAATAAAAGTCGTTATTATAATATACAGAAGGAATTTTGCAAATACAAAAAACAAAATCCATAATTATATCTACACTAATAATAATATTATAAAGAGGAAAACTTTGTATGTTTGTTTGATTGTAATGAATAGGCTCAAAAACTACTGGACCGATTTTAAAAATTCTTTCACAATTCGAAAGCTAAATTGTCTACGAGTAACATAGGCTATATATATATAAAGGGTTGAGCGTGTTCTATGGTCCGGTATGGTGAATAAAGAAAAGGATGATTTACTAAATTAAATGTCTTTATATTTCAATTCCACAATAGTTTGTTAACACTAACTATAGTTAATACACGTGTCGGGTGTCGAGGCAGGGCGGTGTTCAGTAGGCGACTGGCGAGCCGTCCGCTCGCGTTCTATACCTTACTCAAAAATATGATTCAGCAATTTGCAGTTACCGAGCCGCTACATCACACCCCCCTATCTCCAAATTTTTTCCAAAAAAAAAAAGTTTAAATCAATTGTTACTTTCAAAATTATACCATCTATCGTAGCTATGCTATGTTACATCACTATTATCGATACTCTCACGACTCTACGCTTACAATGTTACAATGTTGTTTACAATAACATTCTATACTTATCAGCATTCCCACAGTATGCTGCCTATTGTTACACATTTATCGCCCACATTGGCTCATACATATCTTAAACTCAAAAATATTATAAATGAATAATAATAATAATAATAATATCACGCTAGGTCCCACGGGAGCGAAGCAGTAACCAAAAATCTAACGTAATGCGGGTGAAACCGCGAGGAACAGCTAGTGTGTTATAAATCGATTTTATTTAATCATACTGTGACTCCACATTTAACAACCAACAGTTGTGTCATGTTTACGAAAAACTAGTTTTTGCCCGCGACTTCGTCCGCGTGGATTAATAGTTCCCGTTCCCGGGGGATTTCAGGGATGAAAACTATCCTAAGTCCTTTCTCGGGTCCCAGACTATATCTGTACCAAATTTTATTCAAATCGGTTCAGCGGTTTAGGCGTGAAGAAGAGACAGACAGACAGAGTTACTTTCGCATTTATAATATTACTAGCTTTTGCCCGCGACTTCGTCCGCGTGGAATAATAGTTCCCGTTTCCGGGGGATTTCCGGGATGAAAACTATCCTATGTCCTTTCTCGGGTCCCAGACTATATCTGTACCAAATTTCATTCAAATCGGTTCAGTGGTTTAGGCGTGAAGAAGAGACAGACAGACAGACAGAAAGACAGACAGACAGACAGAGTTACTTTCGCATTTATAATATTAGTATGGATATTAGTACGGATACCGCACTGCAAGTCATCATTATGTACATAACATGACACAATTTTAGAGGTTTTAGTCAGTAAAAGTCTGACACTAGGGCGGGAGAGATTGATTTCCCGTCCATAAAAAAGTATAATTATGTGTAGTAAACTACCAGTATCGGGTCATTAGACACAATAAAATAAAATAAAACCAGCTATGTTATTAGATATTCGCAATATGTTTTCAAAATTGGCTCAATACGATGAAATTCAGAGAAACCTCTCATGAATTATCTATATTATGGGCAATGAATCTGCAGGGTGCCACATGCATTTAACATTTTTAGTTATAAAAAGATAATTCAGATTCTTACCGCCTTATTACAAAACAAGATTTTCTCTATACCAGGTTTAAACCATTGGGCTAGGTTTTGTATTTCGAATCTTGACTATATCAGAATAAGATTCAAATTACAAAACCTGGCTCAATGGTTTAAACCTGGTTTACATACCATCTGGTTTAGATACATACCATCTGTAATATATGGTAATTATTATAAGCCTAAAGAGTTTGATTGTTTGAAAGCGCTTATCTCGGGAAAACGTCTTAATTCTTCGAACACACTTGATTCGAGACACAATAGAAAGACAGAGCCCGACAGCCGGCTGACGCTTGGTCGTCGAAAGATTAATCAATTAGAATTAAGTCCAATAAGCTATTGGCACGAGTAAATGGCTATAAAACAAATATTTGATAAGTACCTACAAAAGTACGAATATTAATAATCTTTATTACTATTTATGTGCGACTTTTATTACAGAGCCGGCTTAGGCGCTTCTCAGACGAAGCAACTTTCTACGTCAAGTTACGGCATATCTATAGTAGCTGATTAACCTTTTGACGAACGAGCGACAGCCGGCTGCCGCGCTGCTATTGTCTTTCTATTGGGTCTCGAATCACGTGTTTTCGAAGGTTTAATAGTGTGCGCTTTTTCATACATCTAACTCAAATTTAAGTCAAATGTGTCACGCAACTTACAGTAACTTCAATAGGAATTATTTTTTTTAAGGTGTAAAAACTGACTGCTGACCCGATTTAAATGAAATGGTACAGAGATGTCGCCGCGGGCTACAGCTAGTAAAAAAAAAGTGAGCCGTCACGGGACGCCTGGCAGATGTGAAACATCGACATTTTTTTTTTTTTTTTTGGTGAGTGGGAAATCATCCAATGACTGCTCCCGTCCTGGGTGCGACGGGAGGGCGTGTCAGACTCTTACTGACTAAAACCCACTCATGTTCCTTCGATTGCCCTTTATGTTCCAGGGTCACGGTAACCACTGTACATCATCGCCACACAGTACACAAGACTGTGACTGTATATATACACCATCATATAGCGTGGCGACGCCTCGCCACGGCATGCGTCGCCACGCCAGAAATTTGTTTTACGTGCGGCTATAGATGTTTCACATTAAAAATAAAAGCCATACAGGATTAATTCTTTATCACTCGGCCTGTTTGATGAAAAAAGTACCGTTGCTACTTTTTTACTTACAAATTATACGAAATCACTGATGAATGGCCATGCCATGTAAGTTTAAAATGAAAGCATCTATTTTGTTGCTGCAACTGGCAACTTTAAAAAAGTTGCTAGTTACGTCAACTAAAGTTACTCAATCTACGGAGAGCCTTAGACAAATGTTTTATATAGAAATAAAACTAGCGATCTGTCCTTCCTATCTGTACTTTATCTATTGAATCGAAATGATATTTAGTTTGCTAGAAAAAGTGGGTTTCGAAGCGGGCGACAAGACATTATGATCTTTTTTTTTTGTAATAAATAAAAGAGATTCTCATACAAGGATTTGACATTTCGCTTGCAAAAAAAGGCTTTTGTTTTTCTAATCTTACGTAAGTATGTTTTATTATCTAGATGTCTAGACTAATATTTAGAAAAAAGTATAGAGTGCGAGTTGGAGAACATTTATTTATTTATATTAATTGGTTGGCCTGGTCTTGTAAAAGTGAGCCTGACTGCTAAGCCACAGATCGTGAGTTTGATTTCCGCCCATGACAAATCTTTGTGTGATGAGCATGTTTTTTTTGTGTGTTTGGTGTAATTTATTTATAACATGTGTCTTTATAAAATATATTCTTTGGTTATCATAGTACAGCCTCTTCTTAGTTTGGGATCAGATGACCGTGTGTGACTTGTCCCAATATTTTTGTTTATCTTTTATTAATACATAGCAGGTTATCCAAATTTCCAGTTCATTATAGCAAATCGATAATCGTGTTTCGCCTTTCACCGACCAACCGACAGCCGGCTGTCGCGCTGCTATTGTGTTTCGAATCACGTGAGTTCGAAGGTTAAATATCAGTCGCCGCAGCAGAACCGTACCTTAGTAAATGCCTCACCGAGTACAGGCATTGCAAGCATTGTATGTGAATACGATACTATGCATTTTGTGGGTCAAGATCTTCAACGAGAATGTAATAAATAACTCTATAAATATATAATTTACTAGCTATCTCCTGCGGTTTCACCTGTGTTTTAGTTACCACTCCGCTCCAGTGTATTGTAGCGTAATGTTATGTAACCTATAACCTTTCTCGATAAATGAGCTATTCAACACAAAAAGAAATATCAATTCGAACCAGTACTTTCTGAGGTAAGCGCTTTGCAACAAACAGACAAACAAACTAATCAGCTTTATAATGTTAGTAGATGTAACATCTTACGTAGCCATACCATACCATCTGGACCTTTTTCTTCTATTCTTCTATCCGTATCATTCTACTTCTTTTCTTTGATTATAATCAAAAATCTTTATCCCAATTTCAATCTATAATAAAAATCTATACCAAAATTAGTCCATCAGTTTAAACGTGAAAACGCAACAAACTAACATTCACAATTATATTATTAGTAAGGGAATATTTTGTGCGTAAACCTTTTTAATGATCAATTTATAATACTAAATTATTATGACATGTCATTAAACGTATTGAATAATCATTACAGCATTAGATTTAATTAAAATTAATGATGCAGTACAGCTGACACCTCGTAACCATTTATTCAAAATAGTAATTGCAAAATAAAATAATCTACACTAATATTATAAACTAGCTGTTCCTCGCGGTTTCACCCACGTTACATTAGATTTTTGGTTACTGCTTCGCTCCCGTGGGACCTAGCGTGATATTATATAGCCTATGTTACTCGTGGACAATGCAGTTTTCTAATGGTGAAAGAATTGGGCACGCCGTTATAGCGGCGGTAAGACCCCTCTTTGAGGAGTGGCTGGAGAGGCGTCATGGCACTCTCACGTTTCGCTTGACACAGGTCCTCACCGGACATGGTCAGTTCGGGAGGTTCCTGTGTCGGATTCGGGCGGAAGCGACGCCTGGGTGTCACCACTGCAGTAACGGTCGCCTGGAGGACACGGTCGAGCACACAGTAGAGGTGTGCCGCGCATGGGCGGAGCATCGACGTGTCCTCGTAGAGGCGATCGGCGGCGGTGACCTCTCGCGCCCGGCGCTGGTTCAGGCCATGCTTCGGGGCGAGACGGAATGGGATGCCGTCGCCTCCTTCTGCGAAGCAGTTATGCTGGTGAAGGAAGCGGCGGCGCGCGAGAGGCAACGACGAGCCTCTCGCCCCGGACTAAGACCCAGGCGAAGACGTCGAGAGTCGCAAGACGACTACCGGCCACCGTAGGCGCGGTTCTGCGGATGGCGAGCTATGGGTAGCTCGCCGCCCGGCTAGGACCAGGACCGCGTAGACGGCGCGTTTTGTTCCACGCGCGCCTCAAAGAGAAGGAGTCAGCACAGGAAGGGGCCCAACAGGGCCAACGCCTGCCGGGGTTGCGGAATGTTTATAATAGTTACCGTGACCTCGGAACATAAAGGGCAATCGAAGGAACATGAGTGGGTTTTAGTCAGTAAGAGTCTGACACGCCCTCCCGTCGCACCCAGGACGGGAGCAGTCATTGGATGATTTCCCACTCACCAAAAAAAAAAAAAAAATGGTGAAAGAATTTTTTAAATCGGTCCAGTAGTTTTTGAGCCTATTCATTACAATCAAACAAACAAACATACAAAGTTTTCCTCTTTATAATATTAGTGTAAAAGTGTAGATAGATAGGTTAAGTTGGTTTTATGCTTGTTTTTATGTTTAGAGGAGGTAATCTCTGAAAGTCTTGGTGCGAATTGGAAAATTCTTTTTGTGTTAGATAGCCTATTTAAGAAGCAGTAACCAAAAAGGCGGAAGAAGTCGCGGGGCAACTGGTTATTTTTACCCAACTACGGCAAAGCCAAAGGAGGGTTATGTTTTTTATAAAAATATGATTGGAAGAGTTTTTCATTGACCATTCGGATTCATAACCTCCTCCTTTCTGAAGAAGTTAAGAAAATGAAGTCAATTGTTAAACAGTTTCTTTTTTGAAGGCCGTACAAGAAACGTGATTTTTTCGTTATTTGCTCAATCTTTATATTGTACGCTTCTACGAAACCCTTCATACACAAGTCCGACTTACGCCTAACCGGGTTGATTTGAGTACACCACACAAATCATAATACAACGAACAGTCTTCAAATTGAGCAATATGAATGTCAAGCGTATTAACCAGACATCTGAACTTATCTATTAACGACTTTACACATCAAATAATAGGGTCTTGAATCGATTAACTGTTAACGATATGACAGATTGCAGTAAAGCTCTATATTTAGCTGTCAATTGAAAGACAATTAAAGGAGAATGATTGTCGTTATGTCGTGTTTATTATACTACAGTTTTTTTATAGATGTGAAATCATCAAATAACAATTTTTTTTTTCGCCCTGGGCGGGGCGGGACGATGTCAGACTTTTACTGACTAAAATCCACCCTTGCTCCTTTGGTTGCCCTTTATGTTCCGTGGCCTCGGTAACTATTGGAACAATTCCGCAACCTTGGCTATTGCAGTTATATTGAAGTGTTATTTTAAACCTCCGAGGCAAAAAGAGGGGTGTTATAAGTTTGATCGCCATGTGTGTGCGTCTGTCCGTATCGCGTAAACGGGTGAACTGATATGGATGCGGTTATTGTATTTAAAAGTAGGTAGATTATGTAGTGATGGTTAGATATGTTTTATTAAAATAGGTTTAGTCGTTTCAAAGTTATCAAATCTTTTGTTAGCGGCAGTTGCGATTTTAATAATTTTGGGGTTGATTATTTATTTTAATTTTGTCTTACACCTGTGTTTGTAGTAGAGCATGTTGACAATGTTTTTCTTTTTCTGCCTTTTTACATAATTTTCGATAGTTTAAAACTAGATCCAGATCTAGTAATTCTGTGTATGAAATAAATAGGCGGCACAGTCAACGCAGTGGCTGAGCCATTGGCTGTGTGCTGCCTGTTCGATTCCCGTACGTATAAAATAAAATTATGGCTTATAGTGTAAGTAAGTTTATAAACGTACCTACCATACTGTATAAATTTCCCTTGTATCTATTAAAAGTAAAAAAAGAATAAGCCACATTTTTTTAACAAATAAGCCTACTCTTAAGTCCACAACTCTTTAAGCTTACACTTCTTCAAACCTGCACCGACACCATCTAAAAACATTATTGCAAACGGCTAACTACACCATTCTATAAACGGTATAAACACATGCAAAAAGAGCCATAAATCACTATCAAAGACGTCTAATAGTTGTAGACGGGCGTTTAAAAGTTGCGCAACAGTTGATGTAAAACAACGAGAACACGTTGGCTCGAACATGGCAGAATATGGTAAAACAAGTTTATGCATCAGTTCAAAGACACCTGATCACACAAAATCGCGTGACTCCGTACCTAAAGATATCAGTAAGTCAGTTGTGGTATAAGTTGTAAGAGGTATGAGGGATTAAAAAGATTTTTGGATGTAAAACTTATTAATATGTAAATTATTTTTAAATAAGATGCAATCAAGATTTGTGTCGTTGATTTTTTTTAATGAACTATAAAAAATAAACAAATAAAACATGACCTATTTTATGCAGTTGGTGGTAATGGCTTTATTGAAGAATCTTAAGATGTTTAAAGACATAAATATATCTTATTGTAATTTACACCAGTATTCGCAAAATTATAAATCTAAATAAAAAATCTAAGAAACTCCTTAATCAGCACACGCATTTATTGGCACAAAATAAGTAATTTGAAATAAGTTCATGTTCAATAATTCATTTTGAATATAAACTTTTGATTAAAATCCAACGCCTGCCAGATTTAAAAGCAAATCAACGGCGCAATGCAATTAACATAGACTTTTTAAAAAGGACCCTAATAGATATTTAGACAGAAATAAAAAAAATATAATTAAATAACGAACTCCTTTAAATTGGGCCACAACCAACGACGCCCGTGATGCGCACTCATTAAATACAGAAAGAGGCAATTCCGACATCCGATGTTCGCAATTTTGGATGCCCAAGTAATTCAAGACTACCTTAATATCTACACTATGCTTTTACTTGTTTATACCTAAGGTTTTTGTCCCACCGTTGATATAAAAGCGCTTAATTATCAATAACGATTTTGGATAGAACTAAAAGGATTTAGATTGGTGTTATAAGAATAATATTATTTGCAAAGTGGACATTTTGCTACATACATAGGTTTCAATAATTAGATGTTTTGCTACAAAGTTGATTTCTATTTAGGGTTAACTTCATCAAACCTTTATACTAAGTACAAATACCTAAAAATAGCGAGATGTGAATTTCATTCCATGAATAATAACTTACACTAGGCATAATATTTTGCGACGACCGTTGTACAGTCTCCTTAGGAATGTGGGCACTAGACTGTTTCACAGTGGTCTTTTTAGAGGAAACGAAGCCCTTTATATGTGATGGTGATCACCAGGTTGGTTTAAGTATCGTAAAAAAACCCACACTTCTGGACTTAGTGTGGATAAATCCAGGGAGTCTGGGTGCCTTTTGAAGGTTTCCCTTCAACAACATAAAAAGGGAACATATATTGGTAAAATTGGCTCTTAGACATATCCGTACTGATATTATAAATGCGTAAGTAACTCTGTCTGTCTGTCTTTTCTTCACGCCTAAACCACTGAACCGATTTGAATGAAATTTGGTACGGATATAGTCTGGGACCCGAGATAGGACATAGGATAGTTTTCATCCCTGAAATCGCCCGGGAACAGAAACTATTACTCCACGCGGACGAAGTCACGGGCAAAAGCTAGTTACTAATAAGACGTTTAGGGTACTTGAACCTATTGATTCTAAAGTACTGATCGTAAAGCATCGCACCACCAAAATTATCAATCGTTTGAATGCGTTCCGTGATAATGAGATGACTAAAATGATGACTGTAATTTAGTATTCCTAATGACGGAGTTGTGCGTTTCAATTCATAATGGCAGAGCATTGAGCCAAATTGGTGCTCGAGCGTCAAAACAGCTGTAGTGTTTTTTTTTTATCTTTGTATGTTCGTTTAAAAGTTTTTTCGTGTTTTGCATTGTTGGCAATTAGTTTTTTGTTTATTTGTGCGACTCATTTGTGTGGTGTAGACGGGAAGTTATGTTTTACTTTACATCAGTTTCTGTAACAGTTTGTTGGAAACCGATCCAGTGACAAATGCTTGCACTGTCTGGACAGGTCCACTCAAATCTGTGTCCTTCACAAGAGAGTGAGTTCAAGAGAGTGTTTCAGACATTAGCCTTCATGGTTCTCGCACATTTTTGACCAATACGATTGTATGGACTTTAAAAGAGACTTTGACCTCTGAGTTTGTTTCGGATGTTTCTTCTCAGAGCAGTCCAGCTACAAAGCACCGGCCCATCGTTCGCTTAAAATAAATAAAAAAATAACAAAATATTGACGTGTAAAGGTGTTATATATAACCTATTTACAAAATAAATATGATTTTTTATGATTTTAGTGGCATGCTCGTTGTACAAGGCTTAAAGCCCGGCTTGTGTAACCTTGTATTAATAGGATTAAAAATAATATAAAAATATATATTATTGAAATGTTTTTTTTAGTGGCTTGCTGGGTGTGAGCAGATGTTTATTTTATAGCAATGTGCAATGTATTTACAAAACATGGATAAATAATAAAACAACAGACTTTGCTGTACAGCTAGTTAATTTATTTTTTAACTACTTAATTTATTTTTTAACAACTTAATTTATTTTTTGACTACTTAATTTATTTTTTAACTACCTACTTAATTTATTTTTTATCAAAATTAAAGACGACTTTTCTCCAAGCCAGATTTCATCAGAATAGGTTCAATGCTTTAGGCCTACATTTCTTTCATTAATTCATTTTTAGTTAAAAAAAATACGTGTTGCATAGTAATAAAAAAACTATACATACATATTTGCAGATTTTATGATAAGTCATAAAATCCATACTTTTAATTATCACACTAACAAATAAACCAATAAACCACCAAAGACATAAAAACGAAACTTTAACCGAAGAAAAATAAAAAAATCGCACACATGTTGCGATTTTGCAACAAAAAGTCGCCCGTGTGATTGCGACGGAGCTTTAACTGCCGAGGCATTACCGCTTCTTTACAAGCGCTCAAACGTGCTTTGATTCCGATTTATCGTTTCTTGTAATCGGGTATTGAGACAAAGCGACGTGGGCAGTCTTAAACGCGCACAATTTGAACAATTTATTATTTTACTAAATTTAGCCCGTGATTTCGGTTATCGCGGATGCATTTGAAGTCGAAGTAAAAGTCAGATAAAGTATTCTGATCCTTCTTGGGGTTAAAATTTACGGATCCATATCATAGCGACAGACTTTATAAAAATCGGTCCAGTCGTTGAACAGTGAAAACGGTAATAGACACATAGATATGTCTACATTTTTATATTAGTATTGAATTTTGTAAAAGTCTGGTTTTGTCTTGCTTGCAATTTTATTTTGATGTTGCTGCTGGTATGTAGAGTTTAAATATTGTTTTAATGCGGGGCAATATTTCACGTTGTTTTTATAAGTATATTCATGTTAATAAATTACCCTATAATTATAATAAACTAGCCTTCCCCGGCGGTTTCGCCTGCATCTTCGGCTATCAGAAATCTAGTACCAGTAATTTCTAAGATTAACTAACAAACAAACTCTTCACTTATTAATATTAGTATAGATAAATATAGGTAATTGGCAAAAATAACCACAACTGGTACACAACAAGTCATTATTTATGTCTAAACGTACACTTTATGATGTGCCAAGGTCTCATTATTGTGATATTTGTTGCATTGCACTTGCCTGATATACGAGGCGTGTGTATCTGCTATTTTAATTTGCATTTCAAACCACCACACTCTATACAAATAATAGGGATGTTGACTACATCAAAAGAATGACATTCTGTTTAGTCCGTCTGTTAGACAGTCCAAAAATACTGGACACATATTTTTTGCTTGATCAAATTAATAACATAATACAAAGATAAAGAGCATTAAAGTTCCGGAGAGGGGGCTTGTGACGTCACTTCTTAGTAAAAATTATACAAAGGCGTGACGTTTCACGAAACTTCAATGCACTGTATTGTCGTCATTTTCTGTTTACGAGAAAAAAAGAAAAAATACGTGTCCCAAATTTTTTGATTATCTAACTGACAGACTAGTTACTTTTTTTGTCGTCTCGCTTATTGTGAACAGTCTGAATGAAAACCAATTATTTAAAAAGTATGTGTAAAGTTTCTTGCCTAAGATGAATACTTCTCCATAAGAAACTAGCTTTTGGAATACATTCAATGAGAATTACAATTCTTTAAAAATTTTTTTCGATGTGCCTTTTAAAACGGAAATAAGATATATAATAAGATATGAAAATAAGACAATTCGATAATGACTTTAACTTTGTTAAAGACGATTTGAAATAGGTACTTGTAAATCTCTCAAAAACACTTTTTTACTTATAGCATCATTGCTCAAAAAGTAAAAATTTGATAAGTGCCTAGAATAAAGCTTTATAGAGATCACATGATTTGACTAATACAATTGTTTTGACTACAAATGACACTTTGACTTTTGGATTTGCTTCGGATGTTTCTTGTCAGAGTGGTCGCTTCATTACCCACAGTGTCCATCGTTCGTTTGAAATAGCGATGAAACAATAATGGCGTCCAATCATATCATATTTAAAACAAAAACCAAACTATCAAAATTGATTATATTTTATCTTCACCCAGACCAAAACAGGTACAATATCCACAAGAACTTTAATTCAACCTCGCCACACATGTCAGTAATTCTCAGCTTTCCAATATAATCCAGCGGGCCAGACGTTTGGCATGAAGTGGAGGCATGTGGCGGTCCACAGACGTATGCCAATGGAATTCCCAACGTGATTCAAAGTTGGAATGAATGATATATTGGAATGCATTACGCGTAATGTTGTCCAGATATGGAGACTTCAGTGAAAATCTGATCAACTCAATAGTATATTCTTGGTAAGTTCAGCCATTGAAATTGGCAATAAAAGATAAACATCATGTGTAATCATGGTGGTGATTTTGGAGTGATGTTTTTACTGTTCAGCCATTGGAATTGCTTTGTAAATAACCATATCTAATTTATACTTTTGAGTCCAGTCGTCACATCTCTCTCAAAACATTCAATAATTACACTTTAAAATTTCCTCATATTTTACACTAAATGCACTATCATCACGAAATTCCAGATATTTCTGTCACATCTAAATCTATGCTCCAGACAGGTAATCTAAATTCTGGGTGGACTAAAGAATGTCAATCTGACTGAATCTGACCTATCGGCTTGGAGAGTCGCCAGCATACCTGATTGATAGGCTTAAATTTTATTGAGGAAGTATCATTAAACGGGCATAGTGGGTGTTTTCGGCCGCTGAGATTCGGCCGTTCCGGTCGAAACAGTAATTTAATTCATCATTTCGCAAAATTTTCTGTCCAGTTATGTTGGGGTCGCCTTTTTCATATTCTTAATTATTATTATATTAGCTTTTGCCCGCGGCTTCGCTCGCGTTAAAAAGAGACAAAAAGTAGCCTATGTTACTCTCCATCCCTTCAACTATCTCCACTTAAAAAATCACGTCAATTCGTCGCTCCGTTTTGCCGTGAAAGAAAGACAAACATACAGACAGACACACTTTCCCATTTATAATATTAGCATGGATTTGAGATATGTTTTGGACGATACTTTATAAGCTATTTTTTACGGTCAAATTGAAAAATCTTTTAATTCTCAGCGTACAAAAATAATTAATTTATCTTGATTTTTTACTTTAATGAAAAGGATCCGTTCTGACCGCACAAATTTATTTTAAAAGAAATATAGCCCAAACAACTTCTCAAAAATATTCCTGTTTCGACCGGACCGGCCGAATCTAACTAGCCGAAACCCTATGCCATTAAACGCACCGTTACTTTGATTGCCAAGTCTTGGACAAGCCAAGTGTTCGATTGTTATTCTCGCACTATTGTGTTTATTGTCAAATGATGGCTTTAAAACATGAGCCGGCACACATGATGGTAATATCGAAACGTAAGCGCTGTTATGATATTTGTCTAATGTTTTGCAGAAAGATGTGGTTAAATATAGATTTATTTTCGGTGGATCCCACTTCTGGTTTTTTTTTTTAGGTATTAACTATGGGTCTCGTTTTCTAATTCCATTGAGTCCTTTGTTGTGTACTTTTTATGAGAAAAAAGAGGTTAAACACTAGCTCTTATCCGCGGCTTCGTCCGCGTAAATCTCGATACTTCCATCTCTGTTACCCCTTTCGAGTAGAAATTTTCAAAAATCCATTCATAGTGGTTACCTACTCTTTGCAAATAACACCCTGCAAATGTTATGTCTATAGGACTAGTGGTTTGGGCTCTGCAATGATAAATCAAGAGTCTACCAGTCAGTTTTTCATTTTATATTTACAAATGGGAATGGATGCGGATGATGGACATGGACACAGACACGTCACTTATACACGCATACCACTTCATGTTACTGCACGCCTAGTACTTTCGTGTAGCTAAGAAATTAAGTAACCTGAGAATAATTAAATAGATTGCGGAATAGAATAGATTGTCAAATGTATGGAGACGTCGAATTATTTAGCGAAAGCTTATGTCAACCCCATAAATTTGACAATCTATTCTAATCTACAATCTATTCTACAATGCCACTTGTCTATGGAGGTGGAAGCCAGAATCAATTATGGAGTCTACTAGAAAAGTATTGACAACCAATTAAAAAAATATTTTTGTTTTGGATAGCCCATTTATTAAGGTTATATTATATAAAGCCTATGTATAAACACGCTACAACATACAAGAGCAGTAACCAAAAATCCAATTTAACCGCGGGAACAGCTAGCCCTACATAACGACATAGGCTAGTTTTTAATCTGCGCCTTTATATATCCGCCAAAACCGACAATCAAGCAAAGACTTGAGAAAAAGCGCTTTTCTGCCAACAACTTGTTTAATAGGCTATTTATCTCGGCTTTAAGATGTAGCCGCTGTCGGGAAAGCCTCTTTATAGCCTCTTTTTAATTATTTAAAATCTGTGTTCGCCGAAAGTGCTTAATTAACACTTTATACTGTCATATTTTAAACTAGCTGTGCCCGCGACTTCGTTCGCGTGGATGTGGGAACACAACAATATAATTTTTAGTGCTAAGCGCTATTGGAGGATACCGATACAAAAAATATTTATTTATTCCAGTGCTTCCTTATAAATAATATTAACTGTGGAACCATCTGGAGCGTACACGAAAAGATTATTAGGGTTGTTTAAGCGTGAAAGAGTTCCAATGCGTTGTCGCAAACACACTGATTTGAAAAACAGTTTGATAGTTTTAATTATTTTAAATATTCTGTGTTTTAGTAATTGGTTGTTTTGTTTAGACTTTATAGTATAAATTATGTAGGGCCCTTATTATCTCGCCCCAAGTTCAAAATCTTTTAAAATCTCGGCTTTTCTCTACTAAAATATGCGTGTGTTATACACTAGCTGTCCTCTGCGGTGTCACCCGCATCTTTGGTTACTAGTCCGCTCTTCTAGGTCGTAGCGTGAAGTTATATAGCCTATAGCCTTCCTCAATAAATGGGCTATATAAACAAAAAAAAACAATACGATCCAGTGCTTCCTGGATTAGAGCAATCAAACAAATGAACTCTTCAGCTTTATATTATATTTATTTATTATATTATTTATTTTTATTTATTTATTTTGTTTTTTATTTTTAGTATAGGTATAAACCTTCCTCTAGACTGCATCAAAATCCTTTGTGTAGTTTTTAAGTATACTTACATAGACAGACAGTGGCCGAAAGCTACTTTGCTTTTATACTATGTGGGGATAAAAAAATAATATCAGCCTATAAATGTCCCATTGCTAGGCAAGTTTTTTGCTAGCAACAGGGCGTTGTGTCCTTTTGAATTTAACGCTTAATTAAAGCTATATTTGCTTAACACGGAATGAAACCTATATTTGCTTGACATTTAATTTTATCTTGGCAACTAGTTTGGATAAAATGTGAAAAAAGCAATATTATCTAGGTATAACATACATAATTATGTGCAAGACATGTGAATGTAAATTTAATAAAAACAAAAAAAAAAAACAACGAAAGGTCATAGAAATAAAATTCTAATAAAATGTAAAAATGACCCACTTTTTTCTTTTTAAATTGGTTTTAAATGTCGACTGGTTTACTGTTGTAACGCTATTTAATTTTTTTTTTTGTTTTTTTTTTGTAATAAACACGTCTAAGTCGCCATATTAAACACGTCTTCCTAATTTTAATAAAATATTAGGTACTTATCTCTATCAATATAATTTAAAAAAAAACTTTTATTCCGTGCATTCGTCAACTGTTTTTACAATATCAGTTTCCTAAACGAGTTGCTTAGATGTATTATTAGATTATAATTTTATAAGTACTATGGATTTTGATTCTGATTTAGATTTTTACATTACAAATCAATATGCAACACGCAGTGGTGTATCAGAATTTTTTTAATTATATTTTATCAATTATGTTAGTATATCAAGTGACAAGTCCGTCATAAAAATATGTAGAAGAACAATGTTACCAATAAAAAAAAACAAAGAAGATAACAATTGACAGAAATGAATCGCCAATCAGGTCAATCGGCAGTTCAGTCCCAAATAGATTTAATTAATTTAGACCGCCGTTAAAATACATGGCATAGCAGAAGGTGCGACACATCAAGAATTTGATGGCGATTTGAACGAGTACTAGAAGGTTCCATTTGAATACGATTTATTTAGTATTTAGAAAGGGTATTTATAATTTGATTGGCTGTTGCTAACTGTTCAATCGCGTAGATGTGCTTTGCGAAATGTATTATTTTTACCCATTAATTCGATTCTAATTCGATTCTAATCCATAAACTGAAATTGCAAAAAATGTTCCCCTTGCATTTTCCATGTTTTTTAAAACGCTTGCTTCTTAAATTACTTTGGCGTAGCTACAACTCTAAAATTACTGTCCTTTTAAAAATTTCCTGCCTAAATATTTTTTTTATATTTTAAAATATTTTTAAATATTAACTATTTCAATAAAGCGGGGAAATAATTTATAACGTGTCTCTCACTGTCAAAAAGCTGATGTTATAAAAGAGTGCTATTATTACTAGAGCTACTATTATTTTACAAAAACAATTGCATGCGAACGAATTCGCAGGTAACATCAAAACAAAAATAAACATACCTATAAAACAAAAAAATACCTAGAAACTTGAGTACCTGCAATACGTTATATCTGCACTTGACCCGAATCCACAATACATAGCCAGTAGCTTATGAAAACCGGTTTTACATGCAGACAATTTCATGTAGCTAAAAGTTCAGAATTTTTAGTCGACGCTCGCAAAACGAACGGAAAAAAGCACGTGAAAAAGCGTTTTTTTAACGTTTTTGCTAGTTGCAGAAAAAGCTGTGTTAATTGTGTTTAAAAATTTTATGTCGTGGCACGTTCCGTTATGGGTTTTAATTTTAACGTTGACCGCTAGTGACGAAACTAGACAATATGTGCGAAGTAGTTTCTGGGTTCGCAACGCGAATGCATGTAGTGATCTAGCGCTCGTGTCAACAATAATTAATTTTATGAGGCATTCGGTAAAATAATAAGGTATTGTTATTTTACATATTATTATATTATTATTTGAAATGATAATCTGATATCGAATAGCCTTCTTCAATATGTCCTTCGTTTTACCTAAAACGGTGTATTAGGCTCAAGAGTTAACTATTTCATAAATAATAGCGGTATAAGATCGATTTGAAAAGATCTTATAGCGTTATGTCGCCTTTTTATTTACATGCAAAAGTTACTTTACTTAATCCTTCGAACACACGTGATTTGAGACACAATAGAAAGACAATAGCAGCCCGACAGCCGGCTGTCGGTTGGTCGTTGAAAGGTTAAGTTACTTTATTTTTGGGACAATCCAGCCACACAAGTCCCAACCACTATAAATCCTGAAAGCCAGAATCAAGTGGCATCTACGAAAAAAGCGTCTAGAGATTAAGCTCGACATATTAGAATACTAGCTTCTGCCCGCGGCTTCGCTCGCGTTAGAAAGAGACAAAAAGTAGCCTATGTTACTCCCCATCCCTTCAACTGCGTTAGAAAGAGACAAAAAGTAGCCTATGTTACTCCCCATCCCTTCAACTATCTCCACTTAAAAAATCACGTCAATCCGTCGCTCCGTTTTGCCGTGAAAGAAAGATAAACAGACAGACAGACAGACAGACACACTTTCCCATTTATAATATTAGTATGGAAGTATGGATATACCAAAAAAACACACGTATAACATAAAAACTACGAATATCTAAATTGAAAGTGAAGTCTCATTACTAAAGAAAGGGTAAAAAGAGGTGAAAATAACTGCGGTGGTAATATGTGGTGTTCACGTTGTTCCAGACAAGGTCAAGTTGACGGACTAAAAGATAGGATGTGGGACAAAGAAGGAGCGGGCAGCGGGATTTATTTATTTTATTTTATATCTTAGGATAAATCACACACGGCCATCTGATCTTAATCTAAGCAGAGCGTGTGATATGGTAACCAGACAACTGATAAACGTACTTAAATCCATACTCGTAACTCTGTCTGTCTGTCTCTTCTTCACGCCTAAACCACTGAACCGATTTGAATGAAATTTGGTACAGATATGGTCTGGGACCCGAGAAAGGACATAGGATAGTTTTCATCCCGGAAATCGTCCGGAAACGGGAACTATTCCACGCGGACGAAGTCGCGGGGAAAAGCTAGTCAATCATAAAAATATTACTACATACTAAAAACTAAATCGCTTTCCGCTGTCTCTCTGTCCCAATGTATGCTTAGATTTTTAAAACTACGCAACGGATTTTGATGCGGTTTTTTTAGTGGATAGAGTAATTTAATTAAAAGGTTCATAAGTATGCTATAGTCCAGTCATTTTAGGTTTTATCTGCGGAAAAATTCCTAGTGAGGTGAATTTTTGGATACATTGAAGATGTGAAAAGTACGTAGAAGATTTTATTAACAACACAATTGCAAACATGAATAAACTGCAGTAGGTATTACGCCTTGGTAAACGCCGTACGGTACACAATACCGTATGTGAGTGCATTCTAGTCTCTACTTCAAAAACGGTTAATTCTACAGAAAAATGCAAGAGACACTATTTGAAGACAATTTCACGACAAACAATTTTGTAATGACTTTTATTGACCTTCGAGCAATGGATAGCGAGATATTTGCGAAAAACTGATTTTCGTGACCTTTTGACCTTTATAACTTTTTTAGCCGGCACGATATCAATGTCGATTTTTCACATCTTCATTATAATGCCATAATAAAGGTGTATACAAAAATTCAGCTCACTAGGAATTTTTCCGCAGATTGGGGTTTAAAATAGCTAAAATGACTGGACTAGCTAGCTGAAAATAAGAAAGAAACCCCGCCTATACGTCAGTCCCTGTCTTTATCTTACTACTTAGCGATTTAGACTTGTCTCTTATACAATATTAATGTATTATACATACAAATTGTAAGCAAATTAAGACTTATTCTATTCGAAACCTGCTGCTTAAATAACTCTATTTATTGATGAAATTGCATTAAAATCCTCTTCGTAACGGAAAACATTAATTAGTTTTATTGTGATTTCCAATACAATTGAGTCGTTCTCCAAAATTTTTAGACTTGACTGTTGGGTCTGGCTCTCAGGAGTTGCAGTGTTTTGAATTATGGTATGGTGGGTTACACAACAAGCTATACAAAACCAGTGTAAGCTGACTTCTGATTATACGAAAAACATACACAATGCGAAGTCATCTAAAATTGGTTTTGTATAGCTTGATGTGTTGCCGTGTTTACCAAGATTGTCCGTAACCGTGCAAGTTTCATACAGATTGAATGATACTTCGTTGTTTTTCATGTCCTAGCGATTAACGATGTTTCGTAGAGGAACAAAACGCATGTATTGAGTGGCAAGTTACATTTAATTTACTGCACTTTTTTGCGAATTGGGGGTGTCGTGATAAGACGCCCGCCTCTCGTTCAAGAGGTTGTGGGTTCGAATCCGGGCAAGTACCAATGTGACTTTTTCAATTCATATACTACTTTCTAAAGTTTATCTTGGACATCACCGACACCCCGTGCCTCGGAAAGCACGTAAAGCCGTTGGTCCCGGTTGTCATACGTAGAACTTTGACAATCGTTACGGGTAAGCCAGAAAGTCTGACCAGTGTAACCAACAGGTATCGTGTCGCCCAGTTACTGGGTTGTGGAGGTCTGATAGGCCGTCGCTTCACGTAAAACACTGGTATCCAGCTGAATCCGGTTAGGGTGGAAGCCGACCTCAACATAGTTGGGAAAAAGGCTAGGTAGATGATGACTTTTTTGCGAATTGGCGGTGCTGTATTTAGCATCTAGGGCTTAAGTAAGAATTTGGCGGAATTAAAGCTTATACATTTTTGACGCATCCGCGCCAACCGACATTCGAAGTCGCGGGAAAAAGACAGCTACACACTGTGTACAAAATAATAACCCCGACTGTATCTCGGAATATCGAAGTTTAGTACTGTGTTCATAAGTTCATAACTACGATTTCCCTTTAAAACTTCTGCCATATAAGTATTTTACGAGTAGGGATGGACGGAGCTTTCAAATATCCGAAATGAAATAATATCCGTAAACGTAACCAAACCCGATATGAAAAATTCCGATAAATTTGGATGGCGTCTCAACAAAATTTAGTCATACCATTATACGCATGACTCAATTTTGTTTTTAATATGCCACGCGCGATTTTGCATTTTATATTATTCATTGTTGCTTGGTCTTTCTTTACCCAAGATTTAATAATATACTTCAATATCTAACATGTATACCCGGAACTATCCGAAACTAACGGATAATCCTACTAATATTATAAATGTAAAAGTTTGTGTCTGTGTGGGTGTGAGTGTGTGTGAATGTTTGTTACTCTTTTACATCAAAACTACAAAACCGATTTAATACAAAATTTTGTACAGAAATAGTCCATGGCCTACTATTATATAAAAATCCCACGGGAACGGGAACTACATGGGACAGCTAATCCGATATAATTTCATAATCTTTACCGTATCCGAAACCGATTTAACATTCTTCCTAATATATCCGTATTCGTATACAGATCCGAAATTTCATATCCGTAACATCCCTGTTTACGAGCAACGAGTGTTAAGTTCACCAAAGAAGGAACAATTTGATATTAAACAAAAATCATTATTGTAAATTGTTGTGGTTCTGTCCGTGTGGCCAGACAATGGGGTTTTTGGCCATGACCACCACTACCAGAATAGAGGTGTTTTTTTATATTACATTGTGGGGAGAGTTTAGAACGAAATTTTTTGGTTTTGGAACGAAAATAAACTTTATGTGGCTTTTCAAAAACGATTGCTGTTTTGGTCAGTGATTATTCAGTCAAACAATACACTCAAATTGAGGAATCTTAGTTAAGTGGGTTAATTTTTTTTTCACGTTTTATAATAACGTATCTATCTATAGTAATATTATAAAGCTGAAGAGGCTTGTTTGTTTGTTTGAACGCGCTAACCTCAGAAACTCCTGGTAAGATTAGAAAAAATGTGATGCGGAATGTTTACAATAGTTACCGTGACCCTGGAACATAAAGGGCAATCGAAGGAACATGAATGGGTTTTAGTAAGTAAGAGTCTGACACGCCCTCCCGCCGCACCCAGGACGGGAGCAGTCATTAGATGATTTCCCACTCACCAAAAAAAAAAAAATTAGAAAAAATGTTTTTGTGTCGCACAGCCCATTTATCGAGGAAGACTAATGGGCTATATAACATCACGCTACGACCTACTACTACTGGAGCAGAAAAGTAACCAACAGGTGATACCGCGAGGGTCCGCTAGTGTCTTATAAATTATTGCCCTTGCCTATAAATTTCAAAGAGTTTTCACATTTTAGCACTTATTTTTTGAGCACCGAGCATTGAGCACCAAATTTAAACGTTATTTTTATTGCTAAATATTGGTACCCATAAAGAGGTGCTGAAATGGGAATACAGCAATTTCGTTTTTAAAATTTCAGTCGGGATGATAAACATGCGAGTTACAATAATACCCCAAGAACCGACAAAGACTATAATTTAAAGAAACCAAGAAATCAGTTTTACGTTTACGAGAAAGTAGAAAGGGTTATGACGTATGTGGTACAATACACATACCTGTCAAGTGCGAGTCGGACTAACATATGGAGGTTCTGTTCTTATACACGCCCAAGTCCTCTCAAACCTGTGTTCTTCTCTTATCAAGAGAACATCTCAATCATTAAACCATATGAAGCTCAAAAGAGACTGTCTTTTGAGTTTGTTTCGGACAGTTCTTCTCGGTATAGTTGGCTAGGATCGCAATATTGTCATGTTCAAAGCGTTTCCCCTTTCGTCAATTTTCAAAATAAATGTATTTTATATTTTTAAAGGTTGGAAGAAATAACTCTTCACGGCATTCTTTTCAAAATTATCGACTTACTAGTTCCAGAAATAAAGATATGTACGTACAGACACGTGAGTGATATAAGCGAACCGTTTTACATTCGGACATACGGGACCCCAAAACTGATATTTTATGAGCCTGGCCTCAGTTCCAATTGGTTTTTGTGTTCCTGTAACCGCTTTAGTGAATATATTTTATTTTCTTTTTATTATTTTTTTGTAATACGAAAAAATAGAGGAGGGAAATATTGTTTGTCCAGATTAGATTTAGTGGAATACGTATGTCGAACGTAAAACGAATAGTAAGACAAAACAATGTAATTTACAATATTTTGTTATAAGTTAGGGTTGGAAAGGACATAAGAAGAAATATTTATTTGAGGCGTTAGTTTTTAAGTTAATAGAACTAAAAAGGGTACGTGGTTTTTCTAGACTCTTTTATTTAATGGGTCAGTTTTTGCAAGCTATATAGAACTAAATTTAAATTTTAATAAAAAACACAAGAACTTAAGATTAATTTTAACTTTGTACAAACACCAAAACGCTAAGCTAGCAGCTGTGAAATTTATTTAACAGATTTACAACTTTATCGCTAAAGCATTAGGTTCAAGACTTATTGTGAACATGTGACAGTTTTGGGTAGCTTAAAATGCTGTAGCGTTAAAGAGAATTAAAAAATGGCGGCTTATTTAGCCACTATACTGCAGTAAAAATAGCGGCAAAATAAAGTATTTTTTTTAAACCAACATTTATTCATCTTTCTAATCATAAACCTATCTTCAACCCAAACAATACGTGCTCCAAAAATATCCATTTTTTAAGCACTCAACATCCCAATACCTTTCAAAACTCGACAAAAAAAACTTTCAACAAAGGGGGAGAGAGAATAAAAAGAAAAAAAAACGCGGACACACGATACGAGAGCCGACGTCGGCGGACCGCGGCAAAAAACGTAAAAGACGAATTTTCGGCTCTTAACGACTTCAGAAAAACCGAAAAAAGTCAACAATGCTAAACTGTGACGACGGCTAAGGAATTAAAATAAGATGGCTGTGTAAGCTTCTGCGAAATGTGACTGTGGTTTAGATAGGCGAGTCGACGAAATTTGGATGACGTATTTAATATCTACCAAGAAGTTTATAAGAAGAAAAAAATCCAAGAAGTTAAAGGTGGCCATTGACGGTCATTTTTCGCGTCAGTCTAGTCGTAAAACGGCTCCAAATAGTTTAGGCCAATGATGTTATAGGTATAGGTAAAAAAGTGTAGATAGGTTATATGCAGTCAAAAAGTGGCACATTAAAAGTTTGCCAATTGACAAACATGATACTGAGTGTCGCGCTGATATTTGACGTTTATCTCTTTTTCACTCGCACTACGTCAATCATGTCATCCTTCTTTGACGTGTAATGTATGTGTGAGTTAGTGTGCCGTTTTTGAAGATAGAATTTAGTTTGGGTAACCTATCTACACTTTTTTACCTATAACATCATTGGTTTAGGCGGCCAACCAACTCTGGCATGGCGATTTGACAATTACGATCAAATGTTGAACGTACGTCAGTTTAACTGATGCGTCAAAATGACCGTCAATGCCCACCTTAAGAAGTTTAAAGTTTTATTTAAGAGTTAATATTCAATGACATTATAAATAAAAAGGTGTAGATAGGTCACCTAAACGAAATTCTATCTTCAAAAACGGCACACTACGCACACATACGTAACTGAATATTGCAATGGCACACTAAAGTACGATTACATATAAAAGTAGGATGGCATAATTGAAGTTACGCTGTCATCGCGATACTCAGTATCATTTTGGTCAAATAGCTACATTTTAAATTGCCTCTTTTGACTGCCTATAATCTATGTACACCTTTTTACTTTTAATATCAATGTTAATAGGTATTATTCTTGCACATAAGCATATTCTCCGTTACAAATCTCATTAGAGCATTTTGGTTTTCTGGTAGAAAACTCAATTCTGAGTTAAGCTCGCTATTGTACAACCGACAAAATGGAGTCATGACCCATTTCGACGACAAATCGTTTGAAGCTGTCAAAATAATAAGACTAGGCGTGTGACATTTTTAATACATTGTTGAATATAAAGTTTGTGTGAGTGAAGACCTTTAGAGTTCGCATTACAAGTCATTTGTTGTGTTCTGATTTAATATAATAATATGGACTTTCTTTAAAGAAGAACTTAATTATATGTGTCTTTCTGTATGCTGAACAAATATATAGGAACGTAAACTTTTCAGTACTTACACATTTACAGGTTTTTGAATATTTTGCGAACTTGTTGCTTACCTGTGAATAAGAAAGAAAAGATTACATATTTCATACAAAAAACTATCAACACAGTATAACATATAGCTCGCCATTTAAACGTAACCAAGAAATGTATACGCAAAAGCGAACAATAACATTTATTATTCTTTAAAAGTGAGTATAGCTTTAATGGTGTTTTTATTATTATGTCTATAGTAAAGGTTACCACAGGATATTACATAAGTCACCAAACTTATACAACGAAACAGAAATTGTAACTCAATTCCAAAAAAATCGCGACCCTACAGGAAAAACCAGACTGTCATTTGTTATTTTTCCGAACTTATCACACAAAAACTTGCCACGACTTGACAAGTCAGCAAATTACAGACAGACCAACTTATCTGTGAAATGGCTAAAATTGGAACTACGGCTGACATGACATTACTGTCATGCATTTGACTTCATTTGAGTGTTCTCTGTCTCTTTCTCTTTGCAACGCTGAATCCACTGACTCGCCCTCCTTCAGTTCACAGATAACTTGGTCTGTCTGTACTCCAAATTCTATTTCCAAACCGAGCTCTCTTATGATCGCAGGAATAGTTATAATAGTTACCGTGGCCCCGGAACATGAGTGAGTTTTAGTCAGTAAAAGTCTGACACACCCTCCCGCCGCACCCAGGATGGGAGAAATGGGGTCATTTTATGATTTCAAACTCACCAAAAAAAATACCATTCCCCAACAAAATTCTCCCAGAAATATTTCACCAGATATGTGCAATCTTTTTGGCAGTTCTCCCCCACTTGTCCTTAATGACCCAAGACGCGTTTCACGGTTGTTTGACCCAGCTAAGTTTGTTACCAAAACTTTTCTACTTACATCATGGCTTAATTTATCTGTTGGCCATCCCATGAGACAATCTTGGAAAGTAATTTGAACTCTACACGTGTTGGGGTATAGTTGAAATTTGTTTGAGAGGTCATATTTATGCAGAAAATTATTATGTTCATCGATACGGAATGTGTTATTAAATAATGGACTGGTAATATTGTAATTGATTTGAGGTGCGATGTTACGGTTTATTTTGGATGTCCTTTTATTAATATCTCTATTATAAACTCGAATCACAAGCTATGTAAATCATCAAATGTCCTTAGGACTATTCTAAGATTCTATAAAATGCCAATGCCAATAAAATGATACATTCATCTTCATGGTCGGTTGTTTTCCAGGACTATTTAAGTTTCATTACACGGCGTTTGTCTGGTGGAACCTATTGTTAATTCTGGCTTTCAATGAGAATAATGGTTGCAATAAAAATATAATAAATCTAAACTCCAAAAAGGCAAGACAAAAGTCGATGCAGAGACTTCACGATGCAATACGTTATGGCTTGAGACAAGAGACTATACGAGATGGGATATACGAGTACTCAAATTATAATTTATTAGCAAGTTCTGATGTCTCCCCCGCCTAGGGGAGACAATAAGATTTAAAAAATCCTGATGGCTCCCCTCGGGGAGACATCAGGGGGGACACGAGACCGAAGCCAAATCTAGATATTAGCGCCCTTGTCTATACTTACATTATAAAGAGGAAAGATTTGATTGTCTGTTTGTTTGCATTAAATGGGCTCCGTAACTATTAAATCAATTTTAAAAATTCTTTCACCAATATAAAGCAACGTAATCAGCGAGTAACATAAGCTTATATATCACGCTATGACCAATAGGAGCCAAACATCAAAGAAAAATGTGGCATAAACGGGAAAAATAACCTATAGGCATATCCAAATCAAAAATATAACATTATACGCCTGAAACATCTAGTCTTATCTACAATATGTCATGTAACTCAATTACTTATTACCTAAAACATAAAAGTCTTTCTCAACGTAAAAATATATCTACGACAAGTCCACTCTTCCATAGACTACAAGCCTCCTGCTAATTTTATTACATTTCAAACGCTACATCAAACACAATCACGTATCGATTTGCGAGCCAGCACAATCGAGAACACTCGGAAAAAATCGATTCAACGAACGAGTACCGACTAATTGCAGACGGACGAATTAATCGAATTATGATCGGAGTGCGATGACAGAACAGAGAGAGGTTCGGAGTGTACGCGATATATTTTTGTTTTTGGTGTTTAGACCGAGAAAAATGAAAGTAGCTTTTTTTCTTATGGATGGGAAATCATCAAATGACCCAGGGCGGGAGAGTCAGGGTGCGGCGGGAGGGAGTGTCAAACTTTTACTGACTAAACCCCACTCATGTTCCTTCGGTTGTCCTTTATGTTGCGGGGCAGCAGTAACTATTAGAAATATTCCGCTACCCCGGCAATAAAAGTAACTTCATAAGTACTAAGTAATTACTAAGTAGTACTAACAGTAGTTTCTAAGTTGTAACTTGTGAGCTTATACTAACCAAAAGGACTTTATCAGATTTTTTTTTTATTATTTCTTTATTTATGTCCCTTGGCTTATTAGTTTAGTCTAGTGATTAGGGACCCTGACTGCGAAGCCGGAGGTTCTGATTTCGGTTCCTACCCATGATAAAAAATATTGTTTGTTCTGTGCCTGGGTATAAAATTCTTTATAGTATGTATCATTACATGATATAAAACCAAGCCGGATTTGATACGTGTTTCTTTAATTTTTATTTTCTTTTAACTATCAAAACATGACACACAAATGAGTGTTTAATACATTCATGTATAAGCACAGAAAAGTCGGGATTTTCAAAGACTTGTTAAACTTCAAGGATATGTTAATTAATTCTAACTCCATCAAGCCATAGAAAAAAAAAGATAAAACAACAGAAAATCGTAGAACAAATGGGAAAAAAACCCAATAGTTTTACCGTGGCACTGTTTAGTAGAACTATTGGAAACAAACCGACCAAATGAGTGGTGGTTAGACCCTAGAGACGCGAACCTACGTACCACAAGTACCGTCATTAAAATAAAACACTCCCTCCTGGGAGGGAAGCTTGTTTATAAACAGCTGTTACCGATACACTGATGTTATTAAAACATCGTTTGTTCAGCACGATGAATATGTATGTATAAAGTTGAAACCTATTTTATTCAACTACCTCACACTCTCTTACGCTTTGCAGAATCAGAATCAGAATCATTATTTATTTGTCAAACATAGGTTATTAAAACAAACAAACAAAACAAACATAGGGTTTTTATAGGTTATAAGATCTTATGGTAAATAGTGTTAAGTGCTCTATGTTTTGTCAGCTAAGACATACAAAACAACCTTCCTTAATTTATAGTAATTTTTCCATATTGTCTTCTGTTAGCAACTAAATCATGAATTAATTATTCGAATGCACGTGATTCGAGACACAATAGAAAGATAATAGCAGATGCAGTCCGACAGCCGGCTGTCGCTTAGTCTTCAAAAGGTTAAAAAAACTAAATCCTTTTTTATACCTGGTGGAAAAGCAGAGGAGTCTCTCAGGCACTTACTGACTAAAACTACGTAGTAACTATTTAGTAATCTGTGCTAAAACTACCTCTGTGTTCCTTCTCCCACCTACGCCGAGGATCGCGGGAACTGATGCTACTTAACCAATAACTATATTATCTTTTAAGATCTCACACACGATATGGGAAAACTATGACCATTCATCATCATCAACTGGTCACCCACTACCACCCAGTACCATCACCGTTGATCTGTTTCACTTGTGGTTGGCGGAGCACATTTCATCCTTCTCTATCTTCCTGTCAACCGTCATGCTATCTCTTTCTTTTTTCATCCCTCTACTTTTGGCCTTTCTCTCCCTCTCCTTTCTATTATATATCTATCTATAATATACTTATTGTAAGCGTTAGAGGTACTCAATTGACGCAGCTGTTTGTACATATCAAAATTTACATATATAAATACAAAATGTTGTTCCGATATTCAAACTTTCTCAAAATTCTATGCAGGTGTTATTTAAACAGAAACGGCAGTGAATTTCAATTCAAACTTTACAAGAATTAAACCAGTACAAACAGACACGCTTAGCTTTGATTTTATTCAATCAAACAAAAAAACTAATTAACTATTACAGGAACAAACAGTTCTCCTGTTCCGAGTTGCGTTTCCCGCGAAAAGTTGCAGCGGCCATTTTAGACGCGTAAAAAAACATGGCGGGAGATTGTTAAGTTTGTAGTCCAACAGTTTATTCGTAAAAATAAACGGGATTTTTTACTAAGTCGTAATTATCAAGATTGCCACACAAGTCACATTTCTAAACAGATTACTGTTAATTAACTTCGGAATCGTCGGTAAATATTCTACCCACGTTTTTGCTCGTGCCTCTGCCCTTCTTTGGAACTCACGTTTACTCTGTACTGTACCATATTTTATCAGAATTGGATCAGTAGTTTAGTCGTGAAAATGTAACAGTTAGACAGACAAGTTAACTACCTACCTGCCTTGTCAGATTTAGAATATTAGTATAGATAGATCTATTCTAAGCTTTGTATGCTGACAGAAATGCTTTACATTACTAACGCGAATGTTTGTATGTATGGATTTATTTATGATTGGTTGTTTTTCACTCTTTCACAAAAACTATTGAATGGATTTTGATAAAACTTTACAGAAATAAAGCTACATCACAATAACATATAACCTATATAACATCACGCTATGACTCAAGGGAGCAGAGCAGTAACCAAAGACCTATCACGACGCGGGTGAAACAGCAAGGGAGTTATCAATAAGTGTGTAGTTCGGGCAATATCTGATTTCATTTCCATCCTACACTGCCCCTTAAAATATTTAACCGATACCGCTTCAAGATTACAAAGAAAGTAAATCTCGCCATTATTTTTTATTGACTGGGTAAAAAATACGGCAAAATTTCCAACACAATCTCAGCAAAAAAATCAGCAAAACTAATTGGAAGACAGACGAAACCTCTGTTTGAATTCCCGCCAAAACTTAGCATCGGCCATTTTGTCGCAAAAACATGGTGTCCTTCGTTTGGTTAGCAAAAGTTGAAAGAGAAAAAAACAATATTAAAAGGAATATCGTTTGACCCTTATCGGAGAAAGCGGTTCTTTGTCGTGATTCCCGTTTTGTACTTTTTGGGGTTCAGTATCTTAGAGCTTACGGGACCTTATTATTAAGACTGCTGCATGTATGTTTGTGACAAGGGTGTTTCTATTAAACAGTAGAAAATGGAAATGTTGTTTTCTGAGTGTTACAACAAAAAAAGTGAAAAATTAAAGCACACGTTATTTTGAGAACTATGAATTTAATTGGTATCTAAGAGGTGATAGGACCCTACTGTTAAGACTGCAGCATGTATGTATTTCATAGATGTGTTTCTTTTATACCGCAATAAGTTGACAATGTTGTTAAAAAAAGTAAAAAAATACTACGTTCAGTAGCAAAGGTTGCTTAACACTTTAGAGTATTAGCATTTTATTAAGCTATATTAAAGGAAATGGGGAATTGACATTAAAGCAAAATTAAATTCATAGTTCACTGGAGTACAGTAACAACACTTTGTATTATTTTATGTCTATAAGTAAAAGTAACAACAGTGATATTGGAACCTCGTTTCTGACTATACTGTACACGGAGTGTACAACTTGCAATTGACCAGTTTATTGAGCAATTCTTACCGACTATGTTATCTGGTGTGCGTTCGCGAAGTAACATCGCTATATATCATCTTTTTTGTAGTTATGTGTGTTTTGTTATCCATAAATGTTAGAATTTTATGTGTCTGTTTTAAATTCTTGTGTTTTATGTACAGTTGCGTTATATTTTTATTTATTTACATTTCTAGTTTACGAAGTATGCGGTTATATCTGCCGTATTTACACAAACTATAAACACCAGTGGCCGTGAAGATTTGTAGTTTCAGATAATATATATTATTACGTAAAAATGACAGATTCTACACTCATATTATTTTTATAAAAATAAAACCAGCCCTGCTAGCTATTACTATAACACTGCAGGGCGAGCTTTTTCTTCTCATTAACAGAAGGAACGAGAATTCATCACTACTCTTACTCAAGGTGGATTGGTGATTTTCGACATAACATTACACGATGTTTTCCTGCATCGGTGTCAATCTTATCCCAGATAGACAATTAAAGTCAAAATGAATTAAAATCTTCACATTTTATATTTTGTTCAATTACTTTTTGAAAAGTATGACTGACTGACTGCTTGAATTACGTATGTTATATATGCCTTGAAAATTTGCGTGTGGTATCCTTTTATACTGTGTATGGAAATTAAGAAAAGATTTTTTTTATAATCAACACCACATAGGGGATAACAGTTTGAAAAACAATAGCGGAAATCGCTGGCAACGATTGATCTGCAACGAAAACGCTACCAATACAAACTTATGTTCTATTCCCATCTAATCAAAATTGACCACGGCAATCGGCTGGCGATTGATAATCTTAACAAAAGGGGGTTCTCCGGACAAGATAGATTGAATGATCAAAGCAACAAATTGCCCATCTCCCGTGTATGGGCTATATTGAATACATTTTGCAAATTGCTCCGCGTAAGATCCTGGTCAAAGTGATTTTGTTCGCAGTTGGTTTTTTCACGGCGTTTCTTTTTAAGGGTAACTTGGGTTGGTTTTTGTACAGGTGTTTTATGGCTATTAACCTCTTGTTTGCCGTAATTAATAAAACAATTAAAATCTATTGTGTCTCGCGTAGATCTGCGCTACCGGCAGTCAAAGTGAGCTTACAGACCACGCATGCATAAGGGGTTAGCCCTTAATGCTTGAGGATTGATTCAAATTCGGGCAACTACGAATAATAATTAGATTTTTTTTAATCAAATGTAAGTTCCTAAGTAGGTTGTGGACGGCCACACACCTTGAGCCTAATGCTTGGGCAAAAAAGGTAAAAATCTATTATAGAAAACTAGCTAATGCCCGCGACATTGCGTGGATTAATAGCTCCCGTTCCTGGAGGATTTCCGGGATGAAAACTATCCTATGTCCTTTCTCGGGTCCCAGACTATATCTGTACCAAATTTCATTCAGGTTTAGGCGTGGAGAAGAGACAGACAGACAGAGTTACTTTCGCATTTATAATATTAGTATGGTAGTATGGATTGACAGATTGGAGTATGAATGGTGTTACATTATGTGAAGGTACTTATGATTTAGCAGCCTTTTACAAGAATCGCAATTCAGTACTATTTAAAAATGTACAAAGTTAAATGTCATCAATGAATTTAGATGTCAATAATAGTGAATATAAATGTCAATGTAACGAATTAAGATCAAATTAGAATTTAGATCGAGAAGAATATCAAGTTGTTACTGTTTTTATACAATAATGAAATCAAATGTAAAGAAACGACACAATTGCATTTTTTTTTTACAAATTAACAATACATTCACAAACAAAGAAAGAAAGCCATTTAATACTGTCAAACATATTACTTTCAGAGATAACTAACCAGTCGGGCATTATCTATAAATCCTTACAAACCGGGAATCCTTATAAATTGTGAGGATAATAGTACCCAAAGGAATCAACTTATCTTTAAGAACATTAGTCAACTCTTAGGGACTGTGGTCAAAGACTGGTTTGTAAAAACAAGAGAGATATCTCTTTATCTAAATCTATCTATACTTGAGTGGGAAATCATAAAATGACTGCTCCCTTTATGTTCCAGGGTCACGGTAACTATTATAAACATTCCGCAACATCTATCTATACTTGAGCCAAATTCCCAAATTCGATAAAGAATAGATGTAAACAAACCGTTGCTTGGTTTTTCGAAATAACGAGGTAATATGCATGTTATTTGAGTGATTCTAGTGAGATATGCTGCAATAGAATTTCTTAATAAATAGTTAGCGTGAAAAAGGCGATAATCATGTAAATAATAGAAGATTTGTAAAAAGTGAGTTGTGATAACCTTATATTGGTTTGTTTACCTGTATTCTTTATCAATTTGGCTCAAGTGTAGCTATCCCGTGCGGACCAATGATATTATAAGTATAAAGGTGTAGATAGGATTGGTTAATTAAAAAAACAATAAGTAATCTCATTGTTACCGTCATTGCTGTTTGAAGTGCTTCAAGGACGAAACAACATGCTTGTTGTTTTAAATTTCCACTAACTACAACAACACGAGCTTATTTTCTCTCTGTAAGACATACGCTTCTACAGAGAAGGCACGAGCATTGATCACCACACTTCATTAAGAATTCATAATGCCATAAAAAACGTAACCTGTTAAAAACCGTCTCGCAACTCCTATTATATAAAGATGTTAGATCCATGTTATACCAATTCGGTTACACCTTCGAACACACGTGATTCGAGACACAATAGAAAGACAATAGAAGCGCGACAGCCGGCTGTCGCTTGGTCGTTGAAAGTTTAATTGACTTGGCCATATATGGATTTCACAACTTTTTACGGTATAAGAAGTACGACACAGGAGCTTCACGAGTATTGATCACTACATTTCATTTAAACCTTCGAACACACGTGATTCAAACCCAATAGAAAGACAAAAGCAGTGCGACAGCCGGCTGTCGCTTGGTCGTTGAAAGGTTATAAGTTCAACACAGGAAGACACAAGCATAGATCACTACACTTAATGACTTAATGTAAGTACTCATAATTCCACAAACTAAAATCAAAATAACTCCCTGCACACCTCTATACGTCCCCTTCAAAACTAAACCAGTCAACCCTGCGAATGCTAACCCAAAAAACTCGCACACAAAACCCACAGCAGGGACGATAAATCCCACGTCTGCTACACGTATTGAAGGGCACTTACATTTCAATATGAAAGAGAACAGGAAATTGGTTTCCAAGCACACGACTGCCATGAATGCTTCCCGCGATTTATATCGATTCACCACGATAAACGACCACACAACAACAAAATACACCATTCAATAATGACATTTAACACAATCACGATAAAGGCGTGGCGCCGATAAAAATATGTTACGTTTACGCAAAACAAAGTTTGTCGGCCGTGCAGGATGGGTTAGGCTCACTTCAATGAGATATAATGACAGATTGCTAATGTTTTATTGAAAAACCTATGAGGCATGTAATACACGGAAATGATAGGGTAGTTATGGCCATCGAAATGAAATTGATTTTGTAATAGAAATATGTGCTTTAGAGAAATGTTAGCACGGAGTAGAGCCCTTTGTGGAAGAAATTGCCCGGGGAAGCACAACCAATATGGCTACGTTTTACCGCAAAGCATAAATCTTACTAGGACTGGAAAAAAATCAATTAAAAAGCCCCCGAAGTTATCAAGATCCGAATCGGTTCACCCGTTTAAGAGCCACGGTGCCACAGACAAACAAACAGATTCACACACATGGTGTTCAAACTTATAACCCTCTTTTTGCGTCGGGGGTAAAAAATGAAGAAGGCTAGGGAGGCATTTGCCACGAACTGATAATTTTAAATTAAAAAAAAAAAAAAACATTTTTATAATTACTAGCTGTCCTCCGCAGTTTTCTCCGCGTACCTAACTACTCTCATTTCATTGAAATTGGTTCAGTAGTTTTAGAGTGGAATCGAAAAAGACAGACAGACAGACAGAGTTACTTTCATATCCATACTAATATTATAAATGGGAAAGTGTGCCTGTCTGTCTGTCTGTCTGTTTGTCTTTCTTTCACGGCAAAACGGAGCGATGAATTGACGTGATTTTTTGAGTGGAGATAGTTGAAGGGATGGAGAGTAACATAGGCTACTTTTTGTCTCTTTCTAACGCGTGCGAAACCGCGGGCAAAAGCTAGTTCATAATATTATACTTCAGGCTTCGTCCTCGGGATTAGCTAATAACACATGTAGTACCGCCTAGTGGTTCGCCAGTCTCACACTATAGTTGAGGGTAGAATATAAAATTAAAAAATAAATCTCACGTCAACAAGACAGTTGACCGACCCGCTTGCTTCATTCGCTTTTTAGTGCTCGCCACGATCACACGCTCGCGTCTCAAAAGTGCTAATTGTTTATTCCAAGTGCTTATCTAACATGCCTAAACGGAAACGTGAAGAAGATTACGATCATCTGCTGCGGTAGCTCAAGAAATTAGAAAAAAAAAAGTGTTGGGAAGATGCCGTAAGTACGCTGAGTTGTTTCAACTCGCTTGATACTCGTTCCCGCTCGGAGTCTCCAGGTCAGTCATTGTGTATTTATTGTTTGTTAGTTTTATTGCTGCCGTACAAAGCCCGTTTAATAACAAGCTGGCGGTAAATAAGTCGCCATAATGCATGTCCTTTAGGCAACGATTTTACTTTCCTTATTTACTTTTACATACATTTCAAGTGTATCGAAACTTTTTTGCCACGGTTTTATGTTTACTAAGAAGTAACTTGTAGATACTTACTTATAAAATGTGTAACTGAATTATTGCACTTTGAGAAAATAGTTTGTTCTTTGTAATTTTTAATATAGGTAATATTTTATCCCAAAAATAATTAAAACTAAAACTGCTGTCACACTTCCGCTGTACAGTCAAAACAAACTAAAATGGATGAAATACCTACTACGCTAGACCCTTATGCAAGTGCGACTGTGTGCATGCGTAAATTTTTAATGTGACTATAATTTTCTCCCACAATCTGTACAACAAATTTATAAAAAAAAAAAGTATTTTAAACATAATAATAAAAAATCAGTGTATGTATTATGATTATAACATAATATTCTAATTTGGGTGTCTGGTGGTGTGCTCTTATTCCGGGACATGTTGTATTCAAGTTTTTTACAATACATTTAATCAACCTTAAGAAAAGTGTCGACTAAATTAGCTAAATAGGTTACATTTCATACCTGTTGGGTTTACCATTTGTAGAAACTCCTACGATATTTTAAGAAATGTTATCTTTGCAAGTTTACCTACTCAATATCAAAATAGAATAATAGTTATGCTAACAGTATTTTAGGACTGTTTCTTAACTAATTGTCAATAAATTAGTGTGACTCAATCGTGATATTGTACATAAATTTTATAATAAAACATATTTTTTATAATAAAACATTACTTACGCCCGTGATAGTAATAGTTATCTAGCCGGGTTTGCGCACTTCTCTAGAGTTGTACTACCCAATAAAAAAGTTTTGCGGACAGTTTTCTAGGACTGTTTCTTAACTAATTGTTAATAATTAGTGTGACTTACTTGTAACATGGTACTTACATAACTAAATATTATTATAACTTGGAGCTGTACTACCCGATAAATTAGTCTTGCGAACAGTACTTTGGTCTGTTTCTGGACTAGTGTAGGTCAGTAATGATGACGTAGAAGGGTTTGCGTACTTCTCTTTGGAGCTGTACTACCCGATTAATTAGTCTTGCGAACAGTACTTTGGTCTGTTTCTTGACTAGTGTAGGTCAGTAATGACTACCTAGATGGGTTTGCGTACTTCTCTTTGGAGCTGTACTACCCGATAAATTCGTCTTGCGAACAGTACTTTGGTCTGTTTCTTGACTAGTGTAGGTCAGTAATGATTACCAAGATGGGTTTGCGTACTTCTCTTTGGAGCTGTACTACCCGATAAATTAGTCTGGCGAACAGTACTTTGGTCTGTTTCATGACTAGTATAGGTAACGGTGGTTTTCAGATCAAGAACGTAATAACAACGTTCCAAACCTACTTGACGGTATTGTTGATTCTGAGCCATGTGCGGAGACGCTCGTCGACCCCGTCCCGGAACCCGACGAAGAGTGTCCCCGCCCCCTGCCGCTGCCGCCGCCGCTAGCACCGTGGAGCCGGTGACAAATACTGAGGAGCCTGAGTCAGCTGATACGCTAAACAGTACAATACTCGAAATACTGAGCGAAGATCTTACTGTTTCGAATATTTTCGGTCCCGAAATTCATAAGGACTATTGCGGAGTAATTGCAAACTAGTTAATGCTCCTGTATTAAATGCCGAAATTAAGGCGGCTATTTCCAACGTTAATGCCAAACGCGATAAAAATGTTGAAATTAGACAGAGACAAGTTTCTACTAATAACTCGCTGATATCAAAAAATGACAATGATCCCGAGTTAATAAGCCTATTGTTCTCTTTTGCATTAAGGGATACGAAATCCTATACAAATAACTTCAAAAAAGCTATTCATAATTTATTATGTAATAGAGCTATGTCAAAATGTCAACCTACCGATGGTCAATTTTTATCTAGTATATTTCTAGTGTCTAAACCAAATGGCAAATACAGTATCATCTTAAATTTAAAAAACTTAAATAAATTTATTACAGCCGACCATTTCAAAATTGAAGATCTACGCACAGTATTAAAATTAATAACAAAAATAGATATAAAAGAGGCTTACTATTTTATAAGTATTCATTATAACAAGAAAATATTTAAGATTTAAAGTTCAACAACTGTACGAATTTAACGTTCTACTATTTGGCTTGAGCACTGCCCCATATATATTCAGTATTCACTAAAATAATGAAACCTATTGTCCGGTTACTACGTTTGGCAGGCTTAATATCTATTAATAACTTAGATGAGTCATACGACAAATGTTTGTACAATACTGTACAATCTAAGAAATGAATTACAACTCTCGGATTTTTAATTAATGAGGATAAAAGTTTAATGATACCTAGTCAAGTATGTACATTTCTAGGTTTCGTTTTAGACTCTGAAGACTTCCAGATCACGTTATCCACAAAAAGTTCGTGTCAAATCAGAAATTAAAAAGTTGTTACGCATAAAAAAAATGCAAGATACGTGAATTTGCACAAATGGTCGAATTACCAGTTTCAGTTTGTCCGGCTGTAGAATACAGCTGGCTATATACTAAACTATTTGAACGCGTAAAACATTTAAACTTAAAACCTGATGATAACTATGATAAATTTATGAATATATCTAGTTTGTTACTACCTGATCTAAGATGGTGGTATGACGCAATACATATACCGTTGTGTAAATTAAGCACGATACGCATGATCTGAAAATTTTCTCAGATGCCTCAAATACGGGGTGAGGGGCTGTCTGTGGCAAAGAGAGGGCTAGCGGGTTGTGGAGTAATCAAGAGAAGATACAACATATATAACTACATGCGGCCTTCCTTGGTTTTAAAGTATTTGCAAAAGATTTAAATAACTGTCAAATTTTACTCCGCATCGACAACACTACAGCCGTCTCTTACATTAATAGGATGGAAAGTATTCAGTTCCCCCACCTCACTGACATCACTCGTCAGCTATGGCAGTGGTGTGAATGTCGCAAATTGTACGTCATAGCTCATTAGATTAGCTCATTAGACAATAACACGGCAGATGCCGAGTCAAGGCGGGTACGCCCCGACATTGAATGGGAGTTAGCGGACTGGGCATACCAGGAAATTGTCTTAACGTATGGGGTACCTCAAATAAACTTATTTGCCAGTCGAATAAATACTAAATACTCTGCCTATCTCTCCTGGCACAGAGACCCCGATGTAATGGCAATTAATGCATTTTCAATTTCCTGGGCCGATATTTATTTCTATACTTTCCCACCTTTCTCTGTCGTTTTAAAGACACTGAGAAAGATAATTACAGATAAGACTAGAGGCGTACTAGCCGTACCACATTGGCCAACAGCTACCCAATTTTTAAAAGCCTTTTATTGTCTGATCCAATTGTGTTTTAGGCAAATGCAAATCCAATTTTATGTTCCAGTTCTAGCGATCGCGACATATACACCAAACTTAAACCCCGGTGGCAGGGAACTTATGCGGACGGCGCCGGCGTGGGTAAGAAGAAGCTTACCTCCGTCAGCAGTAAATGTGATGTTGGCTTCTATTTCTGAAAACTCCTATAAACAATATGATGTTTATTTACGGCGCTGGTTTAATTACTGTAATGCAAATAATGGTGATTTGTATAACGCTTCGATTCCACAAATAATTAATTTCCTAAACATTCTCTATGAAGAGGGATATCAATACGGGGCGCTTAATTCTTGTAGATCCGCGCTTGCCCTACTCATGGGAAATAATTTAGGAGAAGATGATAGAATCAAAAGTTATTTTAAAGATATATTTCGGTTACGTCCTCCTTTACCCAAGTATAAAATAACATGGGATACTACAATAGTAATAAATTATCTCAGCCAGTTTTATCCCAACGAAACGTTATCCCTTGAAAACCTTTCGAAAAAACTTATCACTCTCATTGCCGTTTTGACTGCGCACAGAGTACAGACTTTGTCAAAGATTAATATTAAAAACATAGAATTGTCCCCTTCTAAAGTAACTAACAAAATTCCTGACTTCTTAAAAACAACACGCTAAGGATGTTTGCAGTCATTGTTAGTGTTACCGTTTTTTTTAAGGAACGACCCGAAATAATATGTTCTGTCTTGACTTTACTTACGTATTTCGAAAAATCAAGCCCGTTGCTAAAGAATATTGACTCCCTCTTCATAAGTTTTAGAAAGCCTTACAATGCTGTCGGTTCTCAAACCTTGAGTAGGTGGATAAAAGACACCCTGCGCAATAGCGGTATCGATGTGAACATGTCCACCGCACACAGCACAAGGCACGCCGCTACATCCGCGGCTCTTCAGCTGGGCGTCAGCCTAGATCGAATAAGAAAAACCGCTGGATGGAGCGGCTCATCAAGCACATTTCGGTTCTATAATAGAACCATAGGTAATGTCAAAAAAATTGAAATGATTGTTTTGCCAGAACAATTGTAAACAATAACTCAAATGAAGGTTAAGATACGCTGATTTATAATTACCTATTTTCTTATATCTGTTTGTAAAATTGAGGAATAAACAAAATATTTCACACTACTATCTCTAAAATTCTACATGTGTTATTAGCTAATCCCGAGGACGAAGCCTGAAGTATAATTAATGATTAAACGAACTTACCTGTACGTGAAGTTCTATCATAATTATACGAAGGCTTCGTCCGAAGGGATTAGCAACCCTCCCTCCCATTTGTTAACCCTTTATTGTGTGTGAAATATTCCAGATGCGGCTACTCTCTAAACTAAATGAAGCAAGCGGGTCGGTCAACTGTCTTGTTGACGTGAGATTTATTTTTTAATTTTATATTCTACCCTCAACTATAGTGTGAGACTGGCGAACCACTAGGCGGTACTACATGTGTTATTAGCTAATCCCTTCGGACGAAGCCTTCGTATAATTATGATAGAACTTCACGTACAGGTAAGTTCGTTTAATCATTAATTATTATGGATAAAACATATTTTTAATTAAGTACTCCAAGCTAGTAAAAAAGCGGTCACAAAACAACGGATATTATGTGAAGCCATATTCCATAATTCCAGATTTCAATATTGGTTTAAAGGTAAATTAATGAATATGAACTTTTTTGAACCAACATGCTTATAACAGACAATTAAAAACAAAACAAATTTCAGTACTGTATAATTGGATAGTTTACACCATTAACCAATAAATGTTAGACACAATTTCTATAAAACCTCTTTTGATTTCAGCCCAATAAATTCAGTTCATTTTCAATTTGCTATAAAATTTGATTTTTATTTGCTTTGAAATCAATAAATAAATTGTCAACTGAGTTGTTATTTTAGTGACGTCATAAGTTGCCATTGCCGTATAAAATCTATTGGAGAAAAGCGTTTTGACAGCTCATAAAAAGTACGTCAATTGATGATGGTGTAAAATACCGTAATATTATGGAGTATAATAATTATTCAGAAAGTATGAACGTTATAATTTAAATATTCGATATTTTATAAATATACTTCAGTAAATCGCTTTTCAATAAGTACAATAAGTATATTTTAATATTCAGCTATTAAAGAATGAGTTACACAAAAAGGTAAATTTACCTTCAATATTGTAATTTTCCATTGATTTTAAGCCTACTGTTTTGGAACGAGCAAATAGCTCCAACTTTTGACAGACATACTTCTTAACAATTCAAAGAACTTGTAAATGGCTTAATTGAATAAAAGGTTTTGACTTTTTAACCTTTCGACGACCTAGCGACAGCCGGCTGTCGGGCTCCTACTGCCGAATCACGTGTGTTCATAGGTTTAAAGCCGTAATGGCCCAGTAGTTAAGGTGCCTACCTCTGATACTACATATGCGGGGTTTTAGCAATCCAATCAAGTAACAATTAAGTTCAAAACCTACCCCTTTATTTAAACACTTTCACTTTTACGTACCGTATCCTAAAAAAAACAGAATTTAATAATGTACTCGTCAAATAATCGGAAACCGCGAACCGGATTTTCAATTCTAATTAAACATGTTTGGTTTACGCAAATTAGGCGATGTCAAACGATTACCGATTACCGATTCACAATCGTTTTAACACTCGATTCGCGCTTGTTCACCTGTCGCTCGGATGTGTTTCGAATTTTAAATAGCTGTCTTTGTCGGATTGGTGGAACAATGTAATATGGCGTCCATTTGTTGTTTTTTTTTTATTATGAGGTTATACCTTCACGTTGCGACCTTCGGGAGCAGACCAGTAATATAAAACGGGGATGATACTGCAGGGGAAAATTAGAACTAAAATATGATGATATTAACTATAGAAGTATTTCATTATATTTACCTAGTTCTTTTTTTGTCTGTCTATTTACCACAGTTAGGGTCTGTTTCAGATTGTTCTAAAAAGTATGGTTAAACAAACTGGCAGATAACTTCATACGAATTCTGTTTCATTTTTAAATTTATCTGAAAATAGCATATATTGTGAGATTGTGAATGTCTAAGGAGTTCTGACGGCATAATTGGTGCATTGGTTGAATGCTTGCTGCCTTTTGTGTCGCGGGCTCACTTCTGAACAAGACAATTATTATTTATATAGTTATTTATGTTTGTGAGTGTATATATTATAAGCGATATTAAAATATATATATCTTTACGCACACTACTTTATCATGATTCTTTACTTAAGCGTGGCTTAAAATAAAGTAATAATAAATAAATGCGCAACAAAACCATTTTATTACATTAAAGCGTATCTTTATCTAAGCAATGATTCTCAATAAACTTGTTTTTCTTAAGCTGTAATTGATCTGGTAACTAGTTTTCGAGTTAGTTCAAGTCGCCGTATGCATTTGCAAAAAATAAAAGAAAATCAATAAAGCCATTAAAAATCAACTCGCAATGGCGTATTAAAAATATCCACGGTTTAGTAATCAGCATTCACGATTATTCTGGAATAATCTAGAAATTAAAAACAGGTCCACTTACGACTCGCAAGGGAGTTTGGACTTTATTCCTGAGACAGAATGGTTAAATTGGCTAAAAGAAATAAAATATTGAATCGATACTAAGGGCTTGTAATGTCGTCTCTAAAATTTTTATTAATTAAAATTATCGGCGATTATGGGACTTTATGCAGCTCTATTCGCCGCTTACCATATCAAAGCAAAGATGAGAATGTTGAGATGTTAGTGTGAAGTGACTAGAATGGATAAATTGAGAAATGAGTACATTAGAGGAAGTGTGAAAGAGACGGTGACAGAAAAGATGAAAGGGAATCGTTTGGTTGATCTGGGTCAAATATTTGTATCGTACGAGAATCAAAGCAACACGCGGCGTATCTGCCAATTGTTTCACCATTGCGCCAACCGTGCAATCATATAACAACAACATAATAAATAACGTACTTATTGGTGCCGATTCTCTTGTGCACAAACTAACGTAAATTTAAGTTAAGTGCAACTTTCTCTTTCCATTTAATTATGAAAAGGACAGAAGATAAAAGATTAGTTAAGTCCTGTCAAATTTAGACACTCCATAGATAATTTTGACGCGTTTTAAAAACATGGCGTCTAAATATACGTCAATTTGTCTTCCGGCGCTGTCTAATTTGACAGGATTAAACTAAATTGTATCTTCTGTCCTTTTCTTTAAGAAATGGAAAGAGAAAGATGCATTTAACTTAAAATTTGTCTAGTTTGTGACCAAGGGAATCGGCACCAATATCTCCTTAGCATATTAATCCCCAAAACACGTGATTTGAGACATAATAGCAAGACAATAGCAGCCCGACAGCCGGCTGTCGCTTGGCCGTCGAAAGGTTAATAAATTAATATTACTGTGTTGTATCAATATTTAAAATACATTACTTTAGAGTGTTTGCAAATCTATTCAGTCATTTTTAGATAATCGAGTACGGTATATACGGATAGAACGGTAAACTGACTCATTGCTCAGCTTAAATCGCTGCTCCTAGAGACATGAAACTTGGAGGGTGTATTCTTTGTAAAGAGCCACTAATAAAGATTTTTTAGAAATCCGACCCTTACCCTTATCGGGGTAAAATAGTGTATGAAAGTTAGACATCCACGCAGGCGCAGCCGCGGGCAAAATTTTTTATAATTTAATATTAGTAGGATATGATTATTTATAAACACGACAATAGACGACACGACAAATAACTAATTAGTCCGTCAAGCAACATGTGAACTACAAATTGACATCCTACATCGCACAATAGAGTTCAACAAGACACTATAATCATACTATCTATACTAATATTATAAAGAGGTAAAATTTGTAAGTTTGTAAGTTTGTATGTAGGGGGTAATCTCTGGAACTACTGGCCCGATTTGAAAAAATATTTCAGTGTTAGATAGCCCATTTATCGAGGAATGCTATAGGCTATATACCTTCACTACGACCCACGGGAGCGGAGCAGTAACGATAAATGCGGGTGAAACCGCAGGGGACAGCTAGTAGCATAATATAGAGGATCCTTGGGAAGTTTTACACTATGCTCCTCAATACCTCTAAAAAGCTAAATCTTTTGCTTTAACAACTTATTGTACTATAAATATGTGCGATTTCTCAAATAAAACCAAGGGGCCCCACAGTCTTTGTGCCATAATAATAAAAACGTTTTCCAAAAAAAAGATAACCGACTTCAAAAACTAAAAGCTCAAAAATAACTATTTCGGAAGTCGGTGGCTTCTCTTCTGCCGATGCCGGTCGACTTGTGTTGCCTTGCCACCGACTTCCCAAATAGTTATTTTTGAGCTTTTAGTTTTTGAAGTCGGTTATCTTTTTTTTTTTGGAAAAGTTTTTTTTTTTACTTTTTAGTTAGAGTCCCAACTACGTTTTAGAGTAACTTTAAATAAAATGTACGTTTATCTATAAAACTTGAGGAGTTCCCTCGATTTCGGCATGATACCATCATCAGATCCTGGACCTGATGACAATGGGACCATTTGGAAAGTCTACCCTTTCAAACAAAAAAAAAGAATTGTTCAAATCGGTTGGCAAACGACGGAGATATGCGCGAACAAACATAAAAAAAAAACATACAAACATCCGAATTGGGAACCTCTTCCTTTTTTTAGAAGTCGGTTAAAAAAATGTTTAGAAGAACAAGTTCTTACAGAATATTATATATCTTTTCTTTTGACTTTCGAAATTGGACCAAAAAGAGTGATGTCCTTTGATGCTCTTTATCTTTGAATTTTTTATTAATTTGGCCAAGCGAAAAATATGTGTCCAGTCTTTAAGCACGGTCTAACGGACGGACTAAGTCAACCAAACCATTTATATAATACAGTTGCCATCCTTATTACACTCATTTTAATTATTTTTTAAATCATTAGAAAATAATCAACTAAGCGGCGCCGATGATGACACGGTAGCTTTCAAGTAATAAAATATAATTAAAGACACTTCGCGTTTAAGCAAAATCATTTTCTTTACTACAATCTATTAAAAGAGGTATCTGAAGAAAATCTAAGGACTTAGTTTTAATTTACGCGAATTACTACTTTGAGTGTCTGTAATATTTTATCGCAATATCAGTTAACTAAATATTAGGCTGTGCATCCACAGTCTGCGAAGCGATAGCGAAGGATATGTGTGAAAACGCTAGCACGCCACGGGGGCCTTATTTTAATAAGTTTTGTGTTTTTTACTTTTTAGAACCTAATTTCATAAATCTAGTCCACATAAAGGTTGACGCTTAACTGATGATCAGGTCATCGATATAAATCAGACAAAATAAAAGACAAAAAAGTTCATAAAATGAAAATTACTGCGACAAACTATGTAATTTTTTATGGGTCCAAATGGCAACTATTTTGAAATTTTTATATAAATAAATATATAAATATCCTTGGACAACTCACACACGGTCATCTGATCCCAAACTAAGCAGAGCTTGTACTATGGTAACCAGACAACTGATAAACATACTTATATAATTTATAAATACATACATATTATAGATTAATTATACCCAGACACAGAACAAACAATCACGCTCATCACACAAAGTTTGTCCTGGGTGGGAATCGAACCCACGACCTCCGGCTTAGCAGTCAGGGTTACTAACCACTAGACCAACAGGCCCGTCATTTTTAAACTTTTCCGAAGTTTTGAAATTTCCTCCTAGAGAAATCTTTATAAAAAATTCTAATATATTTGCTGGACTCGAGAGTCGAACCCAAAATCAGTCACTCAACATTCGCTTACAATTAAAAAACACACAACAACACACTGAAACAGTTGCGAATCTATAGTCTATTTTTTTTAACAAACGAGTACTGAGTATGTCTCTTTCACATTTCCGGTATTTGACAGAGAGAGATGGGAAATTAGTCGAGGCGGTGCCAACTAGAGATGTAAAGTGACCGTCAGGTTATATGTGACCGATTAATCTGACCGAGCATATTGGACATTTATCCAATGTGACCGGTCACTTATGGTCATTTATTGTCAGAAACGTCAGAAACGTTTTTTTGTGTATAAATTGACTTTATTCTATAAAACTACGAAAGTTTTAGAATCATCGAAGCTAACCATGTCATTCATCGATCTTTAACACAGTAAAACAAAATCTATACTTATAATATACTGAACTATAGAGAGGTCAGTTCTGTACATTGAAATATATATCCAAAATTAATATTGGAGGATAAGTGGTGATCGATACCGATTCCAAAAATGCAATCAGAATTTTTTTTGTCCGTTTGTCTGTCTGTCTGTATAAGCACGCATGAATTAAAAACTACTAAAAGGAAAATTATAATAAAACTTGGTACGATTATAATCCATACTCCTGGGCAGGTTATAGGCACATAACGCTAAGACACATAGTAGCCGAGCAGTAATGAAAAGTTTAACAAAAACGGGGAGAAAATATTACTTTTGAGAGATTCCGTTGTGTGCGCTGAGTAAATGGTTGAAATTACGCAAAAATTATGTACTAGAATATTGTTCCTCTTAAAAAGTTCAAAAAAAAGTCCGCAACAGCATACTGCATATGTCTATCACTATGACCATTTTATGGCAATGAAATTAGATCTAAAATAATGCATGATTTGCGGGGGTGTTTTCATGAATATAGTATTAATCCTTATAAATATAAATACGTTATCCAATACAAGTTTTTTATTTTGTACAAAATTGCCGCTTACTTAATTTTATTTCAATAAAATATCTTTAGAGATATCACAGAGTTTTAAAATTACTCCGCAGCAATATAATGATGGTACGCACGGGCAGTAACGGAAAGTAAAAAGGCTAGCCAATGGCTTTGCAAGATATTCATTGGATATACATGAGAATAACACATAACATTGTGCTACATAACATTGCACCATGAGCTACGGGAGCCGATCAGTAACCAAAAACCTAACATAACGCGGTATGCGAGGATCAACGGGGCACCAGTGTGAGCGCCCAACCTGGCCTTGGCCCCGGCCTGGCTACTGAGGGCATCCCAGAGGGTCATGGCGATTCCGATGGTGCGGGGATACCGCACTATCTCCTGCGAGGTGGCGAGCCTTCTTGCCGGACGGCATACCGCCGTGGGATGAGGCAACAATCCTTGAACACACGTACCAGTGGCGCGTGGAAGTGCAATGCCGGGGCAAAGTTCCGCTGCTGCGGCTAATCGCAGTGGGAGGACTCAGCTCCGGCGGGATCTCATGGCGGAATGGAGACTGCGACTGTTGCAACCTAGTGCTGGGCACGCCTCTTTGAGGAATGGCTGGAGAAGCGTCACGGTACTCTCACGTATAGCCGGAAGCAGGTCCTCACCGGACACGGACATTTTGGGAGGTTCCTGTGTCGGAATCAGGCGGAAGCGACGCCTGGATGTCACTACTGCCGCCTAAAGGTCACGGTGGAGTATGCGGTGGAGGTGTGCCCCGCATTGGCGGGCAACCGCCGTGTCCTTGCAGAGGCGATCAGCGGCGGTGACCTCTCGCGCCCGGCGCTGGTTCAGGCCATGCTCCGGGGCGAGACGGAATAGGAAGCCGTAACTCCTTCTCCGAAGCAGTCATGCTGGCGAAGGAAGCGGCGGCGCGCGTGAGGCAGCGTCAAGCCTCACTCCACGGACAGAGACACAGGCGTAGGCGTCGAGAGTCGTAAGACGACTACCAGACATGAAACTTGGAGGGTTTATTCTTTGTGAAGAGTAAATAGCCACTAAGAAAGGTTTTTCTAAATTCAACCCTTGAAGGTTTAAAATTGTGGAGAGAAGTACGACATCCACGCAGGCGAAGCCGCGGGCGATAGCAAGTACCTAATAGTAAGTTTTAGAATAGTTGTATGGCTAAATTGAAAAGAAAGACACGTCATATTTTAAATCTGTGAAAAAAAAGTGAATCAGTTTCAGCGTTTGTTTTAAATTTCCATAAAGTGTAGCCTGTATATTTTATAACACTAAATGTTGGTTTAGAAAGTCAGTAGGTATTATTTCACATTCATAAAGTTTTGAATTAGCCTGACATTCAATATTTTACGAAAATAATAGTTACACCAAGTAAAGAATACTAATTTAATATATCTGACCAATCTGACAATAAATGTCCAATGTGACCGGTCATTTATTAATAAATGACGGTCACTTATCGTATGTGACCGTCAGTTTACAACCCTAGTGCCAACGCATTTAACACCAATAATAATACTTATGCTGATTATGTGGACCAATAGAAACGCAGACAATTTCTTTAGTACTCGTTTGTTAAAAAAATAGACTATAGCTACGAAAATTTGGCGTAATATAGCTGGATTTGAAACACATCCGAAGCTTAGCAACGTAGCGGATCTTTGGTGTAACAGCACCCTTAAACTTTACGCATCTAAGAACAGGTTCAGACGTAATTAGAATATTCTTATAATTACTTGCTTACAAGTAATCGTACTAGTGACTAGGCGGCATTTAGCGGACATTTTAAATTACAGCGAACGTTTTATATTCTTCGTAAAGTGTCAGGAGTCATTATTTATTATATATAATGTGTAAATTATGTACAGCAAGGCTATGCATATCAAATAGGAAATAAATAGTGTTTATAATGGTATGCGTAATTACATTTAATTACGCTTAGATAAATAACTAGACAGTGATGAGTGAATCCTCTATCATTACTTCTGGAGACAAAGGAAAAGAGTGGGTTTCTCAGTGTGAACGGGCAGAAAAGATGGCTAAGTGGCTCATGGCCGAATACTGAAACGTCACTTTAATTTAAGACGCTCTCAAATCTGTTGCTGTCCTTACATTATCCCTTTTTAGTGACACAGAGAGCAAACAGATTTAAAAAGTGTCTTAAAATTGAGCCAGCCAATTAGGCTATAGTATTTTGGAACACACAACGTATCTTTCACATTGCTCACCTCGAAAGAGATAAAACAATCACACAGAGTTTTTGAACAACTGCAATATTGATTTGAAGCAGAATTGAACCTCATTTGGTAAAGATAAAGGGCTGTTCCATCGAGAAAATGCAAGTGTATAATTAGCGTAAGTCCACATGGTAACAATTGTTAAAGTTTGTAATAGACAACGCTGACTATTGACTATTTTTCAATATCATTAAATACGCTAATCTTTTCTACTATTGCTGTATATTCTAACAAGTTTAATAGCCCAAGGATGCGAGCAAAACCGCAGGAAACGGCTAGTTATTTATATTCCATTTCATTGTATTTAAAGCCCTTAACTTATTTAATTTAATTCCTTTTGGCTCTAAAACTTTATTTACTTTGCGCCTGTAAAATAGTCTTAAAAACAAGTTGGTAAACATTTTACAAGCGCTATCAACTTACTCCGTCTGTACCGGGCGTTTTAAAAATACATTTCTAAAGATATCAAAGGTCAGAGGAGAAAGGTGACATTGAATGAAAGTAATCAATGAATTTAAAAGGCGAAGACCTACGCGTTATTTCGCCTTTTGTAGCTGTTTAAAAATATTTAAATTAATTTTCAGCAAATAGAAATAAATTAAATAAGATCTAAATAAATCTAAGTGTTTCTTTTTATGTTTTCTTGTAAAGGGCAGCCAAATGTCGTGATAAATAAAAATCCGTTACTTGAATATCTTATTTAGGTAACAATTTAATATTAAGGTCGAACTTGGTCATTTTTATTTATGTGTATAATATTTAAGCTAGTCTTCAAAATATCTTGATGAAAATAATAGACCAGTCGTTAAAAACATCATCCATACTAATATTATAAATGGGAAAGTGTGTCTGCCTGTCTGTTTGTCTTTCTTTCACGGCAAAACGGAGCGACGGATTGACGTGATTTTTTAAGTGGAGATAATTAAAGGGATGGAGAGTAACACAGGCTACTTTTTGTCTCTTTTTAACGCGAGCGAAGCCGCGGGCAGAAGCTAGTACTACATATTACTTACGTAACTGGGACGTTCTTCTTTTTTATCGACAATCTGTCCGGCAATTTTTTATATTTGATAAAAAAATAAACTTGTGATTTATTTAGTGAAATGTGATTTAAATTATTGCCTCATTATTGTAGATTACAAAAACATATAATGCAGCGAAGTATTAAATGTAATTTTCGTTTTATTTTAAATTTCGTAGGAATGGTATGAAAAAAAATAACACCTCAGTCACAAAAGTATTAATTTTTTTATGTCTCATTTTAAATCAGAACTTCAGTTTCTTATTAATTTCTTATCAAGAATATACACATTTACTATTATCTAGCTCAATTAGACGGATTTTTTTAAAAAATCATTTTTTTTAAGTTATCCATTACCACTCTGTCACATTTTTGCTTCATAAGACATAAAACTTTTTAATATTGTAAAAGTCGCTTAAAAAAGTCGCCTAAAAATCTAATGAACACCTTTATTATTTAGCATATAATACTAGAAAACGTTATTTTTATAAATACTAACAATAAAGTGTTTCATAACTTACTTTGAACTAAAATTTTAAGGGGGACAAATTGTGACAGCGTGGTTAACTAAGTGACGGAGTGGTAAACAATGTTTATTTTTTTATGTTCTTTTGGTGTCATATCCTTAACTAACCTTTTGCGAGCATGATATCTCTCTAAATCTTTACGTTTTACTTCTGCAACAAGTTCAGGATTGAGCTTTCTTTTTTCACGACACCGTCGCTGTCTTTCAGCCGCAGATAATGCCATTTTTTCATTTACTTGATGGTAATACCTTAAATTAACAAAATAGTTGACGATAGAATAACTAACATAAAAAAAACTAGCAATCATCTATAATGGATATTAACTAAGGCTCTAAGTTCCATACAAACATGACCACTCCGTCACGAGTTATACCACTCCGTCACACATTTTCGTGACAGAGGTGCTACGTGACAGAGGTGTAAAATAGTAGTGTTCGAGATATTCAGCATTTTCCTAATTATAATTTACGCTTAAAACTGAGTATATATGAAATATTTATCATAAATTAATCAAATAACATTAAAACCCTGAAATTAGAATAGCATTTGGAAGTCGTAACTTACGTGACAGAGCGGTCGCTAAATAAACACACGCACCTCCTTTTTACTGTTTGCAAGCGACTGACTGGTATTGCCGGGGCGTAGGAACGTATAGTGCGAGTGCGTGGTGAAGAGGGACTCTTCTCGAGCCTAGTGACCAAGGTCAAAGTTTCTAACGCACAATATTTTGTACCATAAAATGAGTGACAGAAGGTAGCAACTAAAATCATATACATCGGGAGACAGCCAATAAAATATTTTTTTATTCAATAATAGAAACACTAAAAAATATTTATTCTTATTAATGTAATAAAAAAGGTTAAGTAGTTTAGTAAATGTTCTTGGATAGAAACTTTTAATGTGATTTTTTTTTACGAGAGCAGTTTGTTTACATTACTAGTCATAGAGGGACACACTTTATTTGTGTGTATAACACCTCCGTCACGCTTTTTGTATACTATGTCACACTGATTTTTAAAAAAATAATTATGAGTAAAATCTAGTTTTGAGGATATTATAATTATTGCATTGTCCAGTGTATTTTTATAATAAAAAAAATAAGTAATTAAGTATTTATGAGCAAGTTTTGTTTTTTTTTGTGGAGGAGACAAGTCATTGTCGGTAAAAAAGAAGAACGACCCAACTATGTATTAAACGCGTTTGCAAACGCGTTTCTCAGAGAAGCACGAGCATTGAAAACAATGCCTGCTCAAGGTAAATAGGCGATTCCAGACTTATGTTTATCATTATATTATTGTAATATTATGCCATAACTCATGTTTTTTGCTATTTAGTGTGTGTAATTCTTTGTTTCGTTTAATAAAGAATAAACAATATGTATATCACTAGCTGTCCCTCGTGGTTTCACGTTAAATAAGTTTATTATTATTATTTATTTATAGTTAATTAAAACGGCACAGGTCCAATTATATTAATTAACATAGAATAATAAAATTAAAAACAATAACATAATCATACAAATAAAACATACCTACAATAGAAAACATAAATAAAAAAAAACAATAATATAAAAATAAATTAAATTAAATTTGGGGATAATCAATTCGTGAATAAAATAATTAATAATTGTTTGAATAATAAGTTAAATAAATTAAAAAAAAAAACATCATAAACTAACATGTAACAGTGGACACCCTCGCATATTGCCTTTCACAGAACACCAAACAAGCGCGCATTATGTATTATATTACTGCTCCAATACATTGGATCATAGCGTGATGTTATGAAGTTTATGTTACTCGCTGATAATGTAGCTTTTATATTAGTGTAAGAATTTTGTAGTTTTTGACCTTACTCATTACAAACAAGAAAGCAAAGCGCGCTTCTTTATAATCTTAGTGTAGATAAATCTAGATTTTCTCACTGTGTTCTACTATCACCGATGTCTGTGATGTCCAAGACAAGTATGTTTAAGTTTATATGCCTAAGCTCACAGTCTTTTTAACTCAGCATGATAACTTAGATATTCAGTTATAAAAAAATGCTCACATAATAATGTTTTATGGAAGCTGATAATACAGACGGACACATTACTTATGATTTCTAACACGATTGCGGGAAATAGGAATACTTTTACTCTTATACATATGTTTTTATTATGGAAATGTGTAGTCAGATGCAGTTAAGATTTTATACCTATATGTATGTACTAGCGACTTCGCTTCTCTACTATAATATAAGCATACAGTATGCCTATGAAACCTTCCTCTTGGAGCTATTGAATACCGCACCAAAATCCGATGCGAAGTATTAAAGATCTAAGGATACATAGGGACAAACAGTCAGCGAAAAGCAACTATAGATTTTATTCCTCTGGAGAGGGAGTTTCTACGAATTTCGTAAAAGAAATGTATATGACCTGATTGTCTGGAAGTGGTTAGTGGCCCTAAGTGATATCGGAGCCCGTGGATACGATTTCCACACAAAACCAATCTTTGTGTGATGATTTCTACGCCCTCATAATATTTTGATGATGTTTATTGCAGTCGTTTTCCCAATAATTGTTTTCCTTTCTTTTAATGTATTTTATTATTCTAATTACCCATTGTTTACTCATAAAGAAATCATAATTTGTACCTTATTTATTTAAGAACACAAAAAAAAATTGTATCATATTTATCTTTTTAATTTTAACTTGAAACTTATCTCATAGTGTATAGTATATTTATGTTTAAGCTGTGTACTTCTTTAAGTGACAAGTTCACCATGATAATCGCTGTACTAGCTGTTTATGTAATATGTTATAGTGAATACGTCGTTGGAGTACCTTTATAATAAAAATAAATAAATAAAAATAAATAAATAATAGTAGTTATAAATTATGTAAATTCATATATCTGTTGTCTGGTTGCCGCTAGTTTAGGATCAGACGGCCGTGTGTGAGTTGTCTCAGGACATTTAACCTTTCGAGGACCAAGCGACAGATGGCTGTCGCACTGGTATTGTCTTGATATTGTGTCTCGAATCACGTGTGCTCGATGGTTCAGTAATATTTTTTTTAATCAAGTCAGTCTGTAGACATGTGTTTGTGTACATTGGATTATTCTGTGCCCATTCTACGTAAGCGATGCAGTGGGCACGGCTAGTTGTAATTAAAAATCCTTTCGTTCGATCAGCTTTTTTAAACACACGCCGTGCGTGACTTTAATTCAGAAGAGATCGTGTACAGAATCTGCTGAAACTTTACAATGAATTAAAAGTTTTATTTATGTCCCCAGTCTTGGACAATGTGTTCACTGTTGTCAATTAAAACAGTGTTATTGTCCTACTGTAACAAAGACCTCTTCTCATAAAGAGAAGGCTCGTGTGTTGCGAAATTGGTGACTTAAGACTTACAATTTCAATATTCAGTTTTCTTAATTATGTTTATTTTTTTATTTAAATGTAAACTATCTTAAACCTAAGTAGGTTTGATATAGATTTATATAATGATAGAGTTCTCCTTTCGACGAATATCTAGCACGCGTATCAACAACTTATTTATTCTATGAGACAATTGGTCAAAAATTTAGGTATTGTTTCTATACATAATTGAAATTAGAATCTTAAACTAAATAGGCTCCCTAAATTTGTTAACCAGGGACCCTAGTCTGCTATTACAATCGTGTCTCAATGATCGATTTTTGACGTGTAACGTCAAACTTTTGACACATTTCCCATACAAAAACTGTCAAAGTTGTCAAATATCCCGCCGATGACTGGTCATTGAGACACGATTGTAATAGCAGACTAGGGTAGTGTAGTGGTGTAGATTTTGTACAACAAGCTAAGTCGAGCAATCGATGGACGTATCCATACTATATGGATGTATCCATACTAATATTATAAATGGGAAAGTGTGTCTGTCTGTCTGTCTGTTTGTCTTTCTTTCACGGCAAAACGGAGCGACGGATTGACGTGATTTTTTAAGTGGAGATAGTTGTAGGGATGGAGAGTAACATAGGCTACTTTTTGTTTAATTCTAACGCGAGCGAAGCCGCGGGCAGAAGCTAGTTAACTATAAACTCACATTCACTGGGTACAAGATTTCTTTTTTGTCATTAAAACAGGTATATTTCTCGTAATTAGGTCTCGATATCTAGACCATTCATCTCACGATCATTGCCGAACTAATTAATACAGAGTTATTTTTAGAGGACTCATGGGACATACGTACTTACATAGGTACATGTTAGTGAGGACGTTGTAATTAAATAAATCGCAAATTGCGTGCAATGACAACTTGGTTAATTAATTAAACCGGAACGAAGATGGAGCTAATTGATTGAAGAATAATTTTCAGTTTATTTAAAACTTATGTAAACGTATTTAAGCCATAGTGGCATAGCAAATGTTATGTGATTGTAATTCTTGAATAAATACGTAAAGCAAAAACTTTAACGCGAAGCAGGAGGAGCATTAAATTTTGCCACATTTGAAGTTAAAACTTAACATTTAAATAAATCTTTTTAGCTTATAATATAGGTACTAGATGTGTTCTGCGGATTGGCTTGCCCATTTCCACGCGAACTTTCACAATTTTAATCGGGGGGCACGGTCGTGCCCCCGGCCAAGACAAGCAAGCGAAGCGCAGGGGCACTACCTACCTTTTCTCGAAGTGTTTCGTCGTTTTTTCGAACCCTCATAGAGTTGGTATCCGATGTACCAGACACTTCATATTCACAAGAAATAATGTCAATAACAGACTCAATAAACATACAAAGTTTCAATTGAATAGCTTTTATACTTTAGATTTTATTGATATCTAAAATACACCGATTTCGTTGGCTGTTTCGGTACTTACTTCAAAAACTTAATTTTCGCATCACCTCCACGACGGTAGCAAAACGGCGAAGCCATACATTTTTACTGATATGTAGAGTTTGTGAAGTTAGGGTCTGTAGAGTTAGGCCGTGTAGATTCAGAAGCTTGGCTTTTTTCACAGGGTATACCTTATGTGGTTGTCTTGGCTACATTTTATATGAAATGTTTTTAGTGGGATACATATTAGTAAAAAAGATATATTATCAATATCAATACATAGTATAAAACGAAGTCGCTCCCCGCTGTCTGTTCCTAAGTATGCTTAAATTTTTAAAATTACGCAACGGTTTTAGATGCGGTTTTTCTAATAGATAAATTGACTCTAGAGGAAGTTTTGATACAATCAAAATATAGAAAAAAAGCCACTGTGTGAAGCTGGGCGGGTTGTTAGCTATGTTATATAGATTTGACAAATAAAAACCTACATACACCACACTTGCTAATTTTCTTGCAAAAAAAAACGAACTCATTACACCTGGCGCAAAATAAGTTGACTCATCCTAATTGACTGCATTTAATCCTCTCTCTACACTAGTTTTTTTTAAAACAAGGTAGCTTGCACCTGTCTGGATTAACTTTAACTTTGAGTTAGTTGTTCATCCATTACATTACACACTGTAGCTGATTCTCTTGTTCACAAACTTAACTAAATTTAAGTTAAATGCATTTCTCTTTCCATTTCTTAAAGAAAAGGACAGAGGATACATTTTAGTTTAATGCTGTCAAATTAGACAGCCCCTAAAGAAAATCGGCGTATATTTAGTCGCCATGTTTTTAATCGCGTCGGAATTATCTATGTGTTTTTAATCGCGTCTAAACTATCTATGGAGTGTCTAAATTTGACAGGACTTAATTAATATTTTATCTTCTGTCCCTTTCTTAATAAAACGGAAAAAGAAAGATGCACATAACTTAAGTTTAGGTTAGTTTGTAAATGAGAGATTCGGCACCACTGTCTCATGCGGTTTCGCTCGCATCTTTGGTTACTACTCTGCTCCAGTATGTCATAGCGTGATGTTAAAATAGCTTAATGCTTCCTTAATAAAAGGACTGACAGACTAGACTTTTTTTTTTAGTTTCATCCAGTATTTCCCGAGTTTAGTGGGATCTACCAAACAAACAAACTCGTCAGCTTTATAATATTAGTATAGTTTCATTAACTTCGTTTCTTGTTCGGTTGTTTTGCGAACAAACAGACAGAGATTTACTTCTACATTTACAATATAAGCACAAACAAACTTATGGATATACCTTCGTAGTTATACACATACGTTACCGTACATTGTTACTGGATTTTGGATACTGATTTTGAACTATAAATTTAAGTTATAATAGTTTAAACATTCGAACCTGTAGGTAAACACTTGGAGCATATAGAAACTTCATAATAACCACAAGTTAGGCAACTAACGCACGTTTGCACTGTTGGCTAGTGGTTAAATGATTAGCTGCTGTGCTACGCGGGTTCGATTTCTTGAGACAAATATTTATATAATAAATATTTATCATCATCATCGGCTGATCCCAAGCTAAGCAGAGCCTCTGTTATGGTAACCAGACAACCGATATACACACTTATATAAATTTTAAATACACACATATCTATATATATATAAAACAAAGACGGGTTTGTTACAACACTTATAACTCGAGATCGGCTAGATCAATTTTCATGGTTTTTGTTTCGTTGGATTTGTCTCCGCCCCGAATAGTAGAATACATCTTAAAAATAATGAAAACTCGGCGAGAACATAATTATAAAAGATGAATCATTTTTCCTTAAATGTTACTTGGTTTAGTACCTGTCAAACATATTTCGTTGTCCATCCTGTCAAATAGACTATAAGTAATGGTTGACATGCGTTCAGAAATAATGACAAATGATTAACATTTACGCGTGCGTTCATAAATTTAGTAGTAGTCTATGTTCTAAACTATTGTATTTCTGAAAACAATTTCTAAGAAATATTTAATAGGTTATCGAAAACGTAAATGTCTTTTTATGTTGTCTAAGATTAATAAAAACAAAGGTTAAATTGCACTATCCAAAGTAATAGTCTATGATCTAAACTAATGTATAGCCTGACCAGAAATATAATAAACCTGTCAGGAGGTCGCTTTCGTGTTTTAACTATCAGTCTTCTATCAAAATGTGTGACGAAAATTAGTTCTTAAAAATTCCGCAGTATGGCGAGGGTTTTTATTATTATAATAATAAAATACTTTTATATATCTATCTATGTTCATATTTATTTTGTATCATTGTATTACGTTTATCAAAACCTAAATTAGTTCAGCTAATAGGTAACACGACATTAATTGACTGTTAGGCGGTACGAAGTTCGCCGGGTCAGCTAGTTATCGATAAATTACACTCACAGAACAAACAGGACAAAATTTGTGTAATAATCATGCTTATAACACAAATTTTGTCCTGGACGGCAATCGAACCCACTCAGGCTTAGCAGTCAGAGTTACTAACACTAAACCAACAGGAAATATGGCTTACAGATATTTATTCTGAGTCTGATTGGTTGTGTTACTAAGTTTATGTACTTGTAAACACACTCACCATACAGGAGAAGTATATAAAAGTTTTGAAAAAAAGATGTAAAAGTGGAAAAAATTACTCAGAGTTAATTCTTTCGTGCAATCAGGCCTTAGTCATACGGTAATTGCAACTAAATTACCCAAGTAATAGACATGTAGCAGAATTGAGATTAAATGGATTAATCTTTAAAGATTGTAAAAAGCAAATCTTCATGAAAAAAATAGTCGTTTAAGGTTTTTGCCCACCACACTGTATCATGAACGGTAAAGAACGAAACGTGGCACAGACTATGATGCCCACTAGAATATTTCAACTCGCCTCCATAATTCTTGATGCTCTGTGCAATGTGCACGACGGCGTTGTTAGTACTTGATGTACGGTGGGCAAAGAAGATAAGTGTCCAGGGCCGTCAGATACAGTTTAAGTTTTCTCAAAAACCCACGGATATTTTCTAATAAAAATTTAAACTATAGTAGGAAATGACTAGTTCTTCCATTAGGTTAAATTTCATTTGAATACATTCATTGGTATTTAAGAAAACCTCAATTGTATATGACGGCTCTGGATACTTATATGCTTTGCCCACTGTACTATCTATTGAGCGTAGCCTGTTTCGTCGTTAATATTATCATCTGCCTGCGTCAGTTCACAAAATATGAGTATTTCCCAAGCTGCGGTACTAAGTTCGATTTTGAGTACAAGTCTCGACCGCTGCAGTTTGGTTACTTCAGCTTTTATAAGGACTGCAATAGATTGATGTGACCAGCTCACTGCCACATTTATTTGTTAATCCAGTGGTTTTGTTAATAACTCTGGTTAAAAAAAAATGTATGTAATATAATATGAGTAAAAACATGTAAATGTCGTGTCGTCTATATGTCGTGATGGCCTAGTGGTTAAGGCACCCGCCTCTCATGCAAGAGGTCTTGGGTTCGAATTCTTGGAAGTACCAATGTGACTTTTTCAATTATGTACTTTCTAAAGTTTATCTTGGATATCAAAGACATCGGTGAAGGAAAACATCGTGAGGAAACCTGGACTTGCAGTTAACATGAGTTCGAAATCGCCAATCCATCTTGAGCAAGCGTGGTGATCAATGCTCGTGCCTTCTCTGTATGAGAAGAGGCCCTGCAGTGGGACAGTAATAGGCTGGTATTATTATAAAAACATGTGTTTATCTAACGATCATTGATATGAGTTTTTTAGGTTACGGTGTGGTGGCCAAACAGCTTTACACAGCAACGTAAAGCCGACTTGGTGGAATATTAAGAATTTTTAACACATTCACTGGTTCTTTTGATTTTATTAAGTTTGTGTCTAGAGGCGCGCAATTTCATACTTTTATGCTGCGTAAAATTTTGTAAGAGATATTGTATATTTTAATTTCATTTAATATCTTGCCGCTGTTGCTTTTTTAATACTGGTTTAATGTAGCGTTCTGTTTTCTGGCAACGTCTGTACTGTTTAAAATTTTATTGAAACACGGGTGAAACCAGGAGTAGAAGCTACTGTCTTATAAAATATAATGCTAAAATATGAAGTATATAAATATAAAATATGAGTATAAGTGAAAAGATAGTTTGGATTGGAATGAAAAGAAAGAATTTAATGGGCCATTATTTTTCCAATTCAATTCAATATCAGCGGCGCTCAAAGATAAAAACTCTATTTTGAACATATAACGCGGTGCAAAAAACAACACAGGAAATTCATAACTTTAATAGTAATGTTAGAGTATAAGATTTTTACCCACAATAATAATTTACCCATAAGTCTAAAATTACCCCAATCACCTCACAACATCCATTTTTAAATGGAAACTGACACGCCCAAAGAAAGCGTCTGCCATTAATTCGCGAGTGAGATGGTAAATACGTATGTAACAATCTCTTAGGGGTAATTACCCTATGATATACGATGTAAACACTGTTTTATTATAGTAAATGCCAACTGAGATACAGTAAGTAACATTTTAAGTCTAGAGTGTTTTGTTTTGATAAAATTGTAAGGAATTTTGACCCTGACGGCCGGTTCAACTATCTAAATGGTATCCTAATTTTTGTTGCAATACCATCATAGCGACGAATTTGGCGAGTTTAAACCAAACTTTGAGAGCGCTTTTTCGGTCTTTTTGATGGTGATAATTGGATTTAGTATAATGATATTCGTGTCAATTAAATGTTATGTTATGTCTTCTTAGATAAGAAGACATAATGAAGACATGATTCATGATATTATATGATATTATTTTAATTGTGTAGTATTTAAACATATAATATCATGACTTGTCTTTCATTTATCAACCCACAGCCGCATGAGCTATAAGGCCGTATACAGAAAGAAAGCTGGAAACTTATAAGCGCTTGCCGGCGCTTGTCAGCGCTGGTCCGACGACTTAAACGACGATGATTTTAACGACAAATTCAAAGATTTAGGGCATGAAGTCTAAAAATAGCGTAATAATTCAAGTCTGTCTGACAGGAACCCATTTAAATTAGGGGTACCATAGCTCAGGGTAATTCCCAAAGGGTAAGGGTACGCAGTTAGTCGTTGTTAACATTTGATTAGGGAGTAAACGGGCGTTTCGTACGTCTATTTAAACCTGAAACTAAAGCGTTTACAATCGAAAATGTATCTAGGCAATCTGGGCTTTACCCAGTTGTAATTATTAATGTCCCTTTGTACCCATTGGCCTAGCTCTGTTATGTCTCCTGCTTCTCATAAAGGGAAGTGGAAATTATAATTTTTCTATCCCACATACTTTTTTTTTCTGACTAATTTCGTTGCGTGATCCAAGACAGTTGAATCGTTTCTTCGACTTGTCGAACTACTTTCAGCGTATTTTTTTGGTGGATTCCATTATTGATTTTAGCTGTCAGGAGTTGCAGTGATTGGGAATAGTGTGGCGATATTGTCCCAAAATTTATAAAAAAACGTATGAAACTGAGTTTTGCCTCTTTCCACTTATAACCACACGGACAATCCGTGTACATAGATTGCTGAATACATACTAACTCGCTGATTAAATTGTAGCGTCCTGCATAATCTTAGCTTAAGACAAGATCTAATCTTATCCTACTAATATAATCAATGTGAAAGTTTGTGAGGATGAAAAAAAATGGATAACAACGATCCATTTTTTTTTTCACCCTTTCACGTAGGAAATACTGAAGGGATTTTTATCACTACATAGTATAAAACAAAGTCGCTATCCTCTGTCTGTCTACCCTTATGACGTATGTTTAGTTCTTTAAAACTACGCTACAAATTTTAAAGAAGTTTTTTTAAATAATATAATCAAGAGGAAGATGTATATACATAATACGTGCATATTATAATAAAGATAAACAGAGATTTTCCATGAATTTCTAACACCGGTGCGAAGCTTAGCGGATCGTTAGTATCTTACACATCAGAAAGAATCACATAAAAGCTACATAACATTATGCTATGACCCGCTACGAAAGCAAAATATACACCACAGGACAGAGCAGTTAATATCCCAAAAACCATCAATAAATCGCCCACAATACACCCTTCTTTACCACCAAACATGCACGGTAGTGTCAACAGCCAAGTCGGCACCCTTAAGATAAGCGGAACTGGATTTATTCTGTCAACATTCTAAGGCCATTAAAGGCTTCACAAAAGACTTTTGACCGTATTAAGGGGTAGCCTATGTACATCCAACGTAGTTAATCCGATGACATGATGCTCCGAGTATTAAACGCCCTACGAGCTAGACTAGAACCAATTACTTAGGGTGTGGTGTAATTCGCAAGAGGCGGCGGATTAACTGGTTTTAACTGGATATGCGTGGAAGGTATGTGGTTAAATGATACCAGGTGTATTACTATTACATTATATTATAAACGAAATACATTTACAAATGGTTTGAAGAGTAAATAAAGTTTTAGCTCGGAATTTATAACTTTGAAAACTTTAATTTTTTATTTATATTATTTCTATAGTTTAATAAATTTAAGGGTTATAATGACAGGCTGATTGGTCTATTGGTTAGTGACTCTGACTGATAAGCTGCAAGTAGTGGGATCGACACTTACCCAGGACAAACTTTATTTGATGAGCATGATTATTTGTTCTGTTCCTGGGTGGAATCCATACTAATATTATAAATAAGAAAGTGTGTCTGTCTGTCTGTCTGTCTGTCTGTTTGTCTTTCTTTCACGGCAATACGGAGCGATGAATTGACGTGATTTTTTGAGTGGAGATAGTTGAAGGGATGGAGAGTAACATAGGCTACTTTTTGTCTCTTTCTAACGCGAGCGAAGCCGCGGGCAAAAGCTAGTTTATTTATAATTGTATACATACAGTACCAAGTACAAGCTCTGCTTAATTTGGGATCAGATAGTCATGCATGAGTTTTTAATATTTATTTTTATAATTGGTTCAAATCTGCCACAAGCCTTTCGTACGATGACCTTGAAAGTAATATGAATTACCCTTTCCATTACACCCCATACACACCTTAGCGCTTAATAAAATATTTGATATATTTCAATAATTATGATGTTTAGTCTACGCTAACCCCATCTAGCATAGTCTTAATTGTAAACAAAATCAGTAGCGATCTAGATTTACGCGAAATTAACTCGCGCATTTGTTTAATCGCGTTAATTTATGGAACCAGGTCGGATTAAAAAAAATGTATATATGATAGCTAGATTTATAAGGATTACGGGTAACAATTGATTGGTATCGAAACATTTGCAAGAATCTTTATTGCAAATACGAAATTAGGCTAAATTATTGTATATAATGTTATGCATAATGTTATGTTTATAACAGTGAAAAAAAAAACAACTATGTATATACAAGTCAAAGCACTATCTCATTAAATTATTTTCCTTAAACAAGAAATTGATTTTTACAATAAAAGTGATTTAAAAGTATGCATTGAAAACAGTACAAAATTATCTGTATTTTGATACCCATATCAATGCATTTGGAATAAAAATAATCACAAACCCCATTTTGACTTTTGGCAGACGCCATCTTGTTTTTTTAGGACGACATTCAGCCTTTACATTACAGGGATCATAAAAACGATTCGATAGACACCGTATTCATTAAAATCTGATGAATAGTTAAAGCGCTACGGTGGAACATCTGTACATAAAAACACACATAGACTATTAAAAACATATGCCCCTCTTTCGCCGTAGTCGGGTAAAAAGCTTTCATTTTTGACATGAACCACACTAACTTCTATACAAGTCAAACTAGATTCAAAGATAATAATAGCGAAACATGACACCATTGGAAGAGCGAGACAGAACACTAATAGAAAGAGACGCCACGCCTCTTATGGTGGCAAGGGAGGACATTAGTCTACCACAACATCTTACGGTGCGTTCCAACTGTGAGCTGGATCACGTTAAATCGGATCAACCAATTTGTATTTGACCGACTATCGGATGCAGTTGCTGTTGCCGCTAAAAGCCGATCTGACTTATACTTGCTAGTCAGCTTAATGTGAACAGCGCTACTGAAATATGCCAATATGCAACCGACACGTTTATCGGTCCGATAAAACTATCGGCCTGACCTTATGGGAGTCAGCTCTATGTTGTGATCACGGATTATCGTGTCGCCGTCGAGGCTTGTGTATTTTCATTTAGGATGACACGAATATCGTAAACGACTTTTTTCCAATGATGACAGATTATCGTGTTTAATGGTAACCGTCGTAAGATGTCGTGACTACAGTGACGATAAACATTTGTTATGATGGGAACAGCTAGAAATGACAGTAGTTCAACGATAAGATGTCGTGATGACACCAGACACAGTGACAATAAATAGTTGTTATAATGGGAGCAAGTAGTGACGACAGCCGTCCTACGATAAATTCATCGTCAAGACATAGTGCCATTATGGGTACAGCAAAAGATGATAATCGTCCAACGATAAATTTATCGTCACTACACAGTGGAAACGCAGCTTTAGTCTGTCACAATATCTTAGTGGATAGTGGATCTTAACTCAGATAAAACAAAACACGGCCTGTTACCTTCATTTTGACAGTTAATGCACCTGGTTTTACTTGAGAATGAATGAAGTTTTCTATTTTTATAGAATTTGCATGAAATAAGTATAAAATGCTGCAGCTGTTTAAGATTGCATTAGCAAACATTGTCTGTAGATAACTCGGGGATAAGTAATATTTTTTTTATTTCTACCATATGTTTATTTTAAGAACGTGGGAACGTATGCCTAGGAGAATATCCAGTACTTAAATACTTTTATTACTAGGATTCTATTATTATTCATAATCTATATCTCTACACTAATATTAAATATTTTTTTATGGATGGGAAATCATCATTTGATTTCTCCTCTCGGAGAGAGTATCAGACTTTTACTGACTAATACCCACCTTTTTTTTTTAATTTTTTTTTTTTGGTGAGTGGGAAATCATCCAATGACTGCTCCCGTCCTGGGTGCGACGGGAGGGCGTGTCAGACTCTTACTGACTAATACCCACCCTTGTTCCCTCGGTTGCCCTTTATGTTCCGGGGTCGCGTGACTATTGGAACTATTCCGCAAACCCAGTAATACGAGTATTATAAACCTAATCTCAGGAACTACTGGTCCAGTAAGAAAAATATTTGTAAGTGTCGGATAGCCCATTTTCGAAAATGGCTATACGCTATACAAAATCACGCAACTACCTAACGGACGGACGGTGTAGTAACCAAATGTGCCACCGCAGGGGACAGTTAGTAAAATAAATATTTACGAAAGAGCACCAAAAGTACTCAAAATATTATATCATTCGGCGCTTCATTAATCCATTTATTATTGGTATAAAACGTATCAGCTCAAATTTTAGGACTCATTCATTAACTTCAATTTAAATCCGAGGTTCTAGGCAATCTGGGAAACTCCTATTTGTAATCATTTGTAATCGTCCCTTTGTGCCTATTGGTCTAGTTCTGTTCGGTCTTTTGGTTAATATGGAGGAAAATGGAAATCATTGTTGTATTCAGGCAGTTGTATCGTTTCCCCGGGACTTAACAATCATAGCTAAATGCTTTTGTGGCGGTATTGAATGAAACTTGTCCAGAAAAAAACTTTGGTAGTTGGAACATTACAAAACTAAAATATTTACAACTTCCTCAAAATTATCTCCAGTCACACAAAGCAAATCAATAATTAACCTTACGTGCGAAGTTTTCAAACAAAAAAGTTTTTTAAACAAGCGTTAAAGAACTTGGCGGTTATTATAAAAAATAATGATGCTATGTTTTTCACGAGTTCTAATTTTAGGCAAGGCCATATGGGGTCGTTCAACGGCCTTGTCCTTTTAGGGCAGGCAAATTTATCATTTTGTGATAAGGTGATGTTTTCAAGGGGAGCTGTAATGGCCAAAATAGAGCAAGAGGTGGTAATACATAAAGCTTATGAGTCTTTAAAGGTACCTATTAAAAACAGAGTGTACGGTTCCTCATAATCCTCGTCCAGTTATCCTTCATAGAAAAGGGCCTTCGACCAGACTGGTGATGCTACTGGTGAGCAACTGCCCGACGGTTCTTAGGTATTTTGTATGTATGCTAATGTCGCAGCAAATCAGATTGTGTGAAGCAGAATGTCAGTTCTAGATAAAAAATTTGGTGACAGATGAGAAAAAAAAAAGTCGCCTCAAGTCTTTTAGGTACCTTATCTTTATAAGAATCTATGCAATAACTTTTGTACCACGTGGCTTGGGACAACGTTTTTTATTTTTGAATGAAAGCAAAGAATGGAGCAATAACTATTCAACTTTATATTCCCATTTGCTTTAACAATGTAACAGAAACCGAACCCTCAAAATGATTGTACAAAAGACTCTAAATTTAGATCTATACGGTAACCACAGTGTCGAAAGCTTAAGACAAATCGAAATCTTCGGCCTTACCCAAAATTTATCCCTATATAAATATCCATTGTCCGTCGAAGGTCCAATATTCCAGTCTAGGTGAACCAAGCCTAAAGTACTTTTAGTAATTGATACCAGACCCTTGTCAGAACGTCTATCTTTATTAGGCTTTCGTACTAGAATTGAAGGAAACGGATAAATTTGTCTACCGTATTCGTGTTTCAGTGGTATAATGAAAGCTGATTATAGTGGATTTAGTGATAATACGATATAATATGGTGTCTATACATAAGTATATTATAATTTGCGCTGACTGGCTGATTCATCGCAATGCAAAGACCTTAGGGAATAAAAAATTGAAATTTTAGAAACTAAAGTCATTAATGCAGCAAGCCCCCACGAAAAAAGTAATAAATAAATGGGTACGAGAGACTCTCTACTGGAAACCATAGGTCTAAGTAAAATTATGCACACTTTGCACAAGCTAGAAGTAAAAATAAATAATAGAAGAAGTTAAAATGTGACAGCTGTCATTAATGTCAGGTGACGTATTACTCTCACGCGAAATTGACCCCCATGAACCACCTGAATTGACACTTATAATTTTGTTGTTGTTTATCTGTGGTATGGCTGTGTTGACAACTGACCTGTGGTCGACAAACAATACCCATCGCTTGATAAATGGCATTTCTCTATTTAATAATAGAGTAATGCTCACAATCATCTCACAATATTCAAGCATATTCTCAAATACTTAAAAGTCCTGAATAAAGCCACAAGGTTTCCATCAAGCGTTTACAGATCTTCAACAAAGCTTGAAGAAAACAACACAGAACACTTGAGTAATGACACCAATCATTTAGCCCTAACTGCTAATACGTTTTCAACAAATCGCAAGTCACTGGATCGAATCAATCAGTCCCAATGAGGGAATTTACGGCAACAAATTGATTGGAAGAAGGATACTGCAGAAATGGATTGCGTTAAAATGGTAAAGGTTTTATTATTTGTCTTTGTTGTGCTTTCATGTCTAAATCGTTGGATTGATTTTGATGATCTTCGATATACCAGTAAGTTTGAAACACAAGAAAGGATGTAGATAGCTTCTTTTAACTTTTCTTTGTCTGTGTCCAGGATTACGGACATGGCGAAGTCAAGGGTAATAATAGTCTAAACATAAATCGCGACATTGGGCAGAGTGTCTCAAACCACACACCTGTCACCAACCTTTAGCGTTTTGGATATTTTAATATAATTATTTTAAGGAAAGAAGACGTAAATCTTTTTGTATTTACCAGCTTTAATCATAGCACTCTTAAGCAGAAGATGGTTCTTTACTTTTTCATGGTGGTTCATTCACTACAATTTACTATAGCGGCCAAAATAACCCTGCACTTTAGAGTGTTGAATGTCCCTTCTAGATTTATATACTTTATAAGGAAGATAAAGTCGATTTGTAATACGAAGATATCAGCTCTAATCGGACTTCACTTGCGGCTTATTCCAAAAATCTACTTCGCAAAATCCCCCTAAGGGGGAAAAGCAGACTTTCATTAAAATTGTTTAAAAGATTTAATCGAATATTATGTATGTATGCGTGATTTATATATTTTGTAAACAGCATACATCATTAAATGTTTTCCTGAGTCGTAACTTCAGCTAGACAGTTTAAAGGTTTTAACTTTATCTGCCTAACCGTCACGTCATTAAGGCGATTATCACACTGCCCCGGACCACGCTGCATGTTGCGTGTCAACGCACCTACGCGCGTTCCTGCGGGAGTGCAGATCTGCATCATCGTGCGGGTTTTTTGCGCACTCACGCGCGTAGGTGCGTTTTGTAGATTCACGCACGGCGGCTCTCATTTATTCGCCGTTCTCTCGTTCTCATTGATTCACACGTCACGCCCATTCAAAATCACGCGCGGCACTGCGGGATTCGGTGTGCCATACCTTGCGTCTCGCCCCGCACCTACGCGCGGGAGTGCATGTTTCTCCGCGTGTATGCGCGTGATCCGCATGAACGCGCGTGGATGCATTTTCGGTGTGTTAGACTGTGCGTGTTTTCCATACAAACGGAGATACTTACAAGCAACGGAAGAACACGCATCCACGCGCTACGCTGCATCATGCGGGGCAGTGTGCGAATCGCCTAAGATGAAAATTGGTATCTAATGCCACAAAAAGCCAATTCGCTTTAAAGAATAAGTCTAAGGGATAATTTCAGTCATTTTAAATCTGTCTTTTCAGTAAAATATCCTTAATGCTTTTTAAACGACTTGCTAAATATTGCGTGAAATTAAGTTACTTTTAGCAATCGAGAAAACCTTTTGATGGTAGTTTAACAGTTATATACACAGGTTATATATTATTTGATGGTAGTGGTCATTTATAGGTTTAAATGGTTTTAAAATGAAAAGCTGTGCGTTCCATTCCTACCCAAGGAACTATATTATGTGTCAACTTTAGTTGAGGAGGATACTCGATAGGGTTTCTAGGCCTCGATACCAATAATGGTCTAGTTACATTTTGGTCAAAAAGAAAGTAAATTGGATAAATTTCCGTACCTAAGTAAAATAAAGGTGCTATAACCTACTACTAATATCTAGACTCAGATCATGTGCCCTTACTAATAATCACTGTGTAAAGTTATGCAATGAATAAAGCCTGTGTAACCATACATTTTTTGACGTATAAACCTGTCATAACTATATGCAGCGATTATTAGTAAGGCGCTTAGTATATAACATATAAAAAACTTAACAAGAAGATCCGCTTAGAAAACTATAAACATAAAAATATTTGGTGGCTTCCGTTCTGTTGTTTTCCATTGCAACCAACTTCCGAAATTTAAGCAAATTGATAAAGCTGTTGGATGTCAGTAAAGTTCTCTTAAGTGTACCTTGCTAAACATCTACATATTCTTTATTAGCAGCTTCACTAAAAGACCCATACCTTTCTGCCAGGCTGCTGATGCTGCAATTGAGGCGGGGCGATAAGCCTCAGCGGAGGCGGGGCTGGCGGCAGTGCAGCCAAGAGTGGCGGTACGAATGGTACCACCCCACCCATTGGCAGGGCCACTGCAAACTTCTGCAGGCCCATAGTCCAGGGTAGGAACCACCCCCCTCCCGCCTGCATCGCGCCCCCCCCGGGCCCGTACCACGCCAGTGCGATCAGCTACTGACACCCCACATGAACACTACACTGTTATCGTTGAAGAGACCTTTTTGACATGTAGTTTTGACACTTCACTTGTACCTGGGGACAAAGAGATAAAATGGGTTAGTTTTGAAAGAAAAATCATATGTATGGCGTTTTTATCGTTAAATATCGTCTGGTTTATCAGTATTACACACCACGTCGCTTGAAGATATTATAAGGTAAATATTTAATTGTTTCTTTTTTTTAGCATAGTCCTCTATGCTAAGATACCTATAAAAGATATGTTCGATGCATTAGTGCCTAAAAAGTTGGTGGTTGATATTCTAATAGTTACCGTGGCCCAGGAACATAAAGGGCAACCGAAGGGACAATGAGTTAGTTTTTAACCGACTTTTAAAAAAAGGAGGAGGTTCTCAATTCGAATGTATGTTTTTTTATGTTTGTTCGCGCATATCTTCGCCGTTTGCCAACCGATTTGAACAATTCTTTTTTTGTTTGAAAGGGTAGACTTCCCAAATGGTCCCATTGTCATCAGGTCCAGAATCTGATGATGGTATCATGCCGAAATCGAGGGAACTCCTCAATTTTTTTATAGAAAAACGTAATTTTTTTTTAAACTTACTCTAAAACGTAGTTGGGACTCTAACTAAAAAGTAAAAAATAAAAAACTTTTTCCAAAAAAAAGATAACCGACTTCAAAAACGAAAAGCTCAAAAATAACTATTTCAGAAGTCGGTGGCAAGGCAACACAATTCGACCGGCAGAAGAGAAGCCACCGACTTCCGAAATAGAGCTTTTCGTTTTTGAAGTCGGTAATCTTTTTTTTTGGAAAAAGTTTTTTTAGTTAATAAAAGTTTGACACGAAGGGCGGTAGAAGTCATTTGATGATTTCCCACTCACCAAAAAAATGTATTTTATTCACTTTTTTCTCTTTTTTTCAAACATAATCATGTATATCTATATTATCATTGAGTATGTCTAATTTCTATGTAAACCTCGTGTTAGTCCGTTTTTACTAAGTTCTCAAGTTCTACTGTGGTATATAAAAGTAAGGCGCTCTAAAACGGGCCACCATTGCTGCAATTTTGTTGCATCAACACTTGAGTATGGTCCGGCAACACCGGCAATAGTGCAAGTGTTGCCCAGCAATAGTGCAAGTATTGCCCAGCAATAGTATTGCAGCAACAAAGGTGCAAGAATAATATGTCTCGTGAAGTAGCGATGCATTTTTTTTGTCATACAAAAAGTATTGTCCAGCAATACTGAAATATTAGGAGAGAATTCGGAAACATTGTAAGTCTTGCCGAGCCATACATAAAATATTGCCAGCAACACAATTGCAGTAAAAAAGCTGCCCGTTTAGAAGGCCTATTAGAAACATTATGTGGGAAAAAACGGGATTCTAGAAATCCAGTTTTTTTTTTAAAGTCTGTGTACTTCACATCACTAAACTGTCACATTAGATGTGAATCGAAAGATTTATTACGTTTTCTTGTTTTTTAGTGCCTGAGTATGGATACCTATGTAAAGGAATTTGATTTACTGATAACTATTTCTTGTAGGACTGATGTATACTTGAAAATGTAAGGTTTTTATTATCAGGTACTATCTTATGCCTACGACTTCGTTCGTGTGATTATAAATAATATTATTAGAAACAGGCATTTTAATTAATTATTAGAATATTGCAAGACTTGGTAATCAGGTACGTTCATAAAAATATTTTAACAAAAACAAAAAAAAACCGACTTAAAAGATCAAAACAAGTTCCATGTGACTAGGGGAGGACTTGTATGTTTAAATACAATTTTAAATAAAAATAAATCTAAATTACATTTAAATATACAAGTTTTCATATTTTTGTAATTTCCTTCATTTTGATACTAAACAAAAATTACTACGTAACATTTTAGCGCCAAAATCCGCCATTTTGTTTTTCTTTTCATAAACACCTGTCTAAGAACACTCCGGTTATTGAGATGTATCTAACAACAACAAAGCCGATTAGAACATAAATGGAACTACAAATGCGCGAAGAGCATAATTATTCCTTCTTCAATTAATTATTACTTCTTCAGTCGGGTAAAAAAGGTCTTAAACAAAATGAAATAGGATACGACTAAAATAATTTATCATTTAAAAAATCTTCAACATATTTTCAATCTCTAGGTAAACTTCGAAATGATGAATGTGTGTTATTGTTATGGAAAAAAAACTGAATAAACTCCTTGACATATTTATGAAGACAGAAAAATGCTACATTCAACCTTGTAAAAACATAAATCTTTCTCAAAATAAAAAGTAAGATATATGTACACTTTTATTTATGCGAAAGTATTGTTTGTTACACTTTTACGGCTAAACCTCTAAACCAATTGTGATGAAATATTGTACATAGGTAGTAAGTTTAGTTTTGTACGAATATTCTCTCTTATAATTATTCTTATAAAGGAGACAATTTTTTTTGGTTCCACTATTAAACGGTAACGTTTATTAATAATTTTACACATGAAACAAGTGATCACCTTATTATAACTAACCCACTAATAATTATATAGATATCTAACGGGAATAATGAAAAAATAGTAAAAAACTGTTACGGAAAAATGCTTGTTTAGGAGCGTTTTTTACATTCATTTCAACGTGAATTTAAATATATTATGTGAAACGAAACGTACCTAATTAACATCCCGTGGTAGGTGCTCTGTGGTACAGTTTCAATCAGTTTGACACTGACAGACTACATTATTAGGCTAAGTTCATACGACCGCGCGAAACCGCGCTGTACTACTAACCGCGCGGTACATGCGATCTAGATGCGAACGCGAAGCGGCGCGGCGCGGCGCGAAAACAACAAACATTCGAAACCTATTGAAGTGGCCTACGTGACCAAACGCACGTGGGGTGCGGTGCGGAGCGGCGCGAAATGAAGCGAACGCGATTAGTTGGCTTGATATTTTCGCGCGAAGTGGACGCGTCGGCCATATTTTTGTGCGCGGAGGGGACGGTTCGCGCGCACGTAGGACAGAGAAGCCGCATCGCTCCGCATCGTATTAAATTCGCATCGGATCGTTTCGCAATCGCGTTCGCGTTGAGTCGTCCACGTAGGACATGGCGTGAGCGATCTAGACGCGAACGCGAAGCGGCGCGGCGCGGCGCGAAAACAACAAACATTCGAAACCTATTGAAGTGGCCTACGTGACCAAACGCACGTGGGGTGCGGTGCGGAGCGGCGCGAAATGAAGCGAACGCGATCAGTTGGCTTGATATTTTCGCGCGAAGTGGACGCGTCGGCCATATTTTTGTCCTACGTGCGCGCGAACCGGGGACGGTTCGTGCGCACGTAGGACAGAGTAGCCGCATCGCTCCGCATCGTATTAAATTCGCATCGGATCGTTTCGCAATCGCGTTCGCGTTGAGTCGTCCACGTAGGACATGGCGTAAGCAGTGATTATTTTTGGGCTTTACCGCGCGTTCTACGTTCGTTAAAAAAGCATTCTTGCATCCTATTTTAATAATAATAATAATTTTATGTGAAAGACTTTCTCCTAAAATAGGATGCAAGAATACTTTTTTATTGTCTTTGTGATTTTCTGCGACGACTCAGCTTTCGGTATAAAATCCATAAGCAAATTGCCCCCTCCTCAAGCAACATTGACTTCCGGGCTGGTATGCACATCATCATGCGAACGCCTCAACTACGCGGCGACGCGCGGCTTCTCGCGGTCATGTAAACTTAGCCTAATAGTTTTCTAGATAGTCAGACGAGTGCTTCTTCTGTTCTTTTCGTATTTTTATTCAATAGAAGTTAAAAAATGGCTTCTGTAGATACAGTGCATAATATATAAAGCTGTTGTAACAATTGTACAGGTCGATTTCAACGAAATGTGCGAAAACTTTACTTATAAAAGCATTGGCGTCCACAGTAGAAGAATAATCGAAAAAAATCACACCAAAGCCAGGTTTTTATGTGATTTACACCTATATTATTATTGAACAGTGCACTATTCTAACATAAAATACCTAGGAAACCTATTCACTCATTAAATAATCGCTCTTGTGAGATTTTAGGTCATTATGAGAGTCATGTTTTGAGTGTCGTATTTCCCAGTATTCCGGTTACGTAGAGTTTTGCTAATATTGCCACTGTAATTTAGAGATTATAAGGAAATGCACGTTAGTTTATACGTGCATTTCATTAGTAAATGCCATAATTTGTGGTGGGCCTATTCCCCGAACAAAAAAAATTGTCTCCTTTGTTGATCTGGTCAGGCTATTCGTTGTCACGCTATTTGCAGTAATTTCATATGCCAATAAATAGCCAAAAATCTCCATAGTTACTCTTTTAAATAATAAAGATCCTAGGATAACTTACACACGAGCATCTGATCCCAAACTAAGCAGAGCTTGTACTATGGTAACCAGATAACTGATAAACATACTTATATATTTTTTAAACTAAATGATCAAATTCAATAGAATCGGCCAGGTATCTAAAAAAATGTCGCTAGTCGTTTGTTCCAAATCATTAGGAGATCTCTATGGGTAAAAGCAAGCAAAAAACCAAACGAACACTCTTAAACCAACAAGCTGCAAGTTGCAGAGTAGTTTAAATAGTAACCGCGGCCCCGGAACATAAAGGGCACCTGAAGGAACAAGGGTGGGTTTTAGTCAGTAAAATTCTGACACTCCCTCCCGCCCTGCCTAGGGCGGGAGAAGTCTTTTGATGATTTCCCATCCTTAAAAAAAAAGAAAAAAGAATACTTAAACAAGTAGGTAACATCACTAACAAAACTGCTAACACAAATTACACCTTTCCACAAAAAAAAAAGTTTCTAAAAAAAGCGCTCCCTATTTCATTTGTTTAACATAATATCGGAAACGTCTATTCGTATAGATCAAAGCGATTGCGGCTGTCTGAGTCTACGGTTACTAGAGCGGAAAACTGAAAGAAACCGCCTGAAATACGCGCGTCATTGTACAAGACGGATAGTAGTTTAACTGGTTACGTTGTGGGAGGATTCAAAATAGATCGTTTGAGTTATTTTGACGTGAAATCTGTTTCTCGGTGTTGTATGGTGATTTCAGAGTACGTTTGTTCGTTAATTTAATGGGAGTTATGGTTTAAATTATTTATTCAAACTTCATGCACATACAGTACATAGGCGGACTTGCTTTAGGCATTGCCGAAGTTGCGAAATAGTTCTAATTGTTACCGTGGTCCCGGAATATAAAGGGCAACCGAAGAAACAAGGGTGGTTTTAGTCAGTAAAAGCGGGAGAAGTCATTTGATGATTTCGCATCCTCAAAAAAAAATCATAGGCAAGAAACTCGGTCAAAAGAAAAATGCTCAAAAATTCTTTTGAACCTTTATCTACAAAGTCAAATTAGCTCGACTTTGAAGATACTTTTTTACTTTTCAATTGCTATACAAAGTTAAACTTTTGTTTGAACATTTTTGTGATCTCGGCTTCACACATGTCCCGGTGGAGGCATGAAATTGAAAGGGACTCCAATTAGTAGCGTGACTGTACCGTATTTATAATTTGTCTGTACTTTTTGTAGAATAGCTCTTAGTTAATTAGTACCATAGCGTGAATTATTGCGAAATTATATATACAGACATACTAGTTTTTTTAACGAATATTTTATAACTGGTCGTGCTCCAAATTACTACAACATAAACTACAACACGACGAATAGTATAGCGCAAAACAAGAAAGTTATCAAATCGAAGAGGGGTGAACTCTAAAGCTACGTCACACAGGTGCGTTATTATCGACAGGTACTCGTATATATGTATAATAAGGATCTGGGTTCGCATCATACACACAGACTCGATGACATCACAGACGTACTATACATGACACAGACATTAATAGGTTAAGTGGCTTAATTAAAGAAACAATTAAAAAGCATTGTCTCACGCGTGGAGACGCACTTCTGCTAACCTGGTTAGTTTAAAATAATTCTCGGAGACAATGCTTGCGAGATAGACAGCTCGTCGCCTTTGTCGTCACTTTAATATTAACTGCGATATATTTAACTCGACCGCCGCAAAATAATATAAATTGCGTAACAATTCAACTTGAGTCACATCATCACATGATATTATCGACATGTCGATAATAACGCACTAGTATGTCGAATTCCTAATTTTAATTTTTGGCTTTATGAAGTGTCTTTAAACCCTCACCTCGGAACTTTATGAATTGAATACCACAAATGCTTGGCTTGAATTCCCAACGTCTTGAGACCAAAGACATATAAAAAAAGGATTTCCTGATTATAATAAAGATTTCTTCATAGAGAACAAAGATCATTTAGTAATCTCCCACGTCAGCAATTTCTACTGGAAAAGATTAGAGCATTTCGTGTAACAGAATTATTTTTAAATGGCGTCCAAATGAGATCGATGTTTTGAGCACCGTCCAAGAATTTTAACAAAGAAAATAATACGATAGTGACTATGTGTATTGAGATTCGAGTGTATAAGGCTGTGGTTATGAGTGAGCGGGCGCGGCGGCGGCAGCATTGGCGCGATAAGCGCCACGTTTTAATGTATAGATTAACATCATGACTGGTGAGACGAAGGCAATAATACTATGTGCTCACATATAACTAATAAAAATGCAAAATAATATAAATTGTAGAGAAAATCGAAATTAAATAATCACAATAAGGCTCTCAAAGTCCGCGCTTGCTCAACTCACTTACCTATGATAAGAGATTGAGGAAGGTATAATAAGTTCTCCTTTTAATGGGTGCCTAGCGCGCATATCAACGATTCTTTTGTTTTATGAGCAATTAATAAAACATAAGGCATTGCTTGTTTACATATTTGGAAAGTGAATTGAATAATGAACTGCATTTTTCAATAAGTCCCTCGTCTCACCAGTCATGGCGTAGCGGTGCGGGGAGTGGGGCGCGGGGAGAGGCGAGACAAAAGTCTATCCGCCTAGCATCCCCGCGCCGTCACCGTTACTGCTGATTTCGTGACCGAAGCCTTATTCATAGTAATGTAAATTGTAATTGTGCTTATTTTTCAGCCGTGATGTAATTCAGAAGCGACATTAATTTTGAGTAATTTTGAATTTTTTGTTTTATTTTCAATTAATGCCTGTGTGTTTTGCCAAGCAACAAGGCATGTTTCACGATGAAATAAAAAGAAAAGAATAATAATTATCGAACTTTAAAAATAAGTGTTCATAGGAACATTTTTTTTTTTTTTGGTGAGTGGGAAATCATCCAATGACTGCTCCCGTCCTGGGTGCGACGGGAGGGCGTGTCAGACTCTTACTGACTAAAACCCACTCATGTTCCTTCGATTGCCCTTTATGTTCCAGGGTCACGGTAACTATTATAAACATTCCGCAACCCCGGCAGGCGTTGGCCCTGTTGGGCCCCTTCCTGTGCTGACTCCTTCTCTTTGAGGCGCGCGTGGAACAAAACGCGCCGTCTACGCGGTCCTGGTCCTAGCCGGGCGGCGAGCTACCCATCGCTCGCCATCCGCAGAACCGCGCCTACGGTGGCCGGTAGTCGTCTTGCGACTCTCGACGTCTTCGCCTGGGTCTTAGGCCGGTTACAGTGCTCCAGTGTGAACCGACCGTCAGTTTCTATCATTCAGTGCTCTCCTGACCAACAAACTGACCGAAATAATTTTTCGTCGACGATGATACGCACATCCGTGCGGTCAGTCCACCGGTCGGTGCAGCACTGAACGCGTTCATATGTTTCCATAGCGCGTCGGTCGACCGACGGCACGCATGCAGACGCGCTCGACCGACGGTCCTCGTACGCAGTGCGTAGCAATATACGCGTGCGTACGGTCGGTCGAGCACTGTGACGACTTGTGAATTTTCATACAAATGAGAAGCGCGACCGATGTACGCACCTACGGTCGGTCGAGCATAAAACCGGCCTTAGTCCGGGGCGAGAGGCTCGTCGTTGCCTCTCGCGCGCCGCCGCCTCCTTCACTAGCATAACTAACATAGGTGTTTTATTTCATAAGGTGTGGACCATTTATAAAATCAAGTAATTTCCATAGAAAACGGATTTTATTATATAAAGAGACCGACTTTTTAATGGTAATCAACCCACAGATATTGTTTCTATTATGACGTAGAGCCGTACAGAATAAAAGCGAGAATTTTGGAAATTGAGCCCCTAGTGAAAAGAACAAAGCTAGAAAATGAACGGGCAAGGCCGCACAATACACCTAATGATACTTAGAATTGTAACAAAAATAATTTATGCTTTTTTCGCGAAATAATGTATGTATTTTACATTACGTCTGACAAGGCGCGCCATTTTGTCAAAATGGCGGCCGTAAAAGTCGATCTTGATTGCTTTACGGTGTTTCTAGAAACAATATTATTGTCTTTTTATTTGTGGCAACAGTAAATTATGAGCTAGAAATATTTCAAGTCTGAAATGAGACTATGCAAAAGATGGAAAACTGGGGTCAGGATTGAAGCAGCTGATAATTTTTTTTATTTTTTTTATTTATAACTCCACGGCTATTTTTTTATCTGCGTTTCTGAATACCAGTTTCATTACAGGCACATGAGACATAATAAAATATCATCTATGTCGCTGGGATAGTAACGCATCTGTAAGACCTCTGATATTACATATGTCTATAGGCGGTAGTGATAATTAACATCAGGTCGTCAACTTGTTTGATATCAAAATTAAAGTCAAAGTCAAAATCATCCAATAATATAAGAAAAACAGTTTCTGGTTTTTGTTTCTCAAAACTAATTAACTAACAAAACTCGTATAAGTTTTAGTTATTAATCTATTCATTCTTGAACCTTCTGTTTATAATTTTATGGTGGTATAGTTTAAGCATTAGGCACCCCTGAATTTTCATGGGGAAGTTTTTTGGAAATTGGTTCAAGTGTCTATTTGAATAAACATCACCAGAGCACTCCAGCTTGGCTGAAGAGGTTACAAAATCGGCACCGGGATTACGTATCTTGCAATTGCCGAGCGATCGCGATAATTTAGCAATATTTGCTGCTCAAACGTCAATTCAAAATACGTCGCGTCAAATAGCAATCTAGCGATAGTGCTGCCTCTGTGGAGCAATCAGTTAACTAAAATATGCATTTTTCATTTGGTGGTTTCGTATTTAGTATGGTTTTTAAGAGCAAAGTTAAGTTTTTTTTGTTAAAGGTGATATTTAATTAGTTCCAGAGCGATTGCTACTTTATCGTCATCAGCATGTCTTCAACAATCAGCGAGCGATTAGCAATCGGTTCATACATAATACGATTTTTTTTTGACGATGTTGCGACCACTGCGCAAATATTGCTGATTGCTGTTTCATAGGTAATAACCCCGCGGAAGTTTTTTTGTTTGTGTACTGTTCGTAAAAGAGAATCGCTTTGTAAATTTCCGTAGAATTTTCCTTTGAAATTGATTAAAAGAAACTTTCTGAAGAATTGGGGGTAAAGATGGTTGGAACCATGCTTATGTTTGGAAGTATTAGTACTATAAATCTTAATATTTATATAATTCTTCTGAGTGTGTTTGTCACATAGCTTCTCCTAAACGGCTGGACAGATTTGGAAGATATTTTGTATATTTCAATGGGATCTTGCAAGTTGTCCTTCACTAAGATCAGTGTCCAACATAAAATTAAACAATAATTTTGAAATGAAAGTTGTTCTGCAGGGGCACGAGGAATGCAAAGGAGGCAGTTGTTCTGCAGGGGGACCCAAACGGCTAATAATGGAAATGGTAAAAGAAAATGCTTAGCATTTTGTTTTAGAAAATAAAATGAGGTAAGCACTGCTTTATTGCTTTTACAGCATGCACGATACAGCAGGCTTAGCCACTGATCAATCAAAAAAGGCGACCTAACAACGCCGGTGAAACCGCGTGACACAAACTAGTATAGATCATAATATTATATGGCCCTGGTGCCGTAAATATATCCACAAAGTCGGCCACAGTTGACTTAACAGATCGATGGGCTATTAGCCGGACAATAGTTTTGGTGGCTCGGTTGCAAACGATGACAGAATTAAGCATAGGGATGTACCAATATCATTTTAATAATATTTGGTGTACTTGGTTACAATTGTTGTTTCCGTCAAATATATATTAAGACTTGTGTCTCCTACTTATTAATGGTGTATTATAATTATATAAAATGTTAAATATAAAGGATACAAGCTTTTTTTAGCAAAACTATTGAAATTATTAACCTGAAATTTTACAGTAGTTTTTTGTGACGCAGAAACACTAAAAGTGATTTTTAGAAATTTAACCAAGACTAAAATAAATGGCAATTGTTTGAATAAAATTGGCGTTCACTACCGCAGCTAACAACTAGCATCTTAATAAGACGCATATGTGCAATTATTTTTTAAAGCATAATAAATAATAATACAGTGCGACTTTCTACATTATTAACTTAAAAGGTCAACAGAAAGTCAATAATTAACTCGACGTTCGGCATTTAAAAACAAAGGAACATATTTCCAAGAAAAATATAACATGGCATTTCACATCAGGGTGGAAAGTTTTAATGGGCCCTCGAAGAAAACTACCTTAAATCGTTTAGAAAGATTATTTTACTTAAAGGAAACATTCTTTTATTTTTAAAAACAAAACTAAACTGAATTCAAAGATTTTCAAAAATTCGCTTACCACTCCCGGGAATCGAACCGACTAAAATACAAAAAAGTAGTAGTTGGTTTCAATTAAAAATAAATGTTTCCTTTAAGTAAAATAATCTATCTTAATGATTTTAAAACACCCTGTATAGCTAGACTCTATAACCAACATAAAAATCTTCCAACCTAATTTTATAAGGGACCTTTTGAAGCAAAGGAATTTTTTGAATAGCATCTGACCTTCCGCCTTTGTTCAAACAGGGATAACTTAAAAATAACTGACCTATAATAATTCTAAGAATCCGAATTCCGTTATTATCGTCAAACTCGCTGTCTCTCGCGGTTTTACTTGCACCTTAGGTTAATAAATTAAAAAAATATATATATCTTGGGACAACTCACACACGGCCATCTGATCCCAAACTAAAATAAAATAATACTTCACTCCCGTAGATTGTAGCGTAATGTTATGCTAGACGACACAAAAGAATTTTAAAATTCGGACCACTTCCCGAGAATAGCGTATTCAACCAAAAAACTCTTCTGTATAATTCTATAAAATATTTATTGATTTATTTATAGTTAATTAAAACGGTTATACACCAATTACAATAATTAACCTAGAACACAATACTAATATAATTATAAGATCTACTACACACTTAGCGCCTTACTAATAAACGCTGCATAAAGTTATGACAGGTTTATACGTCAAAAAATGTATGGTTACACAGGCCTTATTTATTACATAACTTTACACAGTGATTATTAGTAAGGGCATTAATAAATAACAAAGGATATTCTCTCATATTAAACTTTAGAAATAAAATAAAATAAATATAGATTCAGGACGGAACTAAAGTCTTGAAAGTGACGAAACTCAAAGCTACCCAATTACTTTGCATCATGGTCGCAAGCCTGATTGGGTCTTTTCATTGCGGAATGCTAAATGCGCCCAAATGCCATCTGGGAGCGGTATCCGTATTGTTCGATGATCGAGATATTTGATTCGATATTCATTATTCGGTTTCGATTGTTCGGTACCGTATTGTTTGCATCCCTATTATTTAGAACGGTTTTGTTTGGGTATCAATGTGCTGCAGTTGTTTGGGAATAAATATGGTTTTGTCAAACAGTGGTTTGTGTTTGTTGACAGTTTCATGCAGCTTTTGATTTGTAAATAGGTTTTCATGAACAGTAATACATATCTATAGCTAATGATTGATGGTTACTAGTTATTTTTATAGATATTGCTTTATGTATATTCTCGCATTTGACTAGTTTTATTTCTATTATTTAATTCAGTGATTTTATGACATCTTGGTAATTATAATAAGAAGACTGAAGTGTCGGCCACCCACATTTCTAAAAGTTGCAATTATCTATCATTTATATTTGTTTTTAGCATTTGTACTTTAAAGTTTAGAGCTCTTGGGAAATATTTTTTTACTAGCTTTTGCCCGTGACCTTGTCCGCGTGGATAATAGTTCCCGTTCCCGGGGGATTTTCGGGATGAAAACTATTCTATGTCCTTTCTCGGGTTCCATACTATATCATTAACAAATTTCATTTAAATCGGTTAAGTGGTTTAGGCGAAAAGAAGAGACAGACAGACAGACAGACAGACAGGCAGAAAGACAGACAGACAGAGTTACTTTCGCATTTATAATATTAGTACGGATAAGTAACGCTCTTTTTTTGGAGCCACCGCGAACTAAATTTTGTCATGGAAATAAGCCTCAACATCGTCTCGATATGCTATAAGACAATATTCGAACAAAATGCTAATTGTTTTTAAAGTATTGTCTTGACAAAGTGAAACGAATAAAGTTATCAGTTTTCAAGGAGTTTAAAAGGAATTGAAACCGAAAAGAAAAAGGTTAAAGTGGCCCTCCAAACTTCTCAATATAAAGTACAAATTCATGTTCTCATTGAGTTAATATATTTCTTTTGGCACAGTAGACAGGACCAGTTAAAGATGTTCCTACCGGGGCTGGGGGTTATTTATTAGAGACTAGCTTTAGCCCGCGGCTTCGCTTGCGTTAGAAAGAGACAAAAAGTAGCCCATGTTACTCTCCATCCCTTCAACTATCTCCACTTAAAAAATCACGTCAATTCGTCGCTTTGTTTTGCCGTGAAAGAAAGACAAACATACAGACAGACAGACAGACGGACAGACACACTTTCCCATTTATAATATTAGTATGGATAAGTTTATGTTAAAGCGCTATAACCATAAACTACAGCTTAGTCTAAATGAGTTTAAGGCGCCACTGTTACCTTGAAAGAAGAATATTTTAGTTTCAAACGCAAGTCAAGGGGAAAAAAAGAACATTACGTCTGGTTTCTTTATTTTAACAGTTAATTGAGGGAATTAGGTTGAACTATAACCGGCGCGTTGGCACATTGTCAACGAAATTGTAGAAAAGAAAGTAAAACGGACGTTACGACAATATTTAGGAAATTATATAAGGCAGCGTTCTCAACAAGTATAAATAGAAAAGTTTAAAAAAACATCCGTCCTCGAAATTATTAAGATCTTGACATTAGCTAACAAAAGAGTTGATAACTTCGAAACGATTAAACCGATTATAATGAAACATATCTAAGAACCATTGCTAAATAACCTACTTTCAAATAAAAAAAACCGCATCCATGTCGGAGCACCCGTTTAAGACCTACGGTACCCCAGACAGACACACACATAGCGGTTAAACTTATCACACTCCTCTTTTTGCGTCAAGGGTTAAGAAAGTTGCCGAAAACCTTTTGAAAAAGGAAGACTTCTAACTTTGTTTTGGGAAATTTCTTCTCCGAGAATTTGCTTAGGAAACACCGGCCTTATCGTCCGAATAAAATAAGCAAAGTTTAAAATATAAGAGTTTGTACAAATTCTTAGTAACTGAATGTTCGGAAAACATGTGAATATTAGGGTAAATAAGGTTTATATTTGGTTAGCAAAGAAATCAATTTAGTTTTATGTGTATTGTAGTAAATTGATATTACTTCTAGTGTTTGATAATCGCAATGCCATAATTGTCTCATGCTTTAGACTATCGACCTACATTTTCCACTGCATATCAAAGCGAGCAAAGCCGATGTCATCAGCTAGTCACAATTTTGAAATTCAAATAAAGAATCCCCCAATTCATTCCAATCATTCGAATTCAAACGTCCGCCACGCCTTACCGATTCGTATCACCGAATCGATACATCGATTTAGAAATCCGACTAATCGGTTACAAATAGGGATCGGTACAATTATCGGACCGGAATTTATGGCCAGTGCCTCCCATATAACAATGTGGAATAGTAACGTTCTTTTAATAATTAAAATTCGTGGGAACGAATCCCATTATTGCGTTTATGGGTCAACTCAAGTATTTTGGTCCATTCGATTTGAGTTTACGACGCATTCTTTTTAATATCGAAGGGCAAGGAACGGATTTAGAGGTGACCGTGTTTCGACAAAATTGTTTTAAATGTTTATTGTTGAAAATGTTTAATATTTTATTGGTCTTCAGTGAAAATATTGTTATGATTCGTATCACTTCGTTGTTCACAGGTTTACCAGTCTAACAATGTAGACTATTGATATTAAATTTAATTTATTTCATAAAAATAAAAAAATATCCTTCTATTGTTAATGCGCAATACATAATTTCAATCAAAATAGTTACGGTATTTCTGATGACCTAAATATCTTATAGCCATCTGTAAAGACAAAAACTGTAATAATACCAGCCTATTACTGCCCCACTGCAGGGCAAAGGCCTCTTCTCATACAGAGAAGGCACAAGCATTAATCACCACGCTTACTCAAGGCGGATTGGCGATTTCGGACGTGTATTTACTAGGTACAAGTCCAGGTTTCCTCACGATGTTTTCCTTCACCGATGTCTGTGATGTCCAAGATAAACTTTAAAAAGTACATATGAATTGAAAAAGACACATTGGTTTTTTGTTTGGTGAGTGGGAAATCATCCAATGACTGCTCCCGTCCTGGGTGCGGCGGGAGGGCGTGTCTCTGACTAAAACCCACTCATGTTCCTTCGGTTGCCCTTTATGTTCCAGGGTCACGGTAACTATTATAAACATTCCGCAACTTGGTTCGAATCCTGGCAATTAGCTTAACCACTAGGCAATCACGGCAAAAACTGTAAATAAAAAAAACTACACCGAAACGACGATATTTTCCTCACATGATTGTGTAAAATTGTCAACTAACATTCTTACTTACAAAAACAACTGCAATCCAAAATTACACGTATCAAGTCAAAATGAGGGTCGTTTAGAGGTTATCTGTAATGGGTTCTACCCACTGATGCGTAAAGCCTACCTACCGAGTAGTGCCGGAAAACATCACTATATTAAATTTGTATGCATATAAGTGTGTGTTGAAATACTAATAATATGAGGTTTATAGCCAGGGTCGAGTGTTAAGCCAAGGGGAACGGATACAACCCGGTAGTTCTAGCGCTATTCTTAAGGCCATATGGCCAAATCCTTGCAGTTAAAGCATACATTTAATGGCGGGTGTAATCTACACTGTTAGTTTGAATGTCGTAACTGTTGACTCTGACTAAAAAGTTATGATTATGAAGGCGTTGCGGAATGTTTATAATAGTTACCGTGACCCTGGAACATAAAGGGCAATCGAAGGAACATGAGTGGGTTTTAGTCAGTAAGAGTCTGACACGCCCTCCCGCCGCACCCAGGACGGGAGCAGTCATTGGATGATTTCCCACTCACCAAAAAAAGGAAAAAAAATAGATTATGAAGGCAGAAGGACGGAGTAGCAGATTAATCCTTCGAACGTCCACGTGATTTGAGACACAATAGAAAGACCATAGCAGCCCGACAGCCGGCTGTCGGTTGGTCGGCAAAAGGTTAAGGCCAGAAAAACTTTTATACTAGTATTTATACCGCGCAACCTATAGATGTTTGCAACACCAGAACTTAATACAAAAACATAAAATGTATCAAACGATTTTTTTTGTTTTTGGGGAGTGTGAAATCATCAAATGACTGCTCCCGTCCTGGGTGCAGCGGGAGGGCGTGTCAGACTTTTACTGACTAAAACCCACTCAAGTTCCTTCGATTGCCCTTTATGTTCCAGGGTCACTGTAACTATTATAAACATTCCGCAACCCCGGCAATGTATTTAACGATAGGTTTTCATTAATTCTTCTAAAATCCGTTAGATTTGCTTTAATTGTGAGCACTGGACACGCCACTGATAGCATTACAACTGATAGGACAAATTAGAACATAGCATGATGCCTCGATCCCAAGTAAAATAATGACACTGATATATGTTACCTTTTCATCGCCAAACCATAAAACTAATTAAATTAAACAAATAAGTTGTTTGAAATCTGAAAAACACACGACCTTGCTGATACTCACTACACAAAAAATCACTAAGGAAAAATTAGCCAAAATTTATAATTTGTGTAAAGTTAAACTTAAGGTCACCTATACACCTTATTTTAGAGATACCTACTTTACTACATAGTATTAAAACAAAGTCGTTATAATGCTGTCTGTCTATTCTTATGTATGCTTAGATCTTTAAAACTACGCATCGGATTATGATACGATTTTTTTAGTGTTTATAAATAATAGAAAAACAATAGCAGCGTGACAGCCGGCTGTCGCTTGATAGTTGAAAGGTTAATAGAGCGTTACAAGAGAGGGTTTATACTAGGTGTATTTTTGGTCTTTCACAACCCGCTAGGAGATGATTCTACCCATGAAAACAAACAACATTTGTTATGGGACCAACTCTGAAATCTCGAAAAAAATATCAGCTGCTTCGTACATTATGGTCGGGAGGGCATTGAAATTTTGTTAGAAACAGTTGATATTTTTTTCGCGATTTCAGAGTTGGTTCCATAATAAAAGTTCTTTGTTTTCATGAGTACAATCATATCCTAGCGGGTTGTGCAAGACCAAAAATACAGTAAGTATGTATGTATAGTACATGTGGTATACATAGCATGAGTACAATCATCTCCTAGTGGGTTGTGCAAGACCAAAATCACACTTAGTATGTATGTATAATACATGTGGTATACATAAAAAAATTACATAGTAGAGACAGGCCAACATTTTTAAAGATATGTAACACACGTCTGAAGCTGAGAGGCGTATTACATTATATACCCTAAATAAGTGTACTAAGAGCATCTTGTCAAATGATGTCAAACGTTTAGGTTTATAGGTAATAAAAATAGGACCTAGACGAGTGATGTCCATTTACTTTATGTGCCTTCATACAATTTGGGAAAGAATTGGATAGGAAGACGGACGTTTATTCTCTTTATTTTGTGACTTAAGGGTAGTATCACCTTGGTTTTATGCATGTCGGTTGACATTGAGTGTTATAAGTCGTTTAGATAAGTGTGAGAACAAAAAAAAAAAAGCTACATGCTATGTCACATTTAGCTTTTAGAGAATCCAAAAGTGGTTGTAAATGTAGGTAATATACTAGGTGTATTTTTGGTCCTGCTCAACCCGCTAGGAGATGATTCTGCCCAAAAATTGTATAAACAATTTTTATTATGGAACCAACTCTGAAATCGCGAAAAATATATCAGCTGTTTCTAACTAAAGTTCAATGTCCTCCCGACTATAATGTATGAAACAGCTGATATTTTTTTCGCGATTTCAGAGTTGGTTCCATAATAAAAATTGTATAACGCAATAATATTATTAAATCCCTTAATCTTTCATGCTGTTAAAGTTGCATGCGAAAAATAGCTCTAGATTACAAAAAAATCATCAAATATACATAATGTTAAAGCTTTGTATGTAAACAGACATTTGTCAGAGATCTAAAGAAGTAGAGTCTACAAATACCCGATAACAATATTGGCTGTGTGTCCCGATGCCTTAAACTCCGAAGCGACCCCAAAAGATGTTCTTTAAGATCACATTGTGCCAACTAAATGGGGTCTTATTAATCCTCCTTTATCCAGCTTATTAGGTAACACAATGGGATGAAAAAAGTAACAAAATAAAAATGGCGTTGCCTCGTAAATCGGTACGGTGATGCATAATGTTTGCAAATTGCGGCCGGTCGCAACGACTTTTTGCCTCCAAACTTATTTCGCATACAATAAATTACAATAAGGATATTTTTTTCAAATAAAATTTAAGGTTTGACATTTACTTTCGGTTGGTGTTAAGGGGATTACATGGTTGGCGAAGAATAGCGGCGATTTTTTTCCATGCAATAATTACTACATTGTATAAATTTAAGTCTCTTTGTCCCTACTACGCTACTGATTTTGATGCGGTTTTTCATTTTAATAGATAGAGTGATTTAAGAATAAGCTTTAAATGTGTTATTCATAGTAGGGAAAAGTGGAGATTTTCAACAAATAAAAATAAGCTTGTTCTTCCTTAGTTCTTAAGCTCACTACATACCAAGTTTAGTCGTGAAAATGTAACAGACAGAAATACTTGCATTTATAGCATGTATTAGTATATATTTTATGAAGAAACTGTAATTACTTGGTTAAAAGTTATCTGTGCAGATTTAATTACAGGCACTTAGACATATTCATTTTCCCTGAGTATCTTTAGTATTGCAGATATCTATTGGTGGCAGTGACCGCTTACCATTAGGTAGATAATAAGCTAGTTTGCAATATAGTGACAAAAAAAAAACGAGTTTGAAACATTTACATAAATTCTCCCTTTTCCGAAAAATGAGTATTCCCGTTTGAGTACTTGTTTCTAGGCACCTATGCATTGAACATCAAATATTTTGCGCAGCAATGTATATTTTAATTGGTAAATATTGGTGTTCAAAAAAAAATGGGTGCTTAAACGGGTATACTCTCTAAAAGGTAGTTTTTTTCAAGGCACCAATGGAATCCCTACACATATTATAAATTCGAAAGTAACTCTGTCTGTCTGTCTGTCTGTTACGCTTTCACGTCTAAACCACTGAACTGATTTTAATGAACTTTGGTACAGAGATAGAGTTGACTTTGAGAAAGAACATAGGATAGTTTTTATCCCGAACTTTTGAAGAGTTCTCTTGAATACGCGATATAACCGACATCCACGCGGGCGAAGCCGCGGGCAAAAGCTAGTGTAGTGCTAGTAATTTATGTTGTAAATCGAATCTTTCCAATACACTCGATTCGAGACACAACAGAAAGACAAGAGCTGCGCGACAGCCGCCTGCCGCTTGGTACTCGAAAGGTTAAAAGGAACACTTTTACTTATTCGTAGCTGACTACTTTAAGAAGAAACAACCGAAACTCACAGGGCGTGCCCGTAGACAAGTGGCATTGTAGAATAGATAGCGAAATAGAATAGATTGCCAAATGTATGGAGATGTCAAATTATTTAGCGAAAGCTTTTATGTCAACCCCATACATTTGACAATCTGTTCTAATCTACAGTCTATTCTACAATACCACTTGTCTAGGTCTCTTATAAAGTCTATACAAATTGTATTGGTCACAAATAATGCTCAAAATCGCAGCGATACCTAATCACATGTATCGCCTCCTTAACAGATTCGGATTAGAGCCACATTTTCGAACTCGGCTTTGATGAGAGAATATTTCGGCTCATTTTTTTCGCAAAGGGTTCAGTCGTAAAAATATCGGAATACGAATTTTAATTTAATGAATATGCAGAGGGTTGTGGGTTTGATGTCATAAGATAATTTATTTGAGGCCGCGGTTTTGTCCCTTTGAAAAGTAAAGATAAGTTGTGTATGGGAGATAAATTGAATTTTGTTTTACATCGTAAGTAAATTATAAGAGTATTTGTGACATTAATCACGGTGTGTTATGTCGCTTTTTTATGAATGTCTAATCAGACTCAGCAAAAAATACTAGGTGTATTTTTGGTCTTGCACAACCCGCTAGATGATTCTACCCATGAAAACAAACAACTTTTATCACGGAACCAACTCTGAAATCGCGAATGGTTTCTAACAAAAGTTCAATGCCCTCCCGACCATAATGTGTGAAACAGCTGATATTTTTTTTGAGATTTCAGAGTTAATAAAGTTATTGGTTTTCACGGATAGAATCATCTCCTAGCGGGTTGTGCGGGACCAAAAATACACCAAGTATAAACATTTCTAATATGTAAATAATAATACCAGCCTATTACTGTCTCTTTTCAAACTTCAATTGTAGTGAAGCTACTACAAATTCCTAAAAGAAAAAATGCTATTTGCCCAACCCATGAGACCAACTGGTACAGTATTTTTCCGATTATATTTCCGACTATAAATATAGTTAAAATATAGTATATAGTATAGTATATAGTGTGTAGTTAGTGTAGTGTGTAGTATAGTAGTAGTATAGTATAGTTATAGTTTTTAAAGTATAATATATTATAGAGGTTGAATGTTAAAAATCTTCCAGTGACCCAAAGGTTAGCTTTTACCTCGGCCAGAGGGTTAGCATTGCCAACCAAAGTGGCAATGCTGCCAGCCTCTCTTGGGCACTTTACCGGTTGACAGCGATGCACAGGAGTTTTTTGATGCCATATTGAATTTTTTTGCTGTCGTAATTTTAGTCGTTGTTCTAGATTAGTAATTTAGTTTGCAAATTATGTACATATCATTAATTACGAGTTTACCTATGTTTCAAAAATACGTAGTGGTTAAAACAATTTGAATTTAATTCTAATAGTTTATCTGCGGTCTACCGGAATGGCATTTATTTACCTCGTTTACATTTAACTAATTTAAATGTAAACCATTTAACTAATTTAAATGTAAACCATTATATTAATTTAAATGTAAACGAAGCATTTTATCTATACTTTGACGAGTCGCAAGGTTACTGTTTATCAAAGAATTGTCTTTTACTTTAATTTACAGTAAAATTTTCACTGTTTTACACAGTTCAATGAACTATCAAAAAAACATTTTTCAGTGTAAAATATTCCTTTCGTAACGAGAAACGGAATTATTTTAATAGAAATATTTCATTATAAAACGTTCCAAAAGTATTTTTAAATGTATGTAGTAATGCCTACATAAATTTAAAAATACATTTGGTATAGGAATGTGTGTTTCTTTTAACATTGTTTATAATTACGTTTCTATATAAAAAAACAGGCAAATGCGAATCGTTCTCGCATACATATTAAGGTTCCATTACCAAGCAGTATTTTTTAAATAAACAAATACCTCTGGACAAGTCACACACGACTTTCTGATCTCAAGCTAAAAAGAACTTATATTCTGGTATCAGACAAACTGATATACATACTTGTATAATTTATAAATCCTCGGAATACTCATCTGATCCCAAACTAAGCAGCTTGAGCTATGGTAACCAGACAACTGATATACATCCTTATATAACTTATAAATACATACATATTATAGAAAAATCCACCTAGACATGTATCTCGGTTTCACAGGTCGCTCTTAGAGATACCTTACCTTTCCCCTTGTTAAAATAACTAGAATAAAAACCCATGGTTCGTCCGAAGGCTACCATAAACTGACCCAATTCGTCGTCAGTCGATATTACGACTACGCTCAAAGATAAGTGGCTCATTTGTTAACCTATATCGCGTAAGGAGGTTAATTTGACCCGTATATTTTACGCATAGATACATATTATTACCTGTGTTTTGTTTAGTTTTTTTATTGGGGAAATTATGGACGAAATTTTTATCTTTGGTATATGCGGGTTTTGTGTAAGTGTTGCAGTAGGTAATAGCCTTGAAATCTGTAGTTAAAAACAGTGAATCTAACATGAAAATGCACATAGTTTTTTTGCGAACATAGAAGAGACGCAAATATTTTTAGTGGATGTTATGCGCACATTATTACACTGTCATACAATTGAGCATTTGAGCGATAGTTGTCAAACTATATAATTGAGTTTTTAATCGATTCTGTCGAGTAAATATCATGTTGTCAGTATGCACACGTTCTATGATTGAAATAAACTTACAATATCACAATTATTGTTTGGCAATAAAATATACAAAATACTTACTTACTAATATTATAAATGGGAAAGTGTGTCTGTCTGTCTGTCTGTATGTTTGTCTTTCTTTCACGGCAAAACGGAACGACGAATTGACTTGATTTTTTAAGTGGAGATAGTTGAAGGGATGGAGAGTAACAAAGGCTACTTTTTGTCTCTTTCTAACGCGAGCGAAGCCGCGGGCAAGAGCCAGTAAAAAATAAAACCAATGTTTTAACATTTATTTTATAAATAAATAGCTTTTGCCCGCGACATCGTCCGCGTTAAATAATAATTCCCGTTCTCGGGGGATTTCCGGGACGAAAACTATTCTATGTCCTTTCTCGGGTCCCAGACTATATCTGTACCAAAATTTATTCAAATCGGTTCAGTGGTTTAGGCGTGGAAGAAAGACAGACAGACGGACAGACAGAGTTACTTTCGCTTTTATAATATTAGTACGGATTATAGACGTGTTATTAAACGTAGACCAAATAGTTTATGACTCGCAAGTTTTTTTGCAAATATATTTCCCATTTTAACAACTACAATTCAATGCTATCACAATTGCAATAATTCTTAGGAAATGTAACTGGTACTTACTGGTTATCGGATAAATGTTTTATCAATTAATTTATTTATCATCCTGCCTTCTTAGCGCAACTTTTATTATATCTTTTATTTTATTATGACTTATTTAAATTTACAAAATTAATCTAATAGTGCCAATAAAAACTAAAGCAATAACTTTTTATATTTAAATTACACTGAATTATACACGTATCGCCTTTAAGACAGATATGATTATACTCAGTAAAAAATACAACATAATTTGCTAATTTTATTAGTTAAAATAAATGGACGAGCGGAGTTAAGCGGAACGCATTAAAAATACACAGAAATACATAAAATATTAAACCTAGCCCTTTAATAAACATCAAAGCTTTTTTAGTAAAAGTTTTCTTATTTTTACCGACTTCACAAAAAGGAGGAGGTACTATATGTTCGGCTGTTTTTTTTTTTTTTTTTTTTGTATGTTTGTTCATCGATTACTCCGTCAATTGTCAACGGATTTTGATGGTTCTTTTTTTGTTTGATAAGTCATGATTCAGGGGTGGTCCCATATAAATTTTGTGGCGATCGGTTCAGTACTTCTCGAAAAATTCACCAAGAACAAAAAAAAATTGACGAAATTTTCATAGACGATGTGTGCTTTGTCTTCAAGTTTCTATTTTCGTTTTATAAGATTGTTAGTAGTTTTATTTTGAAAATAAATTACTTTGAAAGATACTATACACAGTCGAACATTGGGAGTCGACACAAAAAAGTAATAAATAAAAAACTTTTTTCAAAAAAAAAATAACCGCCTTCAAAAACTAAAAACCCAATAATAACTAAAATTTCGGAAGTCGGTGGTTTCTCTTCTGCCATTCAATTTGTGTTGCCACCGACTTCCGAAATTTTAGTTATTATTGGGTTTTTAGTTTTTGAAGGCGGTTATTTTTTTTTTGAAAAAAGTTTTTTTTCAGTTTTTAGTCCCTTCTAACGAAATTTCAATACGCGTACCGTAACATTTGATTGTATATGTTTGACGATTCAAGAAAACCAAATACAAAAGCGAAACTTTTTCCTTTAAATATGAACTGAATCTTTACTTTATGTATTTAATATTTTTCTTTCTGTATAATTATTTGTCTATCTATCATAATTTCTGCAACCACTATTTCGTAAATATGAACATAATATTGTATAATATCGTCACGTATTGTACGATCCAATTGACTGTCTAGTTCCCGCCTAATCTCAGCGATCACACTTATGGGATAGGGTGAGTCTACACATTGTCGTCCTCATGTTCAATTACAGACAACACGGGACAGTAATGAGGTGCAATCAACACGTCTTGATGACGTCACTGTGTCACGGAGACGTATAAACCGTTTAGGGGAAAAATGTCCAATTCTCAAAATGTCCAACGGCGTCAAAATGTCCAAATACCCAAAATGTCCAATGGTCAAAATGTCCAATGGTCAAAATGCCCAATTGTCAAAATGTCCAAACTTATTATAATTAGGTATTATCATTGCGCAGTCTTCAAAATGAGCTCTGGCAAAATTAAATCCATACTTATTCTATAGACTTCTAAAAAGACTGATCTTTGAGTTTTTTTCGGATGTCTTTTCTTAGAGTATTAGTGGGCTATGAAACACGTTATCGTCACTCCATCGTTAGCTTATAATAAGCATAAACAATACTAACAGTTACAAGTTATATTTATGTTATGTTATATTTAACTAAATTATAAACATAATTTCAATCTAAACAGACAATATCATTGTGCAAAATAATTAATCGTGTATCTTACGGGGTAGGGTGAGTGTACACATTGTCGTCCTTGTGTTCAATTACAGACGACACGGGACAGTAATGAGGTGCAATCAACACGTCCCGATGACGTCACGGAGTCACGGAGACGTATAATACGCGTTATTCTTCAAAGAATTATTCTTTTTGTGTCACTGTAATCATGTTTGTGTCGTTAACGTTGCTTTGTGAGGGAGGTTTCGCTAATTGTGTGATTGTGTCATGTACATGCGACGTGGTGTAAATAATTGTTGTGCTGAGTACTGATGAAAAAATATGTTTGTGTCCTAAAGGTTTCGTGGTGTATGTTAGTTGTAAAACGATTTAAACCGAGCAAGTACTAAAGTGACTTTTTTAAATCGGAGTATGTGACTTTTATCATAGAACACATTTTTCTGGGGCATCATTCACCCTGAGCCTAAGAAACTACTAAAAAACCATTAGTTCCAGATGACATTTGCAGATCTTGGAAAATTATCGCAGATCTTGGAAAGTTCGACAAACAGTCTAACTAATTGGGTTATGAAGCTCTGATAGGCAGTCGCTCCATCTAAAATACTGGTATTCAACTGGATCTGGTAAGACTAGAAGCTAATCCATACTAATATTATAAATGGGAAAGTGTGTCTGTCTGTTTGTCTTTCTTTCACGGCAAAACGGAGCGACGAATTGACGTGGTTTTTTAAGTGGAGATAGTTGAAGGGATGGAGAGTAACATAGGCTACTTTTTGTCTCTTTCTAACGCGAGCGAAGCCGCGGGCAGAAGCTAGTCTTAACATAGTCGAAAAAAGATTAGAAATAAAAAGGTTTTTCATTTTGTTCACTTTTTAAATTTACGTGTTTCTACACAATTATTCAAGCCACCAAATACTGAAGGAGTAAAACATAAATAATTATTATGTCAGCAAAAAGTAAGATGACATTGTGCTCAACGTGAGATAATCTCGTAATTTTTGATAATAACACGAATAATGATAATTACAGGTAAAATATTTAAACATGTTACGAAATTATAATTACAATTCCAACACGGTGAACTGTGGTTACAAGAATGACGATTAAAAGTAATTCAAGCATTATTTTGTTAGACATTTTTGGTGAATTTACCTTGCCCACCACACGACGCCCGCGCCATAATTAAGTAAAAATCTAAAATCATTCTACAGGAATCAATAATATTGATAAAAGAAATGCTCTATAACACATAGAGCATTAATTTCTTTAATTTTATCAGTATTATCTTGATCAATATCTAATCGTGTGCCCATTTTCTGTAATATCGTTTAGCACTTTTAATGTGATCTTTTCGTGTTTTAAAAAGTAACTAGGGCAGCATAGAGCAGAGGAGGTCCTAATTTCTACTTTATCATCCAAGCATGTATACTAAAGCGACTGAAACTATTCTTATGGTATATTATTGGATATTAGATTAGTATTTGCAACCCTACAGGCCGTACATATGCCTATAATTACCTCGACATCCTTTATGTCCAACCAAACACAGCAAAGTTTCTTTGCGGCAGAAGTAAATACGATGCTAGAACTTACCCAGATAAGCTCTTTAAAGAATTCTTCTACTAGTCATGTACTACTTGAGTCGTGCAACAAACATTATCATGATTACAATAAAATTCCCAAGAAAACATATTTTTATTACGTCATTCTCATGGCGTGTTACCTATTCTTTTATAACATCCGCTTCTAACTAATACTTATTCATCATGCCAACAATACTTGAGTACAGGTAGCGAAATAGATTCGTGTGCAGGGCCGCAAGATAAAGTCTAAGTTATCTTGAACATAAATGGATGTATTTAAAAGAAATAATTATTATAGAAATAAGTACTTTCTTTTTTGAACCTTCGAACACACGTGATCGAGACACAATAGAAAGACAATAGCAGCGCGCCAGCCGGCTGTCACATGGTCGTCGAAAAGTTTAATAAAACTTAAATTAGAAAAATATTTATCAGTTTCTGAGTTTTTTTTTTATATTTCTGACGGCCCTGCTTACATGGGTGCTTGCAATTATTGGCTTAGGAGGGGCAAGTCAGACATTTTAGACCGGATTTCGGAAAACATAATGAACTCTCTTAATCTTACATTTTTTTTTACCATATTTTGATATACATTTAAAAGGTTAGAAGTTAGATAAAGATTTCTGCCCTTTCTGAAGCTTGCACACATATCTACTTTGCCAACAGTACCTACAAGAACGACAGACAAATAATAGCATCACTTACAGTGCGACTAATAGTCGTGAGTGCTACACACGCTCGTATGTTTAAAGACGATGATTTATAACGTTAGGCACAAGGTTCAAAGCATCATTGTTACGCTGTGACCAAAAAACGGGTCAGGGCGAGTCGGGTTTGTACCGTAGGGTTCCGGATCATTAGTAAACTCCGTATTTTTTTTTACAATATTTCAGTTGGGTTGTGGGAATGGGCGGGTCATGTATGCAGAATGCAGTGGAAAAAAGTCAAAGTCAACATAAAAAGAAGTTGAAGCGGTTGCCAAAAGACGGGTATAAGTAATGCTGGAAAGACGATGTATATGTAGTCTCTTTATTACCGATGTGGTAAGACAAATATTGCTTAGATAGTTCAAATATTATGTACATCAAGTAACCAAATGATTACTGACTTACCCACTATTGTACTTATAGTGTCATTAAGATTGAAATAACAATATTCCACGAGACAGGATAACCTAGTGTGGAACTGAGGGCTCTGTTTTTGAACTTTATCTTTAATTTGTGTATTTTATTTTAATATTATTAACTTGTTGTGCTTTAAGGTGTCAAAAACTGTGTCTTAATAAAAAATATATTTAAATCATATATTTCAAATAATTGTGCGACAATTACAATAATTTTGCTTAGCAAAATAAAAGGGCTAACAGGTTATTTAACTAGGCCTTAGGGTCAGGGTCCTTGAGACACAGAACCCTAAATAAGAGAGGTCATGTGTAACGACAATTGGGACGGGACTTTCACATTGGTAATTACAGGGTACAGAGAGAGATGGAATGAAGCCATTTTGGAAATTATAAGGTTAGGCATGTTTCTGGTTAGTAACTTAATAGAAGGTAATATATATACAGCGTGTTACGAATTCGAATAATAGAATTTCATAGTGTTGCTAGATTTCACTACAAAATATACAATTGCGAATTGAGAACCTCCTCCTTTTTGAAGTCGGTTAAAAACAAAGTCACTTTCCTCTGCAAGTACCTTTTTGATATACTATTGATTTACATGCGATTTTTTAGTAGCTAGATTACAGAAAATGCATGCACTTTATAGTGGAAAGTCCTGGGGCAGATCGTTAAAATACGTTAAAGTTTGACCACGGAACCCTAAAAATTTTATTCGCTATTAGCTACTGGAACTTATTCCCGACAATATATAAACTTAAACATAAAATACGGAGGGAAATGAAATAAAAAAGGGGTAATACGTTTTTATCAATGCTAAATGAGCTGTAACGTTCTCTATAGGGCTAATAAAAATAAATTAACATGTCATACCCGGCGTTGCTTACAAATGCTCACATTATTTCATATGAAAAGCAATCGTATGAGCTTAATATGTAGTGCTATGGCAGTTTTATGTAAATATTGGTAATTTGCTAGTTGATGCTCCTGTTAATGTATGATTGCTTTTATTATTTTAATTAAACATGTAATTGGAGGCTGTGTAGTTATTTATTTCAGCTTTATGTATTTCTTGTATATTTTCCTGTTCTTTTCCGGCTTTTAGACTATCTGGATCCCTGCCGGGGTTGCGAAATAGTTCTAACAGTTGCCGCGGCTCCGGTAGATAAAGGGCAACCGAAGGAACAAGAGTGGGTCTTAAGCCTCGTATTCATGGTAAACATTTTGTTTAGCAACATGGTTGCATAAACATGTTGACGAGTTGCTGTCATCATATTACGAGCAACACTTGTGTTGCGGTGTTGATCACGCCATATTGCAGAGTTGACGCCCGGCGAGCGACCACATCAGTTGATCAACAGTTGCTAAACAAATGTTTACCATGAATACGAGGCTTTAGTCATTATAGGGTAGAAGTTATTAGATGATTTCTCACCCACAAAAAAAAACACTACCTGAATGCAGCTGAATACCAGTGTTGCGACTACCAGTAGCCAGTTACTGGTATACACAATACCTTGGTAGACTGATTGTCAGATTTCTAGCTCCTTACCTCCCGTAACGACTGTTAAAGATCTAAGAACAACAACCGGGACCAATGGCTTTACGTGCTTTCTCAGGCACCAGGGCCCTGTTTAATAAAGCTGACATATATGTCAAAAAATGACAAAATTGTAGAATTGTCGGGCATAGGCTGTTTAATAAAAGTGACAAATATGTCAAAAATCAACAGGTGAAATCTTGACATATTTGTCATTTATAAACGCGTTAAAAGAACTCATATTTGGGAATTTTCCACCATGACAATTTTGTTGCCTGTAAGTTTTATTAAACAGAAAAATTGTCGAATTGTCACTTTTTTACATAATATGTCCGACTTGTCGAATTGTCAGCTTTATTAAACAGGGCCCTGATATTGAATGTTCTAGATAAATTAAGACAGTGCATATAAACTAAAAAAAACCGCATAAAATCTTGCCTAGACTTCAAACTATTAAACTTTTTTATCAAGACGGAGAACTGAGTGGTTTATTTACGACTAACATTAGTATAATCGTACGGTTCCTCACAAAAAATAAGATTTATCTATTTCACTTTCTTCACAAAGATCATTTACTGTACGAAGTAAATTTTATCAACACAACTACATCAATGTATGCAATGTAATTGACCTCAATCTAACTTTCTAATAGTAAGGCTCAATTCACACGTACCACAACCACACCACAGCGACAACCACACCACAACGCCGCGATGTGGTCGGGCGTAAATTTTGTATTGAAAATGAATATTACTATTCACACGCACCACATTTTGTGGTTGTTATCGACCACCTGTGTAATACGACTACATCGCAACCACATCGCGACGGCAACGCGGCGGCAGCGCGGCGTCAGCGCGGCCACATCGCCACGACATGACGTCCACGCGCGCCTAGCTGGCGCCTGCGCTAAGGCTCAATTCACACGTACCACAACCACACCACAGCGACAACCACACCACAACGCCGCGATGTGGTCGGGCGTAAATTTTGTATTGAAAATGAATATTACAATTCACACGCACCACATTTTGTGGTTGTTATCGACCACCTGTGTAATACGACTACATCGCAACCACATCGCGGCGGCAGCGCGGCGTCAGCGCAGCCACATCGCCACGACATGACGTCCATGCGCGCCTAGCTGGCGCCTGCGCTAACCACATCGACATTTTGTGGCTACCACAACGCAGCTGCAAAAAGCCGCTGCGACACTATTCACACGTAACCACATCTTGACCACATTTTGTCGCTGCGACGTGGTGTGGTTGTGGTACGTGTGAATTGACGCTAACCACATCGACATTTTGTGGCTACCACAACGCAGCTGCAAAAAGCCGCTGCGACACTATTCACACGTAACCACATCTTGACCACATTTTGTCGCTGCGACGTGGTGTGGTTGTGGTACGTGTGAATTGACGCTAAAAGAGAGTCTGTTTTTTGTTTGACTACGTTAAGCTACGGAATTACTGGACCGATTTTGAAAATACTTTTGATATTAGGAACTGGTTCGCAAATTTTTCGCAAATTTCTCCTACCAGAATTCTTGAATTTTGGTAGGAGAAATTTGCGAATGTCAGTAACCTAATTATAGTCCCTACTTGTTTTTAACTGATGCATAACCCAGTATCTTTCAGTTAGAGACGATAATCACATGTCAAATGAATTTTGAATCCCTAACGCATGCAGTTTTAATTAGTAAAACTCTGATGTAAGTAACTACTCGTTTCGTTGGATTATCGATGACGAAGAGCATTCAAAACAGAATTTCCTTACAAAAAATAACTGGGTCAGTTATCAATATAACACACCTCTATCTGCCTATTAGACCTCTTCAACCCTGTTACTGGTAGATAGGATGTCAGAATTTCGGCTCCAGATTATCCGTAACCACTGTTAAAAATCGATAACTGACAGGCGAATTTTTGACGTCTGTCAAAAATTGACACATGACGTCAGTGGTTGACGTCTGTGAAATGATCACGAATGACAGCCGGTAACTTGACATTATTTCTTAAGCACAGGGCTAATCTAATACTCAAGATAATTGAGCCAGTTCTAACTTTCTACGGCTGAATACAAACTGCTGTTAATGCGATGACATCGCGATAATCGTGTAAGTAAACAGAAATACTTGTTTTCTGTAATTACTGCTTGTACTTAGGGATGTTACTACGGAACCGGAACCGAAACTTTCGGATATTTGAAAAAAATACCCATAGCTGATTATGGGAAATAATTATCCTATTAATAATTATACGTGGTATAAAGTTTTTGGTTTTATACACTAGGTGCGCGTGTTGCTTGCATGTTTAATTATTTACCTGCTACCCGCTCTGGTTTCGGACAGGTGCAATATATTATACATAAATCTTCATATCTTAGACATCACAGACATCGGTGAAGGAAAAACATCGTGAAGAAACCTGGACTTGTAGTTAATATAAGTCCGAAATCGCCAACCCGCCTTGAGCAAGCGTGGTGATCAATGCTCGTGCCTTCTCTGTATGAGAAGAGGCCTTTGCCCTGCAGTGGGACAGTTATAGGCTGGTATTATTATTATTATTAAATCTTCATATGACTGTCTATTGGAATAAACCACATCAAAAACCCGTTTTAAAGATTCGTAGGGACAGACAGCAGAAAGCGACTTTGTCTTGTACTATGTAGTGGTAATTGTTATTGTGGTTTTGTTGGATACCCAACAATTCTAATAATTAATTAACAACTGTAAAACTATCCAAAACTAATAGACAATTTCATAAACTTAATCGTATTCAAAACCGAAATAATACTATCCCTCTATCCGGATCTGGATCCAGATCCGAAAGTCTATATCCATTACATCCCTGTACTAGCCATCAAGTGCACATTGTAGGGGTTTAGTTCAATGTCCAACAGGTTGAGATGACCACATCTAGGTTCGTGATAGCCCTGGTCGCGTGTGTGGTCTGTAGAAGGTATTTTTTATCTCTTCCTTGATGAGTTGCTGCTTGATAAGGTAAGACGTGTTAGTGATCCGGGTTTTGTTTATTTTTAGACGTAATAAATTGATGGTGATGTACTTTTCAGCGCGGAATTGTTAAGTTTCTGTCTTTTGTAGATACTATAATATCTTAATTATTTATTTATATAAAACTGAGGAGTTAGTTTGTTTGGTTGGACGCGTTAATCTCAGAAAGCACTGGCCCGAATTGAAAAAATATGTTTGTGTGGAATAGCCTATCTATTATGCTACAACCTACGAGAGCAAAGCAGAAAAATTAAATTGTTAATAAAACTATTTCAATATTTTGTGGCGTTAAAAATCCATGATATATCATTTTAAATATAAGAAGCTATGCTCATAGTTACATTCACTGATGCATATCTCCCTATAAACTTAAAACATCGGTTTGCTGTAAAAAACTTCAATTCTGAGTTAAGCTCGCCATTCATAAGCTATTTTGCATTTGTATGTATATTTTTTATGCAATAAAGAATACGATATAAACATAATAATAATGTAATTTATACAACTATACAATAATATAATTTATAGATTAATAAAATAATTAACACAATACCTTGAATACAAGGTAACTAAAGAAATGAATATAATTGAAACAAGAAATAGCGAGGACTGTTCAATAGATAATAAATTTATTAACATTAAACGGACTTAAATAGCATTAATTCAAGACTAAAATAATAATACATTTTCTTGTTTTTAGGGTTCAGTACTTCAAAAGAAACCTTTTTAGGATCACCTTGGTGTCCGTCAGTCAAGACACTTTTTATTAGGAACGAATAATGGTTTTAAGCTGAATTTAATATCAATTTCTCAGGTCTGTAATTCCGTAAAGCAGTAAAAAAATAAAATTTTAAGTCTACGCTATCAAAAGATTTGGAATTCAGGGGCTCGAAACCTTTACTTTAGGTTGACCTAGTATAATGAAAATTAGACCAAAGTAAAGAAAATAATCCGAAAACACTTTAACAATATTTCTATTCCTATTATATGTATTATATGTTATAATATTTCAGTTTTAGTTAATTCTTAGACACCTTAGTTTAAAGGCATTTTTTTGTAAACATAGTTATTTGAATTTTTATTTATTATTTATTTAAAGTTTGTACGAAACCCTCAGTTCGCCATTTCAACTCGCACTTATACGGATTTTTTCCTTTACAAAACCTTAGAAGGATAATTATAGTTGCAATTACGATGACGGTATCCTAGAAACTGTGGCCATGAAGTCATCAACACGAAGTCAGATGTTTTTTCGATTTATTTACTTGATTCAATGCAAAAATAAATACTTAAGTGCTTATAGTAGCGTGCATTCATTATAGGTAAATAAGTAGTGCTTACGTCATATTAACCCAACATTTACAATAATATTATAGATAACTAGCTTTCGCTCGCGGCTTGGCTCGCGTGTATTTCAAAGCTTCCATCCCCAATTTTATCGCTTTTAGGGTTAGAATTTCCAAAAATCCTAAGCGGATGCCTACGTCATAACATCTACCTGCATGCCAAATTTCAGCCCGATCAGTGGTTTGAGCTGTGCGTTGATAAATCACTATGTCAGTCAGTCACCTTTGATTTACATATAAGTATTTAGATTTCAAGCAAAATCATTATTCGCTAAAACACAATTATTGCGGAATCCTTCTTGCCGGTGCTTGGTCGGTTTTTAAATAAAGTATTTTTATAATTTAGGGATGAAAATTTGTACGAAAACACGCAAGCGAATGTATAAAACGCGTTTTTTCGCCTTTACCTTAACACTACATAGGTAGTATAAAACATCTTGGAAATAACACAACGGATTTTGATACGTTTTTTTAAGAACATAGTGATTCAAGAAGCAGGTTTAGATTGTTAACACATGCATTTTATAAGACGTTAAATAAACGCAATAAAATCATGGTTTCATTTTCAGTAGAATTTTCAATAAAAAAATACTTATCTAACAGAAAGACAACACAACAAAAACAATAACTGTCAAAACGAGAATATATTTTGAAATATTTATCAACTTTTAAGTTAAGATGTACATTTTCTTTAAGAACTAGTTTCAAGCGAATCATATTACGGATGAGAAGTTTCTGGAACATTGCCAAAAGGTAAAAGTTTATAGTACTCACTACGTCTTATCGGCTTTCAAAGTCTTTGTGAACTTGCTTACCTGTGAAAATAAAAGAGAGCATTAAAATATCATTAGGTATTTGATTTAATATAACATGAAGTTAAGTTCACATCTTCTGTATAATATAAAATGCTAAACTGACAGACTTATAGACTGACTGTTGATACATCAATGCAAAGCCTTGGCCTGAGTGCCCGCTCAAATCGTGCGTCCAGCGCGGCGGGGCGTGCGGCGACCACATCAAACAGACGCATTAACAGGTAGGTGTCCTGCCCCCCTCGTGTGGCATTGTAGAATAGATAGCGAAAACGAATAGATTGTCAAATGTATAGAGATGTCAAATAGTTTAGCGATAGCTTATGTCAATTCCATACAATTGACAATCTATTAGTTTCATCTATCATTCTACAATAGGGATGTTGACTACATCAAAAGAATGACAATCTGTTTAGTCCGTCTGTTAGACAGTCCAAAAATACTGGACACATATTTTTTGCTTGATCAAATTAATAACAAAATACAAAGATAAAGAGCATCAAAGTTCCGAAGAGGGGGCTAAAAATTATACAAAGGCGTGACGTTTCACGAAACTTCAACGCACTGTATTGTCGTCATTTTCTGTTTACGAGAAAAAAGAAAAAATACGTGTCCCAAATTTTTTGATAATCTAACTGACGGACTAATTACTTTTTTTTGTCGTCTCGCCTATTCCACTTGTCTAGGCCCTCTGAGTGGCGACCGAGCTGCGCGAGAACAACTTGCACTCAACGCTGCACGCTCCGCTCAACGCTCCGCTGAACGCTCTTCACTCAGTTCGTACACTTAGCCACTAGTCCTAGAAACATGAAACTTGCAGGGTGTATTCTTAGTTCTATCTAAGTAACTAAGAATTGTAAACCAGTACCAGCTTTCGAACACAGCTTCGTCCGCTTGGATGACGAGTTTCCATCCCCTATTTTAGCTTTTTAGCGATCAAATTTATAAAAACCCTTTCTTAATGGATACCTACTCTTCACAAAGAATACATTCTTCAAGTTTCATGTCTCTAGAACGAGCGGTTTGAGGAAATATCAACCAGTCAGACAATTAGTTTATCATTGAAAGAAAAGATGTGTCATAATAAGCACCTGTACACATAACCTAACATATGCATCACTTCTAATTATTATACATTTATACAGTAGATGGAAATAAGCCAATAAAACTTGTATGGACCGCAGTCATGAGTTCATCGCATAATGAGGCTCAAACTAGCTTACACTTTGTTTAATAAAGTTTTAACTTAAGTATAATAGTTTAGTAGCTTTTGAGTTTGTTATCTATACAAACATATACATAAAACATGTATATTAAGTGAAAATTAAGTGATTTTTTTACTAAATCATTCGGTAGCAAATACCTTTTAATTATAAAAGAAACTATTATTTTTAATCTTGTTTTTATGTTGTTCATCTAACCTCGTAAACGGTTTCACTGAGAGGCTATTTTTTTTATAAAACTAAAAAATAGGGAAAACTCTTTTATGTGACCCGTTCATTAAAACAACAAAACACGGGTGAAACTGCAGGACATAGCAAGTCTCATAATAAAGAAAACAACGTAAAAATATACTCTGTGCTTACATTTTCTCACTTTTCCTACCAAGTACCTATTTAATATTCATGAACTCGCAATATCAATCTCCTGAATAATATTTTCTCTTACGTTTAAAAGTTAAAGTTTACAAAAAAAGCGAAATAACTTGATGTTTTTTTTTTCAGCAATTTCCAGGGCGTGTTTACGAGCATGTAAACTCATACATACAAACAATCAGACTTTAAGCAAATATGTGTATCGCGCAGGAATCGTACCCACAGCATCCAACTCAGGACCCAATCGCTTAGCCGCTTCGCTAACCTTGCTGTCAATAGTTCGATTCAGAGTAAAGAATAAATAAAGAATTTTTCGCATATAAAAACTAACCTGTTATGGACTATCTCTGTACCAAATTTCATTTAAATCGGTTCAGTAGATTTGGCGTGAAAGCGAGACACATAGACAGACTTTCGCATTTAAAATATATAATATGGAATATTAGTATGAATATGATCCAAAATCGCTAAACCGCTTTATTTAAGCGTGGTGATCAATGCTCGTGTCTTCTCTATATGAGATTTGCATTTGCAGTAGGTCAGTAATACATAATCTAGTACAGTAAACAAAAAATACTAACTTGATTTATTTGTTTAAAAAGCTTTCTTATTAAATTTGTTTTCCATTGGAAATAACTTGAGTTTCACTTTCACTTTGCCTCGAAACTTTCGACTTGACAAAAGGGGTTCTAATTTGCATAAATTAGACAAAGGTTGTGTGTCACGGACTTTATAAAGGGTAGGACACTATTGCCGGAAGGGTCCAAATATAAATAGACAGTTTTATCGATTCGAAAGGGTCGAATACCTGTACTGAGTAAGGGTTGGTTAGCGATTCGGCTGCTGGTTTTCGTCCGATTCGGTTGAAACAGGACTTTTATGATTTACTTTTTGTGGGGTTTTTTGGACGATACTGTATTTTTAATTCCTTTTTTCAATAAAAAAGGAATTTCATTATATTTAATGCTTTTAGGGGTTTTTTTTTATGAGTGGGAAATCATCCAATGACTGCTCCCGTCCTGGGTGCGGCGGGAGGGCGTGTCAGACTCTTACTGACTAAAACCTACTCATGTTCTTTCGATTGCCCATTATGTTCCAGGGTCACGGTAACTATTATAAACATTCCGCAACCTTTTAGGGGTGTTTCGGACAATACTATTCTAATTTAAACTAATTTTGTACGCTTAGAATGGAAAGTCTTTTCAATTTTACCGTACAAAATTAATTTATTTGACTTCGTTTGTATGGTGATTTTGGCTGTACAGGTTTTACAGTCTAACCGTACAAAGTTAGTTTAAATTAGTATTATCTGAAACACCACTAAAAAATATTAACAATAATGAAATTATTTTTTCGACCGCAACGGACGAAACTCAGTGGCCAAATCGCCTACTAAGCCCTACGTAACAGGAAGCCTCTCCCTAAAGTGTGATTTTTATGTTTTGTTTACATTATTTTGCGTGTGCAATTTCAATTTCATGCTCTGGGACCTGCAGATAGCCTGTTTGTTGAAGTTTGTGTAGTTCAATGATTTTGTCATGAAGGTGCAGAAGTTAGGTTAGGTTTAAGATTGTTGTACATGAGGTTGTGAACTTTTTCAATTCATATGTATTTTCTAAGTTTAGTTTTTCGACGCAAATGTACTAAGCTCTACTAGAAACCAGCTTAACACAGTAAAAATAAGAATAATCTAATCTGTAATTTGACATTCCAGTCAATACGTTTTTTTTTAATTAATTTAAGTATACTAATATTATAAAGCTTAAAGGCTATAGCTCATTACAGCCACCCGGCAGCCACTCCGCACCGACTCGCCTTATAACCGAGGCGATCCGGTGCCGCTACGGAGTTGATATAGTGAGCGCATCCCCATACAAGTCCATATAATGAATACTAGCCGCAAGAGGCGAGGCGGTGCGGAGTGGCTGCCGAGCTATGACCTTAAGAGTTTGTTTGGTTGAACGCACTAAACTGAAGAACTGCGGGCCCGGATTGAATGAGAAAGAAGGAGGTTAAAGGCAAGGTGGAAAGAAGGGGGTTTAATATCACGCTCTGACCTACGAGATCGGACCAGTGACCAACGATGCAGTTTTTTATGGATGGGGATTCATCATGTGATTTCTACCGCCGTGGGCGGGAAGGGAGAGAGAGTGTTAGACTTTTACTGACTAAAACCACCCTTGTTTCTTCGGTTGCCCTTATGTTCCGGGGCCGCGGTAACTATTAGAACTAGCAACCCCGGCAGGCATTGGCCCTAGAGGGCCCCGTCACGTGAAGACTGCTCTTTGAGGCGCGCGTGGAACAAAACGCGCCGTCAACACAACGATGCGCATGAAACCGCTCAGCTAATATTTAAAATAAATTATTTACGAGGAACTTGCGAATTTAACTGTGCATGCTAACTGTAGTGCTACAAAACTAGAACTAAAAACCTTCATGATTAAAAACACTAACCCGCAAACTCGTTCGTTTTTAACAAAAAACTTACTGCAACTAACAAGGAGTAAAAAAGTAACCATAAACTTGTTTTTATTAAACCAATTGCCATTATAATTAAAACAGCGGCCTTTAAGATCGGGTCATTACATCGATAATAAATACTCGATAATTGTAGCAATAGTGTGGTAATTAATATGATCAATTAGACAAAAAAATGCGTTTAAATATCTGTGACTAATGGGTCAATTTGGTCTTTGTGACCCTGTGGTTAAGGCGTTCGTTTCTTTGCTTAGTTTGCGGCTTCGATACCGGGAAAGGACTTATGTGACTTTTCCATTTTGTTTTGTTTTATTTTATTTTGGTTATTAGAGTTATCACTGACACTATGTGTAGAAAATTATCGCTAGACGTTTGTTACTCTTTCACGGAAACGCTACGGAAATAATTTTGTTTAAACTTTATAATAACGGATCTGATACATCAGAGTGACATATCCATTATTAATATTATAAATGGCAAAGTAACTCTGTCTGTCTGTTACGACAAAACTAACGATTTCGCTTTCATTAGAAAATCGGTTTAGTAGTTTTGTCCATAGCCCAAGAAAGGAATTTTACCCAAAAAATTCCACGGGAACGGACACTACGCTGGTAAGACTATGAGAGACATCTTATAGGCTATATTAACATTACGTTATTACCCACATAATACAGGTAAACCATAAGTCTTGCGGAATGTTTATAATAGTTACCGTGACCATGGAAAATAAAGGGCAATCGAAGGAACATGAGTGGGTTTTAGTCAGTAAGAGTCTGACACGCCCTCCCGCCGCACCCAGGACGGGAGCAGTCATTGGATGATTTCCCACTCAACAAAAAAAAAACATTCTCCGATAGACGTCCACTGCTGGACAAAGGTCTCCCCCAAAAATTTCCACATGCATCGGTCCTGTGCCACCCGCATCCAACGGGACGGCGATCTTGATGAAAACCACAAGTGGCAGCTAGTAATTAATATATGTACCTAAGTCCAAAATCACCAAAGGCCCTACAACAAGCACTATAATAAGCTCTATATGAGCGGAGGCCTTATAGTGGGACAATAATAGGCTGGTATAAATTATTAATTGGTCGATTTTAAATGGATGTTGAATCGTGGCAAGAACATTAAATAATTGGAATAATCGGTAATTACCGTCAAATATTTAGTGTTGAGTAATTATTTTAAGTTTTTTACGTAGCTGACACGTGTTTTTGTCTGTTTAAACTCTTGAATAATCTATGGACCTATTCGTCGGATTTCAATATTATCAATGATAACCAGATTGTTTTATATTATAATACGAAGCTATTAACTACAGGAGCGGAGCAGTCACCATAACCGGGGAAAATCGCAGGGATACTTATTGTTAAAGTTTTATTTAAAACTAGCCAACACCGACAGGTCTTGCTATCTAATTTTTAGAACAAAAACGATAGAAGAGTTTTCAGAATAACCCTTTTTTTTGATGAGTGGGAAATCATCCAATGACTGCTCCCGTCCTGGGTGCGGCGGGAGGGCGTGTCAGACTCTTACTGACTAAAACCCACTCATGTTCCTTCGATTGCCCTTTATGTTCCAGGGTCACGGTAACTATTATAAACATTCCTCAACCCCGTTCAGAATAACCCTGTGAAGAAAGTGACAATCACCTTTATACCTAAGTTTGTTATGGCGTTTCTTCTAAGAGGTTTAGGAAATGCCGACTCTAGTCAGTTTAAAAAAATATATGACGTGTAAAAGTGATAATCCAGCCAAGTTCAAGTCTTGCGATTCATTTGTATTGAAATTCATAAATAGACAAATAAATCAAAACTATATATTTATGCAATGATGTTATAAGTAAAAAAGTATAGGTTATATGCAGTCAAAAAGTGGCCCTTTAAAAGTTTGCCATTTGACCAACATGATACTAAGTGTCGCCTTGACATTTGACGTTTATCTCTTTTTCACTCGCACTACTTCAAATATGCCATCCTACTTTGACGTGTAATGTATGTATGCGTTAGTGTGCCGTTTTTGAAGATAGAATTTGGTTTAGGTAACCTATCTACACCTTTTCACTTATAATATTATTGTATTTATGTGAGAAGCTTCACATTTGTGCAACCATTGAAAAACTAACAAATAACATCATTCGACTATTTTTACCCAACAAACTTAAAAACTAACACCTTTTTCAGGCCAATTAAAGTGCTAAAACACTATATATACGTTAGTACTACGAAATAATTACCCGCCACGTTAGCATCAAGGTTATAGAGGCATGGCGGTGTTAATCACTTGATAATGAGTCGAATGACGTCATATCGATTGGGCGTCAGGCCGATGACTGATGGGCTCACCCTATTTTAGATCGAGGCATAAAGTACTGTGAACAAATTTGTTAAGTAACCAGGGTCTTTTACCGTGGCCCCGGAACATAAAGGGCAACCGAAGGAACATGGGTGGGTTTTAGTCAGTAAAAGTCTGACACTCCCTGCAGCCCCGCCCAGGGCGGGAGAAGACATTTAATGATTTCCCACCCACCAAAAAAAAAAAACTAGTCTTTTTCTAAATATGTTGGAATCGGCTTCGGGTTCAGAAGAATGCTAGGTAAAGCGACTTCCTATGACATCTCTATAATACAGTTGCAGGATTACACCGCTTCCTTTGGTTATGTGGAAAGTCATTTCAGACTTTCTGGCTTCTACAACCCGTGACTGTGAACTGACAAGTGATGCCATAGATAAAATTAGAAATGTACATTTAAAAAGTCATATCGTACCAGAATATAATTTTTCTATTACATATTTTTTTATATTTTCTAGTTCCATAAAATGTTATATTAGATACTCAGATACTCGAGAATCAACGTCGTGAAATTTTCTGATATATCTGACGGCTACTTATCTATTTTGTTGACTGTACATCGATTCGATGGCCCCTGATTACATGTTGTAAGGTTTCTCATGTCAAACGTTGGTTTTGGTGGTAATTATGTCAAGCCAACCAAAGCTGGATTTTGGTTAAATGATTTTGTATAGCAACCATTATTTTATTTAAAACTACTGTGTGTTGAATTGACTTTTCACGATTTACGGACCTAGGTATGTAGAAAGCTTGATTCTTTTTATCTGTTACAAGTTTTCGCTCGCGTGGATGTCGAACTTCCTACCACTATTTTACCACTTTAGAAGTCGAATTTTCAAAAATCCTTTCTGTGGTTAGTAGCTTTAAATACGCCCCTAAATAATGGAAGACCGATCCAGCCTGTCCCTTTGGTGCCCTCCAACGACGCCCTAAGCCGAGGTCCGTACCCCACAGGGGGTGCCCTTAGCGCTGTCGTAGTAGAATAAGTTTTTGCCCTGGCTGGAGGCCTAGAGTCACTCTTGGCAGGCACAGAATTGTCCGGTTAAGCAGTAAACAGCCTTAGCGAGCTGAACTGCGAGATGCCATAGTTAGAAAAAAAAATCTTTTCTGAGTAGCTACCTACTCTTCATAAAGAACACACCCTCCAAGTTTCATGTCTATAGGACCAACAATTTGGGCTGTGCGTTGTTATATCAAGAATCAGTTTAGTATACCATTTTATATAATTACTAGCTTTTGCCCGCGACTCCGTCTTCGTAGAATAATAGTTCTCGTTCCTCGTCCTTTCTCGGGTCCCAGACTATATCTGTACCAAATTTCATTCAAATCGGTTCAGTGGTTTAGGCGTGAAAAGGTAACAGACAGACAGACAGACAGACAGACAGAAAGACAGACAGACAGACAGACAAAGTTACTTTTGCATATATAATATTAGTAGAAACATAAATAAACTTTACCCCAAAATGCGATCTCCTGTATTGTAAAATAGAAGAGGTAAGCTACTTTTTTATCTGTGGCGTTGTTTTCGCCGACAAAATCGTAGACAAGAGCTAGTCATATAAATGTGAGCCATTTTGTCTGTCTGTTACGCTTTCGTGAGTAAGCCACGAATTTGATTTTGATTGACTGTGGTGTAGAGATAGGCTGAGCTACTTCTTAGGTTATTTAACCTTTCAACAACCAAGCGACAGCCGGCCGTCGTGGTGCTATTGTCTTCTCTTCTTAATCGAAGAATTAATGACCGAAAAACTATGTCTCCAGTAACCGAAACAATAAAATATTTAATTGCCTCTGTAAATATGGTAACAGACAGGTTAAAGCTATTTTACCGACCTCAGGGGTCAGCGGAATACCCTTGTTTTTTGGGCACTATTCCCATAGCAATTATGTTTATTGTCCATTAATTGAATTATTAGAACTTTTTACCGTCCGTATCGAACCGAAATACGTAAGTAAAGCTGTATTTTTTGTACAATTTCAAATTACATTTAATTTTGAATCGAAACACAAAGTATTATTGGTTACAATGGACACAATTTATACACATAAAATTGAATCTTGTTGCGTGGGGATAAGGAAGAGAATTCATTGTTTATTTCAGGCGAATTCGTTCAACTTTTTTGCCCAATGAATCTACATGTGGCCATTTTATTTGATCGTATCAAAGGTAATTTGATTTTCTACTAGTATGGGTGCAAAAAGTTCAATGCTTTTGTTACATAATTAGTCGATACTTTTTTGATACAAAAAAACCAAAATTTTCCCAAGTACGGTTGGTAATCAAATTTATCAGAAAGACTGCATAGTTTGCTGACGAAAAGTTTGTCGCTATTATTTCAACCAACATCATTCTATGGCTGTCTGTTGTTAACAAACATGTTTGTTTTAATACAATACTAAGTTGTTTTAAAACAAACATGTGTTGTCAAACATTTGTTACAATACTTAGTGAGCATTTACAATACTTAGTAAGGTTGTAAGTTCGAGTCTTAGCAAGTATCAATATGAAGAATGAATTTTAAATTCATACGAACTTATTAAGTTTATTAACCGAAAATCAGGTCTAACTATACAAACGTACTATTTTATATTACTTTAGTAACACTCACTCAACTAAGAAATATTTAAAATGACCGACAAAAGTAATTCAGCCAATCTTAAAAGCAGTTACGAAAAGTAAGACAAAGGAGACAGGGTGTGGGTTTTGTATTGTATGAATTATTGCACAAATTAACTTGTAAATCGGCTCTTTAATTTTATCAGTCGCTCGCAGCCCGCAGGCACTAAAATATACTTATACTCAAAAAATTACCAGATTTAGTTCAGTCGTTTAGGCGGTGTTGGTTGACTAATCCAACAACAATTTAAAACATGTCATGTCATATCATGATAAAAATATTATGTGCAACTGCTGAACTTGAGATCCTGCCTAGTTTAATAGTTTTTTTTTGTCGCGTACTGAAATTTCACGTTACTTGTTTTATTAATCATTATTTATTTCTTACTTCACCTAAAACAACGACCAATAACCACAATATTTAGCATTGAGGGTACAAGCGTGCAGAGCTATGTTATTAAGATTACAATAATGCAAAATACCTCTACTTATTCTGCAAGAAATTAAGCGTGGTAATACAAAAAATCAGGCAAAGTCGTGGGCGTATCGCTAGCGAGATGACTACGAAGATTAACGTTGGCTCTTTAGTTTTTTGTTCCGTCCATTGTTCGATGATAAGATGCTAATAACTATAGCACGGTAGGGTTGTGTCTCGTATTTTATTTTTATTTATTTTCCTTATCCATCCATATCCATACTAATATTATAAATGCGAAAGTAACTCTGTCTGTCTGTATGTCTGTCTTTCTGTCTGTCTGTCTGTCTGTTACCTTTTCACGCCAAAACCACAGAACCGATTTAAATGAAAGGACATTGCTCTGCGTCCATACATTGTTGGCCCTGAAGCCAAAAGCGTCGGATAATTTATGTATTGTATTATCTATCATTAGTAGATTTCTTGAAGATCTTGTTTTTTAGCGGACTAGCTGCAGAAAAGATATATTCACCAAGAAAAGAACACAGGAAAAGCACAAGACTGCCAAAGTGACAATAACGGACGATGTGACGTTCACAGCAAAACTAGGGATGTAGTACGACACCACACCAATAAACAATTTTTTCGATTAAGATCTACTGTGGTCTTAAATTATTACAAACTGTCTGTTACATCAAATTACAAGTATGTGTGACAATGGCTAATTTTACGCCGAAAAAGAAATGTTATTTTTGCATTTGTCGTAAAAAATGAATTTGATGTTTGAATAATTGTATAGAAATAAAAAAGTTTTGATTACTGTACAATATTATTCTTACTACCTATTTAAATGGAGTATGACTGCATTCATAAAGTATTATTTGGTTTTTAAAAATACACTTTAGAATAAAAAACAATCGATCTATTAATAAATCAATCGATCGATTGTAATTGAATGGACATCCCTATTTCACTTCTGACACGACTTGACATTAGGCGAAGATGGCGATCTAATGTTATTAGTCGCGTTAAATTCTATTAAAAGTACATTTTGGAATACAGCTAGTCCGTGATACAGAAGTATTTGCAACTTATATAATAAAATAAGCGATTAATTATCGTATATTCTGATACTCTTTATTGCACAGGGCTATTTTGGACATTGTCTTTTGGTACAGGTATAGTCTGGGACCCGAGAAAGAACATAGGATAGTTTTCCACCATCCATCCCGGAAATTTCCCGGGAACGGGAACTATTAACCACGCGAACGAAGTCGCGGGCAAAAGCTAGTCTTTTATAAAAATGAGAAGAAAAACTACGATATTTATTGTGAAAATTGGTTAAAAATAACACTTACATGTCATCACTGTTGTTCTTATTTTAAACGAACGGAGAAAAAAAAATACATTAGTATTTGCCGGATTTTAATCCGCACTCCTATTAAGACATACGGAACAAAAATAATAAATTTCCTTTAATTTTAAATAATTTCACCCCAACACATCCACACCCTAACACATGCACACACCCCCACACAATTCAGACCCCGTCATCATACATCCCCAATCGATAGCGCACTTTAATGTTAATTTCTGGCATATTCTTCATTTTTGTTATTTTAACTTGTTGTAAGATTACTTGTGAAATTCCTTAAATAACTAGTTATGTAACTTGGGAAGAGCGGAGCACCCTAACACAAGTAAATTAATTACTTAAAAGGTGGCTCCTCATTGTAACTAGCGTAACGTTATTTAAGCTGATAATAAACATTTTTGTTTTTGACGTGACAACGTCTTAAATTAGGTTGCGGCTGGGAGTCACTTATGAAAAAGTGTAACGCTCGGTAACGTTACGATGAGTCACCGAACGAGAGAGAGGCCCGCCGAATGCCTTGCGTCTCTCTCCCACTCAACTATGATCGGTAAAAGACGTTGTCACGTAAAATCTTCGCCCGTAAAACCGACTTTACAGGCAACCATTTTTTTTTTCTTTAATGTCAAAGATACCAACTTAACAAAACGAATACGTTCAGTTTTTTTTTTCTAAATACAAAATACTTATTTCACATACTTGCATAAAATATTATTATCAACACGTATTGATGGAAAAAAGGCAAGACTGTTTGAGGAAAATATACAGGAAAACCACAAACCAGCTCGTAGCGACATTGTGTCAATGAAAATAGAAGTGTATACATTCATGGAGTAATTCAGCCTGAATAGGAAACTTATGATTTGATTAACCGACGTCTAAAAAGGAGAAACTAGTGCATTGTTCTAAAACATCAATAGGTATCTATAGTACGAACTAGTTTAATATTATAAAGAGTTTGTTTACTTTATCGCGCTAAACATGAGAAATATCTAATAAAAAATATAATCTATACTAATATTATAAAGAGGTAAAATTTGTAAGTTTGTAGGTTTGTAAGTTTGTATGTAGGAGGTAATCTCTGGAACTACTAGTCCAATTTGAAAAATTCTTTCAGTGTTAGATAGCCCATTTATCGAGGAATGCTATAGGCTATATACCATCACGCTACGACCCACGGGAGCGGAGCAGTAACGAAAAATGCGGGTCAAACCGCAGGGGACAGCTAGTGCTTAATAAAAGCTTTGTATCATCACGCTACGACCTACGGGAGCGAAGCAGAAATAGATGTGGGTGAAATATCGAAGGACAAGTAGTACATAAATAAATATACTTAGTAAAATCATTGCCAAAAACTGTATTATATCGTAACTCTTGTTACTGTAAAAAGTTGTTAGATCAATGTATAAATAATCCATGTATAATGAAATACAAGTCGGTTAATTAACTTCGAGTTTTAAAAATAAATAAAAGAAATAAAAATCACTACCGATAATATCAAATCAGTTAGCAGCCCTGCCAAACATAAAGAAATTCATTTGATCAACATAAAACACATTAAGAGCACGTTAAAACTTCAATGCGCATGTATCATTACATAACGACCACATATTATTTATCGGTACTAATAAATAAATATTAATTCTGTCTGTCTGTTACGCCTTCACGTCAAAATCACTGAACCCTTTATTAAGTAGTAGCTTTTGCCCGCGACTTCGTCCGCGTGGAATAATAGTTACCGTTCCGGGGGGATTTCCAGGATGAAAACTATCCTATGTCCTTTCTTGGGTCCCAGACTATATCTGTACCAAATTCCATTTAAATCGGTTCAGTCGTTTTACCGTGATAGACGGACAAACATACACACACACTTTCCCATTTATAATTTTATTTTATTTTATTCAGAAAGGAACTCCAACAAAGGATACACATTACATGCATTATTATACAAAGTTCTTTGAAGATTTGTGCTCCTTCAGTTATAGGAGAACACATCATGCATACATCGTCATTTTAAACATTTAGCGCCTTACGAAGTTACGAATAATCGCTGCATAAAGTTATGACAGGTATATACGTCAAAAAATGTATGGTTACACAGGCTTTATTTATTGCATAACTTTTTTAAGGGCATTAGAATTGTTTAAGTTAGAGTGAGTAAGATTTGGTAATGATTATACCAGGAAATAAATAAATAAAAGAACCATTGATACTTTACCTACATATGATTCGCACTAAAAAATCAGTCAGTAAAGTTATAATCTATCTGGATTTTTTTTTGTAATACCATTACGTATTAGTTGTTACTATAATGTGCTAATCGACGTAAATATACACCATTATTATTAGTTCACACTTCGCAGTATAAACTAAATTTGTTTATTCAGGCATAGTGGTAAGTATTCATACAAAAACTATTCAGTTTTTAGTACGTATGTTTGTTGTTATATCGTTGCTGTAATCACTACATAGTACAAAGTCGCTTTTCGCTGTCTGTCTGTCTTCATATATGCTTAGAACTTGAAAATAACGCAACGGATTTAGATGCGGTTTTTTTAAATAGAAAGAGTGATTCAAGAGGAAGGTTTTTAAGATATATTATCACAACGGGTATTAACGCAAAAAGTGATTATAAATACCTTGGAAGGCCTGTGCAACCAGGTCGAAACGTCAAGCCTTCCAAGGTATTTATAATCACTTTTCGCGTTAATACCCGTTTTGATAATATATGTTAACATGAAACGCGAAAGTTTAAAAGTTAGTAAGGTTTTTAAGTATAATACATGCTTATTATAGTAGAGAAAAGCCGGGTTTTTTTAAGATTTGTAACACCCGGGCACCCGTGCTAAGCTGGGGCGTGTCGCTAGTATAAAATAAGATTCTGTTGATGATGTTAATAACACTTCGGTCTTCAAATAAAATTAATAAAAAAACCAAAACCTGCATAACAAAAAATGCATTTAATTTTAATTGGGTAAAAAAAAATATAGGCTTTTAGCCAATAAAAAGGATCCATTACATTTTTACATCATATTTAATCAAGGATGAAATTCTTTAAATGATTTTATAATCCGTGATGAGCTTTTTAAAATTGTCTTACGGTTTTTAAAAAATTTTAATATCAGTAATCCCAACGAAATAAACATAAGGCTGTGTTAATAATATTATTACAGTTAAAATCCCAAGTAATGAGATTTTACTACCTTTTAACTACACACTTGAATATAATATTTAAATACAGATCAATAAAACCGCTTATGGAATAAATTAAGAACTATAAAATTCTATGGCGTGGTGAATATTGCTTGTTTTTATGTAGGGAGACCCCTTTGCCCTGTAGGACAATAAAAGGTTGGTTATTTTAATAAGAAATATATTTTATATATAAAATATAAATTAAATCTTTAAATTTGATTGTATCTCCGGGGTTGCGGAATGTTTATAATAGTTACCGTAACCCCGGAACATAAAGGGCAACCGAAGGAACATGAGTGGGTTTTAGTTAGTAAAAGTCTGACACGCCCTCCCGCCGCGCCCAGGACGGGAGCAGTCATTTGATAATTTCCCACTCCCAAAAAAAAAAGGATTGTATCCGCGACTTCGCCTTCGTGAATGTTGAGAGTTCCATTCCTAAAATCCCTTTAGTGTTGGAGTTATCAAATCCTTTTTAGTCGCTATTTACTCTTCGCAAAAAACACAAGTAAGTTTCATGTCTGTAGGACCAGCAGTTTGGGCTGTGCATTCATATATCGTTTGATTTGAAAGAAAGTGAGAGTGTCTTATTATTTTACTCTTCTATAGGTATTCCTAATAAAAAACGTTGAGAGAAAGATGCACTTAACTTAAATTTAGGTTAATTTGTGACTAAGAATCGGCACCATTGCCAGGTAAACCACGATAAATGACATCACAATGTTGTCGATCAGAAATCCGGTTTTCAATTTGCACAAATCGGTAAAGAAATGTTAACCTTCCAGAAACCGGTTTGTCCCAAACAACTGACCAATGCACTCGAACCTGTTTTAATTGGTTTAGTATCAACAACCTTGTTGGCTTTGTAATTAAACCAAGGCCAAAACTGGCCAGAGGGTTCGTCATAACAAGATTTTTTTTCTATTAGAAGTTTTTGAGAAACAATCTGGAGTCTGGAGTTAAGAAATTGGTGGTGTGACAACCTTATGATGGAAAGCAGATACGGATGAAATAAGATCGTCATTAATAAATTATACCTAATTATTAATCTATCTTGCTGATGGTGGCGCGTGTCATTTGGTTCCCTATAAAATGATGCTGTTCCACTCGTCTTGGTCCTGAAAGCGCGCTGTCAGTTGGGATTGGTAATATGATAGATGCCATGGCCTACATTTAAATAATTAGTGTTTTTATTATCCGTATTTTACATTGCTCTTTACCTACACCGCTTAGTCGTATAATTTATCATTTTCAGCTTGTAATTTTTATACCGTAAATTAAAGAAAGCACGCCAATCTGTCGGTCGTGGTGCCATCCTATTAGACCATAACTGTAAAGAAAAAAGGATTGCACCTGTCTTACTCTTATTATTCCATAGATATTATGTTCATTCTTTAACCTTTTGGTCGTCAGTGTCACATACACGTGACAATAGAGCGCATGCGCGCACATGTGACCAAAACTTTGGAAAAAATATGACAATAAATCATCAATCACATGTAAATCATTATTTTATAGTTTAAATACTCGATTATCTTAAATATTGAAGCCCACATTGGGAATAATAATGAAAATTTTGTTGATAATGACAATATTATAAACCAAGTTTTGGAATCCCTATTTTCATTTGTAAGGATTCGCTGTGAATTTGTGCCCAGCGTAAAAGGCACTCGTTCCGGTATATTATGCTCCGACGTTCAAAAGGTTAAAAAATCCAAAATGGAAGCTACAAAAGATACTGATCTCCAAGCCAAAAACACATTATCAACGAACAAAACATAGCAAACGCAAGAAAAACAGATAAGTAACAATGTTAACAAAAGAAAAATCCTTGAACTGAACGAATGCATAAATACATCACACACAGATGCATATCGCAAAGAACATTACGTATTGTGTAAGAGCGTGCTCTGACGGTACGACTGTACAGACAAGAATGAGGGTTTTTAAGCGACTTTAATAAAGGAGGTTATCGCTTTGGCTCGCGGTTGAAAGTGCGACTATTGAGCATGGAGTCACAAAGTCTAACTATGATGTTACTAGGTATTGTGTGATATAATAACTTTGTTGTAGATGTCTGGTAGGCAGTAGGTCTAAGTAAAATACAAGTATTTAGCAGCTCAATGCCAATGTTTTAATTGGACTTACTGCCTATCTGATTAGATTAATAGTAGATTCGAAGATAGTTGCGAAACCGCAACGGGTTTTTAAAGAAATGTAAATGTATGTATGTGTAAAATATGATGGCAAAGGAGGCCAAAGAACTAGAAAAATAAAAATCAGGAAGCCTTAAAAGCAGAAACAACAAAATGAATTTGATCCCCATTCTTCTGTTGCATGACTATAAATTCAACCTAATTGCGAGACTCCATTTAAATTTGAGACCGTCACGGCAATAGTATAAATTTTGGGTTAGGAGATAATTGTGTGCCTGTTACTACTTATTTCGAAAACGGCTAGCCCAATTGCGAAACAATTTTATTTTGTACGTCTTCTTACAATTCAGGTCTCATCTAAGTTTTATTCTTACGCTGAAGCTTGAACTTTATTATTTGAAAGGCTATACTTCGATCGGCACATAACTTTGGCATGTAATACGCAAAAGCAAGTACCAGGTCACTCAGAAAGTTTTGAGAAAAAACGTTTTTATGTGTAAGACACTGGCCATTTGTACATATTTTGTATAATTTGGTTATTTAAAAGTAAAAATAACATTGTTCCAATTTCGAACTTTGCTCCACATTTTTTTGAGAGCCAAATCAAATTAACGTGTCTCTTTTAAAAATGGATTTGCACCGCGAACATTTTCGTGCGATGATTTTCTACGACTTTAAATGTGGCTTAAAACCTACTGAGTCATTTGATCGACTTTAAATTGCTTTTATGGATGGAGGACTTTCAAAAGCTACCGTGTACCACTAGAATAGCGAGTTTAAGTGCGGTCACTTTACTTTGGGGGATAAACAAAGGAGTGGTCGTCCTAACACGGCAGTCACGGAAAAATGTGTGCTGACATTAAAAAAAAATATTCAAGAAAACAAGCGAATTGCATACAAAGAGATTCAACATACCCTGCAGATTAGATCGGAAAGCTTTTACCAGATTCTACACGAGCATCTTCCGATAAGGAGGATAGTGTGCAACTGGGTGGCGCAAATCCTCACCAAAGCTCAGAAGCAGGCCAGTGTGGATTGGTGCCGTGATATGATTAAAAAATTTGAAGCAGGTTCGTCTTTTTGACGTTTACGACATTGTGACAGGTGACATCCTGAATTTATCAATTCGATCCAGAAACAAAGTGTCAGTCGACAGTTAGGCTGTTTCAAAACGAACCAACGCCTACGAAAGTGAAGCGATCGAGAAGCACAGGCAAACTTTTGATCGCTAGATTCTTCACTTTCACGGGGTATCTGAATGCAATTTCATTACAAGACCAAAGCAGCATCAAAGACGAATGGTATACCACAAAATGCTTGCCAGAAGTTTGTCTGCAATGAGCAACCGAACACCGGGCTCCGCGGGTTTCTGTTTCACCATGAAAACGCGCCCGCGCACTCAGCGCTCAAAACGGGAACTTCCTGGACACCACAAAGGTTGGAGTCTTCGAGCACCCTCCTTACAATCCTGATCTGGCACCGTGTGACATCTTTTCATTCTCTAAAATAAAAAATCTTCTGAAAGGGATACCTTTTTCATCGTTGAAAAACGCGCTAGCAGCCTTCGAGAAGGCCGTGAAAGAGGTGTCTGCGTCGGATTGGAAAAAATGTGTTGAAAATTGGTTTAGACGCATCAAACTTTGCATAAACGAAGCTAAAGAGTTCTTTGAAAAAAAACAATAAAAATATTTTATCTATAGAATAGATTTTTAGTTTCTCAAAACTTTCTGAGTGTCCCACGTATTCGTGTGAAAATTATCGACATATGTTTTCAATGGCTTTCTTGGGTATTGGATGTCACCAAAGTTATGATAATGCTTTCATTGAAATTAAGTTGTCTTGCAAACTGCCTAATCTCAAGTTCAGATATTAGTATAGTTATTTTGTTTGCCTTTTAAATCTGAAGAAATTGTTGTCTATAAGATTACTAGAATAAATTGATTATATTTATTATTGCTCTTCATTTGAATTATCTGGAATTGTACTGGCTTTTGACTACATCAACCAAATATACTGTAACAACTACATACTATTTATTACATCGTGCACACTACTACATCGTGCAACCAAAGTTTGACTTGATATTAGCATGATACAAAACCCACATACATACATACATACATAATTCTTTAAACTAATAATAACACACTTTTTACATACTCTTCATTCATTTTTAACAACAGAATGCTTTAATATAATATGTTTAGAAGATAATAAGTTAAAAATAAAGTCGAAACAGCTGTCGTCGCGACTTTTAATCGTAAAACCGTCCCATCTGAGCAAATCTTAATCGATGCATGCGCCAGATGTAGACAAAAAACACCGAATAATAACATTGCGACTCATTTTCATAATGCAAGGCTATGGACAAAGACATTTAAATTTATAATTTTGGTTAAGATAAAACCGAAATCGTGAATCTTGTCGAATAATTAAAGTCCGAATTCCAATATTTTTTTGGGTAACCGAGCTTTGTATTTAATTTTATAACTTTTTGGTGGAGAGGGTTAAAAATAAGCAAAGTGCTTTACAAAATATTCTATACTTCATATAATAAAACTGAAAAGTTTGTTTATTTGGTTAAATCTCATCAATTTACTGCTCTGCATTGAAAAAAATATTTTGTATTGGATATCCCATTTATCGCGTAAGGTTAGAGACTATGTAACATCATGCTGCGATAAGATTATTTAGTCATTTACAGGCGTTTTTTAAAATATTACGCTTGAATAAGAATTTTTACACGCCATTTCCAGCAGTGAGACTATCGACTAATACCAAAGTTATATTCAAAACTTTTATTACCTATGACTTTTAATTAAATTTGGTAATTTTATCAAAGGATTTCCACACACAACACGTGTGTGGAAATGCAAAGGAAATCGGACAGGAAAATTATCACACAACACCTAATTAAAAAATATTTCCCCACCAATAAATAGGCTCATAAGATTTATCTTCGAGTAAGTAAATAGATAAAATAACATTGCAAACCATTCCACAACATTAATGTGCAACATCCTTTTCATTTGAAACCAGTTTAAGTTATGTAATTATGTATATAAATAAATTGACATTGAATTTTGTTACGATCTTCAGAACACGATATAAAACCTGATTATTAGCATTGCAAAAGCCGTTATAGATTTATCTTGTTTTTATTTTATTGAGCTTTTTATGTATCTAGAAGTCAGCACTATGACATTATTTTATGACATACTAGCTACTGAGACACCGCTGTCCATCTGTCTGTTTGTCAGTCTGCCTGTCTGTCTGTCACCAGGCTTTATTATATGAATCGTGATATGTCTTGCTAGTTTTTTTTTTTTTTTTTTTGGTGAGTGGGAAATCATCCAATGACTGCTCCCGTCCTGGTTGCGGCGGGAGGGCGTGTCAGACTCTTACTGACTAAAACCCACTCATGTTCCTTCGTTTGCCCTTTATGTTCCAGGGTCACGGTGACTACTAAAAACATTCCGCAACCCCGGATGTCTTGCTAGTTGAGATTTTTCTAATTTTTTGACAATTATGGAACTAATCCTTCCGAGCGCAAGTCCATCTCGCAATTAGCCGGTTTTTCTCCTCACGTAAACATCTTCTATATGCTTTGCCACCTAACTCCTAAACTGCTTAAGAATTCAGGTAACATGTTGTGGGTACCTATACTTTAATGGGTACCTGAATATTATGCAAACACAATTGGACCCAGCGCCGCTGTCGTTCGAAATATCACCAAATCAGACTGATTGACGTATAATCATCATCTCCCTAGCCTTTTTTCCAACCGTGTTGGGGTCGGCTGCCAGCCTAACCGGATTCAGCTCGATACCGGTGTTTTACGTGGAGCGACTGCCTATCTGACCTCCACAACCCAGTAACTGGGCGACACGATACCTCTTGGTTAGTCTGGTTAGAGTATCTGGCTAACCAGTAACGACTGTCAAAGTTCTACGAATGACAACCGGGACTAAAGGCTTTACGTGCTTTCCGAGGCACGGGATGTCAGTGATGTCGAAGATAAACTTTAGAAAGTACATATGAATTGAAAAAGTCACATTGGTACTTGCCCGGATTCGAACCCACAACCTCTTACACGAGAGACGGGCGCCTTATCCACTGGGCCATCACTACACTTACGATTAACGCATAGTACGTTAGTTTTTTTTATTATTTAAAAACATACATTATGCATGTTAGGGTAAATATGCGAACTTCAAGGTTAAAACATGACATGTGCAATCTATTATAAAACCAGCATCCGTTCGGTTTGTTTGTGTGTCAATCGTGGTCGGTGTTAGAAGTAAACATTTATTCTTGCACACGTTTCCAATGTATTTAGTTTAGGTATCTTTAATGATTGTTTTGTGGTTAAAATTTGAAGTAAAAATTTTTTTATTTATTTTGCAGATTGTGTAAATGTGAGTAGGAAATCTTTACAAGTTTTGTTTTTTGGATATTCTAAGACAAGAAACTGGTGTTATCTAGCTAACTACTCTGAGAAAAAACAACCGAGACTGCACTAAATAGAAAAACCGCCAAAAAAGTTAATTAAACCAGAATATTTAAAACCTTCATAACTAGATATATAAAATGACGGATACGGTGCATAACAACAGATTATGAAGAGTAATGAGCAATCAAAACGGTTAATTAGGAACCAAATTAATTGTTCATTAATTTTCATGTGTGATTTATATCAAAGGTTAATTAATTTACCGTGTAATTTTAAGCTGTTTTTGTTGTGATGAGAAAATATCGGATTGATGATTATGCTTTTTTTATTTAATAATAAGGTCAACTAGGGACCTTTAAATTAATAGATATTTATAAATATAGTGAAATAGATCAGTTTTAAATTAGTTGTAATTTAGATTCACTAATTAGGTATGCACATGCATTTGATATTATTATTGCATTAGCTAAATCCGTGTTTTCGCTAAAGTGAATATAGATATTGATTAATCTACTAATAAATAACAAGATAGACATATTTACAGTTGAAACAACCAATTTAAAAAAACATTGGTAACATACAAGCCTTTCGGTCTCAAAGAAATTGATTGTCGTAGAAGACTACTCTATCTAGACTTTTACAAATACTACAGGTAACTTAGGTGTTTATCAAAATGGCAGTTTTAATGCTCGCGGCAGAGGAAACGCAGATCTGCTCCGCGGTATGGTAACCGATAGCGAAGAGAATACGTGGTGGAACAACATCTCTATATATCAATATTTAAAAATCTCTAGACAACTGGAATAGAAATAGAAATCATTTATTTGCCAGAATTGTAGGTATACATATAGGATGATAAGTTTTAGCAAGTCCCGATACAATTCACCTAACGGGATGCAAAATTATAATATTTTATGTGCCTGAATAACATTACAATTATTATAACAATATTATCGATAAAACATACCTACAATATAGTCTATTATGTGACAAATTAATTACTATTTTACAACTATTATAATTTAATAAGGCTTGATTCGACTGGTATTGTAGATTGTAAAATCTATGGTAACATAAGCGTATGCTAAATAATTTGACATCTCGTATCGTATATCTCGTATTTTGTTCTACCATCTATTCTACAATGCTACTTGTAATCCCCGAATTTAATGGTATTGTATGTTTTTTGGCTTATGTTATTGATTTTTATAATTCTATGTTTAGTATTGTATTGGACATGTGTTTTAATTAACTATAAATGAATAAATAAATTGTCTATAGCAAATCTGCGTCTCCGTACAGTGCGCAGATCCGCCCCGCGTAGAAACGTGTATTATCCGCTTAACAAAGGTATACCTAAATAAAAATAACTTCGTAACAATGTTAATTAAATTGTTTGCTGTGGATTCTCAGATGTTTCTTTAAATTAAAAATGTTGTGGTCTAGTATTTAGCTCAATTTCTGGAATGCTTTGAATTCTGTGTATGAAACATAGTAGAATAAGGTTGTGGAATTTTTTAAATGCTTGTACCTAGAAATAAATTTATAAAAATAAAGAAATATGAAATGTTTGTTTGTAATAAACGTTTTTACTTAAGTCTTCAAATTATTTAAAGACTATTGGTACTTATTACAAAAAAAAGAGTTGTTTATCTGAAGTTATTCAGAGTTAATATCCCTATTCAGTCATTCCTTCTCCTTTGTATGATACCTACATAGTTTGGACTCCTCCTTAAATTACTAAACTGGCTAAAACATATGGTGTATATTCATTAATTCGAATACAAGTAATAAGAGCCACGTTTCCCCTCAAATTAATAAAATATTTGCAATTCAATTTTGTGTTTTAATTCAAATAACGTCGCAAAAGTTTTATAGAAATAATCAGAACGTTTTCTGGAATTTCAGGCTACATTCAAAATGTGTATGGAGTATTGAAATTATAGTATTTGGAAAATAACAAATTACCTTATACTTTATTATAGTTGTTGACATAAATAAGCATGTTAAAATTGTTAAAAGCACTAAAATTTTTGAAGTGAAAACTTCTTTAGCGGCGTTGAGCACTTTTTCTGTAATGGGTATAAAATCTTAAACTCGCGTCAGGACACGTGACCCTGATCGAAAAAGCGTAGGACGGATAACAATTGAACGCGCGATAAAAATCTCACCCACACTGATACAAGGTACAATTTTCCCGAGTTCAAAGTTAGTATTTTAACCCGTGGAGTAATAGTGTTGGAAAATCTTGGCGAAACAGCTTAATATAAGCTTGCTGTAGATAGAGAGAGAGAGATATAGTGGTCCTGCTAATGGCTTGGGGCAGGCGAGCCAAAGGCACACTCGTAAATAAATGAGCGAATGTGTTTTTGAAGTGAAAACTTCTTTAGCGGCGTTGAGCACTTTTTCTGTTCTGGGTATAAAATCTTAAACTCGCGTCAGGACACGTGACCTGATCAAAAAAGCGTAGGACGGATGGATAGTAGACAGCTATAATCAAGTTTTCACTTCTGCCGGCACTCCCGGAGTGCAACCCGTCTTTTTTTTCCCCTATTTTAGTGCCGGCAGTCCAGCTGGTAAATACATATATAAAGTAGGTAATAAATAAAATTATTCTCAATTTGACTGTACTAACTTATAGTTAAAAATTACAAAAGTTTAAAATTTATATATACTTACCTAAATTTTAAACTATTGTGATTCTGTTTGTTCCAAATTTACAACCCCTATATTATTATTAAACTTAAATTCAACGATCGAAAAAGTTACCTATTATACTGAATACATCAACCAGATTTTTGAAGAAATCAGTGTTTATCAAAGAAAATTTAACATCGAAACTTGAATAAAATCCTCTACTTCCAACTCAAAAGAATAGTAATAAAAATATAAAACCACAAACGACCTATTAAAGAACACTTTCGTTGAATGAATCACTCGGATTCATCCCTGCCAAGTGCCAACTACAAAACGGTTTAGTAGGTGTTACAGCCACTAAGATTCGGCCGGTTCGGTCGAAACAGGAATTAATTACATTATTATTAATATATATATTTTTTTTAATTTAGAGAATACTTTTGAAGCTAATTTTGTACGGTCAGAATAAAAAACCTGTGCATTCTCACCGTACAAAGCTTAATAAATATATTTTGTATGGTGATAATGAAAACATTTGTACTGCGAACAATTAACATAAAAAAGTGTCGTAGAAATACCCATATAAAATATAAAATTACTGTTTCGACTGGCCCGGACGAAACACCTACTAAACCGATTGCAGTTGGCACTTAGCAAAATATGAATAATATATATAAAATATCCTCAAATTCTTCTAATGAATAATAAAAATAATCGACCGAACCGGGCGAAACATCTACTAAGCCCTGCAACACAAGTCCACAAGGACTATTGTTGCTTAATACATAGAGACTATTTATACTACAAATTGCTCATGACCCCAATAGAGGCACCAAGACAATTTTATTGTTTGTACCGAGTGTGAGGTTTACAATTGCTCAATAGAGCAATCAGACTGATGATACCCAAAGAGCGAGGCATTATAGGCTGGAGTTAAAAAAACATGAATCTATTTAGTAACAATGTGTAGTAAAGATGCCTGTATAAATATGTGAGAACATAATGTGGCTGTTTATTGCTGAATGTCTGAAAAAAATCAAGGTATTATTTGACTATGAAGCTTATTATAATGCACCTTGATTTTTTGTCAAAATCTGTATGTTGTAAACATCGAAAAAAAATGTTAAATTATAATCAGTATTGTATTTTAGTGCTACGTCTACCGTACAATGTTAGGATAATTAAAAAAAAGAACAAAAAATGGGTATTCCTTTTAATTTTATTTTATTATTGGTAGCGACAATAGAATTACTTTGCGTACGGAATACTAAAAATATTTATTTTTGAATTCTTCTTCTTTGTAAACGGAAACCATAATTTCATAAAACAATAGATGTGCCCATTAAAAGAGCAAAGTTTTTAAAAAAAGGAACAGTAACGAATACTTACAATAAGCATTACAAACGAAAAATAAATCCAAAAAATCATGCATATATTAAAACCAACAAACGAACAGAATAATAATTTATTAATTACAATGCGAACATGTACAAGTCCTTCATTATTATATTCTGATACAAACGAGCAACTTTAAATCACACCCCATATCATTAAAAAGTTGCTGAACCTTAACCTTTCGACGACCAAGCGACAGCCGGCTGTCGTAATTGTGTCTCAAATCACGTGTGTTTGACGGTTTAAAAGACAGGTCTCAAATATGAAATACTAGCTGTCTCTACGGTTTTACCCGCGATGTTTCCGTTTTCCTGGAATATTCGTGATAAAAACTATCCCATCTGTGTACCAAATTTCATTTAAATTGGTTAACCTTTTAACAGCCGGCTGTCTGGCTGCTATTGTCTTTCTATTGTGTCTCAAATCACGTGTGTTCGAACGATTTAGTAGTTTTGGCGTGAAAGTGAGACAGAGTTACTTTCGCATTCATAATATTAGGTACTATTTGATTCCCGCGGCTTTGCTGGCGTTATAAAGAGACGGAAAGGCTATGTCACTCTCCATCTTTTCAACTATCTCCACTTAAAAAATCACGTCAATTCGTCGCTCCGTTTTGCCGTAACAAACAGACAAACAGACACCCCTTCCCATTTATAATATTAAAAGGTATATTATTACGTCAGAATTTAACTGCGTCCGCATAATATGGTTAATTTTAGTGACTGTTATCCAATATCCTATGCTCCTTAATACTTTAACTGCGTAATAAAAATATTACTGTACCGCTTATGTATTATATTTTATGTATTTTCGAATAGGATCCCGACCTTTTTAGTGCGTTTTGCATTGGAAATTCTAAATCTCTTAAATTATGGCAGTTTTATTATGCACGTATCGTTGTTAGCTATTATAAGATTATTTATATCTAAACTCTAAAACTTTGCAAGATAAACTTACGGAAGGATACAATGTATATAGTACTTAGCCTATGTCTAAGCACTGGCTAAATATTAGGTTGGCTTTCCGTACTTCCGTACAGACTTTTTATACGAGTTTTATTGCGTACCACTGGCTAATGCTAAGCCTTAGCTTAGCATGATTATTTATCTTGGCTTAAGGCCGTTTGTCTACTGCCATTATCACCGTCACAACGAGAACGAGATGACGGCGAGCTGAGTTTAGTATGAAGTGACGTGACGTGAGGCGGACACGCGACTATCCATACTAATATTATAAATCCGAAAGTAACTCTGTCTGTCTGTTACGCTTTCCCGCTTAAACTATTGAACCGATTTGAATGAAATCTGATATAGTCTGGGACCCGAGAAAGGACATAGGATAGTTTTCATCCCGGAAATCCCGCGGGAACGGGAACTATTCCACGCGGACGAAGTCGCGGGCAGAAGCTAGTAGGAAATGTATGTATCACCGCTTCGGAGTCGTTTTCGATGACGTAAAGTTGACAGTGACGACGACGGTGGACTAACGGCCTAAAGCTAGACGACACCAAACATTAAAAACAGTTACTGCAAAGTATATTTTTTTAAATTATAGCTTATACTTGTTTTGAAAATTAGTAACATTTCTCTTTGAGAGCAAAAACTTAGCCACAAATTATCGCTCAACTGTTGCCCGTCTACTAACTAATAAAACAAAAGAAAAATTGTAATTTTTCGCCCGACAGGACGTTGCTGTCGCTTCGATAACGAGTGTTATTAACATGATCATGCAATTAATTATTTTATATTCCATACTATATGTCATTATGGTACGGCCTAAGGCCCTAAGGGGTTCTGCGGTGTATTAAATTGACCAATAATAATGCTTCGATCCGGTATTGTCATAAATATTCCATAATGGTCACCCCCTGTGACTTTTCTTAAGAATACGCCATATAAGGATCTAGTAATGTAGGTATAAGCTGTTTAATTTAATCCTGCCGACTTTTTTAAACAACTTAAAGGTTATAATACCACAAAGCTGGTTTTGGATTAATCGGATTCATAGCACTATTTTTAAATTCATAAAAACAGTGGAATTAAGTCAAAACAAATTAAAAGATTAACCAAAGATAAGGAATAATACATAAATATAACTAGCTGACTCGGTCACGCGTTGCTGTGGTTATTATCAAAATAAAATATGGCCTATCTTTCAAGTTGGATAAAACTGCACACGATGTACAAATTAGGTGTCCATTGCGGACTAACAACGTGACGCCTAATTTATATAAATAAAGTTATAAATTTGCCATCGTGGAAAACATATATTACGATCGTATGATAAAGTTTTCCATTATGTGGGACTACAGCACAGCACTGTTTAACGTTGATCCTTTATACCACGGCTGGTACTTTTGATAGATTATGACACAAAAACAAACAAAAAAATAACCTTTATCAGACACCGACTAAAGACCACACAAAGAGCAGAGCACAACCACACCACAAACTCCCAAGATTAAATAAAACGAACACATTGCCCATAAAAAGTGATTCTTCCCCCAAATTAACACAAATATTTAAACGCCGATATTTCAATCAGTTTATATTCATAGAGGGATTCATCCGTGAGGGTACGATGAGGGAATACTAATCCTCGGAGCGCCAGGCATAAATTCGTTAAGGTCGGACCTTATCGATGTGAATTTGCTATTCGAGCAAAGCTTTGAGGTACGGGTTTTCACCGGCAACTAGAGCTGAAACTCTAGTTATGAAATTCAAGATTTTATGGCGAAAATTTTGCTGACTTCGGATCCGATAATGTATTACTTTTAGGGGATGTAGATTTTGTAGGTGGAAATATAGAAAGTGTATTTGCTTTTTTAAAAGAACTATATGGATTCATCGTCATTATCAATCATCATCATCATCAGCTTACATCAATCCATTACTGGATATGGGCGGCGCCACTTAACCCAATACGTAGTTTATTCACAATATCTTTACCAAAAATTAAACAAGTCTTGCAATGAATTCTAAGGTAATGTCACTTGCTCAATACAAGAAAGCAACAGTTTAATTCCTTGGCAATAGTGTTAATCTGAATACCGATTCTGAAGCAGTTAAAAACAGACTAGAATGTTAAAAACGAGATCAGGCGACTTGAAAACGGTGCAATTGAAAAGGACACAGTCGTCTGGCGTGAAGCCAACAAAAAACTAGCTTAAAGAAAACGTGATTGAAAAATACTTCTATTTGATAAAAGATCAAAGCTGCTTTTCAGAGGTCAAAACACGAGGGTTCAACATATTCAAAGAGAAGCCTGATACGGGTTCAAATGCAGCCCACGTACACACTTTATGTAATCTATCATTGGACCGCTTACAAATAAAATGTTTGTCATTCGATGAAGGGCTTTCTCAAAATTGTCCTTCTATACTGAGGAAGCTATAGAAAGTTATATTTGATGGCGTGCATGGATATGGGAATTTTGAACTCGGGGTCATGGTCCAAGAACATATTAATTGAGCTGAGATTCTATAGAAAACTTTGCCTGTTATCAATTACTTGACTATTGTTTCAGAAAGGAATGATCCATTAGTATGCATTATTATTCTCAGTGTATTCCAGGCAAAATGCCAAGATTTTGAAACATCGAAGGAGTTCGTCACGCGGTCAACATTATCAAATGCTTTGTTACCTACGTGTTATGCTTAGTTACGTTTACTGCTTATTGAACTGTAGGTAGTGTTAATAGCAATCAAAAGAGTTATAGCAGATTGATGTGTTTTTCCATACTAAGAAACTTAACAGTCCTTAATTACCAAATGTATTAGACATAAGCTATTAACAATGATTGGAAACACCTATAGTTTACTAAAGTTCATAAAAGTTTATTACCTTTCAATCCTCTGCATCGAGTAAAGTTCTTAAGTTTAGGACCTATGAAGTTTTTGATGTTTGAGATGGAAAAATTGGAGAAGACGAAGTTGAATTTTCTAAATCTTTTTACAGAAACTTAAATACAGTTTTGCAACAGGCAGAAAATGAAACGAAAGACAAAGCCAAAGAAAAACTTGGCAATATCACTGAGAAAGAATCTCCAACACATAAAACAGCCGAAGAACTAAGATGTCTAAGATAAACTAATAAGTCGATGAACGAGCGATTATGTGATCAGAACTTGAGAAACTCGCAGCTGGTAAGAAATTGAGAAAGTTTTGTGTAAACCTACGCTAAAATTTATTAAATGAAATCAATGCGTTCCATATGTGAGAGAAATGTTTATGAATTTCGTGAAATCAATAAGTTTATTTGTTTCCTTGTTTTCTTTGCCGTCTACAGTCAATTGTTGGTTTGCTTTTAGATGCGTAAGATATTTTATGTACTCCATAGTTTATTGTAAAGTACTTACGCATAACGTATGCCTCAGTCTGTTCGTTATTTACGATTGTCTCAATTGTTGATACTATCATTAGATTAGAAGTCCATTCTCACTTGCTTAGCCGTTTCCTCTGTCATGTCCCCAACTATTTTGTAGTCAGCTTCCAGTCTATGCCAGATGCAAATGACTACAAATAGCTTCCATGGAGCGACTGTTCACTTGACCTTCAAAACCCAGTTACTTACTAACACAATTCAGAACCGAAAATATCATTTCTATTAACATCCCTTTAACTTCATAAGTATTCAAATTTCACAAGTGTGTAAAAAGACACAGCATCAATAACTAAGCCAAATAAATTGGCCGGTCAAAATAAATAGCGGACGATTTCCTACGAAAATAATGTAAGCAAGAAATATATGAACGTCCGGCACGCGATGGACATATTTTTTGGCGATTCTAAGATGTTCGCAGATAATATTTATGATATGTTTAGTTTGGAAGCATATGATGGATTAGGAAAAGAAAAAAAGAAAAATGTTGGAGCAGAAATTATGCAACCAAGTGCGTAGACTTGGGCTATAGATGACGACAGTGCAAAAGTGTATAAGTAATATCTAGTCGGAATAGTAATAACGTATTTCTTTGCATATGTTTCGAAACACATCATATATTTTCGGGTTTCAAGACGGCTAACCTTTTAAATCTTAATGTTATAGAATTGATGAATTTTGATGTAGAGCCAGATCAAACTGTTTTTTAGTCTATTATAGTGGTGTAAAAGCATACGACTCGCCTCATGGCAAACGGTAACCGTAGCTTACAGACACTTTTACGTCAGGATAATAATAAGTACATGCTGAGCTTTTTTAAATACCTATTCACTTTTTTGTTGAAGAATGCCATGCCATATAGTTCATGGGGAAAACGACGGCAGAGAGCCCATTCTACAATAAGAACGTTGGCAGGAGGAAGTTCATCTTTGACTAAAACTTTTTCTTTGTCTCGGATGGGCTTTCGATAAAGACCTCCTGTCTATGTTCTTCAAAGAAAGTTATTATTTTAATAAAGTCATGTGTAATAGCTATTAGATTTACAATTCCTAAACCAAGCAGACGGTAGCAGAATATATTATCGCAAGCTTATATAAGAATAATGAATCAGCAAATTAAATTAAAACGTTACAAAAATCGACCTTGCAGTGGAAACAACATTTTCCTTTTTGCTCACAAGCAGAGGTACAAAGATCACAATGAATATTTAAGTACTAATTATTATACTAAGCAAAAAATAAACTTAAATACAGAAGCCATTTTCAACACAGAAATACTTAAAAACGTTAAGAAAAACAAACAAGAAGAAATCTAGTAATTTAAACAATTGTTACCAAGTAATGCAAAAATATGACAAAAATCTTAAGACATTTAATGAAGTATAGAGAAAATCCGCGGATGTAGCTAGTCCTAAATACGTTAAATAGTTTTAAGAAAAAAATCCTAGGCTTTTAACTAACCACATGGCTCAGGCAAGAGGCCTTTAAAAGAATGTAAATTCGACATCATCATTACCTTACTTACAAAATTAACAACTAGGTACGGTAATGAGACTTTGTGACCGGCAATGAGATTTTTTTGGCCGGTAATGAGTATAAAGTAGCCATACTCTTTGTAAGCAAGAAGAAATGACGCAATCACAGACGTATAAAGCTATTCTTTATTATGTCGGGTCACGGTCTCTAGAATTAACTTCTGTTACTTTCAATTTAGTATCATTACAATCAGTTTTTTCATGCATCTCGTTATTTGATTTATTACCACATGTCTTGTAACTAAATTTAAGAGATTTATGTAACAGGTAGTGGATATGAATTCGGGCAGTTACCAATGTGAATCTCAATTTGTGTGTTATTTTTTTATTTTTATTTTAGGCATCAATGAATGTTAAATTATGAAAAAACCTGGACTTAAACAAAGCATGAGTCAGAAATCCTCGAGTAAGCGTGGCAATCATTGCTTGTGCCTATTCTATGCCAATATAGAACAGGAGAACAATGATAGGTTGGTTTTATTGATTATGGGCACGACTGGTTGTTGTGTATGTGAGTTTATATATTTCTAAATACCCCCAAAACATATTAGAGATTATACATACAGGACAAATTCCTCGTGTATAGTATATTAACAATTCTATAAAAAAAGGTGAACAAAGTAATTATTTTAATATTCATTACCGTCACCTTTTTCACTCATTACCGTTTCTTTGTCAGAGAAGAGTTAATTTTTTTTAGGTCTAATTATGAACCGCTAATTTGAGCAAAGTTAATGATATTAAAATCGTCGCTAAGTGCCCATGTATGAACGATTGTCTGCATTATTATGGGGTACTTAGCCACTTACGGGTCTGGCAATTATGTATTAAATACAATTGGTCAAGTACACTATAAGAGCGTTATAATAGCCCGGACAAGGTTACGGCTTTAATAAGATATTAAGGCTTTGTATGAGTCAATGATAGTCAATGGAGGAGGTGGAGACGTTCTCCGACCACCGGTACATCCGGTTTGACGTCTCCGCCCAGACCTCCGCTGCGCCGGTCCGACGGACCCCAAGCGGTCCGCGTTGGGCGCTGAAGCAGCTGGACCGGGAGCTTCTCCTGGAAGCCTCGATAGTGCAGGCCTGGGTGTCATCACCGGACAGGCCTGCCGACATCAATGCCGAGGCTGGGTGGTTCCAGGAGGCCATGTCCGATATCTGTGACATGGCAATGCCCCGGGTTCAGCCTGGAAGGGGTCAGCGCCAGGTGTACTGGTGGTCGCCGCAAATCACGTCACTACGTGAGGCGTGCGTGGCTGCGCGACGCCCGTACACCAGACACCGCAGGCTCCGTATCCGCCCTGTGGATGCGGATGCCATTGAGGCGGAGCTGTACGAGGGGTACAGAGCGGCGAAGGAAGCCCTCCGACTGGAGATATTGCGGGCCAAAGCTTCGGCCCGCCAAGAGACGCTGGGGACTCTGGACAGAGATCCGTGGGGGCGCCCCTACTTGGCGGTGCGGGGCAAGCTCCGTACCGCGGGCCCCCCGCTGACGCAGAGTCTCCGGCCCCAGGTCGTAGAGGGCGTTGTGAGCGCTCTGTTCCCTTCGCGGGGGGAGTTTTCTCCCCCGCTCATGGCTCCGCCACCGGCGGTGTCCGATGCGGACCGCGACGGCGACGACGACGACGTTCCAGAGGTGACCGAGGTAGAACTGGGAGTGGCGGTGCTAAGGCTTAGGGCCAAGAACACCGCCCCAGGACCCGACGGCCTACCAGGGAAGGCCTGGGTCCTGGCCTTAGGGGCTCTCGGGCCTCGACTAAGGGGGCTCTTTAGCGCATGCTTGGAGGAGGGCCAGTTCCCACTTCGTTGGAAGACCGGGAAGCTGGTCCTCATACCGAAGCCGGGGCGTCCTGCGGACTCTCCGTCCGCGTACCGGCCCATCGTTTTGCTCGACGAGGCGGCAAAGCTCTTGGAGAGAGTGATTGCGAGCCGCCTCGTCGAGCGGCTGATGCGGGTGGGGCCGGATCTGGCGGACGGTCAGTACGGCTTCCGCAGAGGACGCTCCACGGTGGACGCCATCATGCGCGTACGGGCCCTCACGACAGGGGATGCGGTAGCACAGGGCAGGGTCGTCTTGGCGGTGTCTCTCGACATCGCCAACGCCTTCAATACCCTGCCTTGGGGGTGCATAGGGGCGGCACTCCGGTATCACCGGATGCCTGCCTACCTCTGTCGTGTGGTCGAGGCCTATCTGACGGACAGGGCCGTCATCTACCCCGGTCACGAGGGAGTGTGGAGTCGACGAGGGATGTCGTGCGGTGTTCCACAGGGATCGGTCTTGGGGCCGCTTCTGTGGGACATCGGGTACGACTGGGTGCTGCGCGCCGACCTTCCCGAAGGCGTCAGCGTAGTGTGCTACGCTGACGACACGCTAGTCCTAGCGCAGGGAAGGTCGTTCCAGGCGGCGGCCGACTTGATGTCGAGTGGTGTTGCGACAGTCGTGGATAGGATCCGGCAACTGGGACTTGAGGTGGCCCTGCACAAGTCCGAGGCCATGTGTTTTCATGGCCCTCGGCACCGGCCACCTCCGGGGTCTCAGATAACGGTAGGAGGGGTTCACATCGGTGTCGAGTCGACGATAAAGTACCTGGGACTTGTCCTCGACAACCGATGGAACTTTACGGAGCACTTCCGACGTTTGGGCCCCAAACTGGCGAAGGCCGGAGCTGCCCTCAAGCGGCTCCTGCCCAATCTCGGTGGCCCAAACGCCTCCTGCCGGAGGCTCTACACGGGGATCGTGCGGTCCATGGCCCTCTACGGGGCTCCGGTGTGGGCGCCCAATCTAGCCGCGGCTCCGGCCCGACTTCTGAGGGCGTCCCAGAGGGTCATGGCCATTCGCATGGTGCGGGGATACCGCACGGTCTCCTGTGAGGCGGCATGCCTCCTTGCCGGCGTCCCGCCGTGGGATCTGGAGGCAACAGTCCTTGCACACACGTACGAGTGGCGCGTGGAAGTGCAACGCCGGGGTGAAGTCCCGATGCCGCGGGTTATCGCGGCACGGCTCACGGAGCTCCGGCGAGATCTCATGGCGGAATGGAGACAACGACTGTCGCAACCTAGTGCTGGGCACGCCGTTATAGCGGCGGTAAGACCCCTCTTTGAGGAGTGGCTGGAGAGGCGTCATGGCACTCTCACGTTTCGCTTGACACAGGTCTTCACCGGACATGGTCAGTTCGGGAGGTTCCTGTGTCGGATTCGGGCGGAAGCGACGCCTGGGTGTCACCACTGCAGTAACGGTCGCCTGGAGGACACGGTCGAGCACACAGTAGAGGTGTGCCGCGCATGGGCGGAGCATCGACGTGTCCTCGTAGAGGCGATCGGCGGCGGTGACCTCTCGCGCCCGGCGCTGGTTCAGGCCATGCTCCGGGGCGAGACGGAATGGGATGCCGTCGCCTCCTTCTGCGAAGCGGTTATGCTAGTGAAGGAAGCGGCGGCGCGCGAGAGGCAACGACGAGCCTCTCGCCCCGGACTAAGACCCAGGCGAAGACGTCGAGAGTCGCAAGACGACTACCGGCCACCGTAGGCGCGGTTCTGCGGATGGCGAGCGATGGGTAGCTCGCCACCCGGCTGGGACCAGGACCGCGTAGACGGCGCGTTTTGTTCCACGCGCGCCTCAAAGAGAAGGAGTCAGCACAGGAAGGGGCCCAACAGGGCCAACGCCTGCCGGGGTTGCGGAATGATTATAGTGGTTACCGTGACCCTGGAACATAAAGGGCAATCGAAGGAACATGAGTGGGTTTTAGTCAGTAAGAGTCTGACACGCCCTCCCGTCGCACCCAGGACGGGAGCAGTCATTGGATGATTTCCCACTCACCAAAAAAAAAAAAAAAAAAAAAAAAAATGATAGTCGTTGGAATTTGTGTTGTATTGAGAGGGTACTATGGTTCATATTGTATCTGATAATTGTGAAAAGTTTGTGAGTATTAATGGATGGATGCAAAAACGAACGTATTATAATAAAATGGAACGGATTATACTAAATATACATAAATGAATACCTGCTTCTTGAATCGACTTACCCGTCTTTATTCAATTTGCAATATTTTCTAACGAAACGAAAAATTAAGAAAATTGATCAAAAACTCTATTTTAACCTCTAAACGCGGGTGAAACAGCGAGGAATAGCTAGTAGCTATCTAGTTTACACCAGACAAAATGAACAAGGCTATATAACATCACGCTTCGCTTTACAGGAGCGGAGCAGTAAACAAGGACAGCTAGTGCTGCCATAAAACACGTAAAGAAATAAAGTTTATTTTTGCACATCCTCTTTTGGCATATAAAACACGATACCACATTATTTTATTCCCGTCCTAATAATCTTCAAACTACTTATTTTATCTTCAACATCGTAATCTTGATCCCTCTCTTAGGGCGCGGTCACATTGAGCTATCAACTAGTAAGTAGAAACTGTTTAATAGTTTTATGACGAGTTTAAACTTCAATTCGATTTAAGAAGTTGGAGTGAACTATATAAACTAGCTTGTTCTCATTGTTGTCTATTGAAATACAGATGATCTAAATTAATCTATTAGTAAAAAGATGTCGCTGCGGTTTCATATGCGTCTTTGGTTATTGTTCTGTTTCGGTGCTACTGTATTATACACTGCATGCTACATAGTATATAAAATAATATAATAATATCCTGGGACATCTCACACACGGCCATCTGATCCCAAGCTAAGCAGAGCTTGTGTTATGGTAATTAGACAACTGGTATACATACTTATATATTTTTTAAATACATACATGTTATAGATAAATAACACCCAGACACAGAACAAACAATTATGCTCATCACACAAAGTTTGTCCTTTCCGCTGTCTGCCTGTTCATGTGTATGCTAGATGTTTAGAACTACGCAACGGTTTTGCATGCGATTTTTAAATAGAGTGATTCAAGAGGGGGTTTATATGTATATATTATATATTATATGAGAGAAAGGCCGGGGTTTTAAATATTTGTTTAAAACCTATGCTGCGGCGGGTTGTTTTATACCCATCATCTTCCTAGCCTCTTCACAACTAAATTAGGGTCGGTTACCAGTCGTATCGAGCAATTACCTATTAGACTTCCACAATCCAGTTACTTATAATAAGGATCCTAGAAATAATGACGTATTTCATGTGTGTCATCTGTGGATACAGTCAGCGTAGTGTGTAGACGGCCTAATATGGTAGAAAGTGATAATAAGGGGGTAGATGAAGATTCATCGCCCGAATGCAGGGAGCTGTGACATCGCATCCTTAGTCTGCTTGCGACCACGACCTGTGCAACCAGGTCGAAACGTCAAGCCTTCCAAGGTATTTATAATCACTTTTCGCGTTAATACCCGTTGTGATAATATGTGTATTTCATGTGCCTGAAATTTCATCTGCTTTGTACTCATACCTCTCCATTCATAACACAGCAACGCCACAAAAAAATGACTTCTACAAAATCAATCCCACAATTTAATAAAAAGAAACTCAGCTATGAATAATAATATATCCCTATTTAGACTAGCACGCTATCCGCTAGTTAATAACTCGCTCAGTATGACCACGCCCTTAGGTCAGTAATCGATTCACTGAATCGTACTTAAACATAACCCGTGCTTATCAATTTAACATGAAAGATGATGATTATTGGGCATTTGTGGGGCATACAGGGTCTAAATAAGGGTCGTAACTTTCCATCACCTTAGGGTTTGGTAACTTGCATATTACAGGGACTAAGGAACAAGGTATATTTTTTGTTTTATTTCGGGAGGTTTTGTTGGTGAAATGCGAAAGTAAAAAGGAATAAACAGCACCGTGTTTAGTTTTTTTTTTTGGAGTCTTGCACAACCCGCCAGGAGATAATTCTACTTATAAAAACAAGCAACTTTTATTATGGAACCGCGGAAAAAATATAGGTTGTTTTCGAGATTTCAGAGTTGGTTAAAAATACACCTTGTATAGGGTGACTGGTATATAGGGACCAATACATAAACACATAACCAATACGTAAGTACCGGTAAAAAACAGTTTTCCCCAAAGATTAGATAGATTGTCGGAAATTTTTGGTTTTTAACGACTGCAAAAAGTCTACGAATGATTATCGGGACTGATGGCTTTATACGTTATTATTTAAAAACGTCATATTTTGAACCCGTAACCGGATTAAAACCCGTAAACTTCTGTATTAAAGTAGTCTTAACTACTAAGCAATCACGACACTTTAATTCCCATCTTGTTAACAAAGTGAGAGAAAATCTCAATGGAACAAATTAAGAACAAGATCATCGCATTAATAAAATTAAAATACTTAAATGCATTTTGCAAAAAACCGTTTTACTCCCATTGGCTAGCAATTAAACATTTAATAGTCCAGTAAAATTAAGACTGCGGACACGAAGGCAGTGGGGGCGGGCGCGGGTAGACCAGGTGGTTAGACTCTCGTATAGGCTTGGTAAGTGTTACGGCCATGATTCACCTGGTCCGGTCTATATAGGAATTTCATTGTTATTAATATTTTTGAGTGGTGTATTTTAAGCTAACAATTTACGGTCAGAATGAAAAACCTGTTCATTTGTCACAGACTTTAATAAATTTATATTGTACGGTGAACATGAAAAGATTTTTCATTCTAATAATACAAAATATTGTTAAAAAATAGTAATGTCCGAAAAACTTCTTAAAAACGTACGTATAATATGCATTGAAACGTTCGCTCCCCGTGTCCGCTGTCTCCGTGTCCACCGCCTTACGTCCAGTACTAATCATTGAAGGGTTGTCCTACAATTTTATCAGAACATATCGGGACGAAGGCTTTCAATTAATTTCTTTATTTTATCTTACAGTTTTCTGTGCGGCCCTTTTTCTTGAATGCAGTTTGTACTGTTATCAGATAATATGTCTGAAGTGTTTTAGATCCAAGATAATGATGGCTGAGCTTTTTGTAAACTAGATCGCTAGGAGAAATAAATAAATATATTGGGACAACTCACTGCTAGCACAGCACTGCCTACTTTGGGATCGAATGGCCGTGTGGCCATTCGATCCCAAAGTAGGCAGTGCGTATCAGACAACTGATAAACATACTTATATAATATATAAATACATACATATCATAGATATTTTTATTTATATTATTTTACTATTTGACATACTGCAATGCATTATTCTTGACTCTTGACATGACTTTGATTGTATTATTTAGTTAATTAATTTTTATTTTGTTTTTTACGGTTTATAATATTTTTGTATGCCTCCAATTGGCTGATCATAGCGCACATATTTTATAATTTATTCTATCTTTTGCTGTTCCAACCTATGTATAACAATTAAAAAATTCTGATTCTGATAAATTACACTCAGACACAGAACAAACAATCATGCATAACACACAAAGTTTGTCTTAGGTAGGAATCAAACCCACGACCCCCAGTTTGTATAAAAATCCAGCCATTTAAACATCTAGCTAAACGTAAATTATCCGACAGTAACAAATACAACAGTTTTATGTTACAAATTAAAAAAGTAAGTAAAACATCGAAATAAAATCGTCACAGCCCTACCCATCAGCGAACGCAAGTCGAGCACTAGCATCGAGTATTTGCAACAAGTAGCTAGTAACATTAAATTAAGCCCCAAGAACAGTTAGCCATGATAAATCAATTTGGAACCGGTTTTAAACGCAAGTAATATAAACTCTAGTATGTGAGAACGTTATATTTTAAACGCTAGTTAAAGGGCATGCAATTAAACGTAGATAAGTCCCGAGATTGTTAAGATTAACGTGGGTATTTGATTTCGCGTTTTGTGTAAGAATTTTATTGCAAAAATAGAGGAAACCTTGTTGTTAATGTCCGACGCAAAAAAGGGGTGTTATAAATTTGAATACTAAGTGTGTGTGTCTGTCGGTGTGTCACCGTAGCTCTTAAGCTGGTAAACCGATTTTTTTGAGTTTTTTTTATTTGTAAGTAGGTTACCTAGCAACGATCTTTATACATGTTTCATTATGATGTTGATCGACGTTATGAAGTTATTTTGTTAGATGCAGGCGCGATCTTAATAACTTTTTTGACGTGACAACGTCTTAAATTAGGTTGCGGCTGGGAGTCACTTATGAAAAAGTGTAACGCTCGGTAACGTTACGATGAGTCACCGAACGAGAGAGAGGCCCGCCGAATGCCTTGCGTCTCTCTCCCACTCAACTATGATCGGTAAAAGACGTTGTCACGTAAAATCTTCGCCCGTAAAACCGACTTTACAGGCAACCATTTTTTTTTTTGTGTGTGGGAAATCATCCAATGACTGCTCCCGTCCTGGGTGCGGCGGGAGGGCGTGTCAGACTCTTACTGACAAAAACCCACTCATGTTCCTTCGATTGCCCTTTATGTTCCAGGGTCACGGTAACTATTATAAACCTTCCGCAACCCCGGCAGGCGTGGCCCTGTTGGGCCCCTTCTTGTGCTGACTTCTTCTAACTTCGGAGTTTTGTCATGCTCGCTCTAAAGTCTCGCTGATGGTGGCGAGTGCGTTGGATCATTCGGTTCCCTTCAAAATGGTTAGCTGGATGGTGCTAATGTCACGCGTCATGCTCGTGAACAGGCGCTGTCAGTTGAGATCGGTCATCTCTTAACTGACATGACTTTTTTATCATTATTTTTTAATTATTTTTGTTTATTGTTTTTTATTTGTTATTTACTTAAATTGTTTTTACATATAGAAGCAAGATTAATGTAATTACACTGGTAGCTATGCCCTTCAAGATGGCGGAATTTGTTTGAAAGAGTTACCGCGGCCCCGGAGCGAGAGCTTTAGAAAGAACACGGATAGGTTTTAGTCAGTAAAAGTCTGACAACCCCCCGGGCCGTGTGTAAGATGTCCCAGGATATTTATTTTTTTATTTATGTTTCATCAAAAACGGTGGAACTGTTTTAAGTTATCAACACTCTTCTTAGTTGCAGTCGCGATCTTAATAACTTAAGGCGATTATAAAATTAATATACACTTGTTTTAGATACAATCTCTTATAGCAAAAAATAGGCTGAAGGTATACCCGATGTTAAGTGGTAACGAAAGGGCATTAAGGCGCAAACACACTTACGTGTCGTGGCGTGTCGTGACGCGCCAGAAGAATATCGGTTTCATACATTTAGTATGGTTAGAGACATACTTGTATGCCGTGTCGTGTCCTGTCAAATGTATGAAAACGCGCGCCACGACACGTAAGTGTGATTGCGCCTCTAGAAGGAACACGGATGGGTTTTAGTCAGTAAAAGTCTGACACACCCTTCCTCGCCCCGCCCAGGGCGGGAGAAGTCATTTGATGATTCCCCATACATAAAAAGTCATGCCTTTCAAAACACAGTCACTGCTTTGGAACATAAATAGGTATGATGGTGTTTCTTGTGACGGGCATGTTGAACTAGTGGTAAGTGATGCTGACTGCTAAGCCGGAATACGTGAGTTCGATTCCCACCCAGGACAGACTCAGTATGATGGGCATGGTTGTTTGATCTGTGTCTGGATGTAATGTATCTATAATATGTATGTATTTATAAATTATATAAGTACTAGCTTCTGCCCTCGACTTCATCCGCGTGGATTTTTCCTGAATTTTCTTTGCTATAAACCTCACGGAGCCCGAGACCTTTCCAAAGAATGCTAAACCGTGGAAATCGGTTCGTGCGTTCTGGAGTTATAGCGTCAGGAAGGAAAACCCGACTTATTTTTATATAGTAGATGTATATCAGTTGTCTGGTTACCATAGCACAGGTTTCGCCAAGTTTGGGATCAGATGGCCGTGTGTGAGTTGTACCAAGATATTTATTTATTTTCCGACCTGATTTACAAAAAGCTTCACTAGTCTTACCATTATTTTGCAATTGTCAATGGTGCCGATTCTCTTGTGCACAAACTAACGCAAATTTAAGTTAAATGTATTTTTCTCTTTCCGTTTATTAAGAAAAGGACAGAAGATCAAATATTAGTTAAGTCCTGTCAAATTTAGACACTCCATAGATAATTTAGACGCAATTTAAAAACATGGCGTCTAAATATACATCAATTGTCATCAGGCGCTGTCTAATTTGACAGGATTAAACTAAAATGTATCTTCTGTCCTTTTCTTTAAGAAATGGAAAGAGAAAGATGCACTTAACTTAAATTTACGTTAGTTTGTGCACAAGAGAATCGGCACCAATGTTATGTAAAAGCAATTGTACTCTGATTTACCGCAAAATTATGGCTTTTCCTAGAAATACCGATATTTGAACAGATCGCTTTTCCTAGAATTTCTGGTATTTAAACAGCTGTTCGTACCCAAATGTTTGTAAACGATCGCCGACAGTTAAAATTGGTCATCGTAAAATTGCAATGGTTTACTCCTTCATTATTTGTATAGTTCAATAGGTTTTTTCTTTAATCGTAATTTCATCACATACTAACTGTTCCCCGTGGTTTCGCCCGCATCTTTACTACTCCGTTCCCGTTCTCTCCGTATTCAATAAGTGGGCTATACTCACTAAACAGTTTTTAATTCAAACTGGTGATTAGTGCGTTCAACTATACCACCAGACACTGGACAACAGACAGCTTTATAATTTAATAAGCTACAAGAATAATGTAACAAGGACTTTGTAAAAAACTGGATAAAAGAGTGTTCATAGTCTACGTCTTAGAAAAAACAAAAAGTTTTAACTTTTTGAAAAGCTGATGAAGTCTTTTACAATTCATAAGCGCATGTAAATGGCCCAAGTGAGATAAATGCATTAACTTTAGGCGATGACGTTAAAATGTATTCAAGTTAAAGAAATATAATAAAAAAAAAAAAATCGTATGGTTACAAATTCTTGCGAGTGTGAAGATGCTATCGTTTTAATATTTAATAGGCGCAAGTAGTGGGCTACCTACAGAAGTTCCATATCATCGAATCTAGACAGTATGTGTATTTACATAATTATACTAATATAATAGAGCCGAAGAGCTTTTTGAGCTGATTTTCTGTCGTCATACGTTTACAGAGTTATTTTCACATTAATAAATCATCCAAGAATTTAACCCAGGACACCTCAACAACAGCGTGAACGGTGCACGGGGCAAAAAAATATATATTTACTAGCTTTTGCCCTTGGCGTCGCTCGCGTTAGAAAGAGACAAAAAGTAGCCTATGTAACTCTCCCTCCCTTCAACTCGTCGCACCGTTTTGCCGTGAAAGAAAGACAAACATACAGACAGACAGACAGACAGGCAGACAAACACAGTTTCCCATTTAAAATATTATATAGTAATATAGTATATAGTATGGATAAACGTATGCCCAATACTAACATATAATAAAAACATTTAAATATTTTGTGCGGAACTAAACTTCTGCATTTCTACGTTGTGAAATAATTGCGTAATAATAGTTCATTACTATTAAGATCGGAGTGCATAAAGCTGATTTTATATTGAAAGTAAGACGCACAGAACTTTGTATGATAATCATTTAAAATGTACGAAATCGTAGAGAACTAGCATAATAATATTTAGTTACTGCTCTTCTTATGTAGGTCTCAACGTAATGGTATATAGCCCATACTATTTTATATGAGTCTTAAATCTGGCTATAATTATAAAATAAGTATTTTACTTTAACTGGTGTTGGTTCTGAACGGTTTACATAAATAAAACATCGCTTCAGTTTAATTACCGCAAAAAAAATTAAATTTTAAATTTCAGCTTCAGTAGTTTCGGTTATATGTTGTGAGCACAAAGCTTATATTTTTAGCTTTTATTTATTTATTTTTATTCCACAAAGGTAAGTCTAATAAATTCATATTATAAGTTTATATTTGTATAGATTCCGGACATCTTTCCAAAACTTAAGACATTCCTGAAATTGGGTTGCATTTACAAACGTGTCGGTGTACATGTATAATAAAACCATTTTACTGAATAAATGACAACGAATATGTAAAAACACATGTGATTCGAGACACAAGACAAAGACAACAGCAGCCTGACAGCCGGCTGTCACTTGGTCATTGAAAGTTTAAACCTCGAAAGATTCCCAAAAAAACAACATTAAAAACCTTTATATGACACCTTTATATTACCATCACACATCCAACATGGCCGCTTATTAAAAAGCGAACCAACAAAACAGAATTAACCAACATAAAATATAAACGTACTGTATTAGCATAACTGCGAGGAAACAGCTGCCAGTCTCTCGCATAAACACGTCCTAGGCAGATCTGGACTTACCTGAAAGACGAGAAAAAATCATTGATAGATGTTACTGGTAGACGTGACCATGTATGGGGAGGCGATAAAGGCAAGGCATTGGATGGAGTTAAGACGTTTTTATGCTGCAATTTCGGTTAATGAGAGGTATAATAAGCGACTTTATCAGATTTTAAATGGCGTTAATTCTATTATATGAGGTTTTTCAACTACATTGGTGCTGATTCAGCTGACAGCGCCTGAAGAAAATTGGCGTATTTTAGTCACCATGTTTTTAATTGCGTCTAAATTATCTATGGAGTGTCTTAATTTGACAGGACTTAACTAATATTTCTTCGGTCCTTTTCTTAATGAAATGGATGGAGAAAGATGCACTTAACTTAAAAATATGTTAGTTTGTGAACAAGAGAATCGGAACTATTAACACAGCTAATTCATGCATTGGATATAATATCATTAAACCTCGGCTTTATCAAATTAATAAACACATTAATAAAGTTATTAAAAGCACGCACGCACTAACATATTCATATGAAACAAAATAATTAAACTACTAAGGGTGTCAAACGCACGGTTGCACATAATAATAAAAAACAACACGCCGTGGGACTCAACAGGTATTGAAATAAAAAAAGAAGTAAACCACGTTGAAACCGATAGTGTAGTTTTGCCCTTATTAAGAAAAACATTTTTATAGCTCCGGTGTACATTTTCCTTTACAACTCTGGTACAGGACAGAAAATTATTGGCAACTATTTGTCTTAAGATGTTTAACCTGTGTTATGTTAGGTTAGGTTAGATGTAAAAAGAAATAGATTAAAATTAGATAATTTAGAAAAAACAATGGTGATTTATTTTAACTCTGGTCATACTCAACTCAGTCTTCTAGTGAAGCTGAAAACGATCCAGACCAATGACATTTTTGTTTTAATAACGGCCGTTTTCAATAACATATTTATCTGTTGAATTTAGGTTTGTTATTGCTGCGCTCCCGTGGCTCATAGCGTGATGTTATGTAGCTTATGTGGTATTCTTATGTATAAACTGTATTATTGTAAAATTTCAATTTCATCAGGTTTTGCGTAAATAAGTAATAAACACAATTAAATCCATGCTTCCGTTGAATTTACAAACTATCATATTTTAAATTTTAGTAGCAAAATGGGAATTATGTATGTCTGTCCGTATTACGCTTTCACGGCTAAGCTATTGTGCCGAATTCCATGAAATAAGTTGCGGGATCTGTAAGTCATATAAAGTAACTCTCCGGGGTTGCGGAGAGTTACTTTATATGACGATACGGTGGGTTTTGACACTTCCTCTTACCTCGCCCAGGGCGGGAAAAGTCATTTGATCATTTCCCACCCTCAAAAATATATATATATATAAAGTAGATAACTCAAGTGTATACTTACTATAGAGAAATACATTGCCGAGTCTAACAGAAATTAATTACGTATCATGGTATTTATGCACCAATGAAAGCTCACGGTTTCTTCTGTGATTTCCAGGTCATAGACGGTTGCTTTAAATTCCTTGTAATGTGGTGTAGAATTAATTACGCTTAAAAAAGTCAAGTGAATGTAATTATAGGATGTTATTTGGTAGTATCGTGAGAAAAGTAGTGAAAGTTGGTTTTGTCGGTTTGTTTGGAGAAAGTGTAGTTTTAACATCTTGATAATTATTAAGCTTATTCATTAATCAGTGTTTATACTACAGCGAGGAGATTTGTGAATATGTTTGTGTGATTTAACACTAGGTATTTTTTTAAATTAGGGACCTAAAATATTGTTTCGAGATAGGCCAAATAGTCGATCATAGAAAGGTTGAATAACATATTGCAAAAAGGACGATTATTCTCCTAAGCCGATTGTTTACAATCGATGATTTTCGCTAGTATGCGAAGTTAAAGTTAGTGCTGGTGTGTTACATTATTGCTTTGATATAATATACTTTTTAAGTATATTGGTGCCGAATCTCTTATTTACAAACTAACGTAAATTTAAGTTAAGTGCATCTTTTTCTTTTCATTTAATTAAGAAAAGGACAGAAGATAAAATATTAGTTAAGTTCTGTCAAATTTAGACACTCCATAGATAGTTTAGACGCGATTTAAAAAACATGGCGTCTAAAATATAGATACGTCAATTTTCATCAGGCGCTGTCTAATTTGACAGGATTGAACTAAAATGTATCTTCTGTCCTTTTCTTTAAGAAATAGAAAGAGAAAGATGCATTTAACTTAAATTTAGTTAAGTTTGTGAACAGCACCATTATAATTTAGTGTAAACATTAGTTGGTGAACCAAATAAATATATAAATGAATAAATAAGAAAAAGATTATTCAAGAATTCAACGTTTCCCTTTTAATCACTCTTGCTTTTCCAGACTCTGAATCCTATATTCCTGTATCGAGGAATTCCACAATAAAACAGGATCCTCATCGAATCAATTAAAAACTTGTTGACGATAAATACTGTGCGGTTGGCTAGGGCAGGGGTTTTCAAACCATGTGTCGTAGAAAGTGAAGTGCCATGAGTTAAACATTGTATTCTTCTCTTCTTTTTAACCGACTTAAAAAAGGAAGAGGTTCTCAATTCGATGGGTATGTTTTTTTACCCGACTGCCGAAAGAAGGGTTACGTTTTTCGAGCCTATGTGTGTACTATCGACAAAATTGAATCATGACCCATTTCGACGACAAATCGTTTGAAGCTGTCAAAATAATAAGACTACACGCGTGACATTTTTAATACATGTTTACGCGATTGTCGACCTCATTGTATTTGAATGTCTGTAAGAAAATAAGCTTATGGTGGGTGATAATTCCATTTTGTCGATTGTACATATGTCTCATTCTATGGCACGCTTAATAGTCTAGACCGTTTAACGGATTTTGACATATGAGGTGTCATTGAATTCGTCTCTGTTGTGGGAATAACATAGGGTATATTATTTAGAAAAAAAAAATAAGTATAATAATAATTCCATCATCTCCCTAGCCTTTTTTCCAACCGTGTTGGGGTCAGCTGCCAGCCTAACCGGATTCAGCTGGATAGGTACCGGTGTTTTACGTGGAGCGACTGCCTATCTGACCTCCACAACCCAGTAACTGGACGATCCGATACCTCTTGGTTAGACTGGTCAGAGTTTCTGGCTAACCAGTAACGACTGTCAAAGTTCTACGAATGACAACCGGGACCAACGGCTTTACGTGCTTTTCGAGGCACGGGATGTCAGTGATGTCCAAGATAAACTTTAGAAAGTACATATGAATTGAAAAAATAATTACATTATATATAAAAATAATTACATAATAAAAAAAACAACTGCAATTTCGTAAATTGGTGGCAATTACGTAAAACAGAAACAAAACTTCCGAACTTCGAATGCCACCGACTTTCAAATAGTTAGGTTAGGGCGCGGTGCCGTAACAAAATCTTAAATTACTAACTTCGCTGTGATCTGAAAAAGATTGGGAACCTCTGGGCTTGGAAATATTACCGCCGGTATTAAATGACTAGAGATATAGGTGCCTGTGTATTTACAATGTCCTGTGAATACGGTTGCCTTCTGGATTAGTAGGTGTTTCGACCGCTGAGTTTCGTCCGATCCGGTCGAATTTAAATATTATTAATATTTTTAAGAGGTGTTTTAGGCGATATCTTTTTTGCTAATTTTGTATGGCCATAATGAAAAGGATTTTAATTTTAACCATACAAAACGAATGTTCTAGTTAATTTGTTACGATAATCCTTTTCGTTCTGACCACTTAATCAAAAATATTTATGATAATTCAATTCCTGTTTCGTCCGGAGTGGACGAAAATCAGCGAACGAAAGACTGAGCCTGCTTTTTGTATTACGATTTCTGGTTTTTCTAGTAGGTAGTTAGATGATTATTTTTTTTAGTTGCGTTTTAGAAATCCTTAGACTCGCTCGGTTTTAGAATAGAATAATAGGCTATCACATATTATTATACCGGGTATTAACGCGAACAGTGATTATAAATACCTTGGAAGGCTTGACGTTTCGACCTGGTTGCACAGGTCGTGGTCGCAAGCAGACTGAGGATGCGATGTCACAGCTCCCTGCATTCGGGCGATGAGTCTTCATCTACCCCCTTATTTTCACTTTCTACCATATTAGGCCGACTACACACTACGCTGACCGTATCCACAGGTGAGTTAACGGACCGTTATATGGTAGAAAGTGAAAATAAGGGGGTAGATGAAGATTCATCGCCCGAATGCAGGGAGCTGTGACATCGCATCCTCAGTCTGCTTGCGACCACGACCTGTGCAACCAGGTCGAAACGTCAAGCCTTCCAAGGTATTTATAATCACTGTTCGCGTTAATTCCCGGTATTATAATATGTGTTAACATGAAACGCGAAAGTTTAAAAGTTAGTAGAATAGGCTATGTATGGATAGGTTTCCGTAGAGTTTCTTGGTTTTTTTTTCTCAATACTTTGTTTTCTTTCCCATGTGTTTCCCTTTATCCACGGACACGGCAATATCTTAAAACATAACTTACCCCGAGCGAAACCCCGGGGGGCACTAGTCTATATCTAGACTAATATTATAAAGAGGTAAAATTTGTAAGTTTGTAGGTTTGTAAGTTTGTATGTAGGGGGTAATCTCTGGAACTACTGGTCCGATTTGAAAAAAATCTTTTAGTGTTAGATAGCTCATTTATCGAGGAATGCTATAGGCTATATACCATCACGCTACGACCCACGGGAGCGGAGCAGTGACGAAAAATGCGGGTGAAACCGCAGGGGACAGCTAGTCTATTATATAGTAGTTAAGTAATGACCTCAAACCCAATATAAATAAGATTCCTGCCAACCTAACATAGTAACACGCTTAAAGTGATGGCAGATAGCAATTAAGGTTAATGATGATTTCAAGCATATCACAACATCGTTAGACATAATTCCAAGACCAATTAAATCTAAATAAAGCTAGAATCTTGCATTAGTCTTCAGGATTTCTATATAACGATATTAACCTTGGAACTACAAGTAAAGCAAAGGTAGCAGAAGTCACGATTTACCCGTCTTTATTTAATTACTGTAGATGGGTTTATTTCTTCACTATTAATCACTTGTACAATGTTATTCATCATCTCTCTAGCAATTGCTTAACCGGAGTGTTTTACATGCGACAGTCTATCACACCTCTAAAACCCATTTACCAGTAAGTTGTCTAAGTAAATAAAAAAAAAAGTATATAAAAAAAAATTAAAAATAAATTAAAAAAAATATGTCTTAATATAATTATATATACATTACTCGTTACGTTGTTTGTCTGCAATTGACTCTTAAACTACGTTACCGATTTCAGCGAAATCACACCGTATGCAGTTTGATTTAACTTGAAAACTTGAGCCAAATTTCATGTCTCTAGTACCAGAGGCTTGGGCCGCACGAGTACGTTGATATATCAACAATCTATCAGCCAGTCGAATAATTCACACTTTTATATGTATTGAAGATTATAAGGAGAAACTTTAAGCCCGCATTTATTAAAAAAAAAAAAAGTAAACTCTCACTTATTTTTTTTTTAATAAATGCGGGCTTAAAGATTTTCGCGCTTTCCAATTAAGCTGAATCATTATGTATTTGTTCTAAACAAAAATGTATAAGTTATTATTTTGCGCTTATTAATAGCATATTTATACTCTCAAGGGCCTTGCAAACGTTTCCATAATTTTCTTTATATGACAGCCATGTCCAATTTAATTAAACCCATCAGCATTAAAATTCACATTCGCACTTATATTTTATATTAGTAGTTTGTTTGTTTGAAAGGAAATCTCAAGGACTGCTGATCAATGTGTTAAAAAAATCTTTTGATTTATTAAGCACAAATATTGCTAATATGTATGTAAAAAATAAACAGCTGCATACTTCTTACTGATTATTACAATAATCAGTGAGAAATATGAAGCTGTTTATTTTTTAACCAAGGCATCCAAGTCCGCCGAAAACGATGACAATTTTATCCTGAGATCTGGTTCGATTTCAAGTCGGTTTCTTTATTTATTTTTGAGGAGTCAAGAAATAAAATCGACCATTCCCTAGTACTTATTTAAAGTCGCAGCATTGCCCCCATAATACTGCGAACCGGTATTTTTTTTTGACGACCCGATGCCAGTTCGGGTCCCACCTGATGGGAAACGCTGCCTTACTGTATAGTCTACTTAATATCACGCTACAATCTACGGGAGCTACTTATATTTCAATTCGCAATTCACGCAGACAAAGTCACGGGCAAAAACTAGTCTTCTAATAACAAAAGTGTCCTACAATTACCAGTAAAGACAACTAGGTCATTTATTCGCAAGTGACCTATAAGTTACCTTCAGCCAATAGCGTGAGAATTTACTGAATAAGTCTATTTTATTTGTCTTTTAGCGTCCTTAGTGACCTAGACTTGGTTCGATAAGTATCTTGTATATTGTTAGTTATGTATTTGAAGTTAAAGTTATCTACGCGTAATAACCTTTCGACGACTAAGCGACAGCCGGCTGTCGGGTTGCTATTGTCTTAACCTATTATGCTATACACATAAAGCTTAATTAAATTAAAAAAATCTAAGTATTTATTCAATTCGGCCATTAAAAGACAACAGTTTATAATGTGCTTAAAAATCTCGCTTCTCATGTAAGAGTTCGTGAATTCAAATCCTGTCAAGTACCAATTCGTGTCTTTCTATCTACAGTTTATCTCAGGCCTCATTGTCATGTATACGTGAATATTGCTGTGAAGTTTCATCAAAATCCTCGTAACAATTTTTGGGTGAAAAAGACGCAGACAGAAAATATGAGAGGCTGAAATGTAATTTAAAAGGTCACGTCAGCCTCACTGACCGTACGTCTTTACGCAATGAACGGCGTCTCCGAAGCCGTTATAAAAACACTTGGGAAGAACTCAGTTGGACTTGGTCCCTGGAATCGAGAGTGAGCTCTGAGCAGGAAAAAGGGAGACCATAAGTGCCAGGCCACACGGTGCGACAACGCGCCGCACCGCATTACTCCGCACCGCACTGGCGGCCACACGAGCAGTGCGGCGCCGCAATGTTCTTACGGCGCCGCTGCGGCACCGCAATGTTATTACGGCGCCGCTGCGGCGCCGCTGCGGCACTACTTTCCATACATTTTCTTTTCTTGACCTCAAAGTACTGTACTGCCATCCCCATGAACTGAGCGGCGCAGCTGCGGCACCGCACTGCTTGCACCCCTCCCCGCCTCGTCTGCCTCGCGCCGTTGTCCGGTGAGCCTGCGGTGCGGCGCCGGAGCGGTGCCGGACGTACCGTGTGGCATACCATCCAATTTTATATGTAGGAAACCGTTGCGGGACCGCTCAGGCGCCGCGCCGGAGCCGCACCGCACCGTGTGGCCTGGCGCTAAGGTTACAATGAATGGGTAGCTTGTTGCGACGTTCTTTTTTCTTGATGGGTATGCACCCTAGTTGCAAGAAATATCCTTTTCATTTTGACAACAAAATTAGCTTAAAAACAGTTCAGTCCAAAATACCTTTTAAAAATACTAATGATTATTTAACGTTTCGATTGGACCGGAAGGTTCTCAACGGCCGAAAAGCCTACCAAGATGTTTTTACTGGGTTATTCCGATCTGTCACCCCGTTTTGTCCCCATGGGTTGGTAAATACTGAGATACTTAGTATTTAAATCAATCAAAAGTACTAGGCGCGCAGTAGCGTGAAGAGGTTTATAGAAAATGTGTTCCACGCATTGCTAACTGGGGGACAAAACGAACTTTTTTTTCCTATCTGTCACCTGTGGGGACAAAACCCTGATTTGTCCCCACCCGTTTTGACAGATCGGAATAATCCTTTTTAGTGGGTGTAAAACATATATAACTACAAAGTAACCCAAACGGCGTAGTACTCGTTAGGTATTTCGGCCTTTGCCCGGTAAAACAGTGGTGCCGATTCTCTTGTGCACAAACTATCGTAAATTTAAGTTAGGTGCATCTTTCTCTTTCCATTTCTTAAAGAAAAGGACAGAAGATACATTTTAGTTTAATCCTGTCAAATTAGACAGCGCCTGATGAAAATTGACGTATATTTAGACGCCATGTTTTTAAATTGCGTCTAAATTATCTATGGAGTGTCTAAATTTGACAGGACTTAACTAATATTTGATCTTCTGTCCTTTTCTTAATTAAAAGGAAAGAGAAAGATGCACTTAACTTAAATTTACGATAGTTTGTGCACAAGAGAATCGGCACCTCTGTAGGCTAAAGCAACATAGACACTACACAACTAAAGGCATACAACAACCTAAATAACTAGCGGTGACTTTGTATTACTCGTTAGGTATTTCGGCCCTTGCCCGGTAAAATAGGGTAGGCTAGAGAAAAATAAACACTACACAACTAAAGGCATACAACAACCTAGATTACTAGCAATGACTTTGTATTTATTACTCGTTAGGTGTTTCGGCCTTTGCCCGGTAAAATAGTGTAGGCTAGAGAAAAATAAACACTACACAACTAAAGGCATACAACAACCTAGATTACTAGCGATGACTTTGTATTACTCGTTAGGTATTTCGGCCTTTGCCCGGTAAAATAGGGTAGGCTAGAGAAAAATAAACACTACACAACTAAAGGCATGCAACAACCTAGATTACTAGCAATGACTTTGTATTACTCGTTAGGTATTTCGGCCTTTGCCCGGTAAAATAGTGTAGGCTAGAGAAAAATAAACACTACACAACTAAAGGCATACAACAACCTAGATTACTAGCGATGACTTTGTATTACTCGTTAGGTATTTCGGCCTTTGCCCGGTAAAATAGTGTAGGCTAGAGAAAAATAAACACTACACAACTAAAGGCATACAACAACCTAGATTACTAGCGATGACTTTGTTTTACTCGTTAGATATTTCGGCCTTTGCCCGGTAAAATAGTGTAGGCTAGAGAAAAATAAACACTACACAACTAAAGGCATACAACAACCTAGGTTACTAGCGATGACTTTGTATTACTTGTTAGGTATTCCGGCCTTTGCCCGTTAAAATAGGGTAGGCTAGAGAAAAATAAACACTACACAACTAAAGGCATGCAACAACTGAGATTACTAGCGATGACTTTGTATTACTCGTTAGGTATTTCGGCCTTTGCCCGGTAAAACAGTGTAGGCTAGAGAAAAATAAACACTACTCAACTAAAGGCATACAACAACTTAGATTACTAGCGATGACTTTGTATTACTCGTTAGGTATTTCGGCCTTTGCCCGGTAAAATAGTGTAGGCTAGAGAAAAATAAACACTACACAACTAAAGGCATACAACAACCTAGGTTAATAGCAATTACTTTGTATTTGATGTCTCAACAGTTACCTACGGTGAATACCTCAGTTGCGTATGCGCACAACACTGGGTCAAACGCAAGTGCAATGGCCGATGGCGCTAAGAGTTTGTTCATGTGTGACATGACAAGTGGCGCGAGAGCAGAGTGGCCAGTATTCTAATATTTATTAATTATTTTTATTTTACGCCTAGTATCTTAAAACTAGGAGGCTTTTTAAAGTTTCATGAGTGTTTGTCACTCGTTCACGTAAAAAGTATTGTGTTTTTTGGTACATCGAAATGACACATAGGGTACTTATTTTCACCCTGTGTCATATGGGAGCGGAGTAATAAAAAAGACCTAACTTAAACCGCTAACTAGTCATACTAAAAGGTTGATATTTAGATCAATAATACTCTTTTACATAATTTTTCCAAAGCACTTAGATCAATAATGCTCTCCTACAGAAAACTTCTCAATATTAAGTGAAATGAGTTTGAGGTGAACTGTCAGTGCTTGGCAACAAGTAAGAAGACAGCACACTTCACGTAAATTCAAAGAAAGAGATAATAATAGAACAGCCAGACAGTCGCTAAACCCCAATGTTTAGAACCGGATAATAATATACTTACCGATTAAAACCGGATTATATCGATGTTGTTGGAAACTACCTCGAAAAAGGCGAACATTTAAAAAAAATATAATGACCTAAATTAACTCCCTAAACAGCGAGGTAAACTTGTAGAAATACCTTCTTTCATGAATTGTTCGATGCAGTTATACTTAACTTCTGTAATAACCGTTTTCTTATACGAACGAAACCATAAAAAGTTTCTCTAAAAAACCTTTTAACCTTAACTTTAAGCCTAAATTTGAACTTTTTTTAACCTTAATTTTAACTTTAAGCTTAATGGATTGAACCCGAAAAGAAAAACCTTTTTTACTTTTATCCTTCGAATACACGTGATTTGAGACACAATAGAAAGACAATAGCAGCCCGACAGCCGGCTGTCGGTTTGTCGTTGAAAGGTTAAATACAATACTGGTTGGGGTTGCGGAATGTTTATAATAGTCACCGTGATCCCGGAACATAAAAGGCAACCGAAGGAACAATTTATGAAAGAAGGTATTTCTACAAGTTTACCTCGCTCGTCGAATGAGTGAGTTTTAGTCAGTAAAAGTCTGACACGCCCTCCCGCCGCACCCAGGAAGGGAGTAGTCATTTGATGATTTCCCACTCCCAAAAAATAAAAATAAAAGAATACCGGTTCCACATTTAAAACCGGTTTTGACACAAACCCTTTCACTTTATTCGTACACCTGTGCTAATTATTCAACAATCCTTAAAAGTAAACACAGAGGACCAACTAACGGGTACTGAGACCAGTCATCGATAGAAAAAAATGTTTTCTTGACATCGCTTTACACACATAGACGGATATACACTATACTGGTTTGTCAAGGCCCACTTGAAGTATAGATAAATGTTCAGTACTTATAATAGACCTAGACATGTTCTTGTGGAAATAAGGCTAGCGTTGTTTGTTTTTAAATTGTGACTGCACGTATAAAATTGATGTTATTTTTACTTTCGTTGCTAACTGTTTTTCAAAGTGACAAAGTACCACTCTTATTACATAAAGGAGACAATTTTTTTTGGTCCCACTATTAAACGGTTACGTTTATTAATAATTTTACGCATGAAACAAGTCATCACCTTATTATAGCTAACCCACTAAAAATTATATAGATATCTAACGGGAATAATGAAATAATAGTAAAAAACTATTACGGAAAAATGCATGTTGAGGAGCGTTTTTACATTTATTTCAACGTGAATTTAAATATATTATGTGAAACGAAACGTACCTAATTAACATTCCGTTGTAGATGCTCTGTGGTACAGTTTCAATCAGTTTCACACTGACAGACTACATTATTAAGCTAAGTTCATACGACCGCGCGAAACCGCTCTGTACCACTAACCGCGCGGTACAAGACCAAAGTAAGCAGCAATTATCGTAGACATTACCGCGCGTTCTACGTTCGTTGAAAAGCATTCTTGCATCCTATTTTAAGTGAAAGACTTTCATTTAAAATAGGATGCAAGAAAGCTTTTTTATTGTCTTTGTCATTTTCTGCGATTTTATTATTATTATATTATTATTACGCGCGAGTCACGCGCGAGTTTATTAGTCGCGCGATGCTTGTGGACGCGATGTATTGGTGCCTAGTATCTTGCCTACCCGCGAGTGAATTCGCGCGAGTCGAATCGCGGCGAATTCGCCTTACTGGACAGGGCCTCAACCACGCGGCGACGCGCGGCTTCTCGCGGTCATGTAAACTTAGCCTAATAGTTTCCAACAGTTTTCTAGATAGTCAGATAAGTGCTTCTTCTGTTCTTTTCGTATTTTTATTCAATAGATGTTAGAAAAATGGCTTTTGGAGATACAGTGCATAATATATAAAGCTGTTGTAACAATTGTACAGCTCGATTTCAACGAAATGTGCAACAACTTTACTTATAAAAGCATTGGCGTCCACAGTAAAAGAATAATCGAAAAAAAATCACACCAAAGCCAGGTTTTTATGTCATTTACACCTATAGTATTATTGAAAGCAGTGTTGGGCAAATTGTAATTAACTACAAATTAACAATTACAATTACAAATTGTAATTGGCGACTTCAATTACAAATTACTTGAAATTATTGAAAAGTAATTCAACTAACAATTACAATTTGTAATTGTAATTGTTATTTGCAATTACTCAATTACTTGTGTATATTATTTAATTTAAAGTTGAGGTAGTAAGTTTAATAACACGTTGAATGATTCATCAAATGTGTTTATTTATTAAAAAAAAGTGATTTACTTTAAATTTGACTTTAACACTACTCTTTGTTCAAACATTTGATCAGAAAGTTTGTGAGATTTTGGTAAATTAATCATTGTGGCATATGAGAACAATCTCTCAACAGGGCCTGATGACGGCATTAATGTATAATACTTAAAAAACACCTGCTTAATCTCAGAATTTATTTGTTTATGAATACTTTATGCACAACGGTACATAGGCGGACTTTAATGCCCCGCCTATGTTTTGATGAATTGAGTTGAATTTTTTGTCGAGCAAAATGTTTGGCAGGATGTCTCTTTAGCACTGAAGTGTCTTTATCCGGATCAGCTAGGTACTTGGACATAAGAAATCACACAACAATATAACACGAAGTAACAGCAAATAAGTACAGAGATGCGCGGGCGATATGTGTGTGAGCGAAATCACCGCTAAGGACACACTGACCGGCGTCGTTGCCGTTTCGTTTACCATCTCGTTCTATCCAATGTTATTTGTCGAACTACCGCACAATTTAGGTGGTTTTGTATGTTACCTGCAATGTTACCCCGTAAAAAGTAATTGGGTAATTTGAATTACAAATTAATGTAATTAGAATTACTTGTGAATAATTGTAATTGAATAACAGTAATTTCAATTACAAGTAATTTTAATTAAAGTAATTCAATTACTTTTCATTAATTTAGTAATTAAATTACAAAAGTTAATTAATTACGCCCAACACTGATTGAAAGTGCACTATTCTAACATAAAATACCTAGGAAACCTATTCACTCATTAAATAATCGCTCTTGTGAGATTTTAGGTCATTATGAGAGTCATGTTTTGACTGTCGTATTTCCCAGTATTCCGGTTACTTAGAGTTTTGCTAATATTGCCACTGTAATCTAGAGATTATAAGGAATAAACTAACGTGCATTTCATTAATAAATGCCACAATTTGTGGTGGGCCTAATCCCCGAACAAAAAAAATTGTCTCCTTTGTCTCTGTCTTTTACTTTACGCCTAATTCTATTTATATAATTGCAAGGACACATACTTGGTGGTAATCAACGCATATCGGAAACTACTGAAAGTAAAAATATAAAATTTGCAGAGTAGTTTTGTAAATGACGTAGAAGCGAGTAAGCCCGCAGGAAACAGCTAGTAACTTATAAAACCCATAGTCGTTTAAAAAAAAACAGATCCATCTAAGTGTTACCACAGATTAATAAATAGTTACTACGTAACAGATACTTCACTCCAATACAAAAACGAAAAAACCTACGCTATAATAGCCTACAAAATCATAATAATAATACCAGCTGTTTGCAGCAAGGAGAAATGCACCATAAGTACGCACAAAGAGAGTTGAGATTCTTTTGCCCGCCGCGCGACTAACGTGTGTGCGTGTTGTCCAGCAAATCTGCTAGGGTTATACGTATGATGATAATGGTAATAAAACAAATGTTTTAGAAAAACAATATTTTTTTTATTTGTTGATCAAATATTTTTTCTTTTAATAAAATCACTTATGCATATTTTTCGTTCCTTGAATTCCCGATTATTATATATTAGTGTCGAAAATATCCAAAAAAGCGTAAATAATTTTAATAAATAATCAAAAGGGAAACAGGAGAATTGGGAAACAGGGGAATTGCACAATAATCACGCAATAATTACGTGGTTTCGGCATTTTGATAGTCAGCGCTGTACCCGTGACGCGCGTGCGCTCAGGCGGGCGCGCGACAGCCCGGTGTTCGTTGTATCGTCGACGATACGCGAAGCGGTAGGCATAAAACGCGTGGCCTTGAGCGAGTGACGGACGCCTGGTGTTACTGCAAATTGGTTGATTCATCCAAATTGCTAAGTCATACAGAGGTGCTTATTTAACACTTAACAAAGAAAAAGAGTTGAAATATAAAGCTCCATACACACTATAACGATATTTCAAATGTGTTAGATGCTCGGTTTCGCATAAACGCGAGCACTCTGAATTATTCAACGCTCACCTACAAACGCGGGTTCAAGGTCGAATATAAACTGTTATACAGCATGGACTTTGGCGATACTTTGTTTTTTAAGTTTTTTTGGTCCCAATATATGTTATGGTAATAAACAAGTGTAAATGTAGAATATAATAAATCCCCGCCCCGAAATATTAAGATGGCGACTGTAGCTAACAAAAGAGTAGATAACTTTAAAACTGCTATACAGATTTTGATGAAACATATCTAAAAACCATTGCTAGATAACTACTATCAAACAAAAAAAAAACCATCCAAATTGGATCACCCGTTTAAGAGTTACGGTACGACAGACACACACACACATTGTATAACTTATAACTCTACTTTTTCCGATGAAAGTTAAAAATCTACAGGCAAAGCAGGAACCAGCTAGAATAGTTATAAACTTATCATTTTGATAAAAAGTAACTGTCAATAAAATAACAAAACTATCTTAACCATATAAGCACGAATAATGCTTACGCAATAAAATTGTTCCTATAATGGCGAAGCGACTCAAGTGGGATGCGATATTGACTTCCTATTCTACAAATTACTCATAATAGCATGGCTTAGTAGGTGTTTCGACCGTTTATATTCGTCCACTCCGGTCGAAATAGAAATTAAATCCGACTTCATCTTGTTTAAAAAATATGACGGGTGAAAGTGATTTAAAATCCTACTTGCATAATAATAAACAATTTCAATTAATTAAAAATAATATTAATATTTGTGAGAGATGTTCGACACTTTTTTAAGCTACTTTGTACAGTCAGAATAAAAAATCTTTTCACCCTCGCGGTAGATACATAATGAATTTATTAAACTTTATTTTGTAAAATGAAAAAGTTTTTTATTCTGTCAGCACAAAATTAGCTTAAAAAGTATCGCCTGAAACAGCCCTCAAAAATTTTAACAACAATGAATTTTCTGTTTCGACCAGAACGGGCGAATCTCAGCGGCCGAAACAACAACTAAGAATATACCACTCTTATCCTTATCTGTCGTCACGGTTATAAATACTAAGTACTTACAAAGTTAGTACCTAAACATCATGAAATAAACATTTCAAGTGTCATTTAGTACCGTATAAATTATATGCAATAATACCTTCAGATAAGGAATATCAATAACAGGTATAGTTAATATTGATAAATAATACTTGATTAAAGTTTTTTTTTGTGTAAATTTCCGCATTTGAGATTTAAACTTTACGTTAAAGGTGCTCTCTCATCGAGGGAATTTGAGTATTCCCGTGTGGGGAACTTATTTGTTGAGCACCAATATTCATCAATTAAATTAAGTTCGTTTGGTGCTTAATGCATATGTGCTCAGACGGGAATACTCCGATAATTTGATTTGTAATGATTTTGGATAAAGGTGAAAAAGAAGAGGTTTTCGTCTATCCTGATATGTCATGTTGTTTTGAAATTCGTACCAACAATTCCTGAGGCCAGTGTGTTTATAAAAATAAAACAAGCTCTTCAATATTACTATTTGAATTTTATAATAAACAGATATAATGTGATAATATATTATAATTTGTAGCAGAAGTTTGAATCCGAAGAATGAATCTTGATTTGTAACACTATAAGTGAATGCATTGATGAGGAAACGGTCTAATGTGAACGCACCTTTACAACCTTGAATAACGTATTATCAAATATAGATTTCTGGAGATTGTATGCCACATCCACACAAACAAGAATACATTCAATGTCAATGCGCAGAAGAATATACTACCAAGTTACTTTTATATTCAGGTAATTTAAAGTGTCTGCCTGTCTAAGTAGTTTTTTTCTACAAAACAAAAAAAAACAGTTCAATTTAATATCACCAATTGAGCCTCGGAAAGTACCGGTTTTGCGAAATTATGTTAATAATGTAATATTATTACAATATTATAATATAATTAATAATTTTGTATAAATATCACATTATTGTCGACATTTCTAACAAAGATGAATGTAAAAATGCCTATCGGTAAATGTCACAGTGATAAAAAATCTTTACGGAAGTCTCATCTAATATATTTTTAAGTTAATTGAGAATCCCGTTTAAATAATTCATGATCATAATCAGCTAGCTCATATCCCTTCGAAAAAACAAAAATACAAATTACTACAATCTGTCTGTGAAATATTTTTTGTTTAAATTAATTTTAAATAAACAAAATTGGCAATATGATAGAAGAGCCATATTTAAAATTTCTCAGATTTTTAGAACTTGGGACATAAAAGATTTTTAAAGATTATGGTACTTGTGTACCAATGAAGATCAATGTCAGTCACAACGAGATCTATTAACAAAAATTACAACCAAAACAATGACGACATCAATCAAATATATTAAGAACAAGCCAATATGTATATACTTTTAAATTCCAATTTTACAATACCATCGTAGTTTCTTCTTACTGATTATTAAAATCTAAATATGGCAATAAAAAAAACAAGTTTGAACAATGTTTTAGTTACCGTATAATTAAAAATTAGCCCCTATTTTCTTCACTAATACCATGCATAATCCATTTTATTCAATTAATTTAACCTGTACAGATTAATTATTTCTTTCATGAGAGCATTTATATTTTAACTAACGGTTTGCTGCATCTTTTCCCACCCATTTTAAAATAAACTATCATCGGTTCCTTCCATGGGGTTGAACTCCCAAAAATCTCTTCTTGTGTGTCATAAAAATAACCAATTTTTATTTAACTTTTGTTTTGTACGGCGAGAATTAAAAGGGTTTTCCTTTTGTTTTCAAAATTAAAATTAGCTATCGTCCGAAACACGCGTAAAATTATGTATGGCGTGGAGAGGTTCTACTTTCAATCGTTTTAACTGTGCGTTGATTACCACAGATATACCACACATGACAAAGACAGGCCCAGCAAGGTACCTCTATACAAAACCCTGATACATAACCCAGCTACAGATCACATAAAAGTAGACTTAACATTATAAAACATATAAAATACCCTTCATCATTCAGGCTCCAAGTAAACAAAAACAACACATGTTCTTGCCGCCATTTTAAGCCGCCATGTTTGTTCCAATTTCAATACATTATGAGGTAAATTTGAATACGTCAGGTGTCTCATATGACCCGGATGGTGATTACTCAGTCACGGCTAATGCTATCCGGGCGAACCGGTGATCCGGCCCGGATTCATTCCAACTTTTACGAGCGAACGGGCGGATGTTTGGCGAGTTGATTCTGAACAAATCTTTTGTTTTTATGTAATGCCGGGTGTGTTTTGAAAACGGAGTACGGTTGATTAAGTTTATTAGCTGATATGTTGCTGTTTTGAAATGGTGTAAGTTTGATTAGAATTTGTTTCACAATAAAAAGTTGAAACTGTAAGGAAGTATTTCTATTTACCAATTTATTCACACTCTAGACACTCCTTCAGTGTAGAAATTAAAGACCCATTTACTCTGTTACACGATATTTTGGTAATCAGTCTTAGGAGAAGTTAGAGAGATTGTCAGATTTTATTATTTAATTGGTATATGCTTTTTTTTTGGTGAGTGGTAAATCATCAAATGACTGCTCCCGTCCTGGGTGCGGCGAGAGGGCGTGTCAGACTTTTACTGACTAAAACCCACTCATGTTCCTTCGGTTGCCCTATATGTTCCGGGGTCACGTTAACTATTATAAACATTCCGCAACCCCTTATTGGTATATGCTACCGCGTATAATTAAGTTCAAAACCCTGTAAGATAGAATATCGCCAAAAGATCGAATATTACTGGGAATCACATATTGCCTGTTATGCATATTTCCTATTCACCTTTTTCCATTTATGTTAGGGTCTTCTTTCAGCGTAACCTGATTCAGAAGCGACTGCCTATCAGACCTCCACCACCCATTTATTATGCAACACCCATTGGTTAGACTGGTCAGACTTTCTGGCTTCTGACAACCCGTTACAACTGTCAAAGATCCACGAATGGCAACCGACCAACGTTTACGTTCTTTCCGAGGCACGGGATGTCAGTAAAGCCTAGGTAAACGAAGAAAGCACTTAAAGAGTCAAATTAAACCTGCCCGGTTTTGCCTTTCGCATGAGGCGAGATACGAAACAGTCGGGCTCCTAAATCACAGAGTAACTACGATTACGACACTCATCTGACTCTCACATGTCTGCCACTACATAATTATTCCATTTCTTATTGTCTATAACTAGGCCCCAAGTACCAGTAACTAGTTATGCTTCTGCTGATCCAGTTTACATAAACGACCCACTTTTAAGACAACAAAAATGCCCACTTAGATAATTATGCCTATACTAGCTTTTGCCCGCGGCTTCGCTCGCGTTAAAAAGAGACAAAAAGTAGCCTATTTTACTCTCCATCCCTTCAACTATCTCCACTTAAAAAATCTCGTCAATTCATCTCTCCGTTTTGCCGTGAAAGAAAGACAAACATACAGACAGACAGACACACTTTCCCATTTATAATATTAGTATGGATTTTTCGATATAACACTCCAGTTTCTACCTAGTCCAGTCAAACTAGGTTCATTAAAAAACAAGATATTCCACATTTGTTCGTAAAAAAAATATTGTTGAGCGAATCGGACTTGTATTATTGAGAAGGGTTCCGCAGATACAATATTAATATTGAAGCAAAACACTAATAAGAGAATACGTTGCTTGTACGGTGTAAGAAAGAGACAGAGAATTGCAAATTCAAAGAACATTCCAAGTATTTTTTTTTATCCTGGCCTTAGTGACAAGTTTTCGTAATAAATAAAAAAGCACTATAAATTATAATCATTTAGTACCGTTCATTGTTACTTTAATTCTTTTTTTGTTATCTTATTTTTATTTTAAGGTATTAACTGGCCGAACACTTTCTTGAAATACAGGTTTATCCTTGTATAAATAAAAGGATTATAAACTTGAATTGTACACGTTTATCAACGACTATTTGATATTATAAGTACGTACTATCTATGTATATATTTTTTGATGAATAAAAGTTTATTTATCCATAAATGGTATAGAACTCTTCTGTCTCTTCTGTCTCGCTTTCACGTCAAAACTACTGAACCGTAGAAATGAAATTTAGTACAGAGATAGTCTATAGTCTGCGAAATATATAGGATAGTTTTTATCTTAACCTTTGGACGACCAAGCGACAGCCGGCTGTCGGGCTGCATGTCGTTCGTCTAGAATCACGTGTGATCGAAGGATTAAAAAACCCACGAGAAGGGAACTACGAGGGTACAACCGCAAAGACAGCAAGCAAGTTTTAAAATATTTATTCTTCTAAACGGAACCCTAAAAATCAGCTGTTTACCGGTCGAAACACATGACTATTGACCGAGGAAAATGCATGCGATGTGCATTGCAATGCAGTGTAGACAGTACGTTTGGCGCAAAACTTGATCGTAGAATGGTGTAATCTAGTCGCTTGGTATAAGCACAGTTTTACGATCCATACAGTTGTAAAACGAATGTACTTGCATAGAGCAACGGCGGGGATCTCGAGGGGAAGTGGGCGGCGCGGATCGCTGCCCACGAGTGCGCGTAGTTGGGGGGACCAAACTCTGGGGCTAACGCATCCGTGTAAATCGCGAGCGAGTTTTCAAGAATCATTAAATAAACTTATTATAATGGTGCACACTTCTTGTTCTGTGTACGTATGTACCTCGACAACGAGACACAATAAGGATTTAAGATTTCATAGATTTCCCCGTGACGCGAGGTAAGTTTATTCTTATAAATTCGTATTAAACAGGTGGGTATCTACTAATATTTATTTTGTATAAACTCGTCGTGTTTATAGTTACGTATATAATAATTATAGTAGGTACGAGTAAAGTTAAGTTATACACGTATTCGTATACGTTATATTATTACAATCGGAAAAACATTTCAATCGGCATCATTTATATTTCGTATTGTAGGTATATACGCTTTGCGAACGGGCTATCTCAGGCACTTGGACACTGTTCACGCAATGTTAGGTTATTTATTTATTTATACAAAAGTAAAAAAAAACTAAAACCTGACTACGAAAAACCCGGATAAAACAATAAGCAAAGGTACTTAGGTACCTTCTGTCCTGTGTACCAGTCTGTTTCCAGGTTATGACCGTAGTCGCATGCCGCTGTGACCTTTCTTTTTTTCTTCTAAAGCTTGTATCTCGAAAACGGTGTGTCCTATCGCAAAAATAATGAAAAATTTGCCCCCCTTTATAAAACCCCACAGCCGCGTAATTCTCACATGTAGGTAATATTCAATTATGAAAAAAATAAAGTTTGTCTTTTTTGACAACCCTTGCACATTTGCACGCGGTAGCGTAAATACCTACACGGGCGGCGGGCGGCGGCGGTGTCGTCCGACATCAAAGGCGTTTACCAACTGTATGGATCGTTAAACTGTGGTATAAGTGTGGAACGGTTTTTGTGTTTCGTAAAATCTATGAATATATGTTAGGCTACTTTTCCTCTCTCGTGGGTCTTAGCATGATGTCGTAAATAAATAGCTATTAAGAGAAATATTTTTCCCAAATCAGTTTTAGACTTGAATGACTCTGACTATGGGAAAAAAAATCAAATAAGAATATTTCGATGTTAAGTTATTAAAACACATTGTCGGCTAACGCTGAAAACCAGCGTCGTGAACTCATGCCTATGTATGGGTCACGGCATTATGCTGAGCGCTAGCCGTTTCGCGCAGTAGTGACACTCTGTCTATAGTTTTAAGGTTTGTAGTTTTTTTATTTGTAGCGCACATTGCACAAGTAAATTGTTTTTCTCTCTTTCTTTTCTTTCTTTCTTAGTGACTTATTCTATTATGTTATTTGTTCTGTTCGGAATATTTTCGTTGGTGTTTTTGGTGAAATCAATCAAAATATTTGACACCATCATCAATTAAAGAACTTTTTATGAGCTGTCAAAACCCCAGTCCACCATAGATTTCGTACAGCAATTTCACCTTATGACGTCACAAGTTAGCAACTCAATCGAATAACTATTTATTGATTTCAAAAACACTAAAAAGACAATTTTACAGTTAATTGAAAGTGAACCGAATTTTTAGGGCCAAAATTAAGAGAGGTTTTATAGAAATTGTGTTTAGATTTATTGGATAATTATGGAAAATACCATAATATTTATTACCTTCATTTAAATCCAGTTTTCATTTACGTCAATCGATCGTTATGTCCTTTTTAGTCGTTTTTGGGTATCACAGTCCAAACAAACTAACACGAAAATAACCTGTTTTGGTTAAATTTCACTACTTGAGAATGATAAGAACATAACAAAGTTATTTATGTTATACTTGGTGATAAATGTATAAAAATATATATTTTTTTATATTAGCCTATTCTGTCCCACTTCTGGGCAAAGGCCTCCCTCCCTCCACTTCTTCCATGAATCGCGATCCCTCGCTTCCTCTTTCCAATCCTGTAGAAATCCGTCCAGCTCGTCCCGCCATCTCCTTCGTGGTATAAAAATATTATGCAGTTATTTTAAGTATAACAAGCTTTGGCCCACGTAGATGTCGAAATTCTATCTATTTTTTACCCCTTTAGGGGACGAATTTACAACAATCCTTTTTTAGTAGCTACCTTCTTTTTACAAAGACACCATTCTCAAAGTCTCATGAGTCTAAGGCCCGTATTAATAGATGTCACTCAATTCTGAGACACTCTCAAGTTTATTGCTGTCCTTATTTTTTCCCTTTAGAATGACAAGGACAGCAAGAGACTTGAGAGCGTCTCGGAGTTGAGTGACGTCTATTAATACGGCCCTAGGACAACAATCAGTTACTCAGTCAATGAGGGTTATTGACATCATCGACATGACATTGTCAGATATGTCAAAATTCACCAATCATGCTGCAGTTGGACCTCACGCCTACGTATTCCCATCTAGCGGATTACTTATACGCAAAAACCCTCATTTACCGGTCCTTTGAATAAAGGCTTAATAAACTTGATTACAAATGGTAAATACATAGTAATGAAATGAAAATAACTACTTGCAGTTGAACATGTTCATAAACTTATATGTAAAATAAAAAAAAATCGCCGACTGGTCAGTTGTTGTTTTCTTAATGACGCAGGAAAACCAAAGACATTTTGATTTATTGACAGCTCCAAAGGAAAATATTGAAAAAAGTATAATGCATCATTGTTTATTTATTTTTTGTGATTTTTAAGGTTGTTTCAAGATCGAAAGATAATGTCAATGATTTGACCTTTCTTAAAAACCTATAGTAAAAAAACAGACGTTTTGTTTTGTTATTTTCTTTGGTTAGAAGCTATCTGTGGAACTCCCGGTCGGATTAAATTAATTAGACATCTTATATGATAGCATAATTTTAGAGAAATAGTACCTACCTTTATTTCACTAGCTTTTGCCAGCGGCTTCGCTCGCGTTAGAAAGAGACAAAAAGTAGCCTATGTTACTCTCCATCCCTTCAACTATCTCCACTTAAAAAATCACGTCAATTCGTCGCTCCGTTTTGCCGTGAAAGAAAGACAAACATACAGACAGACAGACACACTTACCCATTTATAATATTAGTATGGATTGTGACATCATGCATGATACGACTAAAGGGAGTGAAGAAGCGACCAAAGAAGCGAATGAAACCACAGGGACCAAGCTCCCACAAGAAGCAAGAATATAATTCAGCAAAAAAGAAATGTGATTCAAATTTTATGTCTCTTTAAAAAGAAAGTTATTTTTTTTTATTTCTTGTGTGGGATATATATTTTAATTAATTTAAAACTGTATAGGATACTAGCTGTCTGACGATTTGTCGTGAAATACAGACCAACAGACACACACACTTTCCCATTTATAATACTCTCACTATGGATTAATTAAAAAAACCAATAACAAATTTTGTGTTGACATATTTTTTTTATATATTTTTAATGCAGTCTGGCTCGATAATAGTTTAGTGAAGTTCTGGAGTATATTCCTTACAAACTACTCAACATAGACACAGGAACATTGGTCTGTTGACAATCTAGTTCAGATTACAGTAGTACTCAGACTGGTCTAGTTATTTTCAAGTGCTCAATGTGTGCCAACAAAACACTGAATTCTAAGAATGCGCTTACATATTAGTATCAATTAGACAGTTGTTAATTTATCACCTATTTTGAGAGTGCTTTCTGTCGTTGTACTAATTACTAAATTGTTTTTCTCTAGGAAGAATGTTTATCTTTATATATATAATTCTGCTGTACGTGTGTATGTCATTGAACTCCTCCTAAACGGCTTGACCGATTTAAATGATTTTTTCTGTATGCGTTTGAGTGGCGCCCTGGATGGTTTAGATTCACAAATCAGCCCGGCAGATGGCGCTGATTGCTTGAAAAAGTATATGATCTCGGAAACGACCCTAACGATTTCGCTGAAATTTGATATGTGGGGGTTTTCGGGGACGAGAAATCGATCTAGCTTAGTCTTATAACTGGGGAAGCTCATGTTTTCGAGTTTTCTCTTTCGCAATATTTCACGCATAATATGGGCGCTAATTAAGCTATATTTCTTGTAATCTTATATCTACCCGTGCGAAGCTGGGACGGGCCGCTAGTCACTATATAGTATTAAACAAAGTCGGTTTTCGCTGTGTCTGCTTATACTAGGTGTATTTTTGGTCTTGCACAACCCGCTAGGAGATGATTCTACCCATGAAACTAACAACTTTTATTATGGAACAACTCTGAAAACGCTGAAAAAATATCAGCTTTTTCATACGTTATGGTCGGGAGGGCATTGAACTTTTGTTAGGAACAGCTGATATTTTTTTCGCGATTTCAGAGTTGGTTCCATAATAAAAGTTGTTTGTTTTCATGGGTAGAATCATCTCCTAGCGGGTTGTGCAAGACCGAAATTACACCTAGTGTGTAAGATTGGATCTTTAAAACTACGCAACGGATTTTGATGCGGTTTTTTTATAAATAGAATAATTCAAGAGGAAGGTTTATTGTACATTGTATCCATGCAAAGTCGGGTCGGATCGCTAGTTTTGAAAAAACTTTTGCCTGCTACTCTGTCTGCGTGAATGTGATATAATTATTTTACACGCATTCTATCCATAATCACTTAAAATTATACACATTAAGCCTCTACCCCTCATTATTATCGGTTGATGTTATCGAATGCGTTATTGCGATATCCGTTTTTAGTAAATTATGTGGTGACTACAAAGTTACACACCACTGCGATAATTGTCGCACATTTTAACCGCAGTTTTGTACTTCGAATCGAGACGTTTTATCGCAATAATGCATTGCGATTTTATCGACGGATAGTAACGCACTTGTGTGGTGGAGGCTTAATAAATCAAGTTAGCCTATCTACCCAGTAGGGTAGATAGGCTAACTTGATTTATTAGCCTATCTACCCTACTGGGTAGATAGGCTAACTTGATTTATTAAGCCTCCACCACCATCCACCATTTTTTTAATTTTACTATTTAAGTAGTAACTTAAATAGTAAAATTAAAAAAATGGTGTATAATATTGCACCTACTTCAATTGTAGCATAGGTATCTCTAAATACCCATGTACTTGTAAATGATTAATAATCATTATTATTAATAATACTACCAAGTGAAATAAGAATGGAAGTGAAACAGAGAGCGGTAGCTAGTCGGGTAATTTGTAAAAAAATATATTGACTTACCAATTTTCAAGCACTTGGTGAATTTACTTAACCTTGATTTCAATATCAAGTAAAATCATGTAGTGTTTGGACTACATATAACATTGTTAGCATTTCCATAGAAAATCCGTACTTCTGTACTAATATTATAAATGCGAAAGTAACTGTCAGTCAGTCTGTCTGTCTTTTCTTCACGGCTAAATCACTGAACCGATTTGAATGAAATTTGGTACAGATATAGTCTGGGACCCGAGGAAGGACATAGAATAGTTTTCATCTCGGATATCCCCCGGGAACGGGAACTATTTGACGCGGAGGAAGTCGCGGGCAAAATCTAGTAATTTATACATCTAAGTGGTAAACTGACTGACTGTTGATACACAACCCAAATTGCTGGTCCTAGAGACATGAAACTTGGACGGTGCGTTCTTTGCGAAGAGCAGGTAGCGACTAAGAAAGAATTTCCATCAATAACGAGGTAAAATAGTGGATGGAATTTTCGACATCAACACGGGCAAAGCAGTGGGCGATAGCTAAATATATAAAGAGGCAATTTCATATACATCATCATCTAACGTAACTTTAACCAATTTTTTTTTTCTCGATCTGTCACATTTTTCATTGTTGCTCCGGTCATTTTCGTCTTACCGTAATGTTATATAGTCTATGTTACTCAGTAATAAACAGTGATCGGATATTCGGATGCATATTTACCTAAAGTTCATTTTTGGTAACGAAATTATGGAAGCGGCTTCTTAAAACATATTTTTTTTTAATATAAATTCCGGGATCCCAGAAAATTCGGGAATGCGAAACTTGTCTGTAACATGAATTTGACTCTATTAAAAAACAGTTTTTTTTATCTGAGTTTTTTTTTCGATACAATAGTGCATTCCATAATATTACCCAACACCTTAAACTAAGTAAAATATTTCGGGATATTATAAATTGCATATCAAATAAATAATCACCTATCAATACATACTCATCATTTATATTCTTTTTTACATCAAATAATTTACTTCACTACAAATAAACTAAATGTTTAACAAAACTCAAACTGCAGATAATTCGAAATTATACACCAATATGACATTACTTTTTTTCTTATAATGCAATACAGTTAAATTTATTTTTGTACAGAAATACTACATACATAGCTTAAATACTAACTGCACAGCAAAATTTCCATATTTCATAGCAAAATAACTATCCCAGTCGCATATTAACCAGTAAGTACAACCAAACCTGTTCATCATATTTGTCTTAATTTTCAAGAAGCCATGCTCAGCAAATTTTATAATTATTATAACAAAAAAATCCTGTCACATTGCATTATTTTTAAAAGCAGAACAAATTAACTGAAAAAGGTACGCGGCTTCGCGCGCTTTTTAGTCACTGCGTCGCGCGAGCGAGTAACATAGAGATAGAAATGGTTGGTTAGGTTAGGTTAGAACTGTGACCACACAACGCGCGAAGGCGAGCGAGCGTAGCGAGCGTGCCGCGGCAGCGGCCGCCGAGCGCCAGATATCCTCTTTTGCCAAGCAAACATTTTAGTTTCTTTGCTCTGTTTTAGAATAATTGGTGATCTATTTTAATTAGTTTGCTTAAATACTTATTAGGAAAAACCTATTATAGTACATACAAAAACATTTATTTGGTACTAGACCCTACCTATATCTCCATGATTTTAAGTGATTTATTGTGGAATTTTAAGTTCGTGGCGCCACCTGCAAAAGCTAAAAATGTGCCTATTGGGCAAAAAAGGAAGCGTGGACGCAGCGCGAAAGCAAGACCCGCTTTAATAATTCAATAAATTACAATTTTGTATCAAATTTTATATTTTTTTTGCTGATCTAATTATGTGGTAATTAATAAATAATAAGACGACTGTGACTAATAAAATGCTGTTTTATTTAGAAAAACTACTGTAAATAATATAAAAATAGAAGCTATATTTAAAAGAAAAAGAGTTAACATGTATAATGTGCATTAAGATTATTAGCTATGCATTGATTAAAAAGCTTTTGCTTTGGGAAAAATCGCTGTACGCTGCGAAAATAAATTGTAGTGTGTTTAGTGATATTTTGAGTTGAATATTTTGCTGTGCAATCAGTAATTTTAATGGGAATTCGGAATCTTATTGCCTAGAAAAAGGATATTTTTTGATTTGCGTTTAAATACCACCCAAATATTTCTACACCCGATTACCCAACACCTTAAACTAAGTAAAATATTTCTACACCCGATTTGAATCTATAGTTAAAAAATTAAATTTGTGTATTCCGAATTCCTGGGATTTTTTCTATACAAAAGTGCATTCCATCATCCGATTATCACTGGTAATAAAACATCTTTCTATCAGTAAAACTATAAGCGAAAAAGGCTATTTTTATCAACGCTCAGTTGCTGAGGCTAAAAGCATGTTTGCGCAATAGTTTCTAGGCTAGTAGAAGGCTTACTAAGAAGACTTTTTTGGAATTTCATCCCCGAACGGTGTAAAATAGAGGTTACAAATTTGTATGGAAATGAGCGGGTGAAGCCGCATTAAAAAGAGCGTATAAAAGCACTTTCCATTATAGTAACGGTTTTTAAATTACTAGATTCACAGACCCGGTTCGAAGAATTAACTGGTAATAATTCGTAGCCTCAAGGGTTTCTAGGGCTTGTTCCAATTGAATAAGTAGCCTACTTGCTAGCCAATTGGCAACTTGAAGACCCATCGCTTAGAGGCAAAACAAAAGCGAAACGGGTTGCTATAGTTACTTGCTTAACCTACTCGACTAGAGCTACTTAGTTAGGGGCGGGTCGGTTTGTCTGTCTTTGAATTAACAATCATTATCAGATACTAGCTTTATCCCGTTGCTTCGCTCGTATTAGTAAGAGACAAAAAGTTAGCCTTTGTCACTCTCTATTCTATCAACTATCTCCGCATAAAAAAATCACGTCAATTTGTCGCTTCGTTTTGCCGTGTGAGACGGACCAATAAACAGATACATTTTTCCATTTATAATATTAGTATGGATATCGATACGTGTGATATTTATTTATTACATGGAGCACAGCTAATAAAAGCAATACAGAAAGAAAACTATACCACTACGAAGCCAATAAAAAGTCCTCATGTATACATATTTTGCCTAGAGGCATAGCCGTTGGCTACCAATTGGAAGCCGAAACGGTAGTTAACAATGAGAGACGTGAGATGAATTTATTCTCTTTGGTGTTAATATCTAACATAAATATAAACATTTATAATTGAATATTAAAAAAATAAGAAATGGCTTTCAAAGCAAAACAATTGAAATCTTCAGATATTATCTGAAATGCTAAAAACAATGCACCGGAATATTTCATTTTTAGTTACGAGATACATCACATTGGGAATATAGTAGACAGTCTTATAAATATTCATTTCACTGGCAGAAAACCACAGAAAATTGCTATCAGCATCAATACTAATATTATAAATGGGAAAGTGTGTCTGTCTGTCTGTCTGTCTGTGTGTTTGGCTTTCTTTCACGGTAAAACGAAGCGACGAATTGACGTGATTTTTAAGTGGAGATAGTTGAAGGGATGGAGAGTAACATAGGCTACTTTTTGTCTCTTTCTAACGCGAGCGAAGCCGCGGGCAAAAGCTAGTATAAAACAAACAAAAATCTACTGACTTTAAGCACTAACTTGATTCAATTTTTCATCATCAATTTTTTATACCTTGTACAAGTTTTTAACCATGGAATAAAATTGACATATTGACAGTTTATGTATTGATAGGCAAAAAGTATATATTTTATTTTTCATATTATATTAGGTAGGTATAAAATTTGATAAAATTCGCTTTTAGTTTAGGTAAAGAAATCAAAATTATATCTCAAAAGCAGAACAACACGAACCAACATTACGGGAATAAATAATTACAACTACTTAGTTAAAATCAGTTAAAACCACAGAGATTATACAAATATATACAAGCAATATACCGCAGACTTTATCGACAGCCATTGAATTGTAAAAAAATTGATACAATCACATTAATTGTAGTTTTTATGCAAAAGATATAAATACTTACAATACCCATTTGTTTTCCGTCTTCATGAGGTGATTTTGTATGTATAGTAACTAGTGAACAAATTGTAATACGTTAATTTACAATACGGTAGTTTCCACCATTATCAATTGACGTACTTTTTATGAGCTGTCAAAACGCAATTCTCCAATAGATTTTGTATGACAATGGAAACTTATGACGTCACTAAAATTACAACTCAGTTGACTATCTATTTATTGATTTCAAAGCAAATAAAAATCAAATTTTATAGCAAATTGAAAATGAACCGAATTTATTGGGCTCAAATTAATAGAGGTTTTATAGAAAATGTGTCTAACATTTATTGGTTAATGGTGGAAACTACCCAATTATAAGTTCAAATGAGCACCTGCCGGAGTTGCGGAATAGTTCTAATAGTTACCGCGGCCCCGGAACATAAAGGGCAACCGAAGGAACACGAGCGGGTTTTAGTCAGTAAAAGTCTGACAAGAAGGACGTGAGAAGTCATTTGATGATTTCCCACTCACCAAAAAAAAAGTTCGATTGAGCATTTTTGGATTACGTTTTTTCTATTTTGATCTTACAATTTGTTGATTAAACCTTGGAACACACGTGATTCGAGACACAATAGAAAGACAGCCGGCTGTCGCTTGGTCGTCGAAACAAGAATGAAGAATTTCATTCCTGTTTTTTCTAATATTCAGTAAAGTATTATGACCACTAGTTGTTCGTAGTTGTGCAGTGTAAAACGAACACGCAAGCAATTTTTTATAACTCTAACCCAATACTTAGAGTTGGACTGTGTTAGTTACGTAAGTACCTATGTTTTATAATATTAATTGGCCTCGTAATTCATTACGTTATTTTTTTGCTATCGACGTCTTCTTCTCACTACAAAATTTACCGGTTCCAAATCTCATCCTCTATCATTCTATTACTTAGTTCAAAAAGGGTTACAAAGTTATTCTCACTTATATCAGTATTAAAATATGGATTTTTGTTCCTCAACAAGATAACACGTATTAATAAAAGAATTATTTTTCCTTACCACGAAGAAAAACATACAAAAACGTCAAATAACATTGTATTATGCGCAATGACTAACATGTATGTTAGTATCTAAACTGGTTTCCTCACGAGTACCGATACCCCGATGAGTCCGCAAGGCTGCTTCATGTTAATATTGGCTTTCATTTGTTTTACCAACCATTATAAATGGGAAAGTGTGTCTGTCTGTCTGTTTGTCTTTCTTTCACGGCAAAACGGAGCGATGAATTGACGTGATTTTTTGAGTGGAGATAGTTGAAGGGATGGAGAGTAACATAGGCTACTTTTTGTCTCTTTCTAACGCGAGCGAAGCCGCGGGCAAAAGCTAGTTGATAATAACTAAGAGAATGTCTTTATTTTGATGATTAGGTTTTCTTGTTAGCTCTGCTTGGTCAGACTCAGATTATTAGGATTAATTAAACCATTAGTAAAAAATATCAGTCTCAGAGAAGTCTATTATAAGTATGCTTAGTTGGTGGTTTATCCGCGGAGTTTTGTCCAGTCCGGTCGAAACGGGAATTTTATTATTATTAATATTTTTGAGGGGTGTTTTCGACGACATTTTTTTTAACCTTCAAAGCGGTCATTTCAGACACTGCATTAAAAAGTCGTTCATATCCTACATAACTCAAAGTGATTTTTTTATAAAACTACTAGCTTTTGCCCGCGGCTTCGCTCGTTAGAAAGAGACAAAAAGTAGCCTATGTTACTCTCCATCTCTTCAACTATCTCCACTTAAAAATCACGTCAATTCGTCGCTCCGTTTTGCCGTGAAAGAAAGACAAACATACATATCTACAGACAGACAGACAGACAGACACACTTTCCCTTTTATAATATTAGTATGGATTTACAGGCACAGCCGATTAGTCCGTAAATCAAAGCCGGTTCTGGTTGTAAAAAGTATTCTATTTAGGTCTCTTGAGTAATAATTAGCAATGAAGTAACCAAATAATATAGACATCAAAAATGTATGCAGACTAATTAAATAAACTCGATGAGTCTGTTACCAGTAGGAATCGATTTTTGTTACTACATAAACGTAAAAATATGCTTTCAATTTGGCCAGTTCTAAAGATGCATTTTTAAATAACAAACTACAAAAGTTTCTCAGGTCTATTAAATTACGACACATTTAAAACACACCCCGAAAAATAAAATACCGAAAAAGAACCATTCACTACATTACTAGTCACGCTATAACCCATGGGAGCGGAGTAACCAGAGCGCAAGTGAAACCGAAGGAGGCAGCTAGTATAGTATACAGCTGGTGTCTTATCCAAACGAGCTCAAGCCTCTTCGAATGTCAAACAAAGTAAAACAAGTTATCAGAATACCGAAATGTATGAAATTACTAGAAGTGGCTTTAATATTATGGAAGTCGAAAGGTAAGCAATATTATGTTACCGTCGCACAAATATCACATTGCGGTGGTAAGAGAGAGACGGAGAATAACTAAGCCAAAGTTCGTACTAAGTTACGTATAATATACGTCTCGGCCATAAACATACGCGAAAGCTTGTGAAGGCACTTTCACATAAAATCTATAAAACGAATTATGATAAAATTTTGCAAAATATAGCTAATACTAATAAAAATATAAAAATCGTCGAATGCAGTTTTGTCTTTTTAAAAATAAAGAAATGTTTCCTTTAAGTAATAAATTTATCTATAACAATGATTTAAAGTAGTTTTCTGCCAAGGCCAAAAAACTTTTCACCCTGTATATATTAATAAGATAACTCTACTACTTACAAATTAATCTGCACTTAAGTGTAACAGAGACCACAATAAGCAAACATAGTTCAACAGAAATCTCCCTACACAAACGTGCACAAAAACAGACCGCTTCCAGTGCACACAGATCGGTACAGTGAAAGTGCTAGCAACTTCGAGGTCAGTAGAAATGGGGGGAGGGGCGTGCGTACGCGCAGTTTGCGTAACCCAACGTAATCTGTGACAGCTGACATTGGCTGTATGTGGGTTACGATCGTTTTTGTGCCTGTGCATCTCTGGTCAGGTATTTTTAATGCGTTTTTTTTTGTGCAATGTCAGGTCACCGAAAGTAGATAAGTTAATAAGGTTTTTAGGTAACGTTTTGAGGGTTAAATGGCACGTTTTAAGCGAGAGTCATGTCGCATTATAGGATTTTATACAAAAGACTTTTTATCGAAAATTGTTTTTATAATTACATAAAATTTCCGCGCGACATCTGTCCACAACTAGTCATTTCTTTCTTATGGTGGCCCACTTAGTCTGATCTTGAGCTATACGCAACTGCAACAGTCCACAACTGGACATAGGCCTCTCCTAAGGTGGTAGTCTACCTTACAAAGTATCCTTAAGTGCCTGATTACAGCTATATGAGTTTGGGGCCGGGTCAAGGGCTGTTCTAATCGTATGATCTCTACTGCCGAACACTCGTACTATCCAATCATTAGCACTCAGTTTGTGGATTCAAACCCTATCGTTTTACTTTCGTGACTCTAACGTGATAAGGAGTGGGTTTTAGTCAGTAAAAGTCTGATACGCCCTCCCGCCGCACCCAGGACGGGAGCAGTCATTTGATGTGATTTCCCACTCACCAAAAAAAAAGGAGTGGGTTAGGTTTACCACAAGGTGAGGTTTCACTGTGCCACTAGCAGAGCATTTATAATGTTAAATTTTTGTGCCGGTACATACCTGAAACAAATAAAAAAATGGTTACAACTTGTATTTGATTCTTACAGTAATTTATAGAAGAGATTGGCAAGAGATTACACAGAGAACTGTGGGAACTTTGAGGAAAAGTTTTGCCCAGCATTTGGACAACATAGGTGGGCAGAAAAATATTTATTTTCCCATCTACGCTGTCCTATACTAGCGTAGTTTAAAAAAATACATAATTACTCACAATTAATTTATTTTAGGGTTCTTATGTTATGTATCTATCTGTACAGCTTCCTATCAGTAAACTTATGTTACTATTTTTATGTATTTTTTGTGCCTACAACTGATGACTGAACGAACACATTCTTTATTAAGACAACAACAAATTGATTCATGATTTAGAAATATTTTTTGTAGTACAACCAGTACTCACAAAGATTAATCTCTTACGATCGAATCTTTATATAATTATTTCAAGTTATATATAACAGTTACCAGCTTAACCAAGGTCAGTTATCAGCCTTGTAAATCAATCAGAAATGAACGGAGGCGAATCAAAGATCAAGATTTCAATATACACCATCTGTACATAATAACTTTATCATTTTACAAATTATACGTAATTTTCCACAATCATATAACACCAGGGTCATTCTACACAAGTTTCAAATGTCAAATAGACCGTGAAACTAGTCTAGAATACGACAAGACCTAAAATTATACACATTTACAAATATATGAATACTTTTTATTAATTATTATTAATAAGTCTTCTTTATATGGTATGGAATTAAGTTTCCTATCTGTATGAATGATTAGGCTTTTGAAGTAGGAAATTGATTTGAATTCGGTCATCAATAGAAAAAGTGATTCAGGAGGAAGATTACCGTGTCTAATAAATTCATTGGCCACTAGTCAGTTTACTTTTAAGGTAAAAGCTCGAGAACATTTACTCAAGGAGTTGGCAGACTCATCTCACTCTTAATTAATGTATAGTACATGTACTTATTTTTATCTCTCTCTACTTTGTATGTATAGTATTTATGTATGTATATATATATTTATGTATGTATATATATATTTATGTATGTATATATTTATGTATTTAAGTAACTATTTTATTTTAATTCATTTTATACCTGTAACTTTTCTGTTTTCTTGCACCTACTATGTTTTTATCTCTGCATCACCCTAAGGTAGACTGGTAGAAAATGCCTAAGGCATTAAGTCCGCCTATGTACTGTGTTCGTACATGAAGTTTAATAAATAAAATTCATATTATCGTAAAGAAAACCCGAGACTTTCAAAGATTTGTATAAACCGTGCGAAGGTGAGGAGGATCAGTGGACAACGCATATTTAAAACTGAAAAGCTGGTTTAAATTGAAAAAAATACTTAGTTTTGAATAACCTTACTATTGAGGAAGTACACGCTAAGACCTACGAGAGCAGAGCAGAAAGTAAAAAAGCCAAGACGCAAGGTGAAACTGCTGGGGACAGACAATGATATTATAAGTAAAAAGTGATAGACGGTGTAGCTGGCCTGACTCAAGTATTGCGAGTGAAAAAGAAACGAATATAATTTTGGACAATTATAATTTGGTGAAATAACTACATTTTAAAGTGCCTTACGCTGACTGCCTCTTTGGAGTCGGATATTATTTACAAATAAATAAGTATAAAATCGCCAATCCACCTTTCACAACCAACAACAACAACGCTCTTGCCATCTCTGTATGAGAACAGACCTTTGGCAAGTTAACAACAGACTAGTATCATTGACTATACACGAATAATAACAATTCCAAACGGGCAACACGAAGCCACAAAACCGTTCTATTTTGGTCAATCGTAAACCATGATCGGCCACTTGTTCAATGCACTTCAAAAAGATTCAGGCCAATAATTGGTATATTGAAATTTTATTGCACGTATATTTGGACTTCAAAAGCGAACATCGATGGGAGATTGGATGAATAATTCTTGTCTGGTTTTCCTGCGTATTGCAGATATTGTAGTTTCATGGTTTTGCTTCGCTTTTGTCTAATAATAAGATAATAATAATGATTGTGTGGTGAATTTAAGCCATAAATATAAACAGACAAGTAAAAGTGTTCATCATTTTGAATTCAGGAGTTTTGGAGATAATTGTGGTAAATGAAAAAAATAATTGAAAAAATGTAAAATGAATTGGTGACAGACGCGTGAGTAATTCTATAACGGCTCTTCTTTGTTAAAACGTACAGAAACATACGACATGAGAAAATTTTGTGGATTACTTAACTTTAAGTTAAGCATTACTTAACTTTAAGTTTAAGACCTTTTACCTTGAAGAATAATAAACAACATGGGTTGGTAAATATTCACCTTTTAAATGTGTAAATATTTATAATTTGCATCGACTTTTTCTAAAATATTGCTTGAATTTTGTAATGACATAATTGTAATATACAAAGTAATGATGGGCATCCCACGGAAGCAAGTAATCATAAGTCAAAGCCTTCCGTAACAAAATAAATTTACACAATACATTACCGAAAATTAATGCCAAACAAAAACAGAAGGCGAACAAAAACATCAATGGACACAAAACAAAGCGGCTTTGTAATTCCAGTTATTGACACGTGGCTTAATAGCTGGATCGCGTGTTACGACACAAAGGAAATTCTACACAAAGTATGGGGAATGTCAAAATTTAGAAGGTCATGCGAGCGATTCTTTAGCAACAATGTGGCAACTAAATGTTGCTCGGTAATAGATGTCAATTTAAATGCAAACACGTAAAATTATAGTTTACTTTAAACTATAATTTTACGTGTTTCACGCACAAATATTAGCAAGAATATGCAAAAATATAAACATTACAGTGATAAATTGCTTGTTAATAAGATAAATGGTTGTTTTTAGATCACGTAGCACATTACTTGCCTACACAAAGTTCTTTTTAAGCATATCAATGTTATTTTTTTCATCTCTTTTACTATTTTAAGTAGGCTAACGAGGTTCTCTAGTACTTTATTAGAGTCTAACAAAATCCTTTAAGACCAAATTTCGGTTAGCAACTAAGAAATACAGTCGGGCAACTAAATTAATCTGTCACAGTTAATACAATACACGATTTACATAAACCGAATTCTCTCACATCTATTGTAGTATTGTATATAGAATATAATTTATTATAGGCATATGAATATAAATTGAGACAGTGAACGAAGGAAGGGAAAATAACACTAGGTCGTTAGCGATGCGGACAACTTCATTCACTCGAACCTTAATTTAAATTAAACAAATCTGACAAATTCTGGTCTTGACAAATTCTGGTATTTGAAAAACAAAATGAGGAAAACTGATGTACTGATTCAGAGCTTACTTAATATTTTTAATTTAATCTAGGTTACAGGAAATTATGGAAAGGTCTATGCGAAGAATATCGTGTACGTGGAAATTTTTGCTTGTTTTCTTCCATGGAGACCTACCTATGTTTTATAACTAACAGACTGACTCTTTGAGAATTCAACAGTTCCTGTGAATAGTTACAAAATTTCCCTTAAGTCAACTTTATGGCTCTTTTAGGAATTTCATCTGTATCCTGTTGGGCTGTAAATGTGCGTGAAAGTAAAACTTTAATTCTCTGCAGAATCGAGCGCGCAAAGATCCGCCAATTTCTACGAAACTGCTCCGTATAAGGGACAAGTAATCATGAAGTATCTTGGGACGATCTTAAAATGGTGGGAGTTTACAAATAATATGAAGTATATTGTAGGCTTGGGATGGTGGCGCGTATTGTTCTATTCGCTTCTGGCGGGCCAACACCAATGGAGGACTTGGATCACGCATGATATGTATACCGGGGTCTTGTCTCAATGTAGAATGAAGAACAGTGACATTTTAGTATATATGAGAATCCAATATAATCCTCAGTTTTACCCAGACGAAAGCCATTCAATTCCATAAAGATTAATGCCCTTACTAATAATCACTGTATAAAGTTATGCAATGAATAAAGCCTGTGTAACCATACATTTTTTGACGTATAAACCTGTCATAACTTTATGCAGCGTTTATTAGTAAGGCGCTAACACTATTTTAACAATTGGCAATTCACACTCGGTCTTTACCCCGCGGCAAAACTAAATTTAACTGCACTATACCCAACGAATTTATATCGCCTGTTAACAGGTCATATAAATGTCGTAAATGACAACAGATAAGTAAATATACGAGTTGGATTTGACATATTTTAATAGAAACCGGTTTGTCCATCGTGTGCGATCTACCTCTAAAATTTAATAGATTGCAATTCTTGTCTAATGTCTCTAGGTCGACATTAGTTACATTATTTTACGATTGTAAGGTCTTGTTGAATTAGTCTTAGCGCATGTTTAGCACAGTCTATTAATTTTCAAATTACAAGTCTGCAAGGTAGGGTTACCAAACGCTGGCTAAAGAAAATTCATTAAGTTTCGAAATCTTTCGTCTTATATAGTGTCCAGAAATTATCTACTCTCTAAAGTCGTTGTCGTAAAGTTATCGAGTTTTCCTAATTTTGAGCAAATTTTGCTTATTTTTTTTGTTTCGTCGGACCCTTCTTGTACAATGTATTAGAAAAAAACTTGAATGAAATCTCCTAAGTCATTCTAAAGTTATGAACGACATGACTATGGGAAATAAGTATTAGTTTTTTTACACATACGCTGACCCAGACAGACGTTGTCCTGAGAAAACGGAAACGGCTCACAACACTATTATTTATCTATACTAATATTATAAAGAGGTAAAATTTGTAAGTTTGTAAGTAGGGGGTAATCTCTGGAACTACTGGTCCGATTTGAAAAATTCTTTCAGTGTTAGATAGCCCATTTATCGAGGAATGCTATAAGCTATATACCATAACGCTACGACCCACGGGAGCAGAGCAGTAACGAAAAATGCGGATGAAACCGCAGGGGACAGCTAGTTATATATATAAGGTTATTTTTGTGGTTCCTCTGTTTTTGTCCTAATTCAGAGATTGTGTGTGATTTTGACGCTTTGTGAAAAATGAACCATTTTTATACAATGTATATTTACCTATATAGACAAACATTGTACGTGTTAAAAAATCAATTTCCGTAAACATGTTCTACACAAATTAAATGAAGACGATCAGCACATTTTTTTGCACACACACACTAACACACACACACAAGTTGTAGAAAATTAAATCCCATTGTAAGTTTTTTATAACGCGTTGTAAGTAAGAACGTGTTTTGCATAATTAACTATAAGCAAATTGGTTTTTTCTGTACAACGTAACAGATGAAATATCGATACGTATTACGATTTGCTTCCTATTTGGTATTTATTAGTTTCCTACTTATATTGTAAATGTGAAATCGTTGAAAGGTGAAAATAATCAAAAACCCAACTGCAATTTCGGAAGTCGGAGGCTTTTTTTCTGTTTACAGCCCCGTATTGTAAACATTTGTTTAGCAACTGTTGGTCAACTGATGGTGTCGCTCGCCGGGTGTCAACTCTGCAGTATGGCGTGATCAACACCGCAACACAAGTGTTGCCCGTAATATGATGACAGCAACTCATCAACATGTTTATGCAACCATGTTGCTAAACAAAATGTTTACTATGAATACGGAGCTTTATGCAATTGCCAGCAACTTCTGAAATTTAAGTTGAGTTTTTTATTAGGTATTTCTCCATTTAATGACCAAGCGACAGCCGGCTGCCGCGCTGCTATTGTCTTTCTATTGTGTCTTGAATCACGTGTGTTCGAAAGTTGACTTATTATTTTTTAACGGGCCTGTTGGTCTAGTGTTCAGTGACCCTGACTGCTAAGAGGTCGTGGGTTCGATTCCCACCCAGGACAAACTTTGTGTGATAAGCATAATTGTTTGTTCTGTGTCTGGGTGTTATTTATCTATAATATGTATGTATTTAAAAATTATATTAGTACTAGCTGACCCGACAGACGTTGTCTTGTCAAGTATGAATATTGAATTCGAATTGACATACTACCTACCTACTACCTACCTACTACCTACCTACTACCTACCTACTACCTACCTACTACCTACCTACTACCTACCTACTACCTACCTACTACCTACCTACTACCTACCTACTACCTACCTACTACCTACCTACTACCTACCTACTACCTACCTACTACCTACCTACTACCTACCTACTACCTACCTACTACCTACCTACTACCTACCTACTACCTACCTACTACCTACCTACTACCTACCTACTACCTACCTACTACCTACCTACTACCTACCTACTACCTACCTACTACCTACCTACTACCTACCTACCTACTACCTACCTACTACCTACCTACTACCTACCTACTACCTACCTACTACCTACCTACTACCTACCTACTACCTACCTACTACCTACACCTACTACCTACCTACTACCTACCTACTACCTACCTACTACCTACCTACTACCTACCTACCTACTACCTACCTACTACCTACCTACTACCTACCTACTACCTACCTACTACCTACCTACTACCTACCTACTACCTACACCTACTACCTACCTACTACCTACCTACTACCTACCTACTACCTACCTACTACCTACCTACCTACTACCTACCTACTACCTACCTACTACCTACCTACTACCTACCTACTACCTACCTACTACCTACCTACTACCTACCTACTACCTACCTACTACCTACCTACTACCTACACCTACTACCTACCTACTACCTACCTACTACCTACCTACTACCTACCTACTACCTACCTACTACCTACCTACTACCTACCTACTACCTACCTACTACCTACCTACTACCTACCTACTACCTACCTACTACCTACCTACTACCTACCTACTACCTACCTACTACCTACCTACTACCTACCTACTACCTACCTACTACCTACACCTACTACCTACCTACTACCTACCTACTACCTACCTACTACCTACCTACTACCTACCTACTACCTACCTACTACCTACCTACTACCTACCTACTACCTACCTACTACCTACCTACCACCTATCATCCATACGTCATTACATAGCTGTCATTATACGTCAATTTTGTTATTCCAAGTCTGATTCTTTTTTGTTATACCACGTTTTATAGTGACTGACGTTACATGTCAAGTCACACGGGAATGATGTCGAACGGGATAAAAAGTATCCTATGTCCTTCTCCTGGCTCTAAACTACCTCCCTGCCAATTTTCAGCTAAATCGGTTCAGCCGTTCTTGAGTTATAAGTGAAGTAACTAACACGACTTTCTTTTATATATATAGATGTATATCAGTTGTCTGATTACCATAACACAAGCTCTGCTTAGCTTGGGATCAGATGGCCGTGTGTAAGATGTCCCAGGATATTTACTATTCATAAGTGCCTATAAATGTTCTAGTGAAATAAATGCCTTGGATTTTTAATTAAATTTTGAAATTTTGATTTTTATTTATTTATTAGCGGGCTAGAAATCTTACATGTTAAGGGCTCGTATGATTTTCGAACTTAGAGACAACGACATTTTACACGTGCCTGCGAAAATATTATACTCACCAGCGTCACGTCACCACCTTTAAGTTTACAAAAAACACTACCTATTCCGATCTCTGGAATACACGTGTATCAAGTTAGGACACGTGTGCACGAATAGTTCAGTACTGAACCATTTTGTTACTAATTAATATTAAGTTACTTTGGAGTTAACTAACCTACGTACTAGTAGCTAGGTTACATAAGTTTGAAACATAATTACTTGTCACGCTATTGAAGTATGGCTAAAGCCCGCATAACTGTCTTTAAATACAGTAAATATAAAATATGTAATTTACTAGCCCTTGCCTTTGCGGCTTTGCTCGCGTTAGAAAGAGACAAAAAGAGCCTATTTTACTCTCTACTTTACTCAAAAAATCACGTCAATTCGGCGCTCCATTTTATTTATTTATTTAATTATTACATGGAGGACTTACAGCTAATAAAACCAATACAAAAAGAAAACAATAGTCATTACAAAGCCAATAACAAGTCCTCACGTATAGTCACCATACACTAAAATCTTGTTTGCACTCAAATAACTATGGTTTTTGCACAAGAAAGTAATAAATTAATCAAAAAAGAAAAAAAACCTAATGCCAGCCATGCCTAATTTTGCCAGAAAAGATGGACAAACAAACACACACACTTTCCCATTTATAACATTAGTGAATCTGTCTAGTGTTTGGTTAGTACTACTACAGCTACTACTACTGAGCTCCTACAGATCATAGCGTTATGTTATGTATTCAATGTGTTATTCAAGTTTTCGTATTTAATTTAGCTAGGGATATTACTGTAAAACTTCTAACCAAATCAATTTAGTAGCTTTTTTGTGAAATGGTAACTAACGTCCATCCATTTTTACAGACCATTCATAATTAAACAATAAGTTTTATCATTTATAACCTAACAATTGACAATCATTATACCACCAATAATTCCATAACAAATCAATGACATTTAATTACTAACCCTAGATATTAATATCGAAGTACGAAGCAATCCGTAGGTACTAATATTATAAATGCGAAAGTAACTCTGTCTGTCTGTCTTTTCTTCACGCCTAAACGTGCCTAAACCATTGAACCGATTTGGCTGGAATTTGGTACAGATTATAGTCTGGGACCCGAGAAAGGCCATAGGATTGTTTTCATCCCGGAAATTCCCCGGGAACGGGAATTATTAATCCATACGGACGAAGTCGCGGGCAAAAGCTAGTTTCAACTAAATCTGTTCAGCAGCTTTTAAGTGAAATGGTAACTAATATCCATCCATTCTTACAGACATTTCTCATTCATATAAATTAACAATAAGTTTCATCATTTAAAACCTAACAGTTGACAACCATTATAACCCACCAAGAATTCCATAACAAATCAATGACATATATATACACCTAATTATTTATTTACTAACTCTAGATATTAATACCTAAGTACGAAGCAATAATTACTAAAATTATAAGGACAGTAGAACCCGCGCATGTCTTGGAAACGTAAGAACATTACAATCGTATATTGATTGGCCGGTAGCCAGTTCGAACAAAGATCTAATAATATATAATGTACATTGCTAGCTAATCTTGGATTGTTGAATATATAGAGTTTCAGACGCTTCTTCACATTAGTCTTTAGTTAATTGAAACTGAATTTCTTAGAAACGAGAGCTGAAAAGATTGACATGTTTTTGTGGAAAATATACCTACATAAACCTGAGGAAACCTGGACAAAGTAGTCGTAGTTAATGTGTAATTAAAGTAGTTGTAGTTAATATAAGTCCGAAATCGCCAACCCGTCTTGAGCAAGCGTGGTGATCAATGCTCGTGCCTTCTCTGTATGAGAAGAGGCCTTTGCCCAGTGGGACAGTTATAGGCTGGTATTTTTTTTTATACCTACATAAATTAATATAAATTCGTTGGAATCATATGTAAAAAAAACGGAAAATAATAACGGAGAATATTTTCCGTTTTTTTTTTCAATCACGTGTGATTGGAGGCACAATAGAAATACCAAAGGAGCGCAACAGCCGGCTGTCGCTTGGTCGACGAAAGGTTTAACTTTTTTTTCCACGCTACTACTTCTGAACGGATTTTGTTGAAACTTTACAAAAACATAGCTTACACATCAGAATAACGCTAAGGTTACATGAAATAAAACATCAATTATATAAAAAAGGACACGAATACTAGTGTAACCAAAGTATAAGGAACAAAAAAACTACCGTCCGAGTGTTCCGTACACATAACCATAAACGTGATATATTTATGTAGGTTAGGTATATAGAAGTTGTGATATAAAAACTTTTTCTGTACAAGTTGGACAATGGACAAGAGACATTGTAACCGTCTTTGTCATATACATAGACTTATGTAAAACATGTCTGAAGACTGTTAATATAATTGCATATTATAAGACAAAGTCGGTTCTCAAAAACTACTTGAGGCATTTTCATGCCAACTTCACAAATAGACTAAGACGTTATTCATGAGAAAAATTGAGATTGATCGATTGATTGAATTGAGATTGATATAAAGCTTGTAATAGTAAAGCAAAGCCGACAATTAGAACACTCGTAACATCTATGCCGGGGACGGGTCTCTAGTATTTGATAAATTAAGGAACTTCACACTTCAAAGCATTTTCACACTTATGCGCTGGTAACAAGTAATTTATTGCCTATTTAAGGATGAGACGCGATCACACGGCTCCCGTTGTGTCAAGCGTGACCGACACACTTGATGATCCATAGGTCAGGGTCGAGAATTGTTCGAGTTTGTTCAAGCTTAAACATAATAACAGTTTGAAACTAGCTGTCTCTTGCGGTTTTACTCATGTTTTTGGTTACTGCTCCGCTCCAAAAGGTTATAGCGTGATGTTATATAGGCTATACATTCTACGATAAATGGGCTATCAGATACATAAAGATTTTTTTGGATTCTTAAATTATCGCGTTTAATCAAACTATAGGTTTATAATATTGGTAAAAAATTGTTTGGAAAAACGTTGCTTTATACTAAGAATTTCCCCTTGTTTCATGAGTTCACTTTCAGGGGCCGTCTCTTGACAGCATTGCCTTTTATTTTATTTATTTATTTACACTTTATGCACATAGGTACAAAGACGGACATAAAACCCTGAGCATTCTCTACCAGTCAACCAAAGGCGGTGTAGAGATAAGGTCATAGTTCATTAGAGCCACCCGGCACCCACTCCGCACCGACTCGCCTCCTGCGGCTAGTATTCTTTATATGGACTTGTATGGGCATGCGCTCACTATATCAACTCCGTAGCGTCACCGGATCGCCTCGGTTATAAGGCGAGTCGGTGCGGAATGGGTGCCGGGTGGCTCTAATGAGCTATGACCTATAACATGACAGGCTCATTTAAAGAAGTAAATATGTAACAATTTATTTGTTTTTTATTTAACTTTCTGTGACAGTGAATAAAGACATCTCGTTAACCGTTTCCCCTGAAAATCAGCAAAGAAACCATCATGTAACCACTTGAACGCATAATAATAAGCCCATAAGACCAGGCTTGGGCTATAGATCACCAAATGGGTTCCCATTGCCCCGAAGGTAGTGATAAATTGTATATCGTTAATGGGGATCAAAGCAACCTGTATTTGACTTCACTAATACTAAGGATTTATGTACATCATATATCATATAAGGTTAGCTTAAAGAAATATTTATTTTGTTTTCATATTGAAACATTGCGAAGGGTATTCTTGAGACTGTTAGTGCCTGTTCACACGTTCGTTCGGGTACCCGGTGGAAATAGTATGGGTATATAAAATTACTGAATTATCTCTACTGTTGGTATTTGTCTTGAAGGACGTAGGACTTAAAGGTCTCGAGTAAAAACTTGAAGCACAAACGGGATTTATGATTCTCATCTGTACTTTAAATATGACTTTTGTGTTTCACTATGGGAAGCCGTATTTCGTCCGCGTCCGTCCATCTCTCTGCGGTTAGATCGGATTGCCGTATCTTGAGACTTTTCGCTGCAACAAAGAAGTTATCTAGATCGTCAAAGGTGGAAGCGAATGAAATGAGGAAAACTCAAGCATAGTCCGAAAAAGAACTCCGGGTACCCGAATGTCTATAGGTAAACGTATGTGAGAAAGGGCATTATCTACAAAGAATTTTCTTGCAAAATATGAAATCTGCTAAGTACCTACTATCTGCCCTCTGCTATAAGTAATCTAAATCGTCGTGACGTATCAATGAAAGTCATCTTATAATTACGAACATGCCAATCACAATAAAAACTAAAACCCGCAAGCGATTTATTCCCTCCATAACCCGTAATAAAAAGGTCAACGCTCATAAAAAGTTTCTAACAAAAAAACTTGACCCACATATCATCCATTAGCGAAGTTCGGTACACGAAAAACCGGCTACGAGTGAGTCGGGTTCGCATATAAAGGGCGCCGTATTTTTACACTATAGTATATGTACATACAAACACGGTATATACTATATGTACACACAGTAACTCGGTGAAAATGTAATATAAATAAAATGATAAACTGTCTAACTGATTGACTGACTGTTGATATATTTACGCACAGCCCAAACTTCTGGTCCTATGGTCGTGAAACTTTTAGTGGGTCTTTGTAAAGAGTAGGTAACAACTAGAAAGGATTTTTGGAAATTCTAACCCATAAAAGAGGTAAAGTAGAGAATGGAATTTTAGCGATTTACATGAGTGAAACCACGGCCGCTAACTAGTACTACATATATATAAAGAGACAAGCTTTTTCGTGATTCTAAACGCACAGCCGAAACTACAGAAGTTAGAAAACTGACTGAGTCACTACACTAATAGGACCGCCTAAAAAGTAACCGTGCAGTGGAATGATGGTAGACAGCAGAAAGGTTCCGTTATCACATTTCAGGTACCCAAAAAAACAAAATATAGCAGGTACAAAATGTAGGGTAGGTGAACAATAAAGCGCACCCCACCCTATGTCATCGCAGACTGCGCCGGTGACCCAAATAGTGGCATAATGTCGCGAAATGGCCACTACACGGAGATAAAACAACTGAAAGTGGCCTGTACTTGTGACGACAGCTTTATGAATGGGTAAAGAAAAATATTACGATAAAATACTGTATACAACGTGTTAGGTAAGTCGAGGGACATAATTAAGGACGCGATAATATATGCTCACATACGACTGATAAAATGTAAATAATAATAAAACAATATAAAATCGTAAAGGAAACCTAAGTTGAATTATCGCAATAAGGCTCTCAGTCTTAAAAAAGAACACCCTAGCGCTTGCGGTTGCATCGGGTCCTATGATAAGAGAGTGAAGCAGGCATTTCTTTCGCTGGGTATTTAGCGCGCGTGTCAACAATTTATAAATTTTATGAGGCAATTAGTAAAAAATTTAAGCATTTTTTTACATATTTAGAATGAGAATGGAATACTGAAAAGCCCCATTCAATATGTCTTGTCTTACTTAACACGGTGTAAAAAGTCTGTCTTTAAAGCAAGGATTAGCAATTCATGTGTACTATTTTAAATTTATCTTGGACATCACTCGTGTTTCGAAAAGCATAAATAAAACCGTTGAACCAGGTCGTCATTGGTCGACCGTTGACTGTCATAATACGGAAACTCAGAAGCTAGAAAGTCTAAACAATTTGTAACTATGTTGTGGAGGTCTGATAGGCAGTCGCTCCATGTCAGACACTGGTGTTCAGCTGAATATGGTTAGACGAAGCCGATCTTAAGGGAGTACAAATATTTATTTAGCTATTTTCTTCTTTTTTCCTTAGAAAATATCAATTTTGTATGAAGACGCGGTCGTATCCGTTCAACTTTCCGCGTCTGTTAAGCTTTAGTATAAAATCTTTGTTTTTAAACCAGGCGTCAACCTAACGTGGGCAAGTAACGTAGGCGCAGCAGTTCAGCAGCGCCTGTACGTCAACTCGGCTACGGTCACCGGGGTTACGGCTCGCCGCCCGCTGGCTGACTTGGTTGACATCAGCTCGGGTACGGAGAGACGTAAGCGCGGGGACGATTATCCGTAAACGCTGAATTGCAAGTTCGGAGCCTGTTCCCAGGTGAGGCGATTACGTTACGATTCCGATTAGTGTGCGTTGCAGTAGGGAGTTTAATACAAACCATTCTGAACGGCTCGAGGCGATACGATTACGATCCCTTTCTGATCACATATTATGTGTGCTGAGACCGTAAATGTGCGTAGTTCTATAGTTGGTAAAAAAGACCAAAGAGATGATGATGACAAAGAAAAAAAACTTCTGAAGTAAACGGTAGACGTCGAAAAAATACTGTTATATTTTTTAAACCGTGGGTACCTAAATAATGATAACAGGTATAAAATATCTAGAATGTTAGTGTGGGCGTACTATAAGAAAAAAAAAATATTACTACTCATTACGCCGGAGTCTGATGTATTTAAAGGTAGATATTTTTTTCAAAAAAAAAGACAAAAAAAATACAGCAACTGTTTTCTGCGGTTTCGTCTGCAAAGAAACTTGTTATTTCTATTACTTGTATTTTCTACTTTACGCCATACGATGTTGAATTTCCAGAAATCACTTCTTAGTATACCTCTTTGCTTTACTAAAAACTAAGGTACTGTTTTTTATCTATTGATTTTTTTTATGGGAAAGTTTCATGTTACTAACTCTGGTAGTTATAAGAAGGGTTTGTGTGTATATTAAAACACTATAATGTCAGGAACTGCTGGTCGAATTAGAAATTTTTGTGCGTTATACCAGGTGTATTTTTGGTCTTGCACAACCCGCTAGGAGATGATTCTACTCATAAAAACAAACAACTTTTATTATGGAACCAACTCTGAAAACTCAAAAAAAATATCAGCTGTCCCATTCATTATGGTAGGGAGAGGGCATTGAACTTTAGCTGGAAACAGCTGATATTTTTTTCGAGATTTTAGAATTGGTTCCATAATAAAAGTTGGTTGTTTTTTTGAGTAGAATCACCTCCTAGCGGGTTGTGCTAGACCAAAACTACACCTAGTATAAAAGGTCAATTGAAAAACATAAAAGATCTTTATAACATCGCGCTACAACTGCACAGGAACCAGAAACGTAACACAGCTAAAATAACTAGTTAGACTAATTAAATGCACTGACAAATCAGCCATATTGAATTTAAAATCAATATATCAGTCACGTGCTAAATAAAACAATAAAATTTATCAGATATCTACATGACCTACAGGCAATAAAACTCGATATCTAATTCATATCCCTCAATTGAATTTACAATACATGTATCGCATTAGTTAATACATTTTATTATTATTTTATTACGTTTATTACTATTAGTAATAGTCCTTCTTATTTCCATCATGGATGGTACAGTCAATAAAACAGATGAGTAATCAGAGTTACATATAACCACAAATATATACATATATATTGATTGATATTTCCTTCTTCATTTTTTGTTATTATTTCACATTTGGGTTTTTGTACGTAGTTTTTTAATTGTTTTTTTTTATTCATTGTTTCTTTTTTAGTGTTGTGTATGTCTTGTAAGTATGTACCAAATAAATGTATTATCTATCTATCTATCTATCTATACATTCAAATTTTCTTAAAAACTGATGGATTTTATAGGAAGTTTAAATTAATTCCTACTTTTCGTCAATTAAATAATTAAATATTGGAAAACTATACCTTGGTTTTTAAGAAAATAAATGTTGTATCTGATAGACCTCGTTTTCTGTTTTGTTGACTCTAAATAGAACTAAAAAATATATATTTATATTTCACTCAATCGACAAGGTAAATAAACGGGTTTATATAAACCTATATAAAATATAAATACAATGAAATAACATCATGGTGATCTCACAACGCCATATATAACCGTTCGTATATCGTACATAATAATAATATATATAAATATATATGTAAATATATATGTAAATATATGTCATGTAAAAACGCAATTTATTCCAGTTTTATTACAACAAGGAATAAATGCAACTGACTATGATTTTAAAACTATTTTATTTACATCTACAATAATATGATGTTTGCATGTAGGTATTTGAAAATCGTCATATTGAGATAAAAACCTAGAATATCTTAAATATAAAATAATAACCAATAAGATGTCAGCCAAGCTCATTTAATGCTTCAAGAATACACAAATCTACTTATCAAAGATCGTCAAAAACGCATTGAAAAATACCCATTGCTTCTTTATGAGGCACTTAGTTCAATCGTGTGTAAAGTTTCAAAGCAATGTATAATAAAAACTATATAATGTACACAAAAACCGTCGTTTAAATTGAAAGGCATTCAGAAAAATAATTCTCTATATTTATGTCAGTTTACAATAATATTTGTGTAAGCATGAATAAGGATTTACCATTCAAACAAACGCAAAGGTTAAAATGCAATATTTTGAGGACCCATGACCTTTGTCCCTTTGAAATAATGTCGTTTTAACGAGGCGGCAAAGCTCTTGGAGAGAGTGATTGCGAGCCGCCTCGTCGAGCGGCTGGTGCGGGTGGGGCCGGATCTGGCGGACGGTCAGTTCGGCTTCCGTAGAGGACGCTCCACGGTGGACGCCATCATGCGCGTGCGAGCCCTTACGACAGGGGATGCGGTGGCACAGGGCAGGGTCGTCTTGGCGGTGTCTCTCGACATCGCCAACGCCTTCAATACCCTGCCTTGGGGGTGCATAGGGGCGGCACTCCGGTATCACCGGATGCCTGCCTACCTCTGTCGTGTGGTCGAGGCCTATCTGACGGACAGGGCCGTCATCTACCCCGGTCACGAGGGAGTGTGGAGTCGACGAGGGATGTCGTGCGGTGTTCCACAGGGATCGGTCTTGGGGCCGCTTCTGTGGGACATCGGGTACGACTGGGTGCTGCGCGCCGACCTTCCCGAAGGCGTCAGCGTAGTGTGCTACGCTGACGACACGCTAGTCCTAGCGCAGGGAGGGTCGTTCCAGGCGGCGGCCGACTTGATGTCGAGTGGTGTTGCGACAGTCGTAGATAGGATCCGGCAACTGGGACTTGAGGTGGCCCTGCACAAGTCCGAGGCCATGTGTTTTCATGGCCCTCGGCACCGGCCACCTCCGGGGTCTCAGATAACGGTAGGAGGGGTTCACATCGGTGTCGAGTCGACGATAAAGTACCTGGGACTTGTCCTCGACAACCGATGGAACTTTACGGAGCACTTCCGACGTTTGGGCCCCAAACTGGCGAAGGCCGGAGCTGCCCTCAAGCGGCTCCTGCCCAATCTCGGTGGCCCAAACGCCTCCTGCCGGAGGCTCTACACGGGGATCGTGCGGTCCATGGCCCTCTACGGGGCTCCGGTGTGGGCGCCCAATCTAGCCGCGGCTCCGGCCCGACTTCTGAGGGCGTCCCAGAGGGTCATGGCCATTCGCATGGTGCGGGGATACCGCACGGTCTCCTGTGAGGCGGCATGCCTCCTTGCCGGCGTCCCGCCGTGGGATCTGGAGGCAACAGTCCTTGCACACACGTACGAGTGGCGCGTGGAAGTGCAACGCCGGGGTGAAGTCCCGATGCCACGGGTTATCGCGGCACGGCTCACGGAGCTCCGGCGAGATCTCATGGCGGAATGGAGACAACGACTGTCGCAACCTAGTGCTGGGCACGCCGTTATAGCGGCGGTAAGACCCCTCTTTGAGGAGTGGCTGGAGAGGCGTCATGGCACTCTCACGTTTCGCTTGACACAGGTCCTCACCGGACATGGTCAGTTCGGGAGGTTCCTGTGTCGGATTCGGGCGGAAGCGACGCCTGGGTGTCACCACTGCAGTAACGGTCGCCTGGAGGACACGGTCGAGCACACAGTTGAGGTGTGCCGCGCATGGGCGGAGCATCGACGTGTCCTCGTAGAGGCGATCGGCGGCGGTGACCTCTCGCGCCCGGCGCTGGTTCAGGCCATGCTTCGGGGCGAGACGGAATGGGATGCCGTCGCCTCCTTCTGCGAAGCAGTTATGCTAGTGAAGGAAGCGGCGGCGCGCGAGAGGCAACGACGAGCCTCTCGCCCCGGACTAAGACCCAGGCGAAGACGTCGAGAGTCGCAAGACGACTACCGGCCACCGTAGGCGCGGTTCTGCGGATGGCGAGCTATGGGTAGCTCGCCGCCCGGCTAGGACCAGGACCGCGTAGACGGCGCGTTTTGTTCCACGCGCGCCTCAAAGAGAAGGAGTCAGCACAGGAAGGGGCCCAACAGGGCCAACGCCTGCCGGGGTTGCGGAATGTTTAAAGTGGTTACCGTGACCCTGGAACATAAAGGGCAATCGAAGGAACATGAGTGGGTTTTAGTCAGTAAGAGTCTGACACGCCCTCCCGTCGCACCCAGGACGGGAGCAGTCATTGGATGATTTCCCACTCACCAAAAAAAAAAAAAAAAAAAAAAAGATAAGCGAAGGTCGAAATGTCGTTTTTGTGGTTTCATGCGTGAATAGCGATTGCGGTATTGTGTCATGTCATAATTGGTAGCGTAATGGCCTTTTTTCTACAGAAAAGGCTGCGGTATCTCAGTTACTTTTTGAATTACTGTTTCGCCATCATCTGTATACTAGGTGTATTTTTGGTCTTGCTCAACCCGCTAGAAGATGATTCTACCCATGAAAACAAACAACTTTTATTATGGAACCAACTCTGAAATCGCGAAAAAAATATCAGCTGTTTCTAACATAAGTTCAATGCCCTCCCGACCATAATGTATGAAACAGCTAAATGCGAAAGTAACTCTATCTGTCTGTCTGTTACTACTTCACGCCAAAACCACTGAACCGATTTAAATGAAATTTGGTACAGGTATGATCTGGGACCCAAGAAAGGACATAGGATAGTTTTCATCCCGGAAATGCCCCGGTAACGGGAACTATTAACCACGCGGACGAAGTCGCGGGCAAAAGCTAGTAAAACATAAATTAATAAAATTGAAGCGTCTATATGTAATCTCAAAATTGCTTTTTACTTTTTGCAAATGAAAGTGTAAACAACACTAGGTATTTCCCCAGGTTTTACTTGCGTTAAGCTGAGTCTTTAGTTACTGCTCCGTTTCTGTTAGTCTTAGTGTAATATTATGCAGCTTATGTGTTATTCTGATATACCTATCCACACTAATATTATAAATGGGAAAGTGTGTCTGTCTGTCTGTATGTTTGTCTTTCTTTCACGGCAATACGGAGCGACGAATTGACGTGATTTTTTAAGTGGAGATAGTTGAAGGGATGGAGAGTAACATAGGCTACTTTTTGTCTCTTTCTAACGCGAGCGAAGCCGCGGGCAAAAGGTAGTAAGTTATACATACAATAGTAAAGATTCAACAAATCCGTGCTAGAGTAAACTAACTTTCACTTTTATGATATTTGTAGGGCTTATATCATTAAATATTTTAGAAACTTTTGTGTCTATGCGTTCCGTCTAATCTCTAAAACGACTGAACTTATGTAACAACTAACTGGCATATTTTACTGGAATTTATAACTCTAATTAGGGTTCCGCACACAAATAAATCGGATATAATTTAAATGATCAACAAAAAAATCTTTTTGGCTACCAAAATGGATTAATGATTACCAAATTGTGTTAGGTTAGGTTAGAACTGTGACCACACAACGCGCTAAGGCGAACGTGCGCAGCGAGCGTGCCACGGCAGCGGCCACCGAGCGCCAGATCTACTAGTGATTCATATAAAGTTTCAGTTTTCAGTTAAATTCATATAAAAACCAAATTGGATTTAGTTCATAATATTTTAAGAAGCGTTATTTGGTGACCATTTATCCATCTTGGTAACCGTTTAGAACTTTTTTGGTAGTAAAATTGGTACTTTTTGGGCGGTGTTTAAACACAAGCCAAATAAATCACATATCCACGCTAAAGCCCCAACAGTAAGCATATTATTATAATAAAAAAAAATCTGTAAACTAGAATGCACTTATTAACTAAATCGCCGGATCCTTACTACAAGTGGCAAATAGCTACTAAAGTAAGTAGACACCCAATAGTTATAGTTAGTCGTGACTTACTCATTTAGTTAAAACAATAATAATATATAGCTTTCTTGAAAGGACATCCACTTAGAACACTAATAAGCTGCGAAGTGCATAATCTATGGCAGTGTGAAGTTCGACCTGTATTTTATTTTGATTATATCTCTGTGGATCATATTATTAAAATTTTCTAGCGTCCCTTTCAATGTTAAAATAAGACTAGAAAACGGGGAGTTACAATAAAAATATTGTAGGCTACTGTCCAAACTTATAAAAATTACTATCTATATAAATTACTAGCTGTTCCTCGCGGTTTCACCCACGTTACATTAGGTTTTTGGTTACTGCTTCGCTCCCGTGGGACATAGCGTGATATTATATAGCTTATGTTACTCGTGGACAATGTAGCTTTCGAATGGTGAAAGAATTTTTAAAATCGGTCCAGTAGTTTTTGAGCCTATTCATTACAATCAAACAAAGTTTTCCTCTTTATAATATTAGTATAGCTTGACCCATTGTCTCATCCAGGCAATTTGTTTCCGCTAAATGGCGTCCAACGAAATATCCGTTTAGTCCACTCTCGACCCCTCGACCCCTAAAAAAAGATTTGCTCGAACAAAACAAAAGAAGTGGAAATAATTGTTTATTAAGATTTTTTCACTTTTTTTTTTAATAAAAAAAACGTAAATGTCTTAAGCAAACCTTGTGTTCTATTTTCGTAAGCCTAAAAACAAGTTCATATAACAAAGATTTATTAATGAGAGGTTAGACAAAAGCTTAAAGCGATAAAAAAATTACCCTATTCTGTAACCACGGCAAATTACAAATATATAAGCTAAAAATCACAACTTCCTCTCCATATTTACGCAACATTTCACTTCTAATTACATTAAATGAGCTAAAACAAATACATTAAAAGCGATTACACTAAACAAACCGACATCTGGTATATCGATCGACTCATGCGCAGTGACGTCAGGATAACACCACGTCAATAACTACGTCATAGAGACATGATCATGAGCATCCGAAATGTTTATGTTTCTTTGATATCGAGTTTCCTCATTTACTTTGGCTTGGAGATAATTTTGAAGCGACCGGCATAGTTGATTTTTAATCTGTTATAAAAATCTTGTGAAGTGATTGATTTTTTATATTATTGAGAGAACTTATTGGGTTGTCCTTGGTGTAATTTAAATTGATTATAAATAGGTTAGTACTCAATTTAGCATCCTGTAATGTTTTAGATATTTTTTTAAGGCTTGTGTTTAAACACTGCCCAAAAAAGTACCAATTTTATTACCAAAAAAGTTCTAAACGGTTACCAAAAAGGATAAATGGTCACCAAATAACGCTTCTTAAAATATTATGAACTAAATCCAATTTGGTTTTTATATGAATTTGACTGAAAACTGAAACTTTATATGAATCACTAGCAGATCTGGCGCGCGTTGTGTGGTCACAGTTCTAACCTAACACAATTTGGTGATCATTAATCCATTTTGGTAGCCAAAAAGATTTTTTTGTTGATCATTTAAATTATACCCTTTTTTTGATGACACTGACATTCCGTATCTCGGAAACACGTAAAGCTGTTAGTCCGTTGTCATTCGTACTTTTTGACAGTCGTCATAAGTCAGAAAGTCTGACTGACTATCCTATGTCCTTTCTCAGTCTATGGGGTATCTCTGTACCTTTTATTTAAATCCGTTCAGTGGAAAGGCAGACTTATTGTCGAATATATAATATTTACAAAAAAGTGGCTTAAAATATCTACCTACCTTTCAACGACCAAGCGACAGCCAGCTGTCGGACACGAATCACGCGTGTTCGAAGGTTTAAATAAAGTTAAATTATGCAACTACTAGCTTCTGCCCGCGGCTTCGCTCGCGTTAGAAAGAGACAAAAAGTAGCCTATGTTACTCTCCATCCCTTCAACTGTCTCCACTTAAAAAATCACGTCAATCCGTCGCTCCGTTTTGCCGTGAAAGAAAGACAAACAGACAGACAGACACACTTTCCCATTTATAATATTAGTATGGATCTTCAACAACGATAAAGTGGTAAAATGGAAACAATAAAAGCTTCGATTATGGATTTCAATTTGGATTCACGAAATTGAATCACGAAAACGTATGAAAATGAATGTCTAATTTTCAGTTGAAACATTTCAGTAAATTTATTTGGTTCCACTTTATACTCGTATAGTCGACTTAATAGTTCACACTTGCCTTACACTACCAATAACACATCGGATTGTATGCTCTCCTATTTATAGCTATATTTAATTGGCATATAAGTTCAGTAATCTTAATATTATAAAGCTGAAGAGTTTGTTTGTTTAGCTGATCTCTCGCAACTACTGGTCTGATTAAAAATCGATATCCATCCAGCCGTTTGGTAGATATGTAGGTACGAAATTTACAAACATACAAGATACACGTGAAGCTCTTAATTACTGCTTGACAATCGGGTAAGGACAGAAAGGTCTTTTTCAACCTTTCCATGTTAAAACATTACCTGTATGTAGTTGGTGTCCAGGTAAAAAAACCTCAATTTTTGTTTTATTTTTGAAACAAAGTACAAACAAGTGTATCATCTTTATTTGCTGTTTCACTATCCTCTCGTCAACAGGGCTCTGTCAAATGAATCTGTTTGACAAGCGACTCGTCAAACAAGTCCAGTGTTTGTTAAACTGACGGGCTACTTTCGTTTCTTTTTTTAAGGTTCCGTATCTAAAAGGTACGGGACCCTCTTTTTTAGGATGGGAAATCATCAAATGACTTGGAGGTAGTGTCAGACTTTTGCTGATTAAACGCACCATTGTTACTTCCACGGTAACCATCGAACTATTCTGCAACCCCGAAACGGGACTTAAACACTTACCGCCTTATTACAAAACAAGGTTTTTCTCTAAACCAGGTTTAAACCATTGAGCTAGGTTTTGTATTTTGAATCTTGATTGTATCAGAATAAGATTCAAATTACAAAAGCTGGCTCAATGGTTTAAACCTGGTTTAGAGAAAAACCTTGTTTTGTAATAAGGCGGTTACGGCGAGATAAATAGCCGCTACTTAGCACGTACTTACGCTAAGCACTATACCTGTAACTGTTACACAACTGTCAAACGTCAGGTGCACGATAGAGAAGTAACATGGCTAAGCCAAAGTAAGTATTTTAACTAACGTCTATTTATCTCGCCATTAGAATTCGCTGTTCATCTGATTGTCTGTTTGTCCTTCTGACACCAGGCTATATTCTATGAACCGTAGAAGTTTGAGAGCTGAATTTTTCATTAATGATGGTATGATGGCCGCATCCTCTGTGCTTAAGTCCGACTCACACTTGGCCGATTTTTTGTTTATGTATTTAAGGGCGTGTTTCAAAATTGCATCGTGCAAATTATAATAAATAATTTATGTTAAAGGTTATTTAAGGTAACAGGCATATCCGAAAACGTAGGTCGATCTCTATGGAGCATAACGATGCAGATATCCATCCGTTTAAATCCACCTTATCAATGAATATTTTCAAAGTCATAAAAATACAATCATAAGTACAAGTAGATATTTCTATACATTAAAGCAATGTAGGTAACTAGATAAAGAGAAAAAAAAATGAAAAAAAAAATAAAAATGGCAAAGAGCCATGGCAGTTAGATGACTAATGTCAAACGATAGCGCCCGCGCATCGTTCACGAGCATGACGCGTGGCATCATCACCATTTGACTGAACAATTTTAAAGGTAGTATTTCTATAGTAGCTAGTTACTTGGAAAAGTAGGTTGTTTCAAGATAATAAATATTATACAGACAAAAAATCTTAAGTGCATTATAAATTAAAAAAAAAGACAATTAAATGAATGTCACGCAAATTAGCGAAGTGTCCAAAACGAAGCACCATAATAATTGCTAATTGAATTAATTACTTGAATATTATAATACAATTAGAAAAATAATTGTTAATGCATTAAAATACCAGTCGATCGCGTGCCCAGAAATGTAGGACATAAAGCAATTACTGGCACGTTAAAATAAAATTGTTAATTATACGTTACATAAGTCCAATAAGATGTTTTTAATGTGCATTAAAATACCTGCCAAGAGAAGTGATAATCTATACCTACTGGTATAGATTTTCACCTGTTTTAATAGGTAATTTTTCAATCTAAATCTAATTGATTTAGCTACCCTCTCCCTTAGACAAGTGGCATTGTAGAATAGATAGGTAGCGAAAACGAAAATTGTCATATGTATGGAGATGTCAAATTGTTTAGCGAAAGCTTATGTCAACTCCATACATTTGACAATATATTCGTTTTCGTTTTCTATTCTACAATGCCACTTGTCTAGGCCCTCCTCTTACAGGTTGAAAAATTCTGGCGATCCCCTAGTCAGACATACAAAGAATTTTATAATGTTAAGGGCTACGATGATAATTTTCTTTATTTTGATACCTTTACTTCTTTTCGCGAGAAGAGATATTAGATTTTGAAAATTAAACTAATCCAAATTTCTTACAAAAAAGTAGTCTACCTTGCGTTTTCTTTCAAGCGACGACCCACGTACAAGGCTTTGCCCCCTTGCGGGTCGCGAACCCCAGATTTAAAAACATTGATCTATACAAAAAAATACCAATCGCATTAGAAAAATCATTTTTTCAAAAAGAAAGCATTAAGCTATTTAAATAAATAAATAATAATTATAAATAAAATATTTTTTATAAACCAACAGTTTTAGTTTGCAAGCCAAACATTATATAAAGAAGTTTACAAAATTATATAAATTTTATTTAAAATAAAGTGAGTGGTGAAAGAGGCCAACAAATCTGTTAACTTCATTTAGATTACGATAAATTTATTATTTGTTGTGAAGAAAGATATTATGAAGTCAAACGCATACAGTTCACGTGACTTGGTAAAATATTAGATTTTTTATAATAACCTTGAGACTGCCTGTCTATGAAGTTTCAGCAAGACGATGTAGTTGAATTATTTTGAAAGCGGCGTAAAATTTACAAGATATAATTTTGGATCGTTTAGAATGGTTTTTTTTTTATAAATAAATATTTAGGTTTCTAAGCTTCTTCTAGTTGTTCAATAAGTAAAATCATGGAATCGATATCAACACAACGCAAAAAGGGGTGTTGTAGGTTTGAACGCAATGTGTGTGTGTCTGTCTGCCTGTAACACCGTCGCTATTAAACAAGTAAACAAATTTCGATGCGGTTTTGTTTGAAATTAGGTTATCTAGCAATGGTTATTAATTTATACGTTTTCGATCAAAATCGGTTAAGCCGTTCCGAAGTTATCAATTCTGTTAGCTAAAGTTGCAAACTTAAAAACGTCAGCGATGGTTTTTAATATTTTTTATTTACCCGTGTTCCCTTCAAACCGAAAAAAATCCTTCCAAAGTACGAAGCCTTTTGCAGAATCATTTCGAAAACCAGAAGCAACCACAACAGCCATATATTATGACGGGCAATGTTTTAAATCACACACGATTTGCAGTTTGTATACAAAGCGTAACGTTAGGATATAAATTCAAACGCCATACTCTATGGCCTGCTAAATATAGCCATGTGAAATATGTCGGTCGGTCTGAGGAAGTGTGACCGTTTGTTCGGGAGATAGATTTGTGGGAATTTAAACCTTGGAACATACGTGATTCGAGACAAAATAGAAAAACAATAGTAGCGAGACAGCCGCCTGTCGCTTGGTCGTCGAAAGGTAAAATGAAGGTAGGACGATGGTGATGTTCGTTGTGTTCGATTTTTGATTTTTTTATTGATTCAGTCGCCAGCTGTTGACGAGGAACGACGTGTTGGTTGCGCTGACGATTGTTAAATGGTGAATATTCTTTTTTTTATCAATTTTTAGTCTAATTTTTCTAACAAGTATCTATTAAAAATGACTAATGTGGTAACTGTTCAACCCAATAGTAATATAATATTAAATCAAAAATATACTACTATACCTATAATTATTTACATTATTATAAGTAATGTACTAAAATTTATTAATAAAATATAATAACTGTCATAATTATTATATAAAAAGCATTACTAAAAATTAAACAAAAGCTGTTATTTAAATAAACATTTCGACGTATCTTTTAAAATATACAAAATATTATGTTTTAACAAAATTACGGTCAGCTTGTTTGTAACAAATGTTCAATGGCAAGCGATTAATTTTATTTATTGCCTATTTTTATTTTAAAACAACTGTTTCCGATTTGTCTGTCTGTCTGGCATATTTTAGAGAAGAGATACGTGAAATTCATTTAATTTAAATACTTGTATAACACTGGCACGTCTTTTGTATCTGTATTAAAGAATATAAATGTATTTTTGACACTTAGGGCCGATTTTACCGTTCGCATTCAAAACTGAGTTCAATAAAACTATGTTCAGCTTAATCAAGTTCAGACGTTGGTTCTGATTTCGGTTTACGTCACACAGATTTTACCGGCTACATTTTGATCGCGTTTACGAAAACTAAGTTTACTTTGACATAGAATGTAAATGTCGTCAGTTCGTCATAATCATAGACAAACTGCTATGCATTTTGCAGTTGCTATTTATGTGGAAGCGACCTAATGCGATTAATTATGGATTTGAATAGAAATTAATTTCAGTATTTAAACTAAACGTATGTAGCTGTCAAAATTTGAAGCAAAACGGAATGACAATGTTCAATATATTGTCAACAAAAACAACAGATAAAAAATACTAAATTATCCCCCTGCCCTGGCCCTGGAGCACTGTCTTTTGATCAGTAGCTAACCAAACGCAAAAAAATATCTGAAATGTGAAATAAAAGTTATTTTTTAATGTTATGTTCCCATAATGTTTCACAAAAACACTGGAACTACTGGAAAACTTATTTATATATTAAAACTAAATTCTAAACAGTATATTTTTAGGTTTTCATACGTTTATAAAATAAAGTAACGAAACGCATCATCGGAGAAGAGAATCACGAGATTGCCAGATTAAAATTCTTGGGTTGCAAGTTTTAGAATCTTTGATCGACAATTGTAGGTGGTACAAGTGCATAAATAAGTCGAATATATTTTTTTCAGAATCTGCGATTGTTTTCCTGTATTTTCGTGTCTTTGTTCTTATGGTACACATTGTTGAACCAAAATATAGGGGAAAAAACACGTCCTTCGGGAAAAAATAGAAAATTGCATATCTTGAACGGGTTCAAATACGTTAATCGTCCAAAATCGGGCGTTCAGAGTTTAAACAGGGTTCAGCCTGAACAGAGTTCAATTTTTGTTGGTGAAATGCAAACTTGTGTGCTGAGCTCAGTTCAACGCGTAAACCGAGTTTAGCTTGAATTGATCGCGGTCAATGTAAACGGTGAAATCGGCCCTTAGATGATACCTTAGTAATTACAGGGCTCAGTAGATGTTTCGGCCGCTGAGATTTGCCCACTCCGGTCGAATCAGGTATTTAATTATTATTAATATTTTTAAAGGTGATTCGGTGAATTCTTTTTCGACCAAAACGGACGAAACTCGAACGAAATAAGACGAAACGGAATAAAAAAGGTGAGGCCAAATATCCAGTAGTGGCTATTTGGCCTCACCTTTCTTATTTACTTAATTTTTTTTTTCACGGCATGCTATTCTGTGCCACCTATAACCAAAGGCTTCACTGCTACCTTCACAAGGTAATCCGCACAACTGGCGCGAAACCGTAACATGCTGCGCTTCTCACTACGGGAAAGGTCCCGGCCCCGGGGCCGGACTTCGAGAACCTTTCGAGTTCTCCGTTGGAAACTACATTTAAATAGAAATTTCTGTATTAACTTTACTGTTTATATAACTCGAATTTATTAAAATATGTCCTTATTGCACAGAATTAGCTTGGCTGTTTCACATAATATGTTTTACAACGCAAGTAAACTGACACTAACCGCCCTATTTACCCCACATCTAAACAGTCGTAAACATACAAACATCCACTATTAATTACCCGAGTTACTCGCATCATCCAACCGTGACTCGTCATTTTTAGCTTTTGAAAAAGTCAAATGTTGTGTGGTTAAATGAACTAAATAGTTTTCCTTAAAGTCAGAACGTTTGATAAATGGGCTCAGTAGTAATTTATTTACGCTTATTTTGAACGATGAGAATGAATAGATTATTCATTCTGATCGTAAAGAAATAACAGTTTTAGATAATTAATTTAACTATAATTTCTACTATAAAAATGAAATTTTTTTGACTCCAGTCGTAGAAGAATTTGCTTAAAAAAAGTATTCTCCGAAGCATTCTTCGAAATATATTAATAATAATGAAATTCCTGTTTCGACCGGACCGGGCGAATCTCAACGGCCAAAAAACCGTGCAAGCCCTTGGATAAAGTCAGTAATATGAATGAAATAGTTTATATTAAAGTCGGCACGTTTGATAAATAACATAATATCAGCGAAAGTCACGATTTTAATTAAACATGTTTTGGTGTTAATTATGCGTAATTTTATCGACGTATCCCATTGTTTTTATGTTATTTTTATAGTTATCGGAAGCAATAAAGTTAAAAGACAAAAACATTGCGTGTGGTCGCGACATAAAGATGACAATTTCAAAGATTATAGAAAATGTCGTATAATTAAGTTTACTTCAAAGACAATCTTATACAAAAAGGGAGGTATTAGAAATTTAAAACTGCAATTTAAAGTAATAAACTTGTAAGAAATTTAATTAATTTAACTTGTAAGTTATTCATTCCATCCAGTACCTTTCAACCACAGTAAAACAATTTGTTTATCTCGTGTATTTGGTTAATCTGTAATGATAGATGTATGTATCTCAATAAATAAAATATCAACGCACAGCGCAAACCGCTGGTCCTATAGACATGAAACTTGCAGGGTGTGTTTTTTGTGAAGTTAAGTATCCACTAGAAATAGATTTTTGAGAACCTCCCGAAAGGGGTAAAATGGTGGATGGGAGTTCGTCCACGTGCTAGAAGACGTGAGCGAAAGCTATGAATTAATCAACCTCTCAACTGTCTTTACTTACACCCGTGTGCTCGTAAGGAAAACTGTAAAAAAAGGCTACAACTGTCGCGCGAACACACGTGTGCTCGTAACAGATCGCTCACCATACACCAAATCTTAAAAAATGACGACAGTTAGGGGATTTATTGAAGAATGTTCCGACTGGCCAGAGGTTAAAGAAAGAATTACATGAATGAAGAGACAGGTTTTTCGGTGGTGATCAACGCGTCTAAATTACTGAAGCTAAACACATGAAATTTGCTTAATAACTTAATTTAACAAGGCAAAATAGGGATGAAAAAGGTAAAAAAAAAGGCTGGCAAACGAAACCGCTAAAGAAAACACATATGCACATAATTATTATTTGTGGCAAACGACCACAAATAATATGTGCATTCAGAGACGTTTGAGTATCGTATGACATAGGTATATTTATTTAAGCACTTTTGTTGTTAGTACAGTCAGAGAAGTATGCAGGGCCGTTAGATACAATTTCAGTTTTCTCAAAAACCCGTGGGTATATTCAAATAAAAATTCATACTGTAGTAGAAAATAACTAGTTCTCAATTTAAATCAAAATCAATTTAAATTTCATTTGAAAACATAGATCGGTATTCATGAAAACCTTAATAATATATGATGGCCCTGCATACCTATCTAGTTTGCTGACGTACTTAACAATAAAAGTTATGTTATTTTCTAAACTAAACAATGCAAATTTTATAGAAACAGCTGCCAACTTAAAAGAACATACGTGTTTGACAAAACGTAAGTGGTTTGTAATTTTTCATTGTACACAAAGTGAATATATTTAATAACGGTATAAGTTTACATTATAACAAGACTTGCAATGAAATATGAACGTAAGTATGTTTTTAAAACAGATATAAATTACTGTACATTTACATGACTTGGGTAATTAGATATCTTTTATTAGATATCTGAACATTATTAAATACTAGCTGTCCCCGCGGTTTTTCCCGTGTAGTTATTGTTCCCGTAGGATTTTTTGGTGAAAACTCCCCGTGTAGTTTTCGTTCCCGTGACATTTTTTGGGATAAAAACCATCTTATGTCCTTTCTCAGGCTGAGGACTGCCTCTGTACCAAATTGCATTTAAACCTTCGAACACACGTGATTTGAGACACAATAGAAAGACAATAGCAGCGCGATAGCCGGCTGTCGCTTAGTCATCGAAAGTTTAAATCGGTTTAGTAGTATCGGCGTGAACACGAGACAGACAGACAGTTACAGAAGCATGGATAATGATTTAATAAACATCATCAACTTAGTCTTTTTTTCAACTATGTGAGGGTCGGCTTCCCGTTTGATCAGATCCAGCTAAATATCAGTGTTTTGCATGAAATTAATGCTTATCAAACCAACGCAGCCCAAGTATTTGGTAACACGTCTAAATATGGGATCTTATTTAGACTAATTGTCAGACTATCTATTCTCTGACTACCCATAACGACTGTCAAAGACGAACGATTGACAACCGGGACCAATGGCTCTGCCTGCTTTCCGAGGCACGGGGAGACAGTGATGACCAAACTACACTTTAGAATTGAAAAAGTCGCATCGGTACTTGCCCGAACGTACTTGAAAACAACATTAAAAAAGGCACAATTTAATTAACATTGGGTAAAAAATTGGATAGTTTAACGAACTAATGTTAGACTATTAAATTAACGCAGAACATTTAAATAAAACCAGCGATAAATCGACATTAATGCAAGCATTTCTATTTTTAATGGAAAAAAAGGCCACCTCAATTTTTGCGCGCACAAACAGATAAAGTGAGACTAATTAGTCAGGGGTATCAAAGGCATAATAAATGGATCTTACGACATACGATTCAACGTAGAAGGGTATTTATTGCTTCGCTATAGTGCAAACTATTATCGAAGTAGTGATGGGGGAATTGTGTGACGACCGTTCGACTTTAAAGTCGAAGTCGATCAAAAAGTAATTTATTACTCTAGAGATATATTTAGAGTTTTTTAGATAGGTCAGTTAATTAATCAGTTTTGAAACTTTTGCTTATACTAAGACTTTTACTTGAAGATAGTTTGAAAGGTAAATTAGAGATGCGAGCAATTATCGTGTTAACTTTTAAGACTTGGTAATCGATTTATATGAGACTAAATTATTACGAAATCAAAAAATATTATGCAATACTCTATGCGGTTTGATTTATGCTAGTTATTTGGATATTGCTTCGCTCCTGTGGGTGATAATAATGGTCTGTAATCTGGGTATTATTCTGACGTATAAGTTATGTCACTGTATCTTTTTACCAAAATTATTTCAGTAGTTTGTGCGTAAAATTTTGTGCTTTCACATTGACATTATTCACACGATGTCTAGTAAACATTTAAACAACAGATGACTGACGCAACAAAGTGATGTGTAATTGAACTTTTGGGCGTAAAACAAAAGGTCACTTATGCGCGACAGCGTGACTCATTAAAAACTTGCCCTTAATTAAAAATGACACGACATGAATTGCCATGGACATACCATGCAAGTCTCTTACTAAATTAATTGACAAAAAATGCCTTGCCTCTTCCAACGATGAAGTTGTGAAAGTTCATCGATGAGAAAAAAAAAACATTTTTTTTTTTGGTGAGTGGGAAATCATCCAATGACTGCTCCCGTCCTGGGTGCGACGGAAAAAAAAATGTTTTTTTTTCTCATCGATGAACTTTCACAACTTCATCGTTGGAAGAGGCAAGGCATTTTTTGTCAATTAATTTAGTAAGAGACTTGCATGGTATGTCCATGGCAATTCATGTCGTGTCATTTTTAATTAAGGGCAAGTTTTTCATAATATAAAACGGTGAAATCTTCATAATATAAAACGGTGAAGTAACTGATTGTTAATTAATATTTTTTGAGGAAATTCTCGAAACCGTAGAAACCAGCTATTTAGATACAGAAAAAAAATATATTTTAGCGCCAATGATGCACCTATTTACATTTTTCCACATTTATTTTCAATACACCAAGACACACAGCTAGTGTAAACAAAATCTATACGACCGAGAGCACACCCAAATAGTGCGACGAAAAAGTCGCGTCTAAATATATAAATAAAATATCAGTAAGTATATTGGTTCGTGACGGAGGAACTGTTAAGCCAAACGTTACCACCGCTAGCTTCGAAATCTATGTTGAGATTTGTCGAACCGTTCCGTCTCCGTATATTTTATTTATAAAACTTACTCTCGCACATTTGCTCCTGTCGATCTCAACGTCACCGAACAATACGAACCGTATGATTTAATAATCGAGTTTTTCTACGCCATTTGTTCTGGTCGAATTAGAAGTCGATGAAAGTCGAATCATAGACTTCACTTTTTCATTTCCCATCTCTATCGTCACCAGTATGCGACTAAGACCAATTAACCGAAGGAAATGCCCTTTTAGGAATCCCTCGCAGGATAAAATATTTCAGAATGTCCGGATAATAAATAGAATAGTTCTTTTAACTCCTTATAGATATTTTATTATTAGAAGTTAGGCTTAGTGCATGCGTGCAAACGCGGCTAATGCACACAATTTAGCCGATCACCTGCTCATTCACATATACATAACTGGCTTTAGCTAGACGGCTTTTTTTTCAAGCAGGAATTTATGCGCTACAAAAATAGCCCGTAATATACTATTTCTAAACCAGTTCCTAGGAGATACTTGAATGAAAATTAGAAAAAATAAACATTGAAGGGAAAAAATTGCTGCGCTGTTAAACAGTTGATTAAGCCGCTTTAACTTTATAAGTGATTTCAAAGTTGATTAAAACTATGAATGCACATCATTACATTTTATTATATAGTCAGCGTCACAAATTGTCAAAATTTGAAAATAGTTCCATGAATTCTTTGCCCTACAGGTTAAAAATTTCGAAGAAAACTTTTTCACAAATTTTATTTCTGTATATATTTTAGAATTATTTTCCGTAAGAAATCATTTTAATGTATATCATCTTATCACATAAAATAAGACAGTAACTAGATATTTGATATAAAGCTTGTTTTAAAATAAAGCTTAACGTTATGAGCGATGTTTAATGTTAAGAATTCATGTTTATTGTTAATTTGTTTAAATTTATCAACGTAGCGAGCCCTTTAACACGCTGCTAGTCACGTAGGCAGACATTTAAATCTTCCATTTTGTAATAATTTTAACCAAAAGCACATACCCATAATATATTTCATACGAATCTCGCATTAAATTCAGCCTAAAACCACAAATAAAACTAATAACGCGAATTATTAAACATTTATGCGGTTGTACATCATTTTTATTTTCACATAAATAAAAAAGTTTCTCGTACAACAAAATAGTACGAATTTAAAATTCAACTAAACAAAGTTTTTATTACTCGCCTCGTTTACTGACAAGCACGTAACTTTTTAATCGCCTAAACTATTTAACGGCTAAAACTAAATATTACTAACCATATTTTTAATCGCTTTTTCCATGACGGGCTAAATAAGTTTTAGACTAATTTAGCTTTAGGTGAAAAACTACGTTCTAAACTGTGAAGACTATTTTATTTTTGGTATAAATGGCCTATATTAAGTGTTGTTACGGACAAAAATATAAATATACGTCAACGGCTGAAGAAATGGCCTCGTTTGTCATCTCCCTTTTCATTTATCTTATTCTCGAATGCTATGAAATAATATACTGTCCGAATTAGTTCCAATAATTGTTTTTCTAAGCTCTTTAAATTATTTTATTTTACTTCCTACTGATATTAATTACAAAAACGAAAGTTTGTGAGGATAGATGGATGAAAGATTTATTAATTTTTCCCACAAAAAATTGTGAGTTAACTTCATAGAAATTTTGCATTATAATGAAACAATAAATAACAAAACATCACGCTATGACCCACGGGAACGGAGCACACACTAAATATCAAACTTAAACAGCGACCAGTTAATCAAAAATATAGATTTAATCGTTTAAGGTCTATACTTAGCCGCACAGTGAGCACCGCCCTTAACAATTTCAAACACTTTAAATTATAATGAAATACTCTTTGCCGTTGTAGCACTAGATAATAGTAATAATTGAGCCATAAATAAAGATGTTAGAGTAAGGAGTGTCGGCCATAATGTTAAAGATATTTATGGAAAATTGTAAGTCCATTGTAAAGTATTTCTGTGTAGTTTCTTTAGAGTAGCTATTAGAGATGTGCCTACTAGTCGGTTAAACCGACTATTCGGCCACTTTCATAGCTGGAGCAAAGTCGGCAAAGGCATCTTATTTTGTGTATAATAAAAAATAGTAATATCTTACAAAAACATTTATGTTTCTTACTAGCTTTTGCCCGCGGCTTCGCCCGCGTGGATGTCGGTTATATCGCGTTTTCAAGAGAACTCTTCGAAGGTCCGGGATAAAAAATACCCTTTGTTCTTTCTCAAGGTCAACTCTATCTCTGTACCAAATTGGATTAAAATCAGTTCAGTGGTTTAGACGTGAAAGCGTAACAGACAGACAGACAGACAGAGTTACTCTCGCATTTATAATATTAGTAGGGATAGTAGAGATTAGCATTAATGAAAGTCTGACCAGTCTAACCAAGGGGTATCGTGTCGCTCAGTTACTGGGTTGTGAGGACCTGATAGGCAGTCGCTGCACGTAAAACACTGGTGTCCAGCTGAATCCGGTTAGGCTGAAAGCAGACCCTGACATATTTGGGAAAAGACTAGGGAGATGATTAGCATTAATAAAAGAGCAAGAATTTATACGAAAATTTAACTCTATTGCAAAAGTAAAAACAATTAGGAAAAATATAACAGAAGTAAACAAACTATGTTCCTAAGCGCTCACTGCCATCTGGTCCTTGCAACTTTTAACGAAGAATCACATAAATTTCCGAACTTCCAAACGAGATCGGCTTGGCCGACTACTCGGCATCTTCATAACCGACTAATCGGCTAGTCGGCCAAAGTCATAGTCGGCACATCACTAGCAGCTATTTTAAAAGGTGTAGCTGTTGGATTAGCTGCATTTTTGCACTAAGCAGATAAATAGATTTTTCTGCAAATGGATGTCATTAGTGCGGTATGGCGGGATTGGGGAATGCAATTATTCTGGATGAGTGGGAGTGCGCAATGTGTATGTGGATTAAGATATTTTAAAGGCATGCTTGGCAAAGTGACTGAGTGATCGGCTGGTAAGCTGCGTGTTGTAGGTTTGATTCTTGTACTCGACAAGACAATTAATTTTTTTGACGGGTCTATTGGTCTAGCGGTAAGCACCCTGACTGCTAAGCTGGAGGTCATGTGTAAAATTTTTGATTGTTCTGTGTCTGAGTGTGTATGTTTATAAGTAAAGTACATGCTCGGCTTAGTTTAAGATCAGATGGCCGTGTGTTAGTTGTTTCAGGCTATTTATTATTTAATTTTTTTATACATCATTCGTTTTAATCAGTCAGTTTACATGTTAGCAAGCGCACCCACGACACAGACTAAATTCTTAGTATGGAGCGAAAAGACGTAAAAATAAAGGCGCTGTCTCTATCAAAGAGCAAAGTTGGCAGAAGCACGTGTTTTCAAACACTAGCGACACGTGTAAGGCAAGGTTCGTGCACTTGTATTTATGTTCACGCTTGCTCTAACAGGTTACTACGCCGGTTGCCATAGTAACCCATTCATCTAGAGGATATTGATTGTATCGAATCTATAGGCTGGGTTATTTTAACTAAAAATCATCTACTTTCAGGAACAGTGTAATCTAACTAATAGCGCGTACAAATTAAGTAACATGTTGTATAACTTGTGTTTTAAAACATAAATAAAGTAAATAAATATTTTTTTATTACATAGTTATAACAAAACTGTTTAAATTTCTATCACATTCAGTGATATTACTGAAACATGTTAAATAAATCAATGTTTTATAACATGTTATATGATGTGTACGCACCTTAGGAATCTGGGTGACGCCTTTTTCAGTCGAATTGGCTAGAAAAGGAGCTATACAGACTGGTAATTTGTATGCCAAAATGACTGCCACCCCCTCCCCCCTTTTTGGTTAAGTCTGTGTGTTAATTTGTTAAACATACTTTAACCTTTCGACGGACGAGCGATAGCCGGCTTTCGCGCTGCTATTGTGTTTCTATTGTGTCTTGAAGGTTTAGGTCTAACTAAAATTAGGCCATCAATGCTTCCAATCCTATAAAAAAGCAATGTCTAAAATTTTTTTTTTTTTTTTTTTTTTTTGGTGAGTGGGAAATCATCCAGTGACTGCTCCCGTCCTGGGTGCGACGGGAGGGCGTGTCAGACTCTTACTGACTAAAACCCACTCATGTTCCTTCGATTGCCCTTTATGTTCCAGGGTCACGGTAACCACTATAAACATTCCGCAACCCTGGCAGGCGTTGGCCCTGTTGGGCCCCTTCCTGTGCTGACTCCTTCTCTTTGAGGCGCGCGTGGAACAAAACGCGCCGTCTACGCGGTTCTGGTCCTAGCCGGGCGGCGAGCTACCCATCGCTCGCCATCCGCAGAACCGCGCCTACGGTGGCCGGTAGTCGTCTTGCGACTCTCGACGTCTTCGCCTGGGTCTTAGTCCGGGGCGAGAGGCTCGTCGTTGCCTCTCGCGCGCCGCCGCTTCCTTCACTAGCATAACTGCTTCGCAGAAGGAGGCGACGGCATCCCATTCCGTCTCGCCCCGGAGCATGGCCTGAACCAGCGCCGGGCGCGAGAGGTCACCGCCGCCGATCGCCTCTACGAGGACATGTCGATGCTCCGCCCATGCGCGGCACACCTCTACTGTGTGCTCGACCGTGTCCTCCAGGCGACCGTTACTGCAGTGGTGACACCCAGGCGTCGCTTCCGCCCGAATCCGACACAGGAACCTCCCGAACTGACCATGTCCGGTGAGGACCTGTGTCAAGCGAAACGTGAGAGTGCCATGACGCCTCTCCAGCCACTCCTCAAAGAGGGGTCTTACCGCCGCTATAACGGCGTGCCCAAGCAATGTCTAACATCATCGTTTAGCTACTCCTAGTCATAAATTCCTACTAGGTAGGCCGCCGCTACGCTTTGTGATACGTTAATCGTTTTTATCGACATAAATAATTACTTTTTTGTTCGGATCAAATGTTTATCTATAGTTTACAAGGTTTTGATAAATAGGATTAAGTAAGGATGACTAATTCTGTAATGTTAGTTCAAGGTTATTCGGTACATTAAGTCTAGGTAAAATCTATGAAAAAATCTAAATAAGATGAGCATTAGTTCAATATTGAGTTTTATTCTGAGTGTAATAAACCATCAATTTGGAAACATTTATGGCCGAATACTCGAACGTCACTCAATTCTGAGACGCTCTCAAATCTCTTGCTGTCTTTGTCATTCAACAGGGAAAAAATAAGGACAGCAATAGATTTGAGAGCATCTCAGAATTGAGTGACGTTCGCGTATGCCGCCATTAAGCTCCTAACAACAGTATACTTACACACAACCTAAAACAGAATAGTTTTCCTAAAAATAATAATAGGTCACCCGCATGGCAAAACACTCTTCTTATACAGAGAAGGGGCATTATTCATCAGAATTTCTAAAGAATATTAGTCTAGGTTTCTTCACGAGATTGTCCTTCATGTATTTCAATAACGTTTATTATAAACTTAGGAAACACGCATGAACTAAAAGCCCCAACTAAAGCAGTTAAAAAAAGGGAAAATAATTTACATTATTTGTGCCAAGCCCAGCGAGAAATGATATACTCACATCCAAGTAAAAACGTATTTTTTAACACAAACGTTTTAAATTTCCTGCTACACAACAAGGTAACCCTAACACAATTCGCCGAAACATACAAACTTATCCTTTTATCTAAATTCAATTATTTTATACCACCGCAAACATAAACTACGGCGACAGGTAAAAAAAATATGAAATCCAAAAATATCTAAACAAAAGCTACTATTTCATAAACATTTCAACATTAAATGCGTACCCGCAGTGTTGAAGCTAGTTTATGGGATGTGATAGATCGTTAAAATAAACACAAAACGGTTAAAGTACACAATACCGTGTTAAAATAACAATCATTGCCGGGATTTTAAACTAAAAGCTTAATGTATTATAATTAGTAAATTAATCTGGTAGTTTATGAGGTGAATGTTTATAAGCCTATTGAAGAATTCGGCGATGGAATGAGATAAATAGTTGATGCAGCCAGTTTATTTCGACTGTATCATGGAATATCGGAGTTGAAAATATCTAAGTACTGCATTCAGAAAGTTCATAACTACGAATTACGTGAGAAAGCACGGTAAGTCGAAGTACTTGACTTATTATATTCACCATCCCATAATGGTGGCAAAAAATATTTGGCTCCTCTAAGGAAAGCCGTCATCGTAACCATCATCATATTTGCTACTTATTTGTAGAACGCTAAACAGGCGGAAAATAAAGACAGAAAGATCAGTCCACCACCCAAGCATTTGCAGGAGAGATTATTCATGAATAAGAAGTGTGAGACGAAAGGGCGCAAAAAAGTGATCCAACGGGAAAAAGTGGCAGTAAGCATCATCTCAAAACATTCCTTGGAGGACAAACTATTGTAGAATAGGTAAAACCCACACAGGGAGGCGAGACCTCTCTAGAGAATTAAGGGTCCGGTACTGTTTGTGAATATCGGATCACCAATAATTCTTCTATTACTTTACAGTCCCTCGCGGTTTTTAGACGTGATCTCGAAGTCAATCTTTTGCAAAAGATCGAAAGTTTAAGGAGACTGTCAATACTTTATAAGAGTGGAATTGACAGAATATGTGCTCAGAATTGACGTTAACCACAGCAGATAATGTAAAGGAATAGATTTTCTGACACCTAGCGCAAAAAAAAATAGTGCTCCTCACTATAAGATTTCCCGTACCAAAGTACTCTTGCACTTTGAAGACATCAAAAAAAGATACTACGATAAACGTGGCTACTTGCTTTATCCAAGTACTTAAAAATTGAAGGATTACATTTTTATATAAGTAGTAAAAAAGAAGCAGAAGATGAATCTGATTCTAATAAAGAAAAGGATACGATCAATATAATTACTAAAGACGAAATGAAAGCTCAAAAGCGGTTTCAAAATTGCAATAAGGAGCATGATACTAGTATACAGTTTACAAAGGGAATGAAACTAATACTCATTAAAATCGAATAATTATCGTATATGAAGCTACATATGCTGAAGAGCATTAATTGGAAACCGAAGCTATTAAACTTGTAATGTTTGTACCGGTAAACATCAATGAAGTAATTAAATTAATGATCAAAATGAAGTAGTCAATAAAACGAATGCGAAAAACTATAAAATAATTGATGGACTTAAAGTATTTAGTACGAGTAAACGATTTTGTATTGGAATAATGTCAACATGGTAGAGGAAAACGAAAGTTTATCCTCAAAATTTGATAATACCATTATTATTACGTTTTATGCTGGTAAATTATGTTGTTCATGTAAAAGATAGGTTAGTCGAAGGTAAAACTAGAACTAAATCTATACTAATATTATAAATGGGAAAGTGTGTCTGTCTGTCTGTATGTTTGTCTTTCTTTCACGGCAAAAAGGAGCGACTAATTGACGTGATTTTTTAAGTGGAGATAGTTGAAGGGATGGAGAGTAACATAGGCTACTTTTTGTCTCTTTCTAACGCGAGCGAAGCCGCGGGCAGAAGCTAGTATTTAATAAATACTATTATTACAAATTATCTTTTACGTCACAGTCGATGTTTTCCTTCACATGATGTGAAGGAAAACATCGTGAGAAAACCTGGACTTATAATGAAGATAAGTCTGAAATCGGCAATCGACCATGAGCAAGCATAACGCTTAATTCCATGTATAAGTAGAAGTCTTTGCCTTGCAATAGCACAGTGATAGACTGGTATTATAAATACAAAAGGTTTAAAAATGGGTAGTAAAATTCTAAAAATCCGAACCGGTATTTGTAAATCTATTTCCGTGTGTACTGAAAAAAAAGCTGTCAATGAAAAGCGTCGACCTGAACAAATTCCAACTCGACTAGTCGCGAAAACAATTCGATGATTTTTTTGACATCTGACAAGCCAACAAACGTACTTCATGATTCGTTATTTCTGTTTTGTGTTAAGCTTGGTTCAGACTTTTGTAATACAGGAAAAATATTTGTACCATGAAACAGTTCACACCATATCCATTTGATCCCCAAACCAGACAGAGCATGTACTGTGGTAACTTTGGATATTTTTAAAAGTTACCTGCTTAATCGGTCTCAAGCAGTCGAAATTGATATGGTAATAAGTGAGGAACAGCAGATTGAGTACGGAGTCCCACAGGGAAGTATTCTTATATGTATATCATTTGTCAAAAAATGATATTTATATACAGATGGTCCAAATTCGTTATTTTTGTTTAATCCTAAAAATATTTTTTGAAGTCAAAGAGAGGTTTTCATGAACAAAAAATTCAAATTATGTAGTCTACGGATGAAAAGCTAGTTAAAAATAAATGCCCCTCAAATACAGAAAAAAAATATGATCATCGAACAGTCGAATCAAACACCACTGACCACTGACTTTGTTAGTGAAATCTGCGTTTGAACAGCATTACATCCGAAAAATTCTGATTTCTTTCAAATTAAATTTGTTTGCACACGTGTAGTGTTGCCCAAATTCAGTCTTGGTCTTGCAGTCTTGGTCTTGTTCTTGTGTTTTTGCAAGACCAAGACCAAGAACAAGACCGCGTATTTTTAGCAAGACCAAGACCAAGACTGACCGTGCAAGACTTGAGCAAGAACAAGACATAGCCTGCAAGACTCTTGCGTCTTGCAGCTAGGACTTAGCGCAATTTCACTGAGTAGTTAGGTGTAACATTTCGGTGTATAGGTAGGTACGCTTAGGAATTCTATGAGACGCAAAAAACTCGAAAGACATTTTAGATTGGTGGAGGACGCATGAGACAGAGTATCCGATTTTATCGAAAATGGCCCGTGATTTTCTCTCAATACCTGCAACTTCAGTACCTGCTGAGAGGTTATTTTCTAAAGCATCATTAGTAATTAGAAAACATAGAAATAGGTTAAGTGATGAGTCAGCCAGATGGTTACTTTGTATTAATTCTTGGTCAAAAAAATTGATATAAAGTATCATAACCCTAATGATAAAGCTGTTGATTTGTGTTGTATTTTATTTTTTATTCAAATAAATGATAAATCGTAAAACTCTTTTATTAAATTTCTTATAAGTTGAGGGTTCAATCTCTTTCTAGACAGATAAGTATTGTTCTTTAAAATACAGTCAAGTTATTGTAATTAATTTGTTTTTTTACATGTTTTAGCAAATGTAAGCTTATAAATCATAAATGTTTATTGAGAAACAGTTACTTCCATGGAAAACGACATATAGGTCAGTTGATTTTTCGAATTACTTATCAAATCTTCAGTTATTTATTAATCTGCTTGATCTTACTATGGCTATGTTAATTCAAGCTCACAATGTTCCAATTCTAATACGTTTTTCTAAGATTTAAAGTAAACTTTAATAAATAGTAATAGACTAATAGGTAATTGCAAGACTTGCAAGACTCTTGCTGCAAGACCAAGACCAAGACCAAGACTGGGAGCGCAAGACCAAGACCAAGACCAAGACCAGGTGTATTGGCGCAAGACCAAGACCAAGACTGGCTAAGTCTCGTCTTGTTCTTGCATTTGGGCAACACTACACACGTGCCATTCACAATTATTGTTACATTACAAATGCAATACATTAGAACAGACATGACTGAACCCGGCTTTGTTAAAATAATTGTCATCACTGATTTCAAAGACAAAAGTGCTATCATTTTTGACAGACATTCCTTTGAAACGTTTATCAAAGTGCCTATTTCTTTAACAAACGTTATGAGGTCGTGGAGTATTCTTTAAATTTCAAGATTGCCTCGGGCAATTTCGTTTTGGGCTGTATTTTCATTGAGGTTAAATGGGGCATTAATAATATTGCTTCTTACCTTTTTTAGGGTTCCGTAGTCAACAAGACGCTACCCTTATAGTTTCGCCATGTCTGTCTATCTGTCCGTCCGTCCTCGCTTAATCTCTGTGACCGTTAGCACTAGAAAGCTGAAATTTGGTACCAATATGTATTATCAATTACGCCGACAAAGTGGTAAAATAAAAATTGGAAAAAAATGTTTTATTAAGGTAGCCCCCCTATATGTAAAGAGGGAAGTGTTTTTTTTTAAATTTTAACCTTGACGTGTGATATATTGTTGGCTAGGTATTTAAAAATGAATAGGGGTTTACTACAATCATTTTTTGATAATGTCAACAATTTCGGAAATAATCGCTTTAAAAGAAAAAATCAAAGCGTCCCCCCCCTCTAACTTTAGACCCGTAGGTTTAGAAAATATGAAAAAAATCTGAAAAGTGGAACTTTATAAGGACTTTCTTGGAAAATTATTTTGAACTTGATAGAAAGAACAGTTTTTTTACAAAAAAAGACAAAAAGGTTGTACAAAATAATTTCTTGTCAATGTAACAAATAGCCTTTTTTTAAACTCCTAAATGGGAACAATTATTGTTACGTACAGGAAACTACGTAACCCTACACTGAGCGTGGCCCGACAAGCTCTTGGCCAGTTTTTGATAATATTGCTTCAGCTATATATTTGTTGTGTTGTTATTAAATGCCGTGATGGTCTCATAATGTAGCCTGTTGAGGATTTCAAATCGGGCAATCAATGTGATTTTTTGTGACCTGGGTCCCGGGTGAACCCGGGGGGTTCGCTAGTTTCTCCTATAGAATAGTTACGAGCAGCTAGCAGAATTTTGATAAAACTTTACAGTAATATAGCAAAATCGGTACTAATATTATAAATGCGAAAGTAACTCTGTCTGTCTGTCTCTTCTTCACGCCTAAACCACTGAACCGATTTGAATGAAATTTTGTACAGATATAGTCTGGGACCCGAGAAAGGACATAGGATAGTTTTCATCCCGGAAATCCCCCGGGAACGGGAACTATTATTCCACGCGAACGAAGTCGCGGGCAAAAGCTAGTAGATTAATACATTGGCTACATAACATCACGCTACAACCTGAGAGCAGTGCAGTAACCAAAGACCTTACAAGAGTGATTGATGAAAAAGAGTAACGTCCAAGATTTATATTTTTCATTTCAGACTAGCTGTACTCCGCAATTTCACATTTTTATTGCTCTATTCCTGGATAACCTGATAATACTAGCAGCCTCCCGCGGTTTCACCCGCGTTAAAAATGTTAAAGGCGAACAACCCTTATCACCTAGGGGTATGAAAAATAGATAGTAGCCGATTCTCAGACCTACTGAAAATGCATATAAAATTTGGTAAAAAATCGGTAAAGCCGTTTCGGAGGAGTCAGGTAACTAACATTGTGAACAAGAATTTTATATATAAGATATTAGTATATTAGTATGGATAACCTTCTTCAGCAATAGACTATCCAATATTAAAAGATTTTTACAAATCAATCCAGTAGTTCCCAAGATTAATGCTTTCAACCAAGCGCACAAACTCAACAGTTATATAATTAAAGTATTATTATTACCAGTATAGATCGGTTCCCAATTCATCATTCAACCAATCCATCTTATAAATATTTGGCTTACATTTCCAACTAATAATATTACGACATCAAAGTTAAATATTTTGAGTTTCAGGCTTAATTCGCAGTTTGTTTATGCAATAAAAGTAACTTCCGAAACGTTCGGATCGTTTTTCCATGAAACATCAAAGTTTTCTCTGATTGCAAGTAAAACAGTCTTAACCGGTTTAATTCTTAAGGTGTGGTGAATGTATTCGGTTTAATTTTTGAGTTATATTTGCAAATTCTGTTTAATTTGTAGGACTACTTTAGTGCAGGAAAAAAGTAGGGTATACCTATTTGAAAATTGTTTAAAGCAATGGAACTCCGCATCTGTCTGTTTGTTTGTCACATGGTGGTATTTTTTTAACCGGAGCTTCAATACTATAGCTGCTACAAAGAGCTTAGAAAAAAATAACTCCTTAATTTTTTTTGTATGAGCGCGCTGATCTCTGGAACATCGAGGACGAATAAAATAATTATTTCTGTAGACGTTAGTCATAGATCTATTAGGAATAGTATAGGTTACAAAAATCCGCATCTATGTAAATCCGCAGATTAGCCAGGGTAAATAGAATCACGGTGTATAAAATACTGTCTCGATTAATCTAAATAGAACGATATTTTACTAGTACATTTCAATAAAATCAAGAGAAATTCTTAGAAAACGTATTTCAGAATAGAATACAATACTTAGGTTATGTTTTGTCATCTGGTATGTATTTAAAACGATCATAGGATTTAGGTTACAGCCAATGACTAAGTCGACAACGATCTGAAATAAATTTAGCCTATTATTGTCAAAACACAGACCGCTGACACAGTTCAATAGGTGGCCCAGCTTAGGTTTCTTCTCCATTGGATCGAAGCGGTGAGGGAATCAAAAATCCACCAATAGAATCTCGCAAGCGGGGATTTTATGCAATTCTATTGATGGAATTTTGACCCGCTTACCGCTCCGCTGTCTAGCTCCGCTTCTGTGAACAGGCAGCCTCAATGGGTCTGGGTCTGGACATGTCTGACGCATGCCAAATGAGCTATGGTCTCTAGAGCTCTAAATTGGTGGTAAGATGGGGTAGCGGTAGACCACGAATGATTTTAGGATGATCTTCCTTAAGGTTTGGAAACGTAACGTAAAATCATGATTGATGGAAGGAAGTCAAGCCTTTGCATCATTAGTGGGATAGTACGCTAGTTATTATAATATTTATTGTTACAATGCAGGCCAAAGTCCTATTCGCGTAAAGAGAAGATACGCATACGAGCTATGTTTTTTTTTGGGAGTGGGAAATCATCAAATGACTTCTCCCGTCCTGGGTGCGGCGGGAGGCCGTGTCAGACTTTTACTGACTAAAACCCACTCATGTTCCTTCGATTGCCTCTGTTCCGGGGTCACGGTAACTATTATAAACATTCCGCAACATACGAGCTATGATCGCACTCAAATTTGTCCAGATGTTGTCGAGTATTGCGCTTAGCAACACATTTAGCTATTTCATTTTTACTTATCTCTCTCAATACGCAGATTTCCTTACAAATTATTCAGTACCGCTGCGATCTTTTCGGAACAAACGTGCTCTATACACATATATATTTGTATATATATATATAGCTTAATTATCACACCATTAACAAAAGCGTTGAGCAATCCAGACCATTAGTGTTTCAAGATAATAATGAGAAGAACAGCTGTATTCCAAACTATATTATAAATCTCTCCAACAACCCGATTTAACTATAGCTTGGCAACACATTTAAAAAGTATAAAGATACTGAAACAAAAGGCTCGTGGAAAGAAGAATGTATTTTTTTATACGAAAATAAAAACTGAAAGTTTAGCGACGGCCAACTATCTGTCGGGTTTGTAGTCGGATGCGAGTCTAAAATAGCCGAGCGTTTCTAGTTCGACTTTACCAGTCAAAGCGACAATCGGTAGGCATGCATTAGTATTATTTCGTTAGTCTTTTTGCCCGTCTCGTGCCGTGTACTGGTTGTTATTTATAGTCAGAATTCGACGGTACCTACAGTACCAAACTCCGAACATGTGGTTAAACTATTTTGCTCTGGATTTTAGTAATGAAGTTTTTTGTACAACTTTAACGATCATTTAAAATGTGGGATTTTAACTGTCTAGTTCTTTGATTGATTTGCTTTTAATAATTGAATTGTACAAGGCTGGTGCGTCTGTAGTTTTGCATGTATTTTGAATGGAAACTCAAAACAATTCATCTAGACACACGTTCGTTTCAATGTATACGATGTCGTACATTGTATAGATTATGGACGTTAAACAGAAGATATTGTAATCTGTACTAACATTTTACATGCGAAAAGATTTTCAAAATTCTTCATTTCATACCTATTTCTTCTACGAGAATAACTGTCTTCGGGGACACTCTTATTTGGAAACCCACAAGTTGGTCTAATTGGTGGTTATAAATTATAAAATCATATTTATTTTGTAAATAGGTTATATACATAAAACTTTTACACGTCAATATTTTGGTTTCTTTAATTTTAAGCGAACGATGAAGACGAGAAGAAACATCCGAGACAAACTCAGAGGTCAAAGTCTCTTTTAAAGTCCATACAATAAATAGCATTGGTAAAAAAATGTGATACCTGGGATATCTAGGATATCTGTAGACTATGAGGTTCTCTGTATGTCTAATACGCTAGTAAGGCTGTACTACTGAACAAATTTTGATGAAAGAATAGAGATTGAATAGACATCGGTGAAGGAGACTTCACTTTAATGCTTCAATGTCTGCGTTCGCGATAAGCCAAATGCATGTGGACTAAATTGCAGGTAAATGCTTTTCTTCTAGGGAAAATAAAATATGTTTTAAATATTTAATTATATTTGCCAGATACTCCTATTTATTTTATATATTGAGCACATAATAATATAAAGTTAACATTAAACAAAAAGTTAAAATTATTTAAAACTAAATTATGCTCCAGTTTCGACTCTAAGTGAGTCTGAGCTAATCGTTGTATCTTTATTACGCAGCGATTCTGAGTTTAAAAGCGCTAATTTCTAATTTCGTCCAATTAGAAAAATCTTTCTGAATATGTTAAAGAAACAGAATAGGCTATATAGCCCAGTCAAATTAGGTAAAAAATGGGGTAAACCTCGGAATGAAAGATAATAAGCTGAAAATTGGTATGAGCCTTTGTCTCATTGTTCTAAATGTTGTCTCAAAAGTCACAATCGTTATCGTGTCCGCGTCTTGAAATATTGGAGGTCAAAGGTCACAAAAATCAGTTTTTCGCAAATATCTCGTTTTCTATTGCTTAATGAGAGTTGCACCTTTTACAAAAAATGTGAAGTATAAAATTCTCCACAACTTGTACCTTAACTTTTTTTTCATACGATCTACCGTTTCTGCGGTAGAACACGAAGAGTGCGCCGCGTACAGTCACGTATGGCCTTATGCAAGGACAAGCGTGAGTTACGGTTATCAATACGTTGAATTAAGTTAAGTTATTTACTAAAAATATATAATTATGATGTACTAATAATTAATTATTATATATTTAAATATTTCTATTTAACTATAGTATATTAATAATTCTGAAATGTATGTTTTAGTTATATTTTGAGTTAAAACGACAGTAAGGATGTTCTCATTAAATATACATTGATTGAAATGTGTGTTCAAGTATTAAAAGATTTTAATGACTTGTATAAAATTGTAAATGTAACCTTCCAAAAGGAGAAGGAAATGGTTGCATACATTCCTGGGCCCAGGTAAATAATAGGAAATAGGGCAGGTTAAATGATTCAAACTAGCCTTATTTGTAAGAGGATATAATAACAAGGCCTCACCAAAAGTTTTGTGAAATTTGGCTATCCAAGAAACAAGTTATGTACATACGAAATATAGTAATAGTGAGGTTATATTATAACATTAAGTTTTATTTTATTTACGAAATTGCATGTCATTGAAGAATAACTGTTAAAATCGCCTCACCTTCCAAGACTGCTAGCAATAGAGTTACTGCGGCCAGTCGCAATCACACAATATCGAATATTTAGTTTCATTAACTTAAGTTTTCTCGCTTTCTAGGTAGAAATATGGTACCATATTTTGTGATTTACTCTAGAATACTTTTCAACTAGTTAACTGCCAAACTGCTGGGCCCAGAAGTCCCCTTCTCCTTTCAGGATCGTATGCGATTTCTTCATCAGGATTATTTGGATATAGTGAAGCACTGGCCACAAGCTAATGAACATAGTAGCCCTGCTTTCCTGCATCCACAGCGGGAACCACAACCGTTTTTGCAATTACAAAATATAATATTTAGTAGTTCGGCTGGCGCTGGAGGCAATAACGTTTTTATGGGCTCCGGGATTTCATTTTCAAGCATCCAGCCTCATTCTTGAGGTTCTAAGTCCTCCTAACCACGTTTGAATTTGGTAGTAGACTCGATTTATGTGTTGTTGAGCTGCTGCACTTTTTGGTGGAAGTATTGATAACTGTACTGATTAATTTAGTTTAGTTTTGTATTTTTATGAGTTGTCTTCAGATTTTGGAGCATTATAAAATGAGAACAAGATACTCCATCCAATAGAGACTCCATTTTCAAATAATGTTTGTACGGGGAAGTGTTCTTGTTGGAAGACTTCCACCACTTTAACTTCCGGGAATTTTCAGAATTAAACTATAGTTAAATAGAAATATTTAAATATTATAATAATTAATGATTAGTACATCATAATTATATTTTTGTAGTAAATAACTAATTTAATTCAACGTACTGATAACCGTAACTCACGCTTGTCCTTGCATAAGGCCGTACGTGACTGTACGCGACGCACTCTTCGCGTTCTACCGCAGAAACGGTAGATCGTATGAAAAAAAAGTTAAGGTACAAGTTGTGGTGAATTTTATACTTCACATTTTTTGTAAAAGGTGTAACTCTCATTAAGCAATAGAAAACGAGATATTTGCGAAAAACTGATTTTTGTGACCTTTGACCTCCAATATCTCAAGACGCGGACACGATAACGATTGTGACTTTTGAGACAACATTAAGAACGATGAGACAAAGGCTCATACCAATTTTCAGCTTATTATCTTTTATTCCGAGGTGAAACCCTAAATTGACTGGCCTAATATAGGTATATAACATAACTCTACAACCCACATCAGCAGAGCAATGACTACGATTTCAAAGAGTTTTCAAAGAAAATAATAGAAAAAACTTTTTTCACATATTTTTTATATAAGAAAATGTGAATAAACTGTAGACACAAATAGAGATGGAGTGAATACTAAGAATTTGCTTTCATAATGAGGCACAAACTTCTAATACTTCAGTATATTATAATAGTAATGAATTTAGATGTAATTAGAATGACTCAGTATATTGTATGCTCTTTTTAACCGACTTAAAAAAAAGGAGGAGATTTCTCAATTCGACCTATGCTCTTTTTATGTATCATTGTTTGATTAATCATTGTATTTTTATTTTATTTTATGGTATTTGTATTTTGTTTTAATATTAAAACTGTAACTGAAATTCGAAGAGGTATTGTAAAATTTTATGATGATGCACAATTTTTAGTCAGTTCTGACTTATTTATTTTAGACCATTGTTTTTGCAGATTTTTTGACATTGTTCGAAGCTATAGAAGCTAATATATATAGCTATAATTATTTTTAAATTGCCATGCGGAAATTTTAACGTGTAAAATCGTTGAAACTAGCTATGCCAGCGGCTTTGCTTGTGAAGTGTACGGGAAATAAGAATTTTCTATTCTATTCCTTTTTGTTTGGCGATTTTTGAGAGTTCTCCTATGTTTTAGCACACAACCTATAAAAATCAGATCGGTCCTGTCTGTTTGTTTCCTGTTTTGCGTTGAACTTGTTCTATCGTTCATCAATTGATTTGCAAGAGCTCTTTATAACAATTAGTTAGTGTAGTTATATTCTCCTTTACACAAATGCACCTGTTACAATCATTTAGTACTCAAACATCGCTTTAGGAACATTTTCATGGATTATTACAAAAATTTTATAGTTTTCATGCGCCGAAAGAAATTGACCGTGTTATTTATGAGAATTTTTGTCAACACCGACACAATTTTCAAGCAAAAATAAATGATTGCAATAAAGTATCCAATATGTCATAAGTTTCTATTGTTTTCACAATAAAATGTCTCAAATTAATTGCTGTGAATTGTGGTTTTGTTAATCTGCTCCAATTACACAAATTCAACGCAAATTGCGGCGTACTATAAACAAACCAAGGCAAAAACACGATTCTAATGCTTTGAAGAAAAAAATTAAAACAATTTGGCATTAAGCCCGTCAAAAGAATTAGAGACAGAATTAAAATAATATTGTACCGAGGACAAAGACCACAGACTAAAAAGAATAATCATGTCATGTATGTTTTTAATTTCACTTTCCGTTTACCGTAGCTTTAAATTCAATTTTCCAAAATTGAATATAGAACATGGAACGAAAACAAAATTGAATTATCCGTCAGTTGGAGTCGACGTTTGAGTTTCGAATCAAAATTATTGAAATAAGAATGGCGCGCAACGAGACTTCAAAGTTCGAAGTTCGGTATCGCCATTAATTTGATTATTTATTGGAACATAGCATTTGTAAACCTAAACTTGGATTTTCTACGATCCTTATTAAGTCCGAGACGCAAATTTGAACCGACCCCGTAGAGATATAGCTTTAATATTTTATTAAGTAAACTTTCGGGTCGGTGGATGAATATTCTATTGCTGTCATTTCGCATTGATGTTTTTGGGTTAGAAAAAATAAACATTTGTAAATTCGTGTCTTTGGTCGGTAACGGTGGAATTCCAAATTCGATTTTTTTGTTGAATAACATAGCACAGAAATTATTTAGTGTAACAATGAATAATTCTGGAAATTAATCAAGTGAAATCATAAATGTTAGAACGGTTTTTTATAGCTTTTCTCCCGTTGTTTACATTCGGCACAAGACATTTTTATTAAAGATCACATCTATCTTAGACTAATTCAACGAAAATATAGAAACGTAGGTACTCACTTTTAGATAAATGAACACGAAAAAAAAATATTAATCCGAGCAGCCGCTCCTGGTGGAAGCACACAATTCTCCGAAGCACAGTACAATTTTAAACAAATTACTTAATCAACGCCACACATCAACTAAACATTAACAATAGCAGAACGCGATATCAACGTCTTTTCTTAGAAAATTGCGATTTTAAATCGTACGTAAAATTTTCGCGGGAAACGCCGAGCGCGCGACAGCGTACCACCCACGCGACGTTCGAAACACGACTGAACGAAAATCACCAGTTCACCTGCAATGCGTGCGCTGATCGGCGGCGGGGGAAAGAGAGGACAACATCACAGATAGTACAAGCTAGAGCGGGATGTGCGATACACGTGCTTCCGTACCTACCAAGGGGGGAGGGTTACCTACTCCTAAAAATATTTACCCTTAAAGATTTTAGTTGTTCAGATTTCTATTTTCAGTTAAAATTAAACATAATAGTATTAACAAACCTTAAAAATACTCCGTCCTATTGATTAACCTCCTAATTTTGGGGGAAAAGCCTCTAAGTGGGGGAACACTGCAAGGGGGTGTTCTGAGGAAAGGGAAGCGTTTGTACAAAGCAGGGAATGAATAGGGATGTATTTTGCATTATGAAGACGGGGACAATAGCTTGAATTGTAACTTTCGTTCGCGAGGAAATTCGTAGTGACATTTTCGATGAACTATTTTAATTAGTTGCGTTAATGAAGTAAGATACATAGTATTTAACAAGGTATCGTTGCATAGTATAAAACAAAGTCGCCTTCCGCTGTCTGTCCCTACGTATGCTGGGATCTTTAAAACTACGCAACAGATTTTGATGAGGTTTTTAATAGATAGAGTGATGCAAGAGAAAGATTTGTATGTTATAACACATGCATATTATAGTACAGAAAAGCCAGATTTTCAGAGGTTTGTAACACCCATACAAAGTTGACGCGGGTCGCTAATGAAATGTGATACAGATATAGTCTGGGACCCGAGAAAGGACATACGATAGTTTTCATCCCAGAAATCTTCCGGGAACGGGAAGTATTATTCCACTCGGACGAAGTCGCGGGCAAAAGCTAGTTTTAATATAAATATCGATCGCTTGTGACTAGTAATAGAGAAACAGTTTTAATATTTTTAAAGCTTTTTATGGTTAATGAAGAAAACCTTGAAGACTTGCTTAACTGGGGAAAATCTGTTCATAAACGTTAAACAATTTTCCTTGCAGGAAAACACAAGCTTGGCTTAAAAGAGTTTATGATTAATGAATAGCAGTCAAGTTTGAGTTGGGCTTATACACGCAGGGTGTCGTACTAAAATATTAAGATCGATAAACGGAGTAATCCCTTTTTTGTGTAGGTTTTGATTGTTAGTTTTATTTTCGTTATTTGTTGATGCACATACTTTGAAATTTCGGGTTATTCCGATTTGTCACCCCGTTTTGTCCCCATGGGTTGGTAAAATACTGAAAATACTGAGATACTTAGTATATAAATCAATCAAAAGTACTAGGCGCGCAGTAGCGTGAAGAGGTTAATAGAAAATGTGTTCCACACATTGCTAACTGGGGAACAAATCGAACTTTTTTTCCTATCTGTCACCCGTGGGGACAAAACGGGGTGACAGATCGGAATAATCCGAAATTTCAATACAGCCTGCTGAAAGATTGACGGGCAGCGTAAGTCTCTTTTCACGTTAAACATTGGTATTTAGTGGCATCTGGATAGATTGGATCCTAACACAAATAAGAAAAGGCTATTCTTTTTTTTAATTCTATTTTTAAATAGTTTTAAATTTAATGACAGTTCCATCACACCCTAAATTATTATTAAATACACACTAATAAAGTAGATGCATATCACAATATATGGCCATGGACCCGAATAGACTCTCCGCATCATAAAGGCTATCATTTTGGATCATTCGTGTGACCGTCTGTCTCTTAAATATTCTTCTCTAATATTTCATCTCCAAAAGAACCGAGTCTAAAATGTGAAATTAAAACCACAAATAGGTTTTTACTTATAAATTACCTTAACTTATATATTACAATAATGACGGGAACCCTTTGATAGAGCCAAACCCGCATTTAATTTTAAGCACAAACCCAATGTATGCGACTCCAATTTGCATTTTACTGTTTTTAAACTAGGCACCTGGTACTATAACATATCAGACTGAAATTCCGTCCAGTAATTATCATACAAAACAATAAGCATGCGGAATTTCCGTCGCATAATTACGGACAGATGTGTTCTGTCACTTGTTATTTATTACACATACTAGCCGCTCAAATCTAATTTCGTCTACAACAATGGTTTCCTTTACATCTAATTTTAACATAACATAATAATTAAACGCAAAAATGTCTTTTGCCAATGCGGAAATCTGACTTAATAGACATTTTTATCTGAAACTGGTTTGGGCTCGCGAATTCTTTCGCGCGGAAATCAGGTATTTGTAGCAAAAATAATGTTAATTGCGATTTGACAAAGATTTTTATGTAGTCAAAAATTATGTTATTTTTATTTGAAGTCTATGGAGTCTTTTTATATGGTAGGCAACATAAATATAGTCATGATAACTAAAACATAGTTTTTTGGTGTCTTTCTATCCGTTTTCTTTGCATTTTTTTTTATATTACACATTACTTAATTTTCTACATATTTATTATAAATTGCATAATGTATTGCTTAAAGTGTATAAAATAATTATATTTATTAAACCCAATCAATGTTTTAATGTCAAATTTTCATGCAACGCAAATAATATTAATTATGGTGCGATAGGTAAACAAATTATAAAAAAATATGACCTTTATCGCCTGTCCGCCGCCAGGCGACAAAGCTCAAGTTTATATTTTCATATAATATAATATTAAGTATACGATTTTATTTGATTTTATTTAAAAAAAGTTTCACGTTTTTATGGGTATAATCATTTGCCTATACAATAATACCTATAAAATAGTAAATCAAATAATATATTCCTTGGTATAAATTAATGGGAAATGCAGACTGCATTACGTATACGCGATCATACCTACAGTTGTTAGGTACAAAATAAGTGGGCATTTATTTTGCATTGAGGAAAAAATTGTGCAAGTTTAGCTATTATTGACATGGAATGAATAAACCATTCTTTTTACCTATTTCTACTGTCTTAATACTCTAAGTCAACATTTATTTCCCTTTTTAACACGCTTTTATAAGTTCGGACTGTATGTATATTATGATAGCCTATGGTATTCCTCGATAAATGGGCTATCTAACACTGAAAGAATTTTTCAAAACGGACCAGTAGTTCCAGTGATTACCCCCTACATACAAACCTACAAACTTACAAATTTTACCTCTTTATAATATTAGTATAGATGTTGTTTTTCTATTTCTCAATGGTCAATCGTCTTTTTATTTTATAAATAGTTGAAAGATTCTTCGATTTAAAAGTTTATATATTTCCTACTGCAGGTGCCAAGGTACTGTAAGTAGGTTTAAGATGCCAAATATCTTCCAAATATGTTTGGCAATTTGGCCAACAATATTGTATTGGTTCTCAGTTTTGCATTACTGATATTAGGTTACACTAGCTTTAGCTGTGACTTCGTTCGCGCGTTATTTATTGTATTCAGAATTAATGTAATTTTATGTCAGTTTTTAGGGTTCCGTACCTCAAAAGGTAAAAACGGAACCCTTATAGGATCACTTTGTTGTCCGTCTGTCCGTCCGTCCGGCTGTCAAGACCCTTTTTCTCAGAAACGCGTTGAGATATCAAGCTGAAATTAATATCACATACTCAGGTCTGCTATCTCTCAAAGCAGTGAAAAAATCAAGTGTTTAAATCAACGCAATAAAAAGATACGGCGGTTTATATTGCAAATTTGGACATTTGCAAGGAAATCAAAACCTATAGGGTACTTCCCATTGACCTAGAATTATGAAATTTGGCAAAAAGCAAGGTCATGTAGCACAAGTAAAGGGAAAACTCCGAAAACCGTAAATTTGTAGTTAGTTCACACCAGGTGTCCGTCTGTCCGTCTGTCTGTCAATAACCTTTTTCTCATAAACGCGTCGAGATATCAAGCTGAAATTAATATCACATACTTAGGTCTGCTATCTCTCACAGCAGTAAAAAATTCAAGTTTCTAAATCAATGCAATAAAAAAATACGGCGGTTTATATTGCATATTTAGATATTTTCAAGAGAATCAAAACTCAAAACCTATAGGGTACTTCCCATTGACCTAGAATAATGAAATTTGGCAAAAGGCAAGGTCATGTAGCACAAGTAAAGGGAAAACTCCGAAAACCGTAAATTTGTAGTTAGTTGACATCAGGCGTCCGTCTGTCCGTCTGTCTGTCAAGGACCTTTTTCTCAGAAACGCGTCGAGATATCAAGCTGAAATTAATATCACATACTCAGGTCTGCTATCTCTCAAAGCAGTGAAAAAATCAAGTTTCTAAATCAACGCAATAAAAAGATACGGCGGTTTATATTGCATATTTAGACATTTTCAAGGAAATCAAAACTCAAAACCTATAGGGTACTTCCCATTGACCTAGAATTGTGAAATTTGGCAAGAAGCAAGGTCATGTAGCACAAGTAAAGGGAAAACTCTGAAAACCGTAAATTTGTAGTTAGTTCGCATCAGGCGTCCGTCTGTCCGTCTGTCTGTCAAGAACCTTTTTCTCAGGAACGCGTCGAGATATCAAACTGAAATTAATATCACATACTCAAGTCTGCTATCTCCCAAAGCAGTGAAAAAATCAAGTTTCTAAATCAACGCAATAAAAAATACGGCGGTTTATATTGCATATTTAGACATTTTCAAGGGAATCAAAACTCAAAACCTATAGGGTACTTCCCATTGACCAAGAATCATGAAATTTGGCAAGAAGCAACGTCATGTAGCAAAAGTAAAGGAAAAACTCTGAAAACCGTAAATTTGTAGTTAGTTCACATCCGTCCGTCCTCCCGTTCGTCCGTCTGTCAAGACCTTTTTTTTTCAGAAACGCGTCGAGATATCAAACTGAAATTAATATCACATACTCAGGACTGCTATCTCTTAAAGCAGTGAAAAAATCAAGTTTCTAAATCAACGCAATAAAAAGATACGGCGGTTTATATTGCATATACACATTACATTTGCAAGGGAATCAAAACTCAAAACCTATAGGGTACTTCCCATTGACCTAGAATCGTGAAATTTGGCAAGAAGCAAGGTCATGTAGCACAAGTAAAGAGAAAACTCCGAAAACCGTAAATTTGTAGTTATTTCACTAAAAAACAAATTAACGGAACCCTCGTTGCGCGAGTAGAACTCGCACTTGACCGGTTTTTTTTTTTTTAGAATTGGAGTATTAGTTCGGTAGATCTTACAAACAAAATAAATGAAACTTTACCTCTATATTATATTGTTACTGCATTTTGCTGCTGTAGATATATCTGAAGTCAACGACTTTCGTTCTGTTTGTTATTATGCATAGTCACCAACGTTTGAAATTTTTTTTTCTCATTTATTCGAATGATGTTATCTTGTATTTAATAAAAGTTTTTTTTTTATTTATTGAAAATCGTTTAAAGAACAAAATAAAGATTTTATTGTGTATATGGATAATTCTAAATTATCTCATTACGATTCCCTTCACTGACATAACCGCGAGACGTTTAAGCGTCATTACCACGCTTCAAAGTCAATCAAAGTGCATAGTTATGTATTTTATACCTATAAAGACTAGCATATTATTATAATTACCTAAATTATAAAGTTCTCGTTGAACAAAAACATGTACAAGTTAGTCATTGAATTTAATACAAGATAATGACTGGGAATTTCCCAACAGACGACTAGATTTTCCCAATCATTATAAACACGGATTATTTTATGTGAATGTTGTGATAGCCAATCAGACGCTCGCTTCTCATCACCTTTTGACAAGTCACAAGACAAGTGTAGGCAGAAGGCATTGTAGAATACTTAATTCGTACTAATATTATAAATGCGAAAGTAACTCTGTCTGTCTGTCTCTTCTTCACGCCTAAACCACTGAATCGATTTGAATGAAATTTGGTACAGATATGGACTGGGACCCGAGAAAGGGCATACAATAGTTTTCATACTGGAAATCCCCCGGGAACGGGAACTATTATTCCACGCGGACGAAGTCGCGGGCAAAAGCTAGTATTCAATAATTTATTGCATCCCATAACGTATACAAGGCTAGTTTTATTCGAGATGTCAAATTACTTAGCGTAAGCTTTTTTCAATCCCATACATTTAACAATTTATTCTATTCTACGATGTCACTTGTCTAAAGAGCTAGACAGTGGTTTTTTTCTGTTTTTGAAGTGAAAACTTCTTTTGCGGCGTTGAGCACTTTTTCTGTAATGGGTATAAAATCTTAAACTCGCGTCAGGACACGTGACCTGATCGAAAAAGCGTAGGACGGATAACAATTGAACGCGCGATAAAAATCTCACACACACTGATACAAGGTACAATTTTCCCGAGTTCAAAGTTTAAGTATTTTAACCCGTGGAGTAATAGTGTTGGAAAATCTTGGCGAAACAGCTTAATATAAGCTTGCTGTAGATAGAGAGAGAGAGATATAGTGGTAATGGCTTGGGGCAGGCGAGCCAAAGGCACACTCGTAAATAAATGAGCGAATGTGTTTTTGAAGTGAAAACTTCTTTAGCGGCGTTGAGCACTTTTTCTGTAATGGGTATAAAATCTTAAACTCGCGTCAGGACACGTGACCTGATCGGAAAAGCGTAGGACGGATGGATAGTAGACAGCTATAATCAAGTTTTCACTTCTGCCGGCACTCCCGGAGTGCAACCCGTCTTTTTTTTTTTCGCATGTAGAAGTTCAGTGCTTTAACGCTTTAGTGCTTTAGTGGTCAAACGGACGGACTGACATAAACTATGTAGGTTATATTAGAGTTCTATATTAACTGCGGATCCCTTAGAAGAGTTACAAGGTCTTCTCAACATTTTACAGAGAATATCTCAAGCCATTTCAAAAATACGACTCAGTCAGCAAAACTATTAGTGAATCTGCTCCGAAAACGAAAAATAATGAACATTACAGCCATCAATTTAGGATTTACATTTGATTGATGAATAAATTATTTCAAAACTAAAATGTTATTCTGCCTCGGGTGGTTTCGTAGCCTTGTTAGATTAATAAACAATGACTTTCTTACTTACTTTACCTACCATTTTGAGAAGTTGCTGTTTCCAAAATAGATTCGATTGAGGAAGTTTATATTGGAAAAACAATTGAATTTGCTGATTCATTTTCTCTTTACATAAAGTTGTTGGTAGGTTTGTGAGTATAGTATTGGATATATAGTATTGAGCAGGTATTTAGAAATTGGAACAAGCTAACGTGATCGGCGAAAGATAATCTTCTAAATATATGGCAAACTTACTGATTGGGTGATATATCAACACACAGCTCAAACCGCTGGTCTTAGAAAATTAGTTAATTGTTTCGACATCCGCGGGCGAAGCTGGGGGCGAAAACTATGTTTCAAGATTGCCCTGATAATGTATTTTGTCTTTCTTAAATCGTACTAATACCACAGATTACTAAATAGCTAATACAAGGCACTTGAACAATAGTTAGATTTAAAATAATGAAATTTCGTTGGTCCTTTAAAGATACTCTTCTACGTTCTTGCTCAACAAAATATGGGTAGTTTTTTTTTAATGATCATAATATTGGATATATTTATTTTATAATTATGACTTTAAAAATAACCATTTCAGGACATTCGTTTCTTCAATTACATGTTATAAATCTCTATCTCATTCATCAAAAATAAAATACTTAACAGAACTCCACCAATCCTATAAAAACACAACTACCTCAGTACATAAACAGCTGTTTTTTAACCGCACTTCAGATCATTAGGTCAGTTGCGCGCGCGCAATGATTCTCTGAACTATGACGTCATACATCTGTTTTATTGGCTCGTTGTGTTTAGATGAGTACTTGCTACGTCTTTTGTTTTGAACTTGTAAGTTGTGTTCTCATGTTGGATATATTAATGTTGATCAGTGTATAGGGTCTTGAATCAATTGTTAAAATTGGGTGATTTTGCCAGTTGAGATATTTGACAAAATTTTATCAGTATGTCACGAAAATCTGATTTGGTATTGGAGGTCAGATTTGATTGACTTCGCCATTTTTTTTTAAATTATTGTTTCATTTGTATTTTCTGTTTTGAAGCTCTAGTAACCTTTTTTTTTTTAAATACATTTAATAACATTTTTTTATCTTCGTTCATAATGATTAATTCACACTTATGGTAAGGGTTATAAGCTATTTTTTTATTCATTCGTACTACGAAACCCGGAAAATGGGAGTATGGTTACCGTCCATACACTAGTGATGAAAACTTCATTTTACGTGGTAGTATTTTGTTAAATTACATTTCATGGCTACTTTAAAAGTTACGGACCTTTTTGTGAGCTCGCTAGTTTTAGTATAACAACTAGAAATAATGCTCAGCTTTGTAAAATATTTGAGGTTTTGCTAATTACCGCTCGTGCGTAAAATGGCACTGGGATTACGTATCTTGCAGAAGCCGAGCGATCGCGATAATTTAGCAATATAAACGTCAATTCGCAATAATTTACAATATAAACGTCAATTCAAAATACGTCAAGTCAAATAGCAATCTAGCGATGGTGCTGCCTCTGTGGAGCAATCAGTTAACTAAAATATGTATTTTTCGTTTGGTGGTTTCGTATTTAGTATGGTTTTTAAGAGCAAAGTTAAGTTTTTTTTGTTAAAGGTGATATTTAATTAGTTCCAGCGATTGCTACTTTATCGTCATCGTAGCAATAAGTGCATTAGAACAATCAGCGGGCGATTAGCAATCGGTTCATACATAATTCGATTTTTTTGACGTTAAGCGATTAATCGCGCGGTGACCGCGCGATCACTGCGCAAATATTGCTGATTGCTGTTTCATAGGTAATTACCCCGCGGTACAACCTAGTTTTGGCAATGTGTTTGAGGGAAAGTTTTGAAATTAAAATAACACATCGATTCATTAAAATAAAGTGAGTGTTTTATTTTTTATGTAAGGTTTTATCAGTGTTATAGAATCTTTCATCAGAAACGCAATAGAGGCTTAGAATTTAGGAGTTGACGTTGTGACGGTCGGTCCATATAAAAAGCATTCAAGTGCTGTTGTGAACTTGTGAGACTATAAGCCGATCCTAATATAGTTAGGAAAAGGCTAGACAGATGGTGAAATTTCTACATAATATACCATTAAAAATAATAGTTTAAAAAACTAAAAACACCCGCTTTTATAGCCTACTGAACTAATAAGTAGAAAATAATTAATCTTGACAAATAAAATCAACAAATTCATAGCAAATTATAACTACAAACAAAAACATTAAGTTCAGAGTGAAAACCGTGGGGTGCTTGATGTATTTAATGTTACAATCATTCTAAGGGCAACTATCTATGCTATATTATGAAAATATAGTAAAATGCGTGAAAATGTAGTATAAGAGCGTTGTTTTTCTAGTTTTTTAAGCTATTATAAATCAAAATTTGGTCAGGATAATGAAATAATTTTAACGAATTATTGCATTGACATCGGTTCTTGAAACGCATGCAAAATTTCAAGTTAATCAAACGTCTAGAACAGGCTGAAAATTAAGCTCAAAGATTCCGTTAACGCTATGACCCACGAGAGCGGAGCAGTAACGAAAAATGCTAGTAACTTGATAAAGTACGTAGCGATGTTACATAGAAAGCCTCCCTTGATAAATGGTCTATCCAACACAAAAATGTTTTTCTAATCGGCCCAGTAGTTTCAGGGTTGCGGAATAGTTCTAATAGTTACCCCCCGGAACATTAAGGGCAACCGAAGGAACATGGGTGGGTTTTAGTCACTCCCTCCCGTCCCGTTCAGGGCGGGAGAGGTCATTTGATGATTTCCCATCCATAAAAAACAGCAGTTTTTGAGATCAGCGCGTTTCACCGAACAAACAAACGCATTCGCTTTATAATATTAGTATAGAATAGATTGATAAATCCACATTAAGTCGTAGGGTGATGGTACACAGACAACAGCCTTCTGAAAAAATGAGCTATCCAACGTTAAAAGATTTTTTTCATCCAAACCAGTAGTTAGTCAGACAAAGTAAGGTTTAAGCTAGTTTAAATAACCAATGATATTTTAAGTAAAAAAGGCGTAGATAGGTTACCCAAACGAAATTCTATCTTCAAAAACGGCACACTAACGCACACATACATTACACGTCAAAGTCGGATGACATGAATGAAGTAGTGCGAGTGAAAAGGAGTTAAACGTCAAATGTCAACGCAATACTCAGTATCATGTTTGCCAATTGGCAAACTTTATATGTGCCACTTTTTGACTGCATACAACCTATCTACACTTTTTTACTTAAAATATCATTGTAAATAACAAATTAATTACACAAAAAATGTTACTGAGGACAAAGCCAACACTAAAATTAATAAGCTTGGACAACAACACAATAGAAAATAATTATTTCATGGAAATTTATTAACAACAAATTGTATAGGTATTTAATTCCATGTCATTATCAGTTGTTTACAGCAATTATTTTCAGGATTAACAAAGGATGATGATGACGAAATTTGCCTATTGAAAATAAAGCTGCAACTCCAATTAACGCTATGTTAGTGATTAAGACAATGAACCAGTGTACTTAGAAAAAAAAATATAACGTTATAAAAAAAACTAGCCCTCTAAGTTAATAAGATCGCAATCGAATCGCTAGGTAAACTTCTATCAAATAAAAGAACCGCACCCATAATGGTTCGCCCGTTTAAGAGCTACGGTGCTACAGACAAACAGACATAAACACAAAGCGATTAACTTATAAATTATATAAAAATATGTATTTTTATCTACCTAATATCAAGTTTTCCATTTTCAAAGAAAAAAGCAGAAGCGTAGTCTACACTAATATTATAAAGAAGTATTAGTACTTACTTTGTTTTACTACTTATATTTCTAAAGTACAAGTATACGTAAAGTATAAGTATAGTATTATAGTTCTACTTTTACTTATTATTCTTCAGTGTGGACGAAGTAGTCACTTACACCCACACTGCACAAATATATTCTAAATTTACATTATAAGGGCAACTTTAAGCCATAAATCCATCCTCACCTCTGCAACAGCGACCTACATCAAAATCTACGTATTTTTATTAATTTTTAAAAGCTCGTAGAAGAATAAACCTTTTAACTTTTAATACTTAAACATTGTACAAAAACAACATGTTGTTTAAAACAACTCCAAAATTGAAAGTTAAGTACGCCGAGTTAACTTGGTTTATGAGCGCCGTAGCGGCGTATTATTAAGTCGAAGTGGCGTATTATTGAGTTGAAGTGGCGTATTGTAGTGAACGGCGTTATTATTATTGGATTAAAGAATTAAAACTATTTTATATTATATTACGCTTTGCTCGTTCGAAGCTGTTTCTTTGCTTTATAGTTTTAACAACGTAGACACAAGACTACGAAGATAGATCGAGAGATTAAGAGATTATCTCAGTTCGTATTTAGATAAAACTGTCAGTTAGTGAGGCATCTTATATTTAGTACTATAAAGAGATTCTTAATACTGTACTAAATATTGTAAAGTAATTAATAATATAAAATATATTGTTTGGTTTGTGTCATAGAATTGTCTTTTTTTGTCAATGCTCAACATAACAAGAAATGAAAAAAAAATCACAAATCTTAAGAAGAATTTATCATCGTAATGTTTGACTTTGGTCATTCGTTATATGTAGAAGAAAGACGAATAACCCATTAGTCAGACAATCTGGCTACCCAAAGGGGTGTCATGTAATCTAGTGGATAGTGGATATCTGATAGGTACACGCTCTGAGTAAAATACTGGTAATCAACTAGATTTGGTTAGACTTCAAACCGATCTTAACATAGCAAAGAAAAAAATAGGGAGAAGATGAGATTATTAGTAAGAAAAACGATATATTTAACATGAAACAGTAAAATCCATACTAATATTATAAATGGGAAAGTGTGTCTGTCTGTCTGTCTGTCTGTATGTTTGTCTTTCTTTCACGGCAAAACGGAGCGAATTGACGTGATTTTTTAAGTGGAGATAGTTGAAGGGATGGAGAGTAACATGGGCTACTTTTTGTCTCTTTCTAACGCGAGCGAAGCCGCGGGCAAAAGCTAGTTACTTCATAAAACAAACATTCTACATAAGTAATCAAGAACCTTATGCATTCTGACATCAATGATGGATGATACGAGCATATTATGGCATCGTTACTGGACAATGCACTTTATTTATGTGAGAACTTTGATTTTAAAACAATGGAAACTATGTTACAGGCCGCTGCGCTCAAACAATTAAGTCTGATTTTGATTGACGTCACAGATAAAATTAAAAGTAATGTAATTGAATGAACTATGAATTATAATTTCGATTTTGTTTAAGATTTTTTTTAAGGCTCGGCTACAACGAAGCGGATACAATTAGCAGATTGGAGTGGCGAGTAGTAGTAGAAAAAAACTGAATTAATGGGTTGCATTGCCAGTAAGAAAAGAGCCTGCATATTTTAGACTTAAAGAACAAATTAAAATTAACTAACCAATTTTAGCTTGACTAAATACGCTTCTTACTACATTACATTTATTTTCTTACATGAAGCACACAGTCAACAAAGCCATTTGGAATTTTAGACAAAATATTGATCGCTTAAGAATTTGTCACACTGGATGCGTTCTGCGGCCAACGGTCAGGTCAAAGTGAACGCAGCCCGCATCATGTATGAACAACATTGTCGGTATCAATATATTTTGTATAGAATGCGATCTGACCGTGCGGGCACAACCAAAGAACGCATGTTGGGCCGACGGGGCGGTGGGGAGGGAAGGACGCGTACTGAGTACTGACCGGTGGTCTGCGGACACGCGGGCTGCGGGCTGCGGGCGGCGTTGTTCATACATGATGCGGGCTGCGTTCACTTTGAACTGACCACAGGCCGCAGAACGCATCCAGTGTGACAAATCCTTTACACTACCGATGTGCACTGTCAATACAAATAAAACCTTCGAACACACGTAATTCAAGACACAATAGAAAGACAATAACAGCCCGACCGCCGGCTGTCGCTTGTTCGTCGAAAGGTTAAATACATCAAGTATAATAACTACGAAATAAAACAATCCTGTATACGACAGGTCTAGCCCTCTGGTCACCGAAATTGAAAAGAGATCTAAGCACCTTTTACACATACCGGTTGTCGCGTATCCGGCGTCAGTCAAGTGGTCAAGTGATGGAGGTGTACTCCGGAAAGTGTGAAAGGTACAAAACGTCAGTCGGACGGCGGGTAGCGCTGACATTCAAATTTCTTAGAAAGCAATCAGGTTACGCGGTTGCGAAGAATGGGGACCTATTCGTAACTTTGTTAAACATTTATTTACGCAATATTTTACGTTACTTTCCTGGGAACCAATCCATACTAATATTATTAATGGGAAAGTGTGTCTGTCTGTCTGTCTGGCTGTATGTATGTTTGTCTTTCTTTCACGGCAAAACGGAGCGACGAATTGACGTGATTTTTTTAAGTGGAGATAGTTGAAGGGATTGAGAGTAACATAGGCTACTTTTTGTCTCTTTCTAACGCAAGCGATGCCGCGGGCAGAAGCTAGTACAATATAAAATGGGAAACTGACTTAAAGCAAACTAATTGACTGATTGAGTGACTGTTGATATATATTTATGACATCCCAAATCGCTGGTCCTAGAGACATAAAACATGAAGGGTGGTATTCTTCGTGAAGAGTAGACACCTAAGGAAGGATTTTTGTGAATTTGACACCTAAATGGGGTATAAACGTCGATAGAAGATCGACATCCACGCAGGTAAAGCCGAGAAACAAAGCTGGTTTAAATATACGCGGTTGCCCTGACTTAGGCTACAACATCTTTCTTTATACATTTTGACTGACCTATTGATTAGTGGTTTGTGGTTCCCATGACTAATCTTCGTATGACATGTTGTGTATCTGGGTGTATATTTCAAATTATATAATTATGTGTATCAGTTGTGTGGTAGCTATACGCACCTATATTGCTATATGCTACATGCTCCTTTATTTGGGATCAGACGGCCGTGTGCGAGTTGTCCTCAGATTTTATTTTTATTTAAACACTAATAGCTTTTGCCCGGGGCTCCGCCCATTTCCATCCGCCATCTTACCAATTTAAGAGTAGAATTTCTAAAAAGCCCTTATAGTGGTTACCTACTCTTCACATACCGTCCAAGTTTCATAACTCTAGGCCCAACAGTTTGAGTTGTGCATTGATATATCGTCCAGCCAGTAAACCATTTTATACATAATATATGGTAGCCATCAACCATCAAGTGTAAACAGGCACTATAGGCGCGAACCTAAGACGATAATCATCGCACTAAAAATCTGCAAAACACACAATAACAGAACTCATAACCGTGATGATTCTAACAGTCAGATAACAAGAATAGTGCCGTTAAAATAATTACGTAGCCGAAACGGGCCAAGGTCATCCATTGTTGGCCGTAGTAGATTTTTTCCCATTAATTTCGGCTGCCAAGGCTCTTGTGTCTCATGTTTAATGAATATTTAAGAAATTATATTACCATGTTTAAGTGTTTTAAGTACTTTGTCTATTTGCGTCGTTTATGCGTTTACTTTGTTTGAATATCATAATGTTACGATATTAGAATGAGAATTATAGTTTTATCCGCATCTATTGTAACTTCACCGCTCCCGTCGATTGTAGCGTGATAATATAGCGTAATAAAGCAGCCTTCTATCAGTAGACCAGGGGGTATGTGAGTTTATACATTCCAAGAAATTTCAGTACGCGTTATCGTTTTGTTTTAGATTTAAAAAGCCCGGACTTAGCTAGATACCAGTACCAGCTAGGTAGCCCATCAGACCTCGATAAGCCGGTAACTGGAATGCCATGATAGCCCGTGACGGCCGGAACTAAAGGGTTTTCTTGCTTTCTGGGCATCACTTGCCTAGCTGGTCTCGATTGCTAATCGTGGGGTGATGTGGGTGACTGAATTAGATTTCCAGCGATAAGTGTTGTTGTATGGGTTTTATTAAGCATTTCTAAGTCTGAGAAGAGAGTCTAAAGTCTGGAAGTTGATGGTGTGAAACCTCCATGCCTCAGAAAGCACGTGAAGCAGTTAGTCCTGTGCCTGATCTCTACTTTGATGTATCGGATAGATGACCCATCAGGCTGCGAAACTGAACACTAAATATTTTCAGAGTAATTCTCATAGAGATGAACCTACATATTGAGAATAGTCTGGAGAATATTATAGCATTGCATTATATAACTTCCAGAAATAAGGGAAATATTTTTAGCTGAAGTTTCTTGTGATTCAGACAAAAAGGAGGAGGTACTACGTTCGGCTGTTTGTATGTTTTTTTTGTATGTTTGTTCATCGATTACTCCGTCAATTGTCAACGAATTTTTAAAATTCTTTTTTTGTTCGAAAGCAGATAGTTCTGAGGTGGTCCCATTGTCACCAAGTTAGGATCTGATGATGGGATCTTAGAGAAATTGAAGGCAACCCTCAAATTTTATAGGCTCACTTATTGTTTTTCGCATATTTTATGAAGTATCTTGTGTATTTGCGTATGGTTGTTACCATCTCAGTTAGCTGAGCTGATGATGGAAGGTACAACTCCTTAACAGTAAGAAGTTACTCGAACAGGCAAGGACTGTTTTAGTAAATTGTTTTGATGTTTGATAGGGCATTTGCCACATTTGGGCTCATGATCATCAAGTCATGACCTGATGCTGCAGTCAGGATAGTCTGCAGAGTACCTAACTCCTCGACAAATAACAGCAGATATATCGTGTTTAGGCTCATTGAAAAGGGCTCGATGTGTGGATAAACGTACTGTTAATGAGGAACACCGAAGTACATAGAGACCTGATGCTGAAGCCAGGAGCATCAGAAAAAGTACAAACCTTGAAATTACAGCACAGTAGTCGTGTTTGGGCTCATTTTAAACAGGACTAACATTAACTCGACACTAAAAAGTAAAAAATAAAAAACTTTTTACAAAAAAAAAATAACCGACTTCAAAAAGTAAAAACTTAAAAATAACTTAAATTTCGGAAGTCGGTGGCAACACAAATTGACTGGCAGAAAAAAAGACACCGACTTCCGAAATTTAAGTTATTTTTAAGTTTTTACTTTTTGAAGTCGGTTATTTTTTTTTTTGTAAAAAGTTTTTTTACTTATACACGTGCTCACAAGCTTGTAACAACGTGAAGATACCATTTTTTTGTGAATGAGGTTTTTAAGTATTAATTCTCAGTCATTAAAAGTTCGCCTTGTAAAATTATTACCAACTTATTTCAATTAAATATAAATTAACCTTCTTTGAAGGTTAACTCACAAAAAAATAGTACTCGTTAAAAATATGTACAGGCACTTATTTTAAATTCTAATTAATGTTAAAAAAATAAAGTTTTAAGTGCGCAGATAATAATCAAATCTACGGGTGCTGAAGTAAGTTATGAGAGACTGTTGTTAAACATTTATTTTTTTAGTTTATTTTTATTACTAGCCTAAACCTTCTCACGGCGGCACAAAAGCTTCCCCCCCCCTATTTTCCTTCTATAGGATTATTTGGGACCAGTCTCTGTCAAAAGGGCCACAACCTCAAGTCTGCCGTAATGCCGCTAACCACGTACAGAAATCATTTTTTTTTATCGTGGGGACATCCTCATGGACTATCCCTCGTCTTATCAAGGTGAAGGGGAGTGCCAGGCTCTTACCAGCTAAAACCACCACGGTGTTCTTCGACCTTATGGGCGGTGTACGGGATTCGCTCGTGCATTCACCGCATCCCCGCTAGTCTATGACCTGCCAACGATGTGCGGGTCCCGTCAACGTGAAGGAACATAAAGGAACTTTAGGTTGAAGCTCGCCATTATAACTCATTTATTTTTGCTGTTTTTTTTTGTATGTGTATTGTTTTTCTTGTGCAATAAATAAATAATGAACATGAGTGGAAAACCCACTCAGTCAGTAAAAGTATAACACGCCCTCCCGCCCCGCCCAGGACGGGAGAAGTTATTTGATGATTTATTTCCCACTCCCCAAAAAACCCCATATTAGTAGTTTAATATGCGGCAGACGTTCAGCCCAGTTCCACTCCAGTGTGGCAGGTCTTCGAGCGATATCACAAATTTTGTGATGGAACGAGTGGGAGTATTTCTAACTCGGCTAAATTGTTTTATAATTATTCAAATCATTTGTTTGAAACTACAAACAGCTCAAAAACTAGTTAGGGCTTAAATCTACCGGCTTAAAACTCTATTCCATATTGGAATTTCGGCGTATCATTATAGGATTTAACGTTGTGTAATATCTAAAAGAAAGTCGTGTTAGTTACACATTTTATGACTCAAGAACGGCAGAACCGATTTGGCTGAAAATTGGTGGGGAGCTAGCTTAGAACCAGGGGACGGACATAGAATACTTTTTATCTTCTTTTTTTAGTAACCAAAAAACTGATAAAACGCGGGTGAAACCGCGGGGGACAGCTAGTTTCAAATAAAAATAACTGAAGGTTTAAAATAAATTGAAATCAACCATAATATTATATTCTATTTTTATACATATTATGGCAATCAGTGCCGTAAGGACTATTCTGTGAATGTCAAAAGTGATTTGGTTAAACAAGTTTGTGAAAAAAATAGTACTTAATCATCATTTTTATTATTTTGCATTTCTAAAGACGTATTTTATTGATATGTCAAAAGTATTGAGTGTCAAATTATGCCTTATTATAAGTACGACACTTTGACAAAGATCTTGCAAATAAAAAAAATATATTGAATAATATTAAACATGACATTATTATCTAAATCTAACAATTTAAAATTAATGACTAAACAATTTATAAAAAGTTTAAGCTTAGATTTTTTATATGACGAAGCAAAACGTGTGCATATTATAAAAATACTTTTTATGGGAACATTTGCAGCGATGCGCGATAAATGTTGATAAATTATTTACCTATAATAAAAATAAACGTCGGAAAACGTACTTACATCATAGTAATCCAAGGGATATAATTTAATTAAAGATAGAGAGATAATATCAACATGTCATACATTTTATCATAGCTTCTGATACAGTTATTGTTATCGCCATAATAATACGCAAATTTCTGTGACGTTTATACAGCTGATTTGGAATTATCGATCTATGGTTTTTGTTGTCTTTTACGCCGGTATAAATAAATATTAATCTATTTTGGATTACCTATTTTCGTTTCTATCCTTACATTGTAGTTTGAAAATTGTGCTATAGTGAGAGTATTTAACAAATAAGGTTTATTTAAATTTAATTAAATAATAATACGCAATTTTTCACCTTCACGGGGTAAAACATACCCTCTTTTGTTCCGTTTTAAAATAAACCTACAAAACTACAACAACCCTTATAATACAATATTAAATTCACAATCAACGTGAACTGTCAATCATACTAATTTGCGTACCATCTAATCTCGACCCAGATTGGTCGGATTACGAAACTTACGTCAACGAAAGTAAAACGAGCACGTTTTAATGTGCTTATTATGCTAATGTTGACCCACCGTGACAGGTCGGAAGCGTGTCGTATAAAAATGTAAAAAACAGCGACCCCAGCTTTATATTTAACAGTTATACAGTTATGCGCAAAAGTGTCAAAAAATTAAAACTTCGAACACACGTGATTTGAGACAATAGAAAGACAATAGCAGCGAGACAGCCGGCTGTCGCTTGGTCGTTGAAAGATTACGGTCCATAAATTATAACTTGTTTTTTTGCCGATGTTTACATAATGTCGTCATAAATATGTTGCTATTTATGTAGGTTACGGTTACGATGTCGGGCAAGTTTGAATGTGACATAATATATTGATAATTAACATTTATGACTATCACACAGGCAGTTTTTTTAGACAGTTTCAAGTTTAACGTATACGTCACTGATTGGTGAAAGAAAACATGTTAAGGATTTCTGTACTTTATAGTAGTTAGTTTTAGTAATAAATTATGATTCATTTTCACCTTAAGCAAGCGTGGTTATCAACGCTTCTACCTATCTTTATGAGAAGAGGTCTTTGGCTTATTGTGGAGCAATAATATGTCGATATTTTTCACTATTACATATCAACCTATATCATCTATTCCACTTATAGGCAAAATATATGTCATAACCTCTCACTGTATCCTATGTATTACCTTCTCTGACCGTTACTCAATAACCTAAAATTAAATATTTACAAAGATTTACCGGACTATTGTTTTCAGGTTCAATTGAAAACCAGTACTCGTACCAAACAAGAACCACGACAAATAACACAACAGTCTGGTAAAATCAATTAAACTAAACATAAAGGATTACCAAATACTTTTGCACATAACTGTATCACAAAGCTGGCGTATTACGACGCGGCGTATTATTATAATAGTAATTTGCGTAGCGTGCGTAGTGAATGGGAAAATTTGTAATGACGGTTATTATGTAATACGTTTGAGTGGTTCAAAATGTAGTGTTGCATTAGGGATATGGGGCAGATTATCTGCTAAATAGCCATGCAAATTAGGGTAGTGATTGATTACTTTAAGAGAACTATTAACATAGTATTACGTGTCTGCTGGGGTTGCGGAATGTTTATAATAGTTACCGAGACCCTGGAACATAAAGGGCAATCGAAGGAACATGAGTGGGTTTTAGTCAGTAAGAGTCTGACACGCCCTCCCGCCGCACCCAGGATGGGAGCAGTCATTGGATGATTTCCCACTCACCAAAAAAAAAAAACCTAGTATTACGTGTGTATTTCTGATAATTTTGGAAAAACTACTCTATCGCCAATAACAAGAACAGGTACTGTAACGAAATAAGAGACAATACTGAAATGGGATGGAAAAGCTCTTTCCTCAGAAGTGGTTCACGACTCGCAAAAAAATATAGATACCAAGTCGTTAAGTTGCTAAATTTTATTATCCAAAAATACCTAGAAAAGCGTTATCGCTCGAAAGTCATTCGATTGCCAACTTATAAAGATAACATTAGTCGCTATCAGTGACCGCCGCTTTGCTCACGTAAATAATATAAGACTTATATTCGAAATATATTAAGGCTATTAAGCCTCAACCACACAGAGGCGTGAAAAAAAACTAAACACTGAAGTCGGTCAAATTGTTCTCAAGTTATGTCGTGACTAAGAGACTACTCACATGTATTTAGCTCCACTTAATGTAATGGACTATAAGGAGCTTACGTAATGAACCAATCGCGTATAAAAGGTCCCATGCTGAATAGAGCGAAATAATTGTGAGTAGTCCTGAAGGTAAACAGGGATATATATAATTATATAAAATGGTAAACTAACTGACTGATTGACTGACTGTTGATAAATCCCGCCGGAGTCAGGTGTCAAGCAGCTTGCTGTGTTTCATCTGTGCGCGGGAACACCAGAGCCTTTGGGGGGATGAATGGCTGTTAGTTGTGTTGCATATAGCCGTTCTTGTAGATCCTTGAGCGACGCCGGACCGAGTAGCTCACGCTGGAGGGTAGCGGGATCCGTGGCACGGTCTTGCCGGTGACCGACCGCAGGTAGTTGGGGGCCCAAGTAGCGCGCTAGCCACGTGCCAAAGGCTGCCCCGCCACCTCGCGAAAAATCCCGGAATAGCTCCACCGTGCCAGCTGGCGACTGGATGGGAGGACCCGGTGGCTATTTCGGGGGGGCTCGGGCGTCCCCGCAGTCTCCAAGTGAGCTCCTCACTGTTTGGTGTCACTCGTGCAATCTACTTGGCGAAAGCAGCGCCTCGACATCCAAACGTCCCCCAACCCGCACTACTCAACAAAATGAATAGGAAAAAGAAGAACACGGTCAAACACCGGCGGCACTTCCTCCCGCTGAAAGTGCACCTATCCAATATACGAGGGTTGCACTCAAATCTCGACGCAGTCCACCACCACCTCGAGACTGAAAAGCCGCACCTGTTCTTCTTAACGGAGACGCAAATTAAAACCCCAGCGGACGTGGCGTACCTCAACTACCCAGGCTACTCACTAGAACATAAGTTCAAAGAGAAAGCTGGGGTCTGTGTGTACGTCCGCGACGACATCTGCTGTAAGCTTCTTCGCTGTTTTGAGACTTCCGGGTTTTCTACTCTGTGGGCCATCGTAGACACAGGATCCCAGAAGATCCTATATGCATGTGTTTACCGATCGCACGTCGGAGACCAGGAGACAACCAGGCTATTTGACCATCTTACTGAGACTGCAGATAATGCCCAACAACGGTACCCTGCTGCGGAACTAGTATTTCAGTACCTAACTACTAGTAACTGGTATTTAAGTCTCGGTCTCAGCTCCGCTGGGCTCGTCAGATCACTGTCTGGTAAAATCCGTATCGGTCTGCTCCCCTCCGGATTTCAGCCCACGGGGCACGAGGAGAGTGTGGCGATACGAGTCAGCAGATTGGGATGAGATGCGGCAATTCTTTGCGTCTTTCCCTTGGCGGTCGGTCTGTTTTTCTTCCGGCGATCCCTCATGTTCTGCCGAGGCTGTCGTAGATGTGATTCGGCAGGGAATGGAATATTATATTCCGTTCTCCGACTTATCGCTCGATCACAGAACTCAAGCATGGTTCAACGCGGATTGTGCTCGGGCTGAAGCCCTTAAACAGTCTGCATACCTGGCTTGGGTGCAAGCCCGCGACACCAAAGCAAGGGCCCAGAGGGTTCGCAAGAAGAAGAAAGCCTATAACGATGCCGCCAAGTCCTGCAAAAGGGTGATTCGGAAGGCTCGATTTGACCATATCAGTCGAGTAGGGGCCAAACTCACGTCCTACCCTTCTGGTAGCAAGCAGTTTTGGTCCCTATCCAAAGCGGTTGAATCCAACTTCTGCCGTTCCACATTCCCACCGTTGCAGAAACCTGACGGTACGCTGGCCCACTCCGCGATAGAGAAAGCGTACTTGTTTGCTTCCCTATTTGCGAGCAACTCTCGTCTTGATGCAGGCCTCCATCAACCACCTACTATACCTCATTGCGATTCCTCAATGAAGGATATTGCTGTTCACCAAAAAGAGGTACGGAAGGTTCTGCTGAATTTAGACGTGAATAAAGCCAGTGGACCAGATGGAATACCTGCGCGAGTACTTAAACAATGTGCGCCTGAGTTGTCGCCTGTATTGACACGTCTATACCGGCTCTCTCTCCAAACTAGAACGGTGCCAAAATCCTGGAAGCTTGCTAATGTGCAGCCAGTGCCCAAAAAGACATTGCTGTGGTGAAGCCATTGAGAAAAACGGCGAAGCCCTTGCCGTTTCACTCGACATCTCAAAGGCCTTTGACAGGGTTTGGCACGCAAGTCTCCTTAGCAAGCTTCCTGCTTATGGCATACCGGCTGACTTTTGTAGCTGGGTATCGGACTTTTTGACGGAAAGGTCGATCAGAGTGGTCGCCGACGGCTGCTCTTCGGACCTAATGGCCATTGATGCCGGTGTTCCTCAAGGGTCTGTTCTCTCTGCAACTCTATTCCTGCTCCATATAAACGATATGCTAAATCATAGTCGGTTACGCAGATGACAGTACTGTTGTAGAGAGATATTTGGCCAGCGCAAAAGACAGTAGGGACGATATTCGTTCACAGAGAGAGACCATGGTAGAGCGAGTGAACTTTGCCTTGAGTCGTGTGTCCCAATGGGGCGATGACAATCTAGTGCAGTTCAATGCCGCCAAAACGCAAGCGTGTCTGTTCTCCGCCAAACGGAGCCCATTTGACCTGGCTCCTACTTTCCGAGGTGCATCTGTAAAAGTAACCGGCTGCCTTGAACTCCTTGGCATGGAGTTGAGTTCTGACCTCAACTTCGGCACTTTCATCGAGTCCAAAGCACAGACTGCGGCGAAAAAACTGGGCATCCTTAACAAGGTTAAGCGATACTTCACGCCGGGACAGCTTCTAACACTTTATAAAGCTCAAGTCCGATCGTGTATGGAGTATTGCAGTCACCTATGGGATGGCTCAGCCAAATACCAACTGGCCGCATTGGATTCGGTGGATCGCAGGGCCAGAAGGTTGATTGGCGACAAGAAGCTGGTGGCTCAACTTCAACCACTAGCACATCGGCGAAAAGTTGCCTGTCTGGCGGTATTTTACAGATTGCACTTCGGTGAGTGTGCTTATGGGCTACACGAGCTCATTCCCTCATCCCCATTTTACCACCGGACATCCAGACGTACGGCGGGATACCACCCTTTCTTGGTTGATATTCCTCACATCCGCACGCAGCGCTTCTCAAAATCGTTCATAATGCGCACCGCAAAGGAATGGAATTCCCTGCCGGCGTCTGTGTTTCCAAATTCATATAACCCGGAAGTATTTAAGAATAGAGTGCATAGGCATCTACTGGGTAAGCTCGCTCCATCGTAGGCTCCGTCTATGCCCTCGGGCTAGTCTGGGACCAAGAGCAAGCCCATTGTAATATAAAAAAAAAAAAAAAATTAACAGACCGCCCAAACTACTGATTCTAGAGACATGAATCTTGCAGACTCGTTTTTTTGTGACAAGTTTGAAACCGCTAAGAAAGGATTTTTGGCAATTCCAACCCAAACGAACTTCCCGGGCGGAAGCTAGTTTTGTATATAGATAATGCTGGTATATCGTCCGTGAGGCGAATATTTTATGGAAATAATTATCGAATTTAACATGTGAATTTATAACAGTAATAAATATAAGTAATACAATTACCATACCGGTAATGAATATTCACGCAAAATATTTAAATTGAATTTATCCGGCGGTAATTGCTTTATGTTTAAACGTATATTACTGTTTCGATTTTATTATACACCGAATGTTTGATAGAAAGATCGATTTTCCCTTTTGAGAGGTCATTGGCTAGTTATTAACTCATTGACCTTTGTCTACCAACAAGTTGGTAATGAAGATTTTTTCCTTTAAATTTCCTTTTTTAAAATTATTTAATATTCTTTTTTTTGCGTCATCATGATGTGTTGACATCAATTTATTTGTTTGTGAATTTGTAGCAGAAAATAATAATACTTTTGTAATATTCAAAAAATATGTACACCACATTAACCGAACTTAACTGCTTGTGCAATAAAGTTAAAAATCTTTTACAGAGAATTGATAGATTGTAGCGGTTGTAATGCGCTATTTGTCTATATTAAATGATCTACTATTTGATGCTATTGGTTTTAGGTAAGTTAGCACAACGGTCAATAAGGTACTACAGTTATTACCGGAATGACCTTACCGCAATGACCTTTCCCCAATGACCTTCCCAACAAAAATAGTGTGTTGACCTACAAAATAAAGATGACAAGAAGTCACCTCTCTCTTGTTTTTCACACAAAATCTACAACAAAGATTATAAAAAACAAAACTTAATTGCTTTTATAATTGTTTCCTTTTCAAACTGTGTTCTTATTTAGCGCTGATACAAATCTATGTTGTGGACAATGCAAGGTTAAATTAAAGGTTTTTTTAATCGCAGGAAAACGGACTGGTATTTAAATGTTACAACGGCGTGTCTTTGAGGATTTCTGCAATTAATTTTAATAGAAACGGTATATTGAAAATGATTGCAATTATTATTGTGTGCTAGTAATATTACTAGGCTAGTTTTGTCACGATGACTAATATTACGGGATATATTATGATCTTTAGTATAATAAAATCAAATGTTTTGGAGAACTTTGTAGGATAAATGATAACCGGGAATATAAGCTTTACGTTCTTTTCAAGACACGCGTTTTCAGTGTTGTAAACATCTCAAAGAGTACATAATTTGTAGCATGAATGACCCTTATGATTTTGCAGTTTATACAGCAAAATCATAAGGGTCATTCATGCTGGTCGTTGAAAGGTTAATCTGTTGTATGGTTGTGATTCTCTCAACTGGCCAATGGTCGGCAGACCATACCATCTTTAGAAAAAGAAGAAGAAAGCTATCACAGAAGTTTATCTTAATAGCAAAGTGGCCACGTCACTGGCTTGACACAAGAAGTTATCATTCAACCTAGTTTTTTTGCAAAACGTTATATTATCTAGCTCGTCGACATAATGCCAAAGGATGTGTGAAATTAGTAATGTTCGTCGACTTTAAAAGAAGTTGAAAAAAATTGCTGTGCCGTTTTTTTTGTCCTACACTGTACTTCTTGTAATGGATTTTGAATGACACAGTCGAGAAACTCCATTCCATTAACCATTCGCAAATCATTTATCTTAATTAAAACAAAATTAACTTGTACGGAACTAAAAATGTTTGGACTGAACCCTAAACTTCTATAATTAACGATAGATGAAAACTAACTGCGAAACCAATCTAACAGTACTTGCAAGGGAATTTAAACTTTATTACATAGGTTAAAGGGCTTATAACAGTTTGTAGTTAGTTAAAGTCTGGTGTCTAATTGGTGTGTCATTCGGTTGCGATGAGCGGTCGAATACGGTCGCGTTTGCGCTGCTCCGTGTAAATATTAAATTCGCGAATTTAGCCGCTGCCCGGATTCCGCTATGAGTAATCAAACTCTCATAGCTAATGAAGTTCTGGCATTTATCAAACATGCCATCGACTACATGGACGAGGTCAGCATCTTGCAGATCTGCAAGTCATCTTTTAAGGAGGATGAGATTAGCAGTGCCAAGTTGCTGCTGTTCACGACGCTCGGCAAACTCAGCCAGATGCCGTCTCGGCGAAGGGATGGCACCGAGAAGAGTATCCAAGACATAATAACGCTGCTGAAGGAGACCGATCCGGACGACGTGCCTGAATTTGTGGCGAAGGATCTGCACAAGCTGCCTCCCGTCACGTTCGACCACGTAGATGTCACCAGGCTGCTGAAGGACATCACACTTCTGAAGCAAAGCCAGGTCGACATGCAGCATCAGCTGGAGGTGTCCAACAACACCATCAGTGATCTACGGGCAGAAGTAGTGTTATTGCGCAATGCAATTTCTGCAAGTAGGTCACCTACCGACGCCGCAAATGTGAACACGCGTCGCGGGGCACAAAACGCCTCCATCTGCAGTTTCGAGTCGGCGGGCTCGAGTGCGTCACCAGCTGCCGAGAATGCATGCGTTGCAACGTGTGCCGCGGCCGTCCTTGCCTCGACACCGGTGGAGACGACGACGTGTGTAGGTTCAGCGACCCCCAAACGAGCCTACGCAGCAATTGCAGCCGCCGCTAAAAAGTCTGTTGAGCCGCAAAACTCGCAGATTAAATTAGCGGACAAAGCAAAAGGGAGTAAACGGAGCCTGTCAAAACCAAAACAGGTTCCGAAAACGCAGGGTCCAGAGAAGGACATGAGTGACAAGGATGGTTTCATCAAGGTGGAGAAGAAGAAGAAGCCTCCTTGTCGGAACCAGTGTGGTACTGCGCTGGCAGGACCCAACACGTTGCTGCGTCCAGCCGTACCGACAACGCTGCTCTACGTGTCCAGACTGCACCACTCTACGAAGGTTGAGGAGATCGTGGAGTACGTGCGCGTGAAGACCAACTGGACCTTGAGGGTCGAGAGGTTGGAGCCGCGTCACAACACGAACTTCAAGTCGTTTGTGGTGCGCGTTCCGACACACCATCTCGAGAAGTTCCTCAAGGAAGAGTTCTGGCCGAAAGGTGTTGTGTACCGCCGGTTTCGCGGCCGCCTACATGACACCAGTCAGCGAAACACGACGCCGACACTTCGTGTGCACTAGTTTATTAATTTATCATGTATTATACAGGGTGTCCCACGGCTATGCCACATGGAGGGAAAGTACATTAAATATTGTAGATAGAACATTTTACTGAAAGAAGACATTATTTGAATTTTAAGAACATTTTAAACTTTACTCATAGATATTTAAATAAATACATAGTTGAACCGGGAATCGAACCTGTTACTCGAGAAAATTAATCAGCCTGTAGTTTTACCCTACCGATCGAAAGGCTTCATCACAAGGATTATTTTTTGCTAAATAACATAGTGTCAAAAATAAAAGGAAGACCATTAATTTTAAATACAAATTAGTCCATTTTTCAAATGCTCAAAATGAGTCCCTTCTTCTTGAATACAAAGTGATGACTTTTGATTATTTCGTTCCCTGCCGTTTTTTGGTCTTGTTGTGGTGTATATATATTTATTTAAATAATGTGTTCTACTTAAGTGGGTAGATTAATTAGTAATAAGTAGTTATGATTGTCAATTGTATGTAAGAAAAGAAAGAAAGAAAGAAAATACATTTATTTCACACAGCAGTGCCGGTATGATGGTTCACATAACATGCATACATTATATGGAGTTTTATAAAAATAATATCAGCTTAAAATTAGTAACTAACATAATATTTGTGCCCGGCAGCTGTGTCAAAAAGGTCCAGTTCAGCAAAATGTCAGGCCACAAGTGCCTGACGCTGGTTTTCAACTGGACCCTATGTGACATGTCACAGATGTAAACCAGCTTTACAATAAATATAGATTAAGTACATAGGTTTTATATGCCATTATGTCCTTACGGCAATGTAAGCTTTTAACTTTTCTGAACAAAATTTCACATCAAATGTTAAAATTCACAGTCTTCCTTTTATTTGTGACACTATGTTGTTTAGCAAAAAATAATCCTTATGATAAAACCTTTCGATCGGTATGATAAAACTACAGGGTGAATATTTTTTCTCGTGGAACAAGTTCGATTCCCGGCGCAACCATTTAATTATTTAAATATCTATAAATGCAGTTTAAATAGTTTTTAAAATTCATATAATGTCTTCTTTCAGTAAAATGCTCTATCTGCAATATTTAAGGTACTTTCCCTCCATGTGGCATAGCCGTGGGACACCCTGTATATTTATAGTATTTTTAAGTTTTATGTTAATATAATATTGTATATGTTTATATGGGCCTTGATGCCTGAAATAAATGGATAATAATAATAATAATAAAAACCAATATGAGATTACGTATTGTATTTTCTACCTTATTGTTTAGGTGATAGAGTGCAATATGTTAAGATCCTTTAGTTATTGGAAAATAAAGTTTGGAGTTCCCTTTTTGTCTTAGATAACGTTTAGGGGTATTGTTATGTATATTATTTTGCTTAATTTACCGTACGACCAGCATGAATGACCCTTATGATTTTGCTGTTTAAACAGCTAAATCATAAGGGTTATTTTTTTTAAGGGTGATTTTGCTGTTTAAACAGCAAAATCATAAGGGTCATTCATGCTGGTCGTTGAAAGGTTAATCTGTTGTATGGTTGTGATTCTCTCAACTGGCCAATGGTCGGCAGACCATACCATCTTTAGAAAAAGAAGAAGAAAGCTATCACAGAAGTTTATCTTAATAGCAAAGTGGCCACGTCACTGGCTTGACACAAGAAGTTGTCATTCAACCTAGTTTTTTTGCAAAACTAAGTACAACATCTAAAGAACATAAAAAGGCGTGTCATATCACTGACACTGTCGCCAGTACGCACATCAAAGTAAAATGGCGGACATCAAACTGAACGCAAATAGTGTTTTAATCATTTACGACGGCTGTAAAACTGATATAACGTTATAAAAACGTCTCTTGCGCCGATAAAATTACCTTGCACTGTAAATCTTTTCGTATCAAAGGGATTTTGGTGTGTTATCTATTCTAATAAAAATATAAGGTTAGGTTTATTAGTGTAATAGTACTTGCCTATATTTTGTCCGTGACTTTGTAGCTAGCAAAAAGATAAGTATATTTATACAGGATGAAAAAAGCAATGGACCCTAAACACACACACACACTCCAAAAAATAAAACTCGTTACTTTATCTCATCAGAAATGAAATAATAAGAGTTTATTTTTGTAAGTTTTCTTTAGGTGAAACTAGAAAAGAGTGGCTGCGGTGTATGTTAAGGATTTAACGTGGGTTTTCGGGGTCAAAAGATTTGTATAAATATTGCAACCATTATGAAAAATAATTCCGCAATATTTTGTTTTCAGCCATTGAAGCTCTTCATATTTTTCGCAGATATTAACTCAGTAAGTAAGTACAATCGACAAAATGGAATCATGACCCACCATAAGTTTATTTTCCTACAGACATTCAAATACAATTAGGTCGACAATCACGTAAACATGTATTAAAAATGTCACACGTCTAGTCTTATTATTTTGACAACTTCAAACGATTTGTCATCGAAATGATTCAATTTTGTCGATAGTACATTTAAAAATAAGTGAAGGTTTTATTTGAAGTTTTATTCTTTCTAAGTCCATCGGTGAAAGAAATAAATGTCATTAAACTTCCTATCATATCAATAATATGAGTAAGTAACTAAATAACGTCACGCAGTCACGCTATAACCCACGGGAACAAAACAGTGACGAAAGGCACCTCGGGAAACGATAGTTGAATATAAAATACCACTTTCAAAAGAAAAAAAATCAAGATAAATATTTATTACAGAGTTAAGATAACACAAAATTGGAGGACATCCGATATCTGCAAAAATTATTACGGATCGTCGAAAATACTAAGCAAGTACTTTTAGTATAAGTTGAAAATTTATTTCACGGTAAATTAAGCAAAATAATATACATAACAATACCCTTAACGTTATCTAAGACAAAAAGGGAACTCCAAACTTTATTTTCCAATAACTAAAGGATCTTAACATATTGCACTCTATCACCCAAACAATAAGGTAGAAAACACAATACATAATCTCATATTGGTTTTTATTAAACACCAAACTTTAACTAACTACAAACTGTTATAAGCCCTTTAACCTATGTAATAAAGTTTAAATTCCCTTGCAAGTACTGTTAGATTGGTTTCGCAGTTAGTTTTCATCTATCGTTAATTATAGAAGTTTAGGGTTCAGTCCAAACATTTTTAGTTCCGTACAAGTTAATTTTGTTTTAATTAAGATAAATGATTTGCGAATGGTTAATGGAATGGAGTTTTTCGACTGTGTTATTCAAAATCCATTACTAGAAGTACAGTGTAGGACAAAAAAAACGGCACATGAATTTTTCTAAATAATAAGAGGTGTATTTTCAATATTAACTTTTTAGTGCGCGTCTGAGTCATAAAAAAAGAACTGCCGTGAAAATATCACGTTTTTAGCTTTATTAGTTTCGATTGTGCGCTAGCTTTTGCCCGCGGTTTCGCCCGCGTCAATGTATAAACTTAAAATCCTGTTTCCCCCTTGGGTCGGAATTTCTAAAAACCTTTTCTTAGTGGTTACCTATTTTTTTTTCTTTTTCTTTGGGATAACAAACAATTGGGTAGTTTCCACCATTAACCAATAAATGTTAGACACAATTCCTATAAAACCTCTATTAATTTCAGCCTAATATATTCGGTTCATTTTCAATTTGCTATAAAATTTGATTTTTAGTTGTTTTGAAATAAATAAATAGATAGTCAACTGAGTTGTTATTTTAGTGACGTCATAAATCGCCATTGCCATACAAAATCTATTGGAGAACGGCGTTTTGACAGCTCATAAAAAGTACGTCAATTGATAATGGTGGAAACTACCGTATAGCGTAATAATGCTTAATATACCTAATCTTCACAAAGAACACAAGTAGCCCTGCAAGCTTTATGTCCCCAAGAGTAGCAGTTTGGGCTGTGCGGTTATAAAAGATCTGTCAGCCACTGTATATAATATGGGTAGATTTAGTGAATGTAACAGCTTGTCCTATATAACAATTTGTAAGTTTTTGACCTGGGAACTTCAGCGTTCAGTGGCAGACATTAAATTAATAGGAAAACCTGGCTGCGTGATCATTAAACCGAAATGTGAGTTGAACACGCTCTTTTGTATACTTATTATTTGTATGGAGTTTATTATAACAACTTTTGCAAAATGACTTGTTTTAATGGAGAGAAAATAATGATAGAATGTTGATGACCCAACAATTAAAGCCTGCCTCTCATGTGATTTTTTTTTTTGTAAAATTTAATGAATCTAGGTATGTCTGAAATCACCTATCTCTTTTCAGCAAGTTTTGTGAGCAAAATCGTATCTTCTCATTATAAAAAGAAGCGTTTCCCAATGTACAAAGCTTCCAAAGCTTTAGAACAGAGTGAGTTTAATAAAAAACAGTAATTTTAAATAATTTGTAATAAAAGAAGTTGGTCTGATTGATTTTGTGTGCGAATTTTATTTTTCGTCATTTTTTGTTGGTATTTAATTATTTCATTGTATGAAAAATATTAAATAAATGTTGTATTGTCTTATGCCCTTGTCCTATTTTACCTGAGGTCGGCGAAAAACGTTTTATTTTCTCGTCGTCCTAATAACCTTTACGCTATCATTGATTGCCTTTTAACATTCCTCAACACAAAACACCGTGGTTTACTTCAGCTTTTCATATTTTATGTATATTCAATAAAAATAATTTTAAAGAAAAATTATTACAAAGATAATAATATAGTAGAGTCACCGACTTCCAAAATTACACATAATTTATATGAAAAACATTTTTTGGAATCAATGCACAATTAGAGAAAAAGTCACGTAATTAACATAAAAAAAAACATACACACGAATCCTCTTTGAAGTCGATTTAAAAAAGTAATTGTAATAAAGTATAGAATATTGCGTATTTTTATTACACCTCTTAAGACAGAACGCAAAAACATATCTATTTAGTAAAAAAACAAGTTTCAAATAATATCTAACCTTTAAAAAGTACCAAAATCCACTGTTTAATTAAATCATAATATTTTTATTACGCTAATTTTATACGCAGACACATCATATCTCTAAAATAAAAAAAAATCGCATTGACTAAATTACAATGGAGTACAGAATTATTGGCACACTGCCAGTTTTCTTTCTACGACTGTCGTAGTAACACGTTTCTATTGCATCACTATAAACTTTAAAATATTTTTTCACATCCGTACATTCATGTTCAATTTTTAATCCAAACTGTCGTCTGTTTGTTTGTTACGTATTTGTGTGTTACAGGTTTGGCCTTGAAGTGGATTCTGTGTTACTTTTTAATTAATTTGCGTCTGCTATAAGAAGGAAAGATTTATATCTCTGTATGATTGTAACGAATACACTAAAAAACTACTGAAACGACCCATAAGGTACCTAGTTTGTTTATTGAGGAAGGTTACGTGATAAATAACATCACTGTGCTGCCTATGGGGTGGATCAGTACCAAAAGATGTAAGTGAAACGGTAGGAGACAGCTAGCATTAAATACATTAAAAGATGGACAGTATGCAAGCACGCTGTTTTATTAAATCTACTGTTGTAATTTCCTCGTAAAACAACAATACGTGATGACGGTTGACATTCTAGCTTTGTTTTTTTTGGATTTTCACAGCTAGCACAGGATGCATGACATATTTTTATTACACTTTTATTGTTGGACTGTAAAAACAATATATTCTAGACGAACCAACAAAATATTTAAATAATTCTGTTAGAAATTTGAAAAAAAATCGAACACCCATTAAAAAGAACAATTAAAAAAACTGCATTCACAAATTTTATATTCATTTACCATACAGGTAGAAATAGGTTTAGTAGTAATAAAAAAATGAATAAAAATAAATGTTTATGCTTTACGGTGTCCGCCACAATAACTGCGACAATAACTGTTGTATGTAACGCTAGTTATATGGCACATACCTCATTGTTTTTTATGGAAATAAATTATGAACGATGGTTATAAAGCCAAATCTGGCAATAAAAAATTTAAGTTGTTATCAATTCAAATGTATTTCTTTTTCTATGTTTTTTTTATAGTTGGAAAATTATCAAATGGCTTCTCCCTTTAGTGTCAGACTTTTACTGACTAAAACCCACCCCACCCATTTTCCTTCGGTTGCCCTTTATGTTCCGGGGCCCCGGTAACTTATGACGCATGACGTGCTGACTGCTCTTTGAGGCGCGCGTGGAACAAGTCGCGCCGTCGATACGGGCATCAAATGCGGGCACGTCAAGTATCACCATTACGATATTCTTTACAATTTTCTTTATGCAGCTGCCAATTCTTTTTAATTAAAAAACTGTTACATTTCTTTTATATAAATGGGTCATGTCATTCTCCTGTCATTTTGCGACATGTTTTTAATTTTCCGCCATTACACTTGCTGTCAAATTAATATACACTACATCTCAGGGTTATCTGATGCTATGTCCCAATATAATGGTGACAATCTCATTACTATGTATCGGGCACTGTTCCAATACGGGCAGTAAAATTATTTTCCGATAGAATATGAGGCGTTTTGAACTTAGCTGTAGCAATTACACTTAGACTTGGCGTATTTTCGTGCCAGTTGCAAGCCGCAATAACGTTTATTACTGCCAAGTTCACTAACGGAAAGCTCATGAGTTCGAAAGTTTTTATAGTGACTTAAAATATAAACATATGAAATCGTTTTTTTACGATTTTCTAGTTGTAGGGTGATAAAAGGGCATTTTCGCTGTTAATGTGTCTCTGTCAGTGACACAGTTGTGTCTACTGAATCAAGGAAAACTTTGAGATAAACTCTCAGACACAAAAAAAAACATAATAATAAAGCATTACTAGCCAAGATTTAGCAAAATACACTGAAAAAACAAGAGGTTTATTTATATGTGATTTAGCCAAATTTTATAATATAAGCTAACTCCTTAATTTTTATTAACGTAGCTTTAAAAATGGCGACCAAAAACTGTTGCATTCAAGGAAAAGCTTCGATATTTTATATCTGGCACGCTAATCAGTGCACATTTTGTATTTTCTAATAAGAAATTAAGTTCTTAGAATGTTTAAAAGTAAACAGGGTTATTATTTTAAACACGAAAGAATTTGTAGGTTGATATAAATGGTTACCGTTAACATGCACTGAAGTGTAATTTTTGTAAATAGTTTAGTGTTCTTAGTGTCAAATGAATTTGGTGTTACTTACATTGCATGTAAAATGCCTACATTTACTTTGAATTAATTTAAATTTCACTTGATAGTTAAAATTATTCGAATGTTTCCGAAAACTTAAACTATTTCTGACGGGCTGCATACTTATTCATATTGCCGTCTGGATTCGAATATCTATAAACAATGATATTACACGTAAAAAGCCTTAGCTACGTTGCTATAAGATTCAAACTTAAAAAACGGTGCACTTAGTGTAACTGCGTTTGTGTGTGAAAACCGCATCAAATCCGTTGCGTAGTTTTAAAGATTTAAGCATTCATAGGTACAGACAGCGAGGAGCAACTTTGTTTTATCTATACTCTATACTAATATTATAAAGAGGTAAAATTTGTAAGTTTGTAAGTTTGTAGGTTTGTAAGTTTGTAGGTTTGTAAGTTTGTATGTAGGGGGTAATCTCTGGAACTACTGGTCCGATTTGAAAAATTATTTCAGTGTTAGATAGCTCATTTATCAAGGATTGCTATAAGCTATATACCATCACGCTACGACCCACGGGAGCGGAGCAGTAACGAAAAATGCGGATGAAACCGCAGGGGACAGCTAGTATTATGTATATTAATGAGTATGATAATATTACGCGTACGACACATTATGAGTATAGAGTATAACGTATTTTGTTCATTTATCTTTTTTAAGATGTCATCAACCCACCGTTTATTTGTCGTTTTCTTGCAATATCCAATGATATTACGAGAAAAATAATACACGTATTCTGTTCTGGTTGTGTAGTACATACCTGAAACAAAAAGAAAATAAATGGTTAGAAGAGTATTACTTACAAATAGAGACGGACAAATAAACGCCTGCAATATAAGGGGTTGCGGAATGTGTATAGTAGTCACCGTGACCCTGGAACATAAAGGGCAATCGAAGGAACATGAGTGGGTTTTAGTCAGCAAGAGTCTAACACGCCCTCCCGCCGCACCCAGGACGGGAGCAGTCATTGGATGATTTCCCACTCACCAAAAAAATATATATAATAATATATATTTTTTTAACACTTTAAACCTTCGAACACACGTGATTTGAGACACAATAGAAAGACAATAGCAGCCCGAGAGCCGGCTGTCGCTTGTTCGTTGAAGGGTTAAGGCATCTATTTAAGAAAAATGTTTAGTTAAGGTTTGTGAAAAAATAGAAAGTTGAAACTTTAAAATACTTCAGAATAACACAGGCTACAAAACATCACGTTATTACTCAAGGCAATAGAGCAGTAACCAAATAACTAAATTATCGCGGGTGACAGTTTTGATTAAAGGACTATAGATTTCTTATACTAAAAAATTTCTTACACTAAAAATGTCGTGATGGCCCAGTGCATATGGCGCCCGCCTCTCGTGTAAGAGGTTGTGGGTTCGAATCCGGGCAAGTACCAATGTGACTTTTTCAATTCGTACTTTCTAAAGTTTATCTTAGACATCACTGGCATCCTGTGCCTCGGAAAGCACGTAAAGCCGTTGGTCCCGGTTGTCATTCGTAGAACTTTGACAGTCGTTACTGGTTAGTCAGAAACTCAGACCAGTCTAACCAAGAGGTATCGTGTCACCCAGTTACGGGGTTGTGGAGGTCAGATAGGCAGTCGCTCCACGTAAAACACCGGTATCGAGCTGAATCCGGTTAGGCTGGCAGCCGACCCCAACACGGTTGGGAAAAAGGCTAGGGAGATGATGATGAGATTTCTTATACTACAAGTATAAATTAAAAAAAAAAACTTTTTCGTATAGCAAACATCATAGGCATAAGAAAATGTCGAAAGGAAAACCAGTAAGGAAAACAAGCATCTTTCTTTCAAACGTCCACTTCCAAACATTTTCAATTTTCCTCCATTCTTGAAACCGTATACTTAAATATTTATTTAATAAAACAGTTTACTCAAATACGCAACTTTTGTTACTTATTCCAGTGGCGAAAAGTACGTCAACTAAACATTTCAACAAAGACTAAAATTAATCAAACAAATTTCGAACTTAAAAACATAACATTAGGCTTCATTTTCTTACAAACGAGTCCCTTTAATTTGTCTCAAGCAGCATAATGGGATAGCATGTCAATGAAAATTGAACTTTAATTCACAGAAACAAAGTCTATAATCAGTTGTGTGAATTTAAATGAAATATTTGAATGGGTCATGATAAGATTATGACAAACATCGTTGTAATGGTCTGGGTATGAAAGAAAAATGTACTTTGAAAGAAAATTGTAGAATATTCTTGTTGTGAATGAGGGGTAAATAAATACAACATGTCCCGGAATAAACGCACACCACCAGACACCCCAATTAGAACATTATGTTATAATCATAATACATACACTGAATTTTTATTATTATGTTTAAAACACTGTTTTTTTTTATAAATTTGTTGTACAGATTGTAGGAAAAAATTATAGTCACATTACAAATCTACGCATGTACACAGTCGCACTTGCATAAGGGTCTAGCGTAGTATTTCATCCATTTTAGTTTGTTTTGACTGTACAGCGGAAGTGTGACAGCAGTTTACGTAGTTTTAATTATTTTTGGGATAAAATATTACCTATATTAAAAATTACAAAAATCGATTCAGTAAACGATTCTGAACAAACTATTTTCTCAAAGTGCATTAATTTAGTTACACATTGTATAAAATTTGGGCCCACTCTTTAAAATTTTCGCTTTTTTAGAAAATTGTGAATGAGTTAAAAGGTTAAACTTATTAACGTTTGCTGAAAGATGTAGTAAATTCAAAGTGACCCTCACTTTGAATTTACTACATCTTTCAGCAGATGTAAACGTACAATAGTCGTGTATTGAATAAATAAAGTGACCTCAAATTTATTTAAGAAAATATAATTAGTACCGAAGTCGTGATGGCCTAGTGGTTAAGGCGCCCGCCTCACATTGCCCGGATTCGAACCCAACCACAAGAAAATTTAAAAAGAGAATTGAAAATGTCACATGTGACTTATTCAATTCATATGTACTTTCTAAATATTTTTACGGGTAAAGGGTGCTTTGCCTTGATTAAATGAATAAATGATTTATTTTTGTAAATAGGTAATAAATTACACTTTTACACGTAATTTTTTTTCTTATTTTTAATCGAACGATGGGTGTTTCCTAGCTGGACTACTCTGAGAAAAAACAACCGAAACAAACTCAGAGGTCAAAGTCTCTTTTAAAGTCCATACAATATTGTATTGGTCAAAATATGCGAGGACCATGAAGGTAAACTGAAGGAATCTCTTGATGAGAGAAGCACACAGATTAATCGTGGTGATCAATGGTCGTGCCTTCTCTGTATAAGAAGAGACCTTTGCCCTGCAGTGGGACAGTGATAGGCTGGTATTATTATTATTGTAATAAGTACCTATATATTTAATATTTATATATACGTTTTAATTACTTAACCGTGTTTGCTTAATTCACTGATTGACAAAAGTGACCTTTTTAGGCATTTTTAACCTCCAACGCAAACAGAGCAGTGTTATAAATTTAACCTGTATGTGTTTCTGTCTGTTTGTCTTCCTGTCTGAGGCACCGTTACTCGTCACCGACTCGCCTTATAACCAAGGCGATCCGGTGACGGTACGGAGTTGATATAGTGAGCGCATGCCCATACAAGTCCATATAAAGAATACTAGCCGCAGGAGGCGAGTCGGTGCGGAGTGGCTGCCGGGTGGCTGTAATGAGCTATGTCCTTTAAACAGGTGAACCGATTTGAGTACTGTCTTGCTGCGTCGGGGTTAAAAGATGTATTTAGATTCTAATGACACCGTTTCACTTATCAACATAATTATTTCTTCGATAATAGTCACAAAATTATAATTACAGCCTTCTAATTAGTTCCAACATTATCACTTAGGAGTGTTAATGAACTGCCTCAAACCTTCATTAGCGAAGCGAACTTAATCAATAAACTGCCGACTTTTTCCTTTATAAATGAGCATTTTCAGCGCTCTTCTAGTTAATTTAATTGAAGACTCTGAGGCTCAAGTCGGCTATGCAATAGTGGATCCGTGATCGACTATTGACGTGTAACCTCAAACTTTTGACATTTCCCATACAAAAACTGTCGAAGTTGTCAATGACTAGTCAATGAAATTCGATTGCAATAGCAGACTTGAGGCCCTGGTCACATAGTTGGACGATTGGCTAGCTTGCTGGATGCTGTGGGTTCGATTGCTGTATGGCCTATAGGTTTTTTAGAGTATGGTTTTTTATTTGTTTGTACACGCATCAATGATACAAGAGAAATTTCTAGGATTGGGTAACTTTTTGTTATAAATATCACAAACATTCATCTCCGGAGCCTTTTGCCAACAATGTTAGAGTTAGTTTTCAGTACGATTCAGCTAAATCACATGGAGCAACTGCCTCCACAACCCAGTAACTGGGTACACGATATCCCTTAGATATTCTAACTATCTGACTTTCTGGACCGACCCGTGGAAACCGTCACAGGTATACAAATGACAACCGGGACCAACGGATTTTTGAGGCACGGGATGTCAGTGATATCCAAGATAAACTTTAGATCGTACGTAGAATGCAATAGAATAGAATTCTTTATTGTACACCAATAGGACAAAAACAGTAAAGGACAATACAAACAAATATGCAAGAGTACAATAGGCGGCCTTATCGCTAAAAAGCAATTTCTTCCAGACAACCTTTGGATGGAATTAAATTCTTAAAAAAAAATGAATAGACAAACTCAGATTGGTACTTGCCCGATTTTGAAATTACAACCTTCACATTGTTGAGAAAGAAATGACATATGTTTTTTTATCAAATCAAATTTATTTCAGGCTGCATAGGCCCATATATAAATAACTTAATCTAACATACATACAATTACAATTGATTAATTTGTTAGTAAAAATAAAACTTAAATCTATGTTAGTAACACTTCCCTATGTTGCACTTAAGTCTTTGTGCATTCCGGTGGCACTTGTTCGCGGAAGCGGCGGAACACCACGTTCTGTGGCCAAAAGCTTTCATCCAACACTGATGGCAGTAAAAATGTTGGTACGCGCACCACAAACGCCTTAAAATAAACGTTGCGACGCGACTCCAGCAGCTGCACTCTGCTGCTTTATATAATTATGATTATTTGGGTCACCAATAAGAACTCCACCGCCCACAAACACAAGGTGAACCCTTGATGTGAAACCTTGTCACATCAACAAACCAAATACAACAAACAAATAATTCATTCATTGAAAACCAAAACACGATGAAAGATTATCTCCGATACCAATTACACAGTTCTGTAATACATTTTCCAAGAATTCCTATTTGTTCACGGTTTTCCATTAACATCGGCAAAAACAAAAACACAAACTCTACTGAACCACTCTTGTTGTATTATTTTGGTCATTTGAAACTAGGTTTAGACCGCGAATTTGTTCACGTTAGAGCTTTTTTAATTTGTAACTTAGCTAGGAATTTATCCTTTGTTACGGGTGTGTTTACAAATAATCTCATTTACAAAGAAAACCGGACTCAGAACAAATAGGTATCTGTAAACCAGTGGGTGGACCATGGAAGGCCACGCTCCTTTGAAGGCCAACTATCAAAAAGTCGTAGTTATTGACATGTAAACACATATTCCTTCGGCTATACACTAAGATCCATCAAACTCAAAGCCACAGGTGCGGCGGCGAGTCGCTCGCGCCGCTATTGTGGCTGTGCGATCTCACGTTTCGTAGACTTCGGTCGTCGACGTTACAATTGTTATTCGCGCGCATAGCAAAACGTAAGTTTTTAGTTAGATAACCTATTATTATTTCATATTTTTTAACTGTGAATTGTCGTATAAGGATATGTTTATGGTACTAAAGAAAAAAAATATAGTTTTGCCTCGATTTAAGTTAAAATATTGGTAGTGTTCCCAGGAAAGCCGATGGTTCCTTATAAGGCCAATCAAAAATTTGACTGTTGGCCTTGCTAGGGTACATGGAACTTACAAAGAACATGTACAAACCATGAACGTATGAACAGTTACTTTTTAGTTATAAATACGTACCGTTACAGTTAAAACAATGTTTTATACTGATTTATAATATTTTTATTTATAAGGGTTAATTTTGGGCATAATTAAGGAACATTTTGGCCTTACAAAGAACGGACCCTTAAGAAGGCCATTTGAGGTAAAAAAAAAAGTTTTGAATTTCATTATAATACGCGTTGGCAAGTTATTTGATGTCAATGTAATACTCATTACTACTGTTTTTAAATAATTTCCATTAATATATTCTTAGTTATACCACAGATTAATAAATAGTTACTGGTTATACGATGGTGTTCAAGTAATGTTCGTTGAGTTTTTTATAAATGATAAAAATATATTGAGCATTTAATGTTTTGCTTAAATGAAAGAGCTTATTATGTAGTTTTAGTAAAAGCGAATATATTAATTGTTACAACTCTATTTTTTAGTTGAACGACTGATGTATAATATTGGCCTTGTTTGGAGCCGTGTTCCTTGCAAGGCCATTTGGAAGAGCTTAACAAAACTTAAGTTTAATGAATACTGATTAAAGCTAGGTTAAAAAAAAGTGATTCATATGGTACACAATAAAACAAACTATTAATTGATAATTAGTTTTTTTCATTTATCCAGTTAATAAACGAATAAAAAGCATTTACTCGTTAGAGTGGCCTTCCATGGTCCACCCACTATAAACTTATTTTGGTGCAAGAATCGACCATTTGCGATAAACAGAGCAGCCGAACGCTCATCAGACTTCAAGCTAGAATTATTTTGCGTGTTACCCTTATTCTTTTCCAGGTTAAAAGTAAAGTGCCATTGCCAGTAGTTAGACTGGCAATGACAGGCTCATCAGAATCCGGCCAGGTCTTTCTGAGATGACCCAACACCAACAGACAGACCAACAATTTTAAAACGTTTTCTTTGGTAAGTGTGTATAATAAAAAGCCGTAGTTTTGAATCAAACAAACCCCTCGATTTTTATACACGTAAAAATAAACAAAAGAAACAAAATCAATATGGTTTCTTAAAGTTGTAATGAACTTCAGTTAGTCCTGAACATGACATTGATCGGTATGGAATTTAATTGCTGTTCACAATGAAGTATCAGTTTACCCAAGTTGCTCTGTTGTGGTGTAGAATATAAGAAGCGGCGAGTACAATAGACGTAACTCGTTCTAGTAATCCATGTATAAATTATTGTCATTCTGTCAATTCTGTCTCCATGAAATCATTCTTCACAGGAAGAAAAAAAAAATAATGGACATCACATTTTTTTCTTTTTTGTCTCTCTACTTATCTATATAGATAAGTAGAGAGACAATAATACAAAACATGCGCATAATTCTCTTAGCTATTCTTCCTTCCTCTTAGGAAATTCATATCAAATAGAAAAGGGCACACTAATTCTCGTCCGTACTTACTTACGAACCCAAAATATGCAACAGATTACGCTATCTTCAATTTTATTACTCTACAAAGCAACTTTGTCTCACTAAATCAGAACCAAATTCCAAGCATAAACCTTATTAAAATCAGTTCAGCAAGATAGAAATGCATTATCTAAACACTATTTTGTTCTAAAACGGTTTCAGGAGATAAATGTCGAATTGAAATCGGTTTTTGTGTTTACAAAGATCATAAAATGATGCTGGAAACTAAATATAGAACAGTAAATTCAAATATTAGTATTACAAGACTGGTACTGAGAAGTCTATGGAGGCAGGAAACAATTATGTCTGTTGCCCGCAGCTTCTGCATGCGGTTTTGCCCATGTTATAGTGGTAAAAATAAACCCACAAGTTGGGATAAAAATGACCCTGTTCATAATACACTACAATATTAATATCTGATCCACATGACATAGTCACGGTCATATATTATGTAAAAGTAGTCTATGTGTTTTTCTGATGTATAAGCTTTTTTACCTAAAGTTTTATCAAAATCTGGCCATCCTCACCAATTTTCACATTTATAATATTAGTAGGATAATTAAAGTGAAGAGTTTTTTTTTTATTTGTTCACATGCCTTATAAATGTTGTAATAGTACTTAAATTGCCAGGTTACTTAAGGTGCCAGGCAAAAGGCCTCGTGGACGAAGCCCCAAACGTTGGTTTGATCAGATATCAACAAGCCTTGAGCTATCTGTCAGCACGGCCCTCCACGATGGCTCGGACAGAAGCCGATGGAGAGAAACTGTTAAGAAGTTTTTTCAAAGGAGTCCCGACCCTCAGTAATGAGGAATCGGCAGAGGAGGAGGAGTACTTTAATTGAACAAAACATTTCTGATGATGACGACTAGATTTATGGGGAATATTAGAAACTATATAACTCCCCCTGCTATTCAAGAGAGTGCAGCTGAAACTTAAGACGCGAATAAAAACGACGGCTACAGCAGGTTTTGTAAAAAAAATCGCTACATTTTATCACTTGGTCCACATCTAAACCCACAGACAGTAATTATTAAAGAAGTTCGCGTATAGACGCGAAAGTCTTCAATTAAAAGTTTAGCTTCGTCGTTTGTTTAATTTTTCACAAAACTTAGATAATGATGAAATGAATACGTTTTAGCGTAATCAGTAGATAAATTATACTGGCTGTCTATTAATTTTGGTCTTATTGCCTACCGAGCCGCCCACCCCCGCCGTCACCGTCATATTACCGAAAATATGATTTTTTTAAGGCCGAGTATAATATGTATGTATGTTCGTTGCAAATCTCACTACAAGATTTTGGTTTGCTGGTAGAGAACTCATTTTCAGGTTAAGCTCGCCATTGTACATAAGTTTTTTTTGTATTTTTTGCTTTAAGTTTATATCTTATGTTTATTGTGTGCAATAAAGAATATGACATGCGACTGTAGTAAAGGTATCGTCATCTCTTTCTCGGTGACGTAACGGTGACGGCGTTAGTGGACTTATGATGATTTCTCACCTACATCCGTGATGTAATAATAACAGCCTATTACTGTCCCACTGCAAGGCAAAGGCCTTTTCTCATACAGAGAAGGTACGAGCATTAATCACCACGCTTGCTCAAGGCGGATTGGCGATTTCAGACTTGTATTTACTACAAGGCCAGGTTTCCTCACGATGTTTTTTATCACCGATGTCTGATCCATGATGTAAAAAAAAACGTACATAAAGCTATGTACGTTTTTTTTTACATCTTTCATGTTATTTCATAGCATATTATTTTAATACACCATTTCGACTTCATTACAATTTTAATACATGTAGGTATAGATAATAAAAAAATACCCTAAACACCACCCAGTATTTCCACCAAAATAAATATTATTTTCGATTAACACTTTTTTCAAATACTCGAATTTCCCCATAAAAAAGTTACACAACGAACCCCCAAATCCATCAAAAGTCCAATAACCAAACGGCATCCCATTTTTCATTTCGGCGAAAAAAACTCCATATTGACGCGAAAATCTGTAACAAGTCTGACGTCATCACTCAGTGTGTGACGTCATGAATAATGAGACTCGTATGTTTGACGTATTCCGCGACGACACAAACGGGTTTGGCGGAGGATTTATTTAATGTGAAATTAATACGGTTTGCCTATAAATTTTTTGTGATATTGAAGAGTGAAATTAAAGATTGTTTAATTTGGCTGGTTGAGTAAACGATGTGGCTCCCGACGCAAAAAAAAAGTGTGTTATATGATTCACCGCTATGTTTGTGTCCGTTTGTCTGTCTGTGTGTAGCACCGTAAACAGGTTAACTGAGTGTGACCGCTATGTGTGTGTGACTGTATGTAGCACCGTAGCTCTCAAACAAGTGAACTGATTTGGATGTTTTTCTTTTATTTGAATGTAGATTAACATATAACCCGGATGTATTCAAGAGACGAGTGCATAGGCATCTTTTGGGTGAGCTCGCTCCATCGTAGGCCCCGTCTATGCCCTCGGGCTAGTCTGGGACCAAGAGCAAGCCCATATATGTAATAAAAAAAAAAAAAAAAAAAAAGATTATCTAGCGATGGATCTTAGACGTCACCAAAATTGGGACAGCCGTTCCGAAGTTATAAAATCTGTAACTAATCTGACGTCATCACTCAGTGTGTGACGTCATGAATAATGAGACTCGTATGTTTGACGTATTCCGCGACGACACAAACGGGTTTGGCGGAGGATTTATTTAATGTGAAATTAATATGGTTTGCCTATAATTTTTTTGTGATATTGAAGAGTGAAATTAAAGATTGTTTAATTTGGCTGGTTGTGTACACGGCGTGGCGCTTTTTTTTAAAAACCCTAATGGAAAAAAAATGGTTGTTAGAAGTTTGACCGCTATGTGTGTGTTTGTACGTCTGTGGCACCGTAGACCTTAAACAGATGAACTAATTTGGGTGTGTATTTTTTATTTAAAAGTAAGTTACCTAGCGATGGTTCTCAGACATGCTTCATCAAAATTGGGACAGCCGTTCCGAAGTTATAAACCCTTTTGTTAGCTGCAGTTGCGGTCTTAAAAACGTCGGTGTTGTTTACATTTTTAATTTACAATTAACCTTTCGACGACTAAGCGACAGCCAGCTTTCGGGCTGCTATTGTCTTTTTATTGTGTCTCGAATCACGTGTGTTGAACGAAGATTTGAATAGCGATATAAGATATAAGTGTATTTATTAAGTATTGTTTAATTTGTCTGGTTGTATAAACAGAGTCGCTCTTTTTATTTGAATCGTTGTTATAATTGGGTTGACTTTACATTACCGGAAAATAGGCAGGTAAAATGTTCAACCGTGTTCCAAAAAGGAGGTTTCCAATTAATTTTGTTGTATGTTATACGCGATTCCTTCGCCAATTGTGCATTGATTTGAAATTTTTTTTATTGAAAAAGGACACTGACGAAATTTAAAACGGCGCCAATTAAATTTAGATAGACCTTAGAAGATAAAAATAACACAATATTTAATTGTCACAAGAACACAAACGCGTAGGCTTAATTTTACAAGAACCAGTTTAGTATAAAAGTAACTAGTTAAAAAAGTCGAACGATTTGGACAAAAGACACAAAGCTAGTTTAACAATTTAAAAAAAAAATTAAAATTTCTTTAACACTTGCAGAGATTACTTCTAACAAACAAATAATTCTACTTTTTAAAACAACACCAATTTAGATTCAGAACGCAGAATGTAACCTATAGAACTACACAAAAGAAAATTGTAAATAAAAAAAATGTGAAACTAAACAAAACACTATACATTTCTGCCTCTGAGAAAACTATTCAAATAATCCAAGTTTTATCTTAACCAGCAAGCTGTTTTAAGCTCTGGGCAATAAAAAACCGGGCAAGTGCGAGTCGGACTCGCGCACAAAGGGTTCCGTACTATCATCTCAAAAAATACGAAAAAAACTCGTTAATCCTTAATATTTTACCTCCCTTAATATTTTATTTTCGTAAATTTTTAGTATTTGTTGTTATAGCGGCAACGGAAATACGTCATTTGTGAAAATTTCAGCTTTCTAGCTATCACGGTTTATGAGATACGCCTGGAGACAGGCAGACAGACAGACAGGCAGACATCGCAGGCTTAGTAATAGGGTCCCGTTTTGCCCTTTCGGAAACGGAACCCTAAAACTAAGTTTTCTCTTTATTATATTAGTTTAGATAACACGTTAATTTGTAGTAGCTTAGGTCGGCTAATTTAAATTGTATTGTGTATTTACCTGAACAAGAGTTGGGTTGGAAAGATTGGGGGTTTAATTATGGCGACAAAAGAAATACATTTTTAAGAAATGTTAAATGAAAATGTTTTTCTTAGGACTAAAAGGAATAAAGGAAAAAAAAGAGGTTTTTATGTGAGGAAGAATTAAAACAATTTAATATCTTGTCTATCTTTATATATATAATTCTTCTGTGAGTGTGTATGTCACTGAACTTCTCTCAAACGACTGGACCGATTTTGATGAAATTTTTGTGTGTGTTCAAGGGGATCTGGGAATGGTTTAGATTCACAATTTTGTCCGCTGGACAATGTATTTTTAAATAATTTTTAATTTATTAGTAGTTGTTGATTTTGGAATGTTTTACATTGGATCCGACGGACGGCGCTACCATCGCAGTGTGAAATTTTAAGACATTAATATTCATATAACAACAATGACAGGCTCACATAGCAACCACTTTCAGATGTCATAAACATAGACAATGATATTAAAAAGGTTCTATAAGAAGCGCATGTTTTCGAGTTTTCTCTGTCGCATTATTTCACGCATAATATGGGCGCTAATAAGCTGGGACGGGCCGCTAGTCCTATATAATACAGTTGTTAAAACATGTTTACCTCTGTATTTAATAGACAGAGTGAATAAAAAATGGCTTTATTTTTACTAAATTCTTCGAGATAAATTGTCATACTTGTTGTTTACCCTATCACAGAACTTAACGCGCCTGAAGAAGTTTTTACTTTAAAAATCATTACTAGAGCAATAACGTGAGTAGAAACAAAAAATATACAGTTTCATATTTTTTTATTGCATGTAAACAAGATAAATGATACATAAAATATAAAAAAAAAACTTAGAAATGATGTGTCTTTATCAATTGTGATCTTTTGAATAAATTCCTAAAACTATTATATTTTATTTTATTTCTATTAACTACTTAGGCGCCCACATATTCCTATAACAATATAGCATTGATTAGGTATTAACAATGGTCCATAATTACTGCAGAATGCTTGGCCTAGTCCAAGATAAGCTTCCGATCGGCTCCTAATTGTGCATTGAGAATCACCCGCCTGTCAAAACCTGTCAAGCCATGGCCTCGTCGACCTATTGGTTCAAATTCAATGTTCTGCACTGGACATTATTGTGTTTGCTTGTCACAATCTCATGTGAATTAATAATAAATCATTTATTTCAGGCATCATGACCCACAAATTATCTATATAAATAAAAATGAATTGATGCTCGTTAGTCTGATTAAAACTCGAAAACGGCTGGGCCGAATGAGCTGATTTTGGGTTTAAAATGTTTGTCGTAGTCCAGGGTAGGTCTCTAAACGGTGAGCAAATAAGAAAAAATTGCGAGAAAGATAGAGTAAAACAACAATTCCATTTTCCCATATAAAAGTTGTTCATGTTCTGTTGGATGTCGTTGTCATAGTAACCCGAAAATAAAGTGTCAAATTCGTGTTACAGTTACAACCATAGAGGTTACAACCCGTCAACCTGACAATTTTCAAATTACGAATGGAATCATTTCCATAAATCCAAATCATGCAAATAATTAGTTGGTTTTATTTTAAAGCCATTTAATACGGTTTAAAATAACAGAAAGGCGTGTAATATGCTATAAAAAATAATACTGTAACAGTTTTTCTTATTTCCAACGTACAAAAATAATATTACGATAAAAAATATCTATAGTACGATTTTTAATTCGAGTCAGAAAAATGACAAGTGCAACTGTCACTGGTAGCGGGTCACCAAAAAGGGTGACCCGCTACAATAGTGATGTTCCGCAATCGATAGACTTAGACATTTAGTCATGCTTTGTTTTATTAGGTACCAAAGCGATTTTTTATTGTAAATATTGAATCCATACCGTCTTAATTAAACAATTTTAGAAATATGGACCTTACCAAAAACAAATAATATAACAGTGTTTTATATAATATTAAATTACCTACCGTGTATGTCTTCTATTTAATTACCGTAAATTACATGTAATATTTTTTTTATAATTAAAGGCAATTTGATATTGAATAAAAAAAGTATTCTCGACTGAGATTTAATTGTAAAAACTCGATTGTACCACATCACTATTATTTGGGACTAAAAACCTGCAACACTGGAAATGTCATTTTTCTGACTCGAATTAAAAATCGTACTATAGATTTAAAATATTTACTAGCTTTCACCCGCGGCTTCGCCCGCGTGGATGTCGAACTTCTACCTAGGTACTATTTTAACCCTTTAGGGCTATTTTTTATATTCTTCACAAAGAATAAACCCTCCAAGTTTAATGTAGGTATTTAGTTAGTTATTGTTATATATTAACAAACACGTTGATATCAGTCAGTGAGTTTACTATTATATACATATATCAAATGACTTCTCTCGGCCTCAGTGTCAGACTTTTACTGACTTTTATGATCCGCAACTCAGGCAGGCATTAGCCCTAGATGGCTCCGTCACGTGCTGACTGCTCTGTGAGGGTCGATTGGAACAAACGCGCCGACCGACAACACGGGCCTGCTCCTTATCCGCCGGTGAGCTACCTATCGCTCGCCGTCCGCAAGGACACGGCGGTAGCCCGCCCAAGCACAACATACCTTCACCGTATGCTCCACCGAGTCCTCCAGGCGACCTTTGTCGCAGTGGTGACACCTATAGGCAGCGCTTCCGCCCGAAATCTGACACAGGAACCTCCTGAAATCTCCGTGTCCGGTGAGGACCTAGGCTGTGTCCGGCGATACGTGAGAGCGCCGTGGCGCCTCTCCAGCCAGTCCTCAAACAATGATGAATGTATCTCTCCAATGACTCCTCATACAATAGAAGACTGAGACCGGGTAAGGTGGGTGGACCATGGAAGGCCACTCTAACGAGTAAACGCTTTTTATTCGTTTATTAACTGGATAAGTGAAAAAAACAAATTATCAAATACTAGTTTGTTTTATTGTGTACCATATAAATCACTTTTTTTTAACCTAGCTTTAATCAGTATTCATTAAACTTAAGTTTTTTTAAGCTCTTCCAAATGGCCTTGCAAGGAACACGGCTCCAAACAAGGCCAATATTATACATCAGTCGTTCAACTTAAAAATAGAGTTGTAACAATTCATATATTCGCTTTTACTAAAACTACATAATAACCTCTTTCATTTAAGCAAAACATTAAATGCTCAATATATTTTTATCATTTATAAAAAACTCAACGAACATTACTTGAACACCATCGTATAACTAAGAATATATTAATGGAAATTATTTAAAAACAGTAGTAATGAGTATTACATTGACATCAAATAACTTGCCAATGCGTATTATAATGAAATTAAAAACTTTTTTTTTTTCTCAAATGGCCTTCTTATGGGTCCGTTCTTTGTAAGGCCAAAATGTTCCTTAATTACGCCCAAAATTAACCCCTATAAATAAAAATATTATAAATAAGTACAAAACATTGTTTTAACTGTAACGGTACGTATTTATAACTAAAAAGTAACTGTTCATATGTTCATGGTTTGTACATGTTCTTTGTAAGTCCCATGTACCCTAGCAAGGCCAACTGTCAAATTTTTGATTGGCCTTATAAGGAACCATCGGCTTTCCTGGGAACACTACCAATATTTTAACTTAAATCGAGGCAAAACTATCTTTTTTTTCTTTAGTACCATAAACATATCCTTATACGACAATTCACAGTAAAAAAATATGAAATAATAATAGGTTATCTAACTAAAAACTTACGTTTTGCTATGCGCGAGAATAACAATTGTAACGTTGACGACCGAAGTCTACGAAACGTGAGATCGCACAGCCACAATAGCGGCGCGAGCGACTCGCCGCCGCATTTGTGGCTTTGAGTTTGATGGATCTTAGTGTATAGCCGAAGGAATATGTGTTTACATGTCAATAACTACGACTTTTTGATAGTTGGCCTTCAAAGGAGCGTGGCCTTCCATGGTCCACCCACCTTATTTAATTTTGCTTCACGACGCACTCTCATAAGCATATGAAACGACACCCCACATACAAATCGAATCAGGGATAGAACCAAACAATTGTTAAACTTACTGAATTAATTGATTACTTTTTGTTTTTGACCAAACGACCCAATATTTATCACGAACGCATCGACAACCAAACACATTTTACAACAGGGATAGAACCTCACCGCACGAAGGAAAGCTGCCTGGGATGATCATTATTTTCACTTTGAAACAAAACAAAGACCCCAGCAAACCGCAACGCATTAGTTAAACCGCATTCAATTAGGTTAAGCCGTTTTTGAGATTAGCCCGAACAAACGTATAGACAAACAGACAAAAATTCTAAAAATCATTGTTTTGGGTTCTATTGCGTATATAAAGTTCCCCTAATTAAGTTTTTCTTATTTATCTTTCATGTACAGACACCGACCTTTTACAATTTTATTATATATATTGATTTTATTATATGTTTTGATTAAATAATGGTGCTTTTAATATTTTTTTGTTTTTGTATGGCCATCCTGGACTTTTTTTTTAAACTAAAAGCCCATTTCATAACATGTCCTTCCAACAATCTTTTCTTCAAAAGTTAGGTGACACTGACAATGACAATATTGCTAGATTACTAAACAAATATTAGGCCACTCCTACAGACGTGAATCTAGATTGTGATAATGTGGGGAAATCGATACAAATCTTTTATGAATACAGGTGATATGGTTTAAATAAATTTTGTTACGAAGTTCACCGGGTCATCTAGTTGTTAATAAATAAGACTTAATGATTATGTTGGTAACACTTCCACTAAATCTACTTTGTGCTGTTCTGTGGCTACTGTACGCGGAAGCAATGCGACGGAACACCACGCCCTGCGTCCAAAAGTCTTCCTTCAACACAGGGGCAGAAAACTGTTTGGGACCATGAACGCCTTGAAATTGACATACGGTGTGACTCCAGCCGTTGCACCTTTATTGTGAACTCAGTCTGAGGCTGAGGCTACACTAGGCTGCGACGCGAACTGCGACGCACGAGCGATTGAAACAAATACATGGATTCTCACTAAATGGCTACACCGTTCATCAAATATTACTAGCGATCTTTGATTATTTCTGCGACAGGAACTACATTACTGTAATCGCGGCACCGGCTACATCGACGTATCAGCGAAATTGAATCGAATATACGCCAGATTTTGGGTTATAATGTAGCCATTCCATGTTTATCTCGTTTCGCTCTTCCAGTCGCATCGCACATCGCTGCCTATTGTAGCCTCAGCCTAAGGCGCACGTACTCCACGATGTCTACCACCCTTGTGGTTTGATGCAGGTAAGTAGGAGATTTACGTTTCACGTTTAGTGGCTTTACGTGCTTTCCGAGGCACGGAAATCAGTGATGTCCTAGTTAAACTCGAAAAGTACATTTGAATTAAAAAAGTCACATAGCTACTTGCTTTTGGTTCGAATCTGCAATATTATACATGTGAGCTTTAATTTGCGTGGGTTTTAGTTAGCAAAAGTCAGTCTGACACGCCCTCCCGCACCGCCCAGGACGGGAGAAGTAATTTAATGATTTTCCACTTACAAAAAAAAAGCTTTAACTATGCGCTATACGGATGAAAGAAAATTAAAACGATAAAATCATGCATTTCTTTATCTTCACAAAAAATAAGAACGCATGAAAATAATGCCTGCCATTATTTATACAATATAATCTAGACGATATACAAGGAGGTGAAGCTATCAAAATAAACATAACACTTTAGAAAGGAATAGAATTATAGCTTTATGGAAAGGGCCATAAGAGAGAAAGGGATAAAAACCCTATGGAGTTTATTATGCGAAACGAAGTTATGGTAATAGGGGCGATTTACAACATGACTGCACATTTTTTATGGTATTAGACTGTTGTTTTGAAAATGAAATTATATTTGCCATACATTTGTACATGAGTGAGTTTGATTTCGATTGAATTTCTCACGGGAAAGCTTTAAACATTATTTAGACGTTAGTTTCTTGCTGTATCCTAAAGACATTTTTAAATCGGTCCAATAGTTTTTGAGTTTATTCGTTGCAAACATACAAAACAACATTGTTTTACTCTTAATACTATCATCAATAACTTGGGTTTCTTTTCGACGTTTTCTAAAAATAAAACGTGGCTACATTGATTTATCGCCCCTGAAACCTTTGCGGACTAAATTCCATGAAAATCGTTGAGGCCGTTTTCGAGATTCAGTTTAAATTACTTGTTTAAAGATTTAGATTTGTGTAGATTGGCGTAGGCAATGAGAAACAAAAATCAATATCATACTAAATTAAAGACAAAGTTACCCTCAGCCATATTTAATAAATCTTTATAATCGTTGGATTTGCAATCAAAAAACCTAAAATTCTCGTCATCTATCCGCCTTATGTAAGCGCAAAACATTGTAAGTTCTTAAAATACCTATTAAGGCCCGAACCTACTCGTGGTTAAAAATAATTCGCCATCTGACCTTTGCTTACGGCTCTAAAAGAATATAGGCTAAGTCACACAATGTTGCTTTAAATCACAAAAAAATTAGTTTGAGTATTTACAGAAATTTCAAATGTTGCAATTTTGGCTTATAAGGGCTTGCAAGTTACTTGCAAACTTTAGTGAAAATTAAGCCAGGAATACACCAGTTATTTTCACAAAAGTGCAAGTAGCTTGCAGTGTGTGATAATTCTCAAAATTTCAGATTAGTGAATCATGAAATATATGAAATGTTAAACTGAATAACTTTGAAACCATTTATTCATGTGTAAATCCTTTTACATCTTTATATAAATTAAACTTAACTAGAAATTAAACTAAATTATATAAATTAAACATAATATGTACAAAACCTATAAATAATACTAAAATAAATATATACAAGTTAACTGAATAACTGATTGACTGACTATTGACATATCAACGCACAGCTCAAACCGCTGCTCCAAAAAACATTAAAAATAGAGGGTATGTTTTTAGTAAATAGTAAGTATCTACTAAGAAATAATTTTTGAAAATTCCAACCTTAAAGGGGTAAAATAGGGCATTTTTTTTTTGGCGAATGGGAAATCATCAAATGACTGCTCCCGTCCTGGGTGCGGCGGGCGTGTCCGACTTTTACTGACTAAAACCCACTCATGTTCCTTCGGTTGCCATTTATGTTCCGGGGTCACGGTAACTATTATAAACATTCCGCAACCCCGGCAGGCGTTGGCCCTGTTGGGCCCCATCCTGTGCTGACTTCTCTTTAAAGTGCTAAAATAGGGGATGGAATTATCGACATCTACGAAGTCGAAGCCGCGGGCGAAAGCTAGTAACACATAAAGCATTCAAGTCACTTGCTTATTGGTCTGCAAGTTTTTGGCACGGCTGAAAACTTCTACCAAAGTCTGTGTCTTCTATGAAACCTTAGTGCTAAGAATATACATGTATTCCCTACTCAATTCGCACTGAACTATGCAAGTAAGTAAGCTTGCATGACTTTGTATTATTAGAACTTCAGCGGGGAATATAATAAATGCATAAATATTTATTTACTTACGTTACGGTGGACTGGTAGAGAATGTATCGGGCATTAAGTTCGCATTTCTACCTTTGCATAATCCGTAGGTACTAATATTATAAATGCGAAAGTAACTCTGACTGTCTGTCTTTTCTTCACGCCTAAACCACTAAACCGATTTAAATGAAATTTGGTACAGATATAGTCTGGGACCCGAGAAAGGACATAGGATAGTTTTCATCCCGGAAATCCCCCGGGAACGGGAACTATTATTTCACGCGGACGAAGTCGCGGGGAAAAGCTAGTGTGTAAATAAAATGTCACAACGGTGCAGATTCTCTTGTTCACAAACTACACTAAATTTAAGTTAGGCGCATCTTTCTCTTTCCATTTTATTAAGAAAAGGACAGAAGATACAAATTAGTTTAGTCCTCTCAAATTAGCCTGAACTAAATCGACGTATTTTTAGTGGCCATGTTTTTAGTCGAGTCTAAATCATCTACGGAGTGTCTTAATTAGGAAACACTAAACTAAAAATTTATTCTTCTGTACTTTTATTAATGAAATGGAAAAAAAAGATGCACAGAACTTAAATTTAGTTTTGTTTGTACACAAGGGAATCGGCATCAAAAACGTTATGGGTTGCAGAATAGATCTAAAAGTTACCACGGCCCCGGAACATAAAGGGCAACCGAAAGAACAAGAGTGGGTTTTGGTCAGTAAAAGTCTGACACACCCTCCAATTCATTTGATGATTTCCGATCAATAAAAATAACAATGACATTTTTCTTGCAACTTAGTGCAATTTAAAGTGTACTCCTAGCTTTATTTTCTTGACTTTACCTCACTGAAATAGGCAGGTAAACATCACCTATTTTAAAACTACAATGTCCGCAACACGTTGTAAATCATTGTTTGTTATTACTCGCCTAAACTCATAAATAGCTGTAAAAGCTATAATGTACGTTTGTTCGCGCTCGTAAAGCAATGGCTTACGCTGTTTTGATGTGGCGGCGTGAGGTATCTAGGTCATAGTAAGGTGTAAGTTTTTTTTGCAAGATTAATTTATTGCACTTTTAAGTTTTTGTTCATTATTTATGTCAAAGTGGTTACGGCGCCCATTTTGGGATCGAATCCTGACGGATGGGCCTGTTGGTCTAATGGTTAGTCACTCTCTGCTAAACTGGATGTCGTGGATACGATTTCCATCCAGGACAAACTTTGAGTGATGAGCCTGATATTTTGTTCTGTTATGATATTGTTGAATAACATTTATTTATAATTATTTAAGTATTTATAAATTATAAAAGTACGTTTATCAGTTGTCTGGTTACCACAGTACAAGCTATGCTTAGTTAGGAATCAGGTGACCGTGTGTGTGTTGTTTTAGGATATTTATTTATTATAACACTGAAATATATTAAATATTACTGTCACCTTCACACGTCTGGCAAACTACGATGGCGGAATAGAGACAGAAAATAGCTAAGCCAAAGTACGTGGTAACATATACCTATTTATCTAACCCCTAAACCTTCCAACACACGTGGACGATAGCAGCACGATAGCCGGCTGTCACTTGGTCGTTGAAAGGGTAATTTTTACTGGGTACTGGTATAATCGTTAATAATGTTTGCAATATCAAGAATGGCAGTTAATGAAAATATTATGACAGTTATAATAGATGTTTTGGCAGCTGACTGTAGAGTGATTGATGAGATTCTTGGCATATTATGAACTGTAAGGACGTGGTTTTATATTTTGATAGGCGCCTTTATGATTAGAAATTTGTTATGAGAGCTGGAATTATGTTTAAGTTATAGGCTCCGTTGGAATTCTTAGACATTCTATGGTGTTTTGATATATCGTTTATTGAATAATCTGGTCTGTGATCGTGACTATCCGTCCATCATATTTGTTATCCGATGCCATCAATAAATTTATATACAACTAGCTTTTGCTCGCGGTTTCGCCTACGAGAATGTCGAAATTTCTATTACACGCTCTGCTTAGCTTGGGACCAGATGTGTGTGTGTGAGTTTTCATAATACAGGGTGTCCCACGGCAATGCCACATGGAGGGAAAGTACCTTAAATATTGTAGATAGAGCATTTTATTGAAAGAAGACATTATTTGAATTTTGAAAACATTTTAAAATGCATTCATAGATATTTAAATAATTACATAGTTGAACCGGGAATCGAACCTGTTACTCGAGAAAATTAATCAGCCTGTAGTTTTATTCTACAGATCGAAATTCTTCATCACAAGGATTATTTTTTGCTAAATAACATAGTGTCAAAAATAAAAGAAAGACCATGAAATTGACTAATTTTGTATTAAAAATGTTAAAATTTTTAATACAAAATTAGTCAATTTTTCAAAAGCTCAAAACTAGTACTTCTTTTTGAATACAAAGTGATAACTTTTGATTATTTCGTTCCTGACAATTTTTTGGTTTGTTGTGGTGGATATTTATTTATTTAAATGATGTGTACTACTCGAGTGGGTAGATTAATTAGTAATAAGTAGTTATGATTGTCAATTGTATGTCCTTACGGCAATGTAAGCTTTTAACTTTTCAGAACAAAATTTTACATCAAATGCTAAAATTCACGGTCTTCCTTTTATTTGTGATACTATGTTATTTAGCAAAAAATAATCGTAATGATGAAACCTTTCGATCGGTATGATAAAACTACAGGATGATTATTTTTTCTCGAGGAACAAGTTCGATTCCCGGCTCAACCATTTAATTATTTAAAAATCTATGAATGCAATTTAAATTGTATTTAAAATTCAAATAATGTCTTCTTTCAGTAAAATGTTCTATCTACAATATTTAAGGTACTTTCCCTCCATGTGGCATAGCTGTGGGACACCCTGTATATTTATGCCCTTACTAATAATCACTGTGTAAAGTTATGCAATGAATAAAGCCTGTGTAACCATACATTTTTTAACGTATAAACCTGTCATATCTTTATACAGCGATTATTAGTAAGGCGCTTAAACTTTATATGTACGCAATGTTCCATATTAAGACAGTACTGGGAGATATGTTCATATTCTACAAAAATTATAAAAGAGAAAATTTGTGAGGATAGATGGATGATGTTTGTTGCTTCTTCACGCAAAAAGTACAAAACAGATTTTAATGAAACTTAACACTTTTATAGCTTACACATTAGAATAACAAATAGGCTATATAACATCACGCTACGACCCACGGGCGCGACACAATAACCGAAGACCTAACAAAACGCGGATGGAACCGCGGGGCACTTCTAGTCTTGTTATAAAAGTAATATTATTAAATCGAGTATTAACGCGAATAATAATTATTTAAATACCTTGGAAGGCTTGACGTTTCGACCTGGTTGCACAGGTCGTGGTCGCAAGCAGACTGAGGATGCGATGTCTCAGCTCCCAGCATTCGGGCGATGAATCTTCATCTACCCCCATATTTTTATTTTCCACCATTTTTTATTGTTGTAAAAGCATTTGCATTAAGGAGATATAGCCGAACACGACACGTAAACGACAAATGACATACTACATCGCCACGTAAGAGTTTTAAAGCCCAACTAGGAACATTTGTCGAGCGACATGTGCCCCCGGTGACATCCAGCGATGTCGGGCGACGTCAGACGACATTGCCGCGACATTGTTGAAACTGTTCCGTAAGCGCATCAAAAATAAATAATATGATCATGGACTCTCCATGATCATATTTATCTTTGATGCGTACATTCCTCCAAAAGGTCATAAATTCGTCAGTAATTCATTAATTTGGATATTTTTTTTATTCATTAAATTCACATAGTATATAACAAAGTCGCTTTCTTTGTTACTTGTCATCCCCATTATACGTATAGAAACAAAGTTCAAGATTACAGTGTTCGTGGTTTCTCTGTGAGACAAGAACCTTTAGCCCTGTAGTGGGACATTAATAGGCAAATAATGTCGTTTGTTTACTTTTTACAACTTTCTAAGTAGGTTTTCAAAAAAAAGGCGCTGTATTTAAGTTAATTATTATCATTCAAAAAAAAGCCGTCACAAGTCCTCTCAAAGTAATCTCTTTAACCAGGAAAATGTTTTCAAAGTGTTCAAATTCATAAAATTTTCCTTTAAAGCAAAAAACATCACGCCTTAAAGAATTAAAGGATTTACCGGAACAGTAGTATTGACACCTTGAGACCACAAAGGCTTTGGAGCTGGCTTCGACTTCAAAAAATGTATCCCTTGGGAAGCCGGGAAATGTCGGGTTTGGAAAGCCCGGAGTTAGTAACGTTCGAATTACGTTCAATACTTTTTTCTTATACTTTTGTTACTACCATTTTCATTTGAAAGAAATTATTTTTTTCAAGCGATATAAAGGTTTGTATTCTTGGTTTTGATAGCGTTATGGTTAGGGCTTCTCTCTTGTATGAGGTTATGGATTAGGCCATTACAACATTATCAGCTCTAAGATATAAATTTACTAGCTTCTGCCCGCGGCTTCGCTCGCGTTAGAAAGAGACAAAAAGTAGCTTATGTTACTCTCCATCCCTTCAACTATCTCCACTTAAAAAATCACGTCAATCCGTCGCTCCGTTTCGCCGTGAAAGAAAGACAAACAGACAGTCAGACAGACAGACAGACAGACACACTTTCCCATTTATAATATTAGTATGGATTATATAGCAATTTTTTTTCTGGTGGTGGATGGAGAGTAATATAGGCTACTTTTTGTCTCTTTCTAACGCGAGCGAAGCCGCGGGCAAAAGCTAGTATTACTATAGATGTATTCTATATAATAATATATTTGACGTGTCTTGAGCTAGAAAATAGTTGATAGCTAGGCTCTCCCTAGTCGGTGGTAAGGCAGGTTAAAGAAATCACATTGAAAATTTACTTCCAAATTCTTCGCCAAATTAAACAGATGCCCATGTTAAACCAACCGTGATATCTATCCGAACAGTTGTTTCAAATAGGCTTCCAGTACTTCACTAAGACCGTGAGCGTAATTTAATAATAATACTTTTCTTTCAGAAGTGCGTTCAGGTTTACTTCCAAAGTTTTTATTAGGGGCTGTAAATGGAAGTACCTTTGTAGTAAAGGTGAAAAACAAAGGTTTTTTCTTACAGGTAAAGAAGATCGAAATATAAAGGTAAAAATGTACTTTGAATAACTTTAGAATTTTTTGGGGTGTCTTGTCTAGTCTAGGTATAGTTTTTGAAAGCAAATTGATAAAAGTGGTTGAGTGTTTTATACTTTGGTAACTTAAGTTCAGCTGTAATGCAATCAACCTATCTTTTTTATTAAGAGGCTGTCTTATACGTGGTAACCTATACAAGCTGAAAGTACTAACGAAGAAGAACATTTGCACAGTAGTTTCTTTTTTAGAACACGTATGGTGAAGAAACACATAGGGATTTTTGGAAACTCAACCCCAGAAGGGGTAAAAGAGACATAGTTAACTGATTAGTAAAAAGTGACTGGTAAACGTTTGTTCTTGAATAAACCTTAACCGCATTTCATTTGATACATTTTCCTTTTTTCTTTCACCCAACCCACCTAGAGCAAAAGCCAATGCTCGTGCTTTCTCTGTAAGAGAAGAAGACTTTGTCCCGTAATATTATGATTGCAAACATATTACATAATTTTAGTGGGTAATGGAATTTTACAACTGGAATATTTCAGTCTACGTTTCTTTGGCAACACTAAAGCTTTCAATTATTTATATTTGTTACTACATCAAAGCGAAGTCAGACGACTTTTTTCTATATTTTCTTTGTCATTTGTCAGTACAATGCCATGCGTCATTATCATCAGATTTGTGTCTAGTGAAAAATATTTACCGTAACGTTTGTCAGTTTGTTTTAAAAGACACGTGTTGATGTTGTTTTCCGTCATTTTAGTTTTAATGAAACGTCTATACATGTAATAAAATCGTAACGAAGTAGAAACTGTGCAAATTGAATTTATTTTAAAAAGAACGTTTAATAATACCACACGTTCTACAAAAAATGCCAAAGCCATAAAGTTCATAGATTTTTGTCTGTCTCTACCTATCTTTGTTCGGAATTACTCTAAAAATACTGCATAGATTTCATTAAATATTATTTAAGTATGTATTTATAAATTATATGAGAAAAAATATCAATTGTCTGGTTACAATAACACAAGCTCTGCTTAGCCTGGGATCAGATGGCCGTGTGTAAATTGTGCCAAGACATTTATTCATTCTATAAAATCAAAGGAGAAGAAAGATGCTAACTTACAAAAACTAACAGCACTCCATTCAATTTAATAAAACACTATAAATTACCACTTCTATAGAGATGAATAAACCCACTGATCACACATGTTAACGCACACGTTAACACCTCCGATACACACATGCATCATCAAGCAGAGGGGAGCGGGCGGCGCGGCAACACAGCGGCTCGGCGACGACCCGCGCGCCCTCAACACTTCTTACAACAACGCGATCACGATCGCATGATTTTTAGTTTTAATTATTTTTGACCATTGTAGAAGACCTAATATATAACCTAGAAATACAGTCCACTTTTATTTTCACCACCTTGGCCTATCTAACACACAACACTGAAAACGTTACTATCTATGACGTCACAAAAGCGGAACATTTCAAATCTGCCTACACTTTCAAATCAAAATTCCACACTAATACAAGAATCATACAGTAAAGTTACTCGATCCTATCTTTGAAATACTTACCGACAGTCTCGGTACGGAAGCAGTTTACATCGGGCCAGTATAAATATTGTACAGTATTTTATCTTCGCACATTCCTACGCAAGGGAGAGTTGTTGACTCGTATGCTATATATGTATTCGGGAACAGTGTCCGAACTGACATATTATTTAATTTTAATATTTAGTTTTAACTTTATTAACAGTTACACAATAAAAATATTAAATCTGACTACACCAGCGAGAAAAAAAAATAAGCGTCAGCAAACCTATTTTAAGATGCTTTTAAGGCAGTAAGACACTATAAAAAGCACACTGTTTAAACAGTTTTTATTGGTGTCCGAATCATCACAGAAAAGAATTAACATATTAGCCGAAAGACGTTCACAGCTGGGCAAAGGCCTCGCCCAAAGATCTTCACGGTTCTCATCGGTTCTGCGCCACACGCATCCTTCGGAATCCAGCGACCTTGACGAGATGGCTGGTCTATCTATCTTCTGAGGAGGCTTCTGCCCACGCTGCGTTTACCATTTTTCCGTACGCGATCGCCATACGAGACACAGCACCTCGTTGTTCCGAGTTTAAAGTTGAAATACCGTATAATATTTATACTGTGCCATCTTCGAGGCATCTACGTCATTTCACGTGATTGTGTCATGGCTTCCTCGCGTGATGGCCACGTGTACGTTGGAAGCGGTCCATGAGCGTAAGAAAAAAAGTTTTTTAAAATATTATAAATCAAGATCGTCGGTTGTGACGTCAGAACTCCATTCAGGCGGTTCAAGTTCTACGTTTGAAACTCGAACGAATGAATTTGAATGGTTTCTGTTCGACTTTAGAATTATTTATAAATTCTTCTTTTTGTTGTAAAGAGGTCTTGCGAATTGTTGTTGTAGTTTTCATCGATTATTAATGGAAAACTTTGTGAGTGGTTATAACGCGAGGAAAACGGTGGATAGCTAGTAATTTACTAAAATAATAAAGTAGGTTTGTGACGAGAAATGAGTGTTTGTTTGTTTCACGCAATATCTACTAAACGGAGGTAAGTAATAATCAAAAACCTAACATCACGTGGATAAAACCGCTGTTTACTATAGTTTAAATTACATTTTAATATAGAAGAGAACATCGGCATGTTACCCAATAACTTCTACCCACGATTCACGAAAACAACTACGACCTTTTGAAAACCAAACATAGTCTATTAATTGGTATCAAGCAAATATTGGTACCAAAATTCGCGTTATATAATAATAATACCAGCCAATTACTATCTCACTACTTCTGATCACCTTGCTTGCTATATTCAGATTGTTGATTTTAGACTTACTAACACAACTTAACTTGCACCTCGCGCTGTGACAACGCTGACGGAGGAACATAAAGGGCAACCGAAGGAACATGAGTGGGTTTTAGTCAGTAAAAGTCTGACACGCCCTCCCGCCGCACCCAGGACGGAAGCAGTCATATGATAATTTACCACTCGCCAAAAAAAAATAAAAATGCTATTGCTACTTAACGAACGAGGCGAACACGGGGCGCCGCGCGGGGAAGCGGGAGAGGGGTCGCATTCCAGCGCGGAGCATAGATAAGTCGTACGAGTTGAAAATATAAATGACTTAGAAACTTAGCACGCACTTTGACTTACCTATATTCTGTCTTTGTCTTGCCTGCAGTTGAACGAATGTTATAAGGTGACAGCAATATTACTCAACTGAAGCAGTGCTTGGCAAGAAGCAAGCTAAGGCTTATTACCTCAGCCTAATGCCCGGTACACACGACAACGATTTATCGCTGCGATCTGACTGCGCGGCTAGTTTGTGCAGTTTATCGAACGCCCATAAAGCGTTCACATGATCTTCGATCTTCGCCCACACTTCCATAAAACTGCACAAACGAACTGCGCAGTAAAATCGTTGCGATACCGGGGTTGAGGAATAGTTCTAATAGTTACCGCGGCCACGGTACATAAAAGGGCAACCGAAGGAACACGGGTAAAGTCATTTGATGATTTCCCATCCATAAAAAAAATCGTAGCGATAAATCGTTGTGTGTGTACCAAGCATTAGAAATGCCCTCAAAGAAAGAACAACAAAAGAAAATCTAAAAATGGCGCAGAACAATATCCAATCGTGAAACAATAGTACTTATGAGAGTATATTGAAACGGATCGTACAAGATTTTTTATGCGAGTATATTGTTTACGATATTTTTTATGTATTGCTTGTGTAGACGTTGTTATGATGCAACATATGCGAATGTATAGCTTTATCGAAGTATTTATTACAGATGATATAATGAAGACATTTTTATTGATTTTATTTGGATGTATGAAGTGATACTAATACTGTAGTAAAAAGTTTTACTATACACTTTTGTGTGATATCGTGATAGTATATTTGGTGAAATCATGATTACTTTGAATCAGGTTAATGTAGTGATGATAAAATAAACTAACTGAAATTTTGATTACTGTGGTGAAAAATCAAAACAGTACAATTACAACACAAAATACTTAGTTAAATAATTTTCATTTTTTCAAGTCGACGGGACACATGACAATAAGAAATTTTACCGTTTCTGGTTTTTTAATTTGACCTCATTACAGGATGAGAACTCTTGAATATCATAAAAATATAGCCATTAAACCATTTTTTTATATATTTTTATGACCACGATTTGCCTTTCTTTACTTCCAAAATTAAGAAAACCCACACATTACATTTTTCCCGTCTCTGGTTTTAAAATTTATTACAACCCCAAGTAGTAATGGAAATATAAAACCATAGTTTTAATTATCCCAGAATAATAATAATATTTATCCTGACATTAATAAAGCTACACATATTAACATAATAGCATAGATTACTGCAAACCAACGCCTAATTCTAAAACCAACCAAAACATCAAAACCAAGCATCTACCATTTTAAATATCAAATCGCTCACCCGACTAAAAAACTCACTGTCGACCATTTTGTCGAATGTAGGTCGGGACGAGCAAGTAAATCCCTCCTTTTAAACTCTGTTAATCCCTCTGGCTTTTCAATTGTGAAACCTTTTCAGGAGGAGTATTACCCTCACAATACTGAAAGACGCCAAGTCTTAAACGCACGCATTGTCTGACAGACGCAAGTTTATAACCTTTTTTTTGCTCGAAGGTTTTGTTACTCGGTTTTTCATTACAGCAATGTTTTGACAGCTCGTGTTAAACGAATCGGATCGTGTGGTGACGGATTTGTGGCGTTCTTTTTTTGAAATTTGAATTTTCGTTTTCCTTGTGGCCAGTGTGATGGGATTTGGAATTCCATATTTGAGGTGGATTGGGGAGGAAAAGTGGAGTATTTTAGCAAGGAGTTTTAGTTAAAGGAGTTAGAAATTAAACAATAAAGCTATACAATATTGTTTTTAAGTATTCAACTGTGTTTGATAAACTTGATTAAAAACCGCTCCTTCAGCGGTTTTTAATCAAGTTTATCAAACACAGTATTTAGACCTATATAAACTTATCGACAAAGTCGTCAAAAGGTCAAAATATAGTTTCTTTATATGTAAAATCATACATACATATCTCAAAGGTTCAATACAGACTAGATGAGATGGATGTGACCCATATAACTTACAGCGCATGTTCACACGAGTTCTCTTTCAAGGCGGTTTAACTTGAATTCTTGCGGGAGGATCTTTCTTTGAGGGATAAGATACGAGACACTGTAATCAGACGACTTGCATACTGACTACTTTAGAAGCACAGAAAATTTTAGTAAAATGGGCGAGTGTGCATTTTTGACTTTTTGTTCTAGTTTCTTTCTTTCTTTCTTCTTAATATAAACTGAAGAAGAAAATTGATACTGAAAAGTATTACGCAAATGTATATCTATTATTTTTAAGTAACACTTTTACAGTGGAATATGTTTTTCAAAAAATTACAACACTTTTGGTTTTGTTGGTGATTTCAGTTCAAAATTCGCCATATGCCAATAATAATCTTACATAAAATGTTACTTTTTGGGCTTAGCGTGATGTAAATTTTCTGTGGACTATAATTTTTTTTATTATTTTAGTTTTTATGTACTATATGCTAGTAAGCTGCTGCCTCAATGATATAGAGCAGTGTTGATCTTAGAAGCGACACTATTATAAACAGACTCAAGTAACAAATTGCGAAACCGTAATTCTAGAATCAAAGAAACACTTTTGCTTTTAAGATAATTGCATCGTCGTAAATAATATAGGATATTTCCTTCTTATTTATCTTCTAAAAAAAAATACTCATTCAAAAAATCATTTCTAAATTCCATTATATATTTTCACTCCTGAAACCGCGACAGATTTATTTCAAATAGCTTAGCACAGGTAAAAAAACGGCCAACAAATATGAAAACAGCCCTAAACCTACGTTATTTAAACCTTTTAAGATATTAATCCCAGATTTCCTTTAACAGGAACCCTTTTCAACGAAACATGTAGATTGTAACATAGAGTTAAAAACGTATAGATGCGATCCTGTGATCCAAATGCTTTTACACGAAAAATTTTATTCATCAAAAGTGCACTTACATTATTTTATACTGGTTTCCTCAGATCGTAGTAATATTAGCAAATAACATTCTGATTTTACTAGTCCAAGAATTTAATCAAATTAAAAATCAAACTTGATAGGACCTAATTTGATATTCATGCGTAACTTAAAACAATAACAAACACGTATTTTTAATTAAGTTGCCAGCAGACTCTCTATATTAATCGTCTGTACTTATTTTACCAGAAAATAAATTAAAGAACAAGTAATTGAAATATAGTACTCAATTAAAATACCAAAAATTTGGTGAACCCTTAACCCTAGGGCGAGTAATTTAAGTATCAATTTCTAGATCGAGATCAATTAATAGAGGTTCATTAATTTTCAAGGTTTTGATGATGCCAAGCGAGTAAAAAGCTTTTAATGAAAAGCACGACTTATTTCAAAAGCACTAGTGTATGCGTATTCGGCGTCGTTTGACCGTATTGAGGGTTCTTGATATACGAAAAATTAGGTTGCATATCGCATATCGCGTGGTACAGTCCGAGTCAAAAATATAGGGACGGAAATTAACTTTAACTCAATGACACAAGAAATGTTCCGTAAACAGTGCACGGTAACTGCTCTCAGAGCCTTGATAGTATACTGAGTTACCGTGGCCCCGGAACATAGAGGGCAACCGAAAGAGCATGGTTAGGTTTTAGTCAGTAAAAGTCTGCCACTAAGGACGGGAGAATTCATTTAATGATTTCTTATTCACACAGAAAAAACATAATTGATACTACCCTATGGTCGGGCGAAATATCCATATGACAACTGTCATTAATGTCAGGTGTCATTACTGCAATGGAGTCATCTCGTGTTCTTGGTTATAAGAACACGTGTATGATCTCCATACTATAATTTAATAACCGTACAATTGTCACTAAAAAAAAGATATTATTAATCGAACTGGACATTGGCAGAAATCACCGAAAATTCGGTGGATTGCCATAATTTTATAAAAGTTGAAGTTGATTACTGCAATGCGAAATTGACCCTTATGATCAATGCCATTTTATTGTTTTATCTGTGCTACGGTTGTGGTTTACTCAATTGGCTTGGTCGACAAACCATACCAATCGCCAGATGAAGGGCTACAGACGTCGCATCTACATTTTTATAACTCTATACCACTGGCCTACTATTCATTCCCTTCACAATATCACTTCAAAGATCATATGTACCAAACGGGGTTTTTGAATAGAAAGGGTACCTATTGGTTCTTTTGATGATATCACTACTAATACTGTTTAGTAGTTTGATGTATGTTTGTTTGTACGTTTTGAAAAGGAAGATAGTACGTTTGAAGGTTGAAACGTCTTGATACTATATCGGTTACGGAATATCGATTGAGATCTTTTGTTGAACGAAGTAATGAGAATAGATAGAGTTTAATGATTGGGGGGATTGCTATGTTTGCTGTTGTGTAAAGGTTTTGTTGATTTATTCCAAGTCTTAGTTTTGTAGTCATCAATGGCGGCAATAGGACTTTTTAGACCCCCGACGAAAAAGACGTCGTCCCCGACGAAGGGGTGTTATAAGTTTTAACGCTATGTGTGTGTCTCTTTGCTTGTCTGTGGTACCGTAGCTCAAACGGATCATTAGATTTCGATGCGGTTTTTTTTACTTCCAAAAAGTTGTCTAGCAATGGTTCAAAGAGAACTTTCATCAAAATCGGTTCAACTTTTTCGAAGTTGTCAACTCTTTTGCTAGCTACAATCGCGATCGAACTAAATTCGGTAGCGGTTTTTTATTTTTTATTTAAGTATTCTTGTAATTTTTTGCACTCCTTCTTCATTATAGCCAAATATCATCCTCTTCGATTATGTTTTAAAAACGATGCAAAGTTATAACTCTAGATAATAAATATAATAATGCCAAGCACTTGTCTTCCCACACTAAACTTAAAAAATATTTGAAAAAAGTCGTATCGGTATTTGAACAATGTCAAACATAACCATAACCACTTCATGCCAAATTATTAAATTATTTAAAAAAATGTTATAACAGAAGAAGTGAGAAATACCGTCAACTTCATAATCCCTTAAAAATACACCAAGAAAACACAGTAAGTACATCTGCTAATAAACAACGGCTACATACACAGCAAACAAACCTATCGCGAATTTAAAAAAGAGTAAAAATTCGCTAAATAAACATCAAAACACGTTTCACTGAGACAGAACAAACAAACACACAGACCCTTTACAGTATCGGTGTAAATAAAGAGCTTTGAGGATTTATTTAAAAACGTTTAAAAAAGAACAGCTTTTTTTGGGTTCCGTACCCAAAAGGTAAAAACGGGACCTATATTCTAAGACCCCGGGTTGCGAAATAGTTACCGTGACCCGGGAACATACAGGACGACCGAAGGAACATGAGTGGGTTTTAGTCAGTAAAAGTCTGACACAAAGGACGGGAGAAGTCATTATTTCCCAATCACCAAAGAAAAAAATACTAAGACCCCACTGTCCGTCTGTCTGTCTGTCACCAGGTTTAAAATAAAATGTCAATTAAAACTTAAACATATTTTTACTTAGACCATTTACAGGCACTTATAAATTGTCAGAGTCGGTCAGAAAAAAAAACGAAGCTGGTTGCTAGTTCCAAAACCTAGGTTGGTCTATAAAGAGGAGAACAAGCAAGAAACTCCATGGACATATACCGCTGTACTAGCTTTTGCTCGCGACTTCGTCCGCATGGAATAATAGTCCCCGTTCCCGAGGGATTTCCGGTATGAAAACTATCCTATGTCCTTTCTTGGGTCCCAGATTATATCTGTACCAAATTTCATTCAAATCGGTTCAGTGGTTTGGGCGTGAAGAAGAGAGAGTTACTTTCGCATTTATAATATTATATATAGTACGGAATATCATGAGCTGTGATAGCTAGACAGTTGAAATTGTACACAGATGATGTATTTCTGCTGCCTATAGCAGCTATTAACGGCAAATACTTAAATAGAATTAAATAAGTATTGGGGCTCACATCCAACGTTTTTTTTTTTGCGATTTTTTGCTCATAGTGGTACGGAACCTTTTGTGCAAATACGACCCGCACTTGGCTGATTTTTTTTTTATTAAATAAGCTACGCTCGCCTAATGGAGGTTCAATGTACGATACGAATAAAAAAATTGAGTATTATTTGTGCTGTCAAAATAAACGCGTATTATAAAATTTCCTACGAAAGTATGTACTAATGGTACTTATTAAAAAAATGGTTTCTTGTGTGCAACTTACCCCCGAAACAACTGGACCGATTTTGACGCCCTCGTAAATGGCATCATATTTCTTAGGAAGGCTCTTCGTTGGGGTCCATGTTTATTCAAACATTACAGCAACCCATTTCAAGTATTAAATCGCTAATCTGTTTATGTGGACTTGGCAAAATTCATACGGTATAAATGGTCATTTTTTATATCCTTTAGAGCCACATTCCAATCACAGAACGACCTATTTACTATACAAAATATTTAATACCTACTAGCCGCTAGCTTTTGCCAGCGACTTCGTCCGCGTTGTATAATTGTTCCTGCTCCCGAGGGAATTTCTAGGATGAAAACTATCCTATGTCGTTTTTCGGGTCATAGACTATATCTGTCCCAAATGTGATTTAAATCGGTTAAGTGGTTTAGGCGTGAAGAAGCGACAGACAGACAGAGTTACTATCGCATTTATAATATTAGTACGGATAGTACGGATTATTATTATTTTATTAGTAGTCATCGACTACAAACTCATCTCAAACCTTCAAACACACGTGCTTCGAGACACAATAGAAAGACAATATACGCCCGACAGCCGGCTGTCGCTTGGTCGTCGAATGATTAAATTATAAATATCAAACTACCAACAACCAATATCTAAAATGCGTGCGTAAAACTAAACTACTATACCAACATTTATACATATAAAACTATCTAATATCCTTCGTTTCCCAGGTAACATAACCCGTATTTATATTTCACATAAAACCGATAAATGATCGGCTCGCCACACATGCACGTAGCAGTTTAATGTACTTTATACTATATACCTGTTGCACATAATAGTTCTACATAATTATGTTTTTGGAGTATTCCCGTTTGAGCATCTATTTTTGAGCAACAATATTCACAAGGTCTCGGTCAAGGCCTAGGTGTCATATTTTTAGAGAATTTCGGGAATTAAAAAATTGCTAATTGGCTATTGTGGCCAACTTTTTTTTTATTTCCCTTTTTCTTCTTAGGATTTCTCATGGTGTGTTATGGGAATAAGCCTATAATATTTAGTGTTCTTACGGGAATACTCCTTAGTCCCCTGATCTGGGTAAAACAATGATATCATAATTAAAAAGGTGTAAATTGGTTATATGTGACTGCATATAACATATCTACACCTTTTACTTATAATATCATTGGGGTAAAATGTGTGCATTGTTTTAACTACTATTGTAAGTGAAATCCTATTTAACATATTATTTTTAATCTTCGATGCATAAAGTGTTTCTTTTTTGCATTTAAGAACGCCTTCACACTAGTGTTAGTCCAACGTTGGCGTTCGAGAAACGTATGCGCAGCGCAGACGCCGCAACTACTCGGCCAAGACGCCACGTAGTCGCAGCGTCAGTGCAAGGGTAAAGGAATACGCTGCGTTAGCGCCGCAGGTGCGCGACGCGTGCGTCGCGTTCCTTTGACTTCAGAGGAAACGCCGCGACTACGTGGCGTCTTCGCCGAGTAGTTGCGGCGCCTGCGCTGCGCATACGTTTATCGAACGCCTAAGCTGGAGAACGCTAGTGTGAAGGCGTTCTAAGGTTAACAACACATATCTCCACTACAAAACTAAACTCCAAACAATCAACTTTCAAATAGTTCCCAACTCTAACCTCGTTCGCTATTCAACAAACTGCCACCCATTCTGACATAAGCAAACTGAAACTCTATGAAAACAGAACAAACCGCTGATACATCGGGTGAATAACGTATCGCAGTGCCAATTCTGTCATATGCGCTATTTTAATATCCTATGAAGTTTGACGCCGATGCGAAATGGCGTAACAAGTCATATGTCGAATAGCAACCCATTATTATTCTGTTGAGTGATTGAAGTTTGTGGATGATTTAAGATCTGACAGTTTATGAGTTAAGTTCTTGAGTAATTTGGTTATACGCCGTGGCCGGTTAAACGAGGGACATATTCTAGGATAAGATAATAATTCGTACTATAGGCGAGACGACGAAAAAAAAAGTAATTAGTCCTTCAGAGAAATTATTAAAAAATTTTGGACACGTATTTTTCCTTTTTTCTCGTAAACGAAAAATGACAACGATACAGTGCGTTGAAGTTGCGCGTGACGTCACGATCAGATACAATTTTTGCAGCACGGTGACCCACTCCGGAACTTTGTTGCCCTTTATCTTTTATTTTTTAGGGTTCCGTACCTCAAAAGGTGAAAACGGAACCCTTATAGGATCACTTTGTTGTCCGTCTGTCCGTCCGTTCGTCCGTCTGTCAATACCCTTTTTCTCAGGAACGCGTCGAGATATCAAGCTGAAATTAATATCACATACTCAAGTCTGCTATCTCTTAAAGCAGTGAAAAAATCAAGTTTCTGAATCAACGCAATAAAAAGATACGGCGGTTTATACTGCATATTTAGACATTTTCAAGGGAATCAAAACTCAAAACCTATAGGGTACTTCCCATTGACCAAGAATCATGAAATTTGGCAAGAAGCAAGGTCATGTAGCACAAGTTAAGGAAAAACTCTGAAAACCGTAAATTTGTAGTTAGTTCACATCCGTCCGTCCTCCCGTTCGTCCGTCTGTCAAGACCCTTTTTCTCAGAAACGCGTCGAGATATCAAGCTGAAATTAATATCACATACTCAAGTCTGCTATCTCTTAAAGCAGTAAAAAAATCAAGTTTCTAAATTAACGCAATAAAAAGATACGGCGGTTTATACTGCATATTTAGACATTTTCAAGAGAATCAAAACTCAAAACCTATATGCTACTTCCCATTGACCTAGAATCGTGAAATTTGGCAAGAAGCAAGGTCATGTAGCACAAGTAAAGGGAAAACTCCGAAAACCGTAAATTTGTAGTTATTTCACTAAAAAACAAATTAACGGAACCCTTGTTGCGCGGGTCCAACTCGCACTTGACCGGTTTTTTTTATTTATTATTTTGATCAAGCAAAAAATACGTGTCCCGTATTTTTGGCCGATCTACAAGACGGACTAAACAGAATGCCATTTTTTTATGCTGTCGTCATCCCTCTGTCTGTCTGTCCCTTCTTCACGCCTTAACCGCTGAACCAATTTGAATGAAAATCGGTACAGTCTGGGACCCGTGAAAGGACATAGGATAGTTTTCATCCCGGAAATCCTCCGGAAACGGGACGTATTATTCCACGCGGACGAAGTCGAAAAAGTAATACGGCTCTCAAAGTCTCAAAAAAGACACCGCGATCGCGGTTGTATTGGGTCACTTACCTATGATAAGATAGTGCGGCAAGTGTGAATCGAATGGGGAATATCCTTCATTATGTTCATCGTTTCACCTAACACGGTGTTATAGCTGGGAGAAATTACCTTCTAAAACCCCCGAAGTTATTAATATCGCAACTGCAGTTAACAAAAAAGTTGATAACTTTGAAACGCCTGTGCCGATTTTAATGAAACATGTCGAAGATCCGTCGCTAGATAACCTAGTTTCAAATAAATAACCGCATCCAAACTTTTTCACCCGCTTTCGAGTTACGGTGCCACACAAAGACACACATATCGGTCAAACGTATAACCCTCTTATTGCGTCGGTTGTTAACAATAAAATAATTTATAACTTTATTAATCTTTCATTGTCTTATTAGTTTCTGTGCATAAGCCATTAATTTAAGAGAACCCATAAAGTCAGTCATTTTCGTAATTATTCATCAAATCGAAAATCGAACTACAAAATCACTGCAGAATTGGTTCATCCCATAATTTTCATATGTTTTTCCGCCATCAAACCATCTGTACGGCGTCAATACGATTATTTTAACTGTACGATTTCAAACGCCAGTACGACCGACTAAAATAAATCATTGGGCAGCAAATAGCTCAGAAACGACCAATAAAACTTCTTTGAGGTCGAACATCTTAATGATTGGCGGCACAAATAAATATCATTCCCTATTTGAGTCCGAAAAAAGAATGTAGATTCGAAACTTGAATGATCGTGGTTTGAAAATCGAATGTTGGCGGCATCTAATAAATATCATTCTCTATTTGAGTTCAAAAAAAGAATTTACATTCGAAACTTGAATAATCATGTTTTGGAAATAGAATGTTTGATGATGAATGTTACTTTGTGATGAGAGTTCGTTAAATCGTTAAGATTTGATAAGATAAGAGTTTCACTGTGTTTTAGACGTACTTACAATGAGTAATTTTAACGGGTAATAAGTAAATGAATATAATAAAACAACCATCAATATTTTTATGACAAACGACTAACCTAAAGCATTAGGCGTCTGTAGTTTCGTGACACTTTATTTGAGGTTGGCGCAATACATTCGTCCTGCCAACAGTCATGCTATCATTTATTTCTTTTTCTTATTATTTTTGATGAGCCTGATTGAGTGGTTATAGCACAGATTAATAAATAGTTACTACGTAACAGAAACTTCACTCCAATACAAAAAACGAAAATGCCTACGCTATAATTAGCCTACAAAATAATAATAATTATAATACCAGATGTTTGCAGCGAGGAGAAATCTACCATAAGTACGCAAAAAGAGAGTTGAGATTCTTTTGCCCGCCGCGCGACTAACGTGTGTGCGTGCCATCCAGTAAATGTGCTAGGGTTATACATATGATGATAATGGTAATAAAACGATTGTTTTAGAAAAACAATATTTTTTTTATTTGTTGATCAAATATTTTTTAGTTTAATAAAATGACTGATGCATATTTTTCGTTCTTTGAATTCCCGGTTATTATATTTTAGTGTCGAAAATATCCAAAACCGCGTAAATAATTTTAATAAATAAATAATCAAAAGGGAAACAGGAGAATCGGAAAACAGGGGAATTGCACAATAATCACACAATAATTACGTGGTTTCAGCATTTTGATAGACAGCGCTGTACCCGTGACGCGAGAGCACTCAGCCGGGCGCGCGACAGCCCGGTGTTCGTTGTACCGTCGACGGTACGCGAAGCGGTAGGCATAAAACGAGTGGCCTTGAGCGAGTGACGGACGCCTAGTTATAGTGACCCTGACTGCTAAGCTGAAGGTAGTGGGTTCGATTCCCTCACAGGACAAGCTTTGTGTGATGAGCATTGTATGTTCTGTGTTCTATAATATGTATGCTTTTATAAATTATATAAGTATGTCAATCAGTTATTTGATTACCAAAGCACAGGCTCTGCCTAGTCTCGAATCAGATAGCCGTGTGTGAGTTACCCAGGTAATTTGTTTATAAACAGACATTTTATAAATCACTCCCAGATACAGAACAAACAATTATGTACATCAGTTTCGAAGTGCCTTAAATATCTTTTGACTTTTACTACAACTTTAGTACCACAACATTTTTGCCACAAATGCCCAAAAAATAATCAAACTCACAAAATTCTCACCAGTAAAAGCCAACAGATGGTTCGTCAGATTTCCAATATCGCAGTATTGTGTCGTTTTGATCATAGTCGTTCATTTGTTTACTCTGCAGGTCATATAGTGAGCGTTCGTTTGGGCTTTGCGCTTTATCAATATTTTTCGTGCCTTTGATTGGATTGCGTGTAAATGTTGTGGATAGGTATTTGAAAAGGCTTGTGGCAAAAGAGTTGTGGAAAAATATGGAGGGATGACGGATGGAGGAAGAGGATGGAGGATGAGAGGACCAGAATTAATAAATTGAGTGAAAACAGTAACAATAAATAATCGCATCTAGATTTACAGGCGTGACTGAAGTCCGGAAAGATATTCTTGGTTCTACAAGTTCACTTCCGGATGCCCTGAGAAGTTTACGGAAGGTGATCTGCTTCTGGAGAGAGGTGGGCTGGCTAAAGTAGCGGCTGCCGCGGCTCACGTACAATGGTCCTATCATTAAGAGGACTAAGTGCGGAAACCAAACCTCCCAGAGGGAGGTCCATGAGGAAGAGAAGAAGAATCGGCAAAGTGGCAAATAAAATTACCCGATTAGGAGTGAGTAAGTAGTCCCAAGACAATATTTATTGTTATGACGTATTGCCTACGTCATCACTAACACATGGGCAAGCGTGAAATATCAAAATAATCTATTATTAGCTTCCGAGCAATTTTTTTGCACTTTTAGGCTCGACGCCAGACTTTTGGCGCCAGTCTCATTCCGACAGACAAGTCAATATAGTAACATAGCATATAATAAATCATTATCATATAAAAATAAAGTTAAGATGATAAACGATGTTTTATCTGGACTAAATGAAACACCGTAGGTTGTATTTTTTCGAAATTGTGTCGAGACAATTTTAAAATCGGGAAATAAAGAAATGAGCAAATGGATAAATCATTTACATAAAATGAAATTTTTGATACTTGCTTATGTGGAATATTAAAATTACTATTACCTCTCTATTGATTTAAACTGATGACAAGCTTTGGAAAGTAAGGTTAAAACAAACTGAGGGAATTTCATCTCTTTTTAAGCCCAAAAATACATACCTAGTCTATCCATACTAATATCCATACTAATATTATAAATGGGAAAGTGTGTCTGTCTGTCTGTCTGTCTGTATGTTTGTCTTTCTTTCACGGCAAAACGGAGCGACGAATTGACGTGATTTTTTTAAGCAAAGATAGTTGAAGGGATGGGGAGTAACATAAGCTACTTTTTGTCTCTTTTTAACGCGAGCGAAGCCGCGGGCGATAGCTAGTACTCTATGAGGACAACAATTAATTGGTTGGGACAAATACTCAACTGTCACTGACTGCATCATCAAAATCTGGTCATGAGAATCTTACCTGAAAATAAACAAAAAGAATATTAAACACATTGGCATTACCTCAATAAAACATTTTCAAGTTCACTTAAACCTTTATTACAATAGATAATACTAATACTTGAAAAATATCTTTAATTTAGTTTTTTTACGTGGATACCGACTTTCGAAAGATATTTTTATTTGGGTTATTTTTTGTGTAAGTTATTTTTTAGATATGGGACCGAACCAAACAAAAATAAACATGCGTACATAAAAGCTCATTTTTGAAGACAATCCAAAAACTTTTAACGTACGTTCCTACTAAAATTCTCGAAGCACTCGAAAAAAGGCGAAACCACACTAGCAGCAGCCGCGTGTCCAGTAATACAATATGCTTTGATTTATGATATGGAAAACGATTCCTCTTCGTTACGCCGCCGTCCGAAGGATTTTTCCACTGTTGCTGCGATACATGAGTCGACTGTTTTGATGTTCATATATCATTTTGTTACTTTATATTGTGTAACGGAACGGAGTACAGAAGGGGAATATTTTGTTTAATAATATTTTTGGATTATTTGATTTGCTTTTAACCCCTGACGTTAAAAGAGAGGTATGCTATTACTACATAGTATAAAACAAAGTCGCTTTCTCTATCCCTATGACATGTATGCTTAAATCTTTGAAACTACGCAATGGATTTTGATGCGGTTTTTTAATAGATAGTGTTTCAAGAAGAAAGTTTTTAAGTATAATCCTTGCTTATTACAGTAAAGAAAAACCGGGATTTTAATGTTGGTATCACCCGTGCGAAGCTGGGGAAGGGTCGCTCGTAACTATACTACAGGTGGTATAATTGAGATACGGTTGTTTTTAGTAAAATTTGAAAGTAGGCTATCGCACTACTTCTTAGATATGTTTAATCAAAATCGGTACATCCTTTCATCTATCTAGTTTGGACGGCAAACCGAGGACGGACGGACATGTCAAAACTCTAAGGGATCTTTTTGTACCGTTTTTACCAGTTATAAAAGAATGGTAGATAGATAGATAATACGTTTATTTAGCGCAACACAAGACACAAAACAGGCAATGGACAAAAACATAATAAAAAAGGAGAAAGAGAAAAAAAAGCATACATTACGATACAAGCTAGAACCACACTATTCAAATTAATTCGACACCACCGGACGTGACAACACGTAATTTTATTACTTAGGCCACGTCCGCACAGGCAGGTGGCTTGCTTAGCGCCTAGAGTCTAGCGGCTTGCATCCTGGCTATTCGCTTGGATACACGGTGGCCGCACTTGAGGTGGTTTGCGTGGTAGGTCGCTAGGTGCCTTGGGCATTTGCTTGTCGGCACGTTGACGAGATGTCACTTTCAAAAATAGCTCTGAAACTACTACTCACAGAAAATTCATCTTTAAAATATATCAGTTCACGGCCTTATCCGTCATGTTGGGTTCATGAGATTGATAAATCACGGTCAAGTTATGGGGAGTTTAATGTTCTATATAAACAACTAGCTGTCCCCTGCGATTTCTCCCGCATTTTTCGTTACTGCTCCGCTTCCGTGGGTCGTAGTGACGGTCGTAGTGGTGATGGTATACAGCCTATAGCATTTCTCGATAAATGGGCTATCTAGCACTGAAAGAATTTTTCAAATCGGACCTGTAGCTTCAGAGATTACCCCCTACATACAAACTTACAAACCTACAAACTTACAAATTTTACCTCTTTATAATATTAGTATAGATTGCGGAATTTTGACGGTAAATTTTATGAATATTTGCGTATGACCAGGGAAACAGTTGATCTACTTCTCAGTAAAGTTAAAGGAAAACTAACTCATTTGGATACTCATCATAGAAAAAGGTTCCACAAAGGTTCTCTTTTGAAAACTGAAGCAATCAATATTTCATCCATTGTTTTCTTCTAGCCTCCTATAATATTACAAAAATCCGAGTTAGTTTTCACCCAGTGGCTACTTTTCAACCTGGCGCCTCGCAACAAAAAACCAACACGTTTGTTTACATGGATGCACGCCAAGCGACTAGCTAGGCGCTAAGCGCGCAGTGCAGCCGGTCGCGTTCATTTTAGAACGTTTGTTTTACTAAGCTACTAGCTAGACGACGCGCTAGACACTAGGCGCTAAGCAAGCCGCCTGTCTGTGCGGACGTGGCCTTAGCGTGTCGGTGATGTGGTTCTGGCTTAAAAAAAAAAAAGAAAAAGAAATTGACCATAGACAGCTTAACATTTATGTCGGTCGATTACTACTAGGCGGTGTGTGTCTCATGCTTGCGCCAAATGGGAGTCCAGCTCAGCTCAGCTGGTAAAATCCACCTTAACTTAAACTGATCCAGCTGAATACCAAAGTTTACCGCTTATTTTACTATTGTATAACATAAGAAAAGCGAGGCATTCTAGCACAAGCAAATTAGCTCAAAAGGATGCTCCTCCTCAATGCAACTAGCATAGGTTACTTAAGTAGATGAATAAAAATTTTTGTTTACATAAACACTAAACAAATAACATTGCAGTATTTTACATTTTTCAAGTACTATTTACGATTCCTAACGTTTCGCGTGGATATCGCTTTTCTAAACCTATAGAGACTTACGAGGTTTCCGTTCCTGTTCAAATTGAGTATCACAATTTAAACGGAAACCTCTAAGTTTGTAGTTTTCCGATTTCTAAGGACATACAATTCAACTAAGAAATATATAGCGTTGCAAATCGACGTGGATGTAAGTATATCACTTTGTATCCCTAGGGAAACCACAGTTGCAAAAATTCAGCCAAAAGTATAAATAAATATAGAACAAATATATCTTAGAACAACTTACACAGAACCATCTGATCCTAAACCTGTACTATTATAAGTTGTAACCAGACAACAGATATACATAGTTATATTATTCTATATACTATTATATATGTGTATTCTATATATATATGTTGGTTTAATGGTTAGTGACACTGACTGCTAATCCAGAGGTCGTGGGTTTAATTTCCAAACCGAACAAACTTTGTGTGACGAACTTGCGGACTCCATCAGTTTAAAAAAATATGAAGTGAAAAAGTGATTTAATATCCTAGTTGCTTAAGAAAGAATTTCATTTAGTGATTTTTTTGTTCTGTTTCTGGGTGTTATTTGTCTATAATACGTATGTATTATAAATACACACATCAAAAGTGTCTAGGGATATTTCAATTAAACCTAAATAACTAAAATTCTATTAACTTTTTGTTAAGACACCTGCACATTAAAATAAACCTTGTTTAATAGCCTATCTAATCTGATAATAAACTTTTAGATAAAGTTAAATTAAAAAAAAACTTAGAAGAAGAGAAAACCCTCAGACAAAATTTCAATCTTAACTTTAATTTTAAAACATCAGAACCCAAACATAACAACTATTTTTTTTATAAAAATGTTATTAACTTAAAACTAATAATCCGTGGATCCCCCTTAGACTCTCCTGACACATCTGCAGCGGTTCTGCGTACTCAAAACAAGGGTGTCAATATCTTGCTGTGGAATACTGTCCCAAGTCCTGCTAAGATGCAAGAAAAGCTAGTTTTCATGCACAATATCTTCAGGGAAATTCCTAAGAGCTCTTCTCTGAAGCATATCCCAGGCATGCTCAATAGGATTTAAGTCAGGGGATTGTGCAGGCCAGTCTAAAGCTTGGATATCATGCTGTTGTAACCAACTTGTAACGATACGCGCCGTATGTGGACGGGCATTGTCGTGCATTAGCTGGAAATTTTGTCCCATTAGCTGTCTGTGTGGCAAGATTACAGGCTCTAGCACCTCATCTCGGTATTTCAGAGCAGTCATATTGTCTTGTATCCAAACGAGGTCCGTTCTACCGCCGAGACGAGTTCCTGCCCAAACCATAATCATGCCACGTTGATAATATGCATGAACTTGTTGTGGGGGCTGCAGTCGATTCTAACGTCCAGGTTCTCTCTAAACGCGTACTCTTCGCGAATCAGGATGAAATCCAAACCTGGATTCATCAGTAAAAAGCACAAGTGGCCATTGAAATTGGTTCCAGTTTTGGTGCGCAATAGCCCATTGTAATCTTCTTCCTCGATTGCCTCTCCTTAGCGCTGGTACCCGAAGTGGCCTACGAGCACGTAGGTTGACTTCATGCAGTTGTCTTCTCAAAGTTTGACCGCTTACCAGCAAACCATACTCTCTCTGTAGCCTTTGAACCAATTGCATCGCCGTTACATTTGGTTGACTTCGTGCAGCATTTACTATAAATCGGTCCTGTACATGTGTTGTAATGCGTTGAGGTCCTCGGTGCCGTTCCACCACTTCCCCCGTGACACGGCATAACGTGACCAAAGCCTGGATATGTGTGCATGAAACCCAGCTTTTCTTGCATCTTAGCAGGAATTGGGACAGTATTCCACATCAGCCTGACACCCTTATTTTGAGTATGCTGATCCGCTGCAGATATCTCAGGAGAGTCTTAGGTGGATCCACGGATTATTAATTTTAAGTTTTCAAAATTTTTAATTAAAAAAAAATGTTTTGTTTAGGATTTGATGTGTCAAAAATAAAGTTAAGATTGAAATTTTGTCTGAGTTTTTCCACTTCTTCTAAGTTTTTCTTAATTTAACTTTATCTAAAAGTTTATTATCAGATTAGATAGGCTATTAAACAAGGTTTTTTTTAATGTTTAGGTGTCTTAACAAAAAAATTATAGAATTTTAGTTATTTAGGTTTAATTGAAATATCCCTAGACACTTTTGATGTGTGTAATATAATATTATAAGTATTTTAATCAGTTGTCTGGTTACCATAGTACAAGCTCTGTTTTGTTAGGAATCAGATAGCAAATTGAATCCAAACGACCAATCACATAAGTGCCGTACAATCATAGCTTAATTTCAAAATCTAAACCAATCCACAATCTCGAGAACTGTAACCGATGAATAAATGGCCAATATACAGGGCGACCCACGGACATGCCACATTGAGGGAAAGTATCTTAATATTTTAGTTAGAACATTTTACTAAAAAAAACATTATTTGAATTTCAAAAATCATTTCAACTGCATTCATAGATATTTAAATAAATACATAGTTGAACCGGAAATCGAACCTGTTACTCGAGAAAAATAATTACCCTGTAGCTTTATCATACGGATCGAAAGGCTTTACCATAAGTATTACTCTTTGCTAAATAACATGTGTCAAAAATAAAAGGAAGACCATGAATTTTAACATTTAACCTGAACTGAACCTTTTTAACACAGCTGCCGGGGGCACAAATACTGAGTAACTAATTTTAAGCTGATTAATTTTTGATCTCCATGTAATGTGTATGTGTAGATGTATTTGAACCATCATACCGGCACTGCTGTGTGAAAAAAATGTTTTTTCTTTCTGTCTTTTCTTTCGACGACCAAGTGACAGCCGGCTGTCGCGCTGCTATTGTCTTACTATTGTGTCTCGAATCACGTGTGTAGTTTTAAGTGTGTGTTGTGTCCGTGAGACACTCTGTATAACAAACCAACGCAGTGAACACACAATCCCCTGATGGTGGCATGTTTGCCCACGTTCGCAAACATGTGTAGTTGTGTGCCCAGCGCTGGGCAAATAGTTTGCTGTGCTTTGTCTCCGATACTTTGTAGATGAGTGGAAATGGGGTTTCTTTTCAGGATGTAATGGCGTGTCGTTTATTGTATACCTTGGTAGTGATTGGGTGGGTAGTAGAATGGTAGGTCTCCGTTGGCCAGTACAATCAGTTTTATGTCGATTCTATTAAGTGCTATTAATTTACTACAAATATTATAACAAAAGTGAAAATAAGAGAGATTATTTAACCCCCGTCCGACTAATAAACGTATCTTAAAAATAATAAAATTCATACTAATATCCGTACTAATATTATAACTGCGAGAGTAACTCTGTCTGTCTTTTCTTCACGTCTAAACCACTGAACCGATTTGAATGAAATTTGGTTCAGATATATTCTGGGACCCGAGAAAGGACATAGAATAGTTATGCCGGTAATCCGCCGGGAACGGGAACTATTATTCCACGCGGACGAAGACGCGAGTAAAAACTAAACTATAAAAGCTGACATTGTACATTTTTCCCAACTTTCTAAGGATCGGCTTTCAGTCTAATTTGATTTAACTAAATAACAGTGTTTTACATGTAGTCGCCTATCACCCATCCACAAATTAGTTACTAGCTAATACGATAGATACCCCTTATTTGATTTTTCTTGGGTTTAGAATCATCTGTTGATTCTTCATCTGTCAGACTTCTACGGACTAAAAACTAACCATACTCCTTTTTACTCTTTTGTGTTTGGGGCCGCGGTATCTCTTTTGAACAACTCACTTTTATATTTTAATTTTCGAAATAACGACTGAAATATCTATGCATGAGAACTGGGGACAACGGTTTTTCATACATATACCTTTACTTAGGAAGAACTTAAAAAGCACATTGAATATTTCATATGAATCTATTTCCTATCAGAGAAACACTCTTGTAGATGCGAAAACAAACTAATAATCCTCAGTTTTGTTACATTTATATAAATGATCAAGTTTCCATTTTGTGACTCAATTACTTGTCCATCGATTTATATAAATCAATATATTCTATGCTCGGTTTGCCGCCCTAAAAGCGAAAATATATTTTACCTTAACAAAGTGTCGATTAACCGCCGAATTCGAACTAATTACTTGTCCAATAAATCTATTATTTATCGGCAAACTTAACTAAGTATTTGCTACAGAATAGATATTTACTACGAAAATTTGTTGTTCGGTTATAATTTTATTTGGATGATGAGTTTCTATTATATTATCTAGGTTTACGTGAAAGTTGTTTTATTCATTTATTTTATTCATTACTAGCTTTTGCCCGCGGCTTCGCTCGCGTTAGAAAGAGACAAAAAGTAGCCTATGTTACTCTCCATCCCTTCAGCTATCTCCACTTAAAAAATCACGTCAATTCGTCGCTCCGTTTTGCCGTGGAAGAAAGACAAACATACAGACAGACAGACACACTTTCCCATTTATAATATTAGTATGGATTTTACTAACGATCGGTGTTACAAATCTTTGGAAATTCTGGTTTTTCTTTACTATGATGCATAACATAGTAAAGAAGAGCCGGAATTCATATTATACACCTTCTCCTTGACTCTCTCTATTTTTTTTTGTGAGTGGGAAATCGTCAAATGACTGCTCCCGTCCTGGGTGCGGCGGGAGGGCGTGTCAGACTTTTACTGACTAAAACCCACTCATGTTCCTTTTTTTGCCTTTTATGTTCCGGGGTCACGGTAAATCTCTCTATTTATTAAACATGTCTGAAAACCATCGCTAGTCCAACAAGTTTCAACTAAAATAAACCTCATCTAATTCGGTTTACCCGTTTGAGAGCTACAGTGTCACAGTCAGATACACACACATAGTGGTCAAATTTATAACACCCTCCTTTTTGTATCATCATCTCCCTAGCCTATTCCCAACTATATTGGGGTCGGCTTCCAGCCTAACCGGATTCAGCTGGACACCAGTGTTTTACGTGAAGCGACTGCCTATCAGACCTCCACAACCCAGTAACTGGGCGTCACAGTACCTCTTGGTTAGACTGGTCAGACTTTCCGGCTTACCCGTAACGACTGCCAAAGTTCTACGAATGACAACCGGGACCAACGGCTTTACGTGCTTTCCGAGGCACGGGGTATCAGTGATATCCTGGTCAGACTTTAGCAAGTACATATGAATTGAAAAAAGTCACAAAACGCCCTTCTTTTTGTAACGGGGCGGGGGTGAAAATACAATGAATTATTTCTACCAACATTGTATATTCACTGGCAATTTCCAATAACAAATAGAAGGTTTTCAGAAAATAACAGATTTATTACGTTTTGCCCGAATCCGAACGGATATTGGTCAGCTTTGTATGCTCAACAAACAGACAGACAGAATCCATTTCTATTGCTATGTTTGATAGCCGTTCATTACTAGCTAATGGAAGGAAGTTTTGTTAGCAAAAACCAATATTTTATTAAACTTGGTTGGCACAAAGATATAGAAAATATATACAAGGGAATTTCCTTGCGTACTTGTTGTTATAAAATAATTTCTCGAAATTACTTTATTAAAAAATCGCCCTGCACTGTATATATTTTATTCATATTTATAAAACTTAGTCGCTTTCTGTTGTCTGTCTCGACGTATGCTTAGATCTTTAAAACTACGCAACAGATTTTAATGCTGTTTTTTTTAAGCCTTCGAACACACGTGATACACAATAGCAGCGCGACAGCCGGCTGTCGCTTGGTCGTTGAAATGTTAGATAAAGTGATTGAAGAGGAAGGTATGTAATATTTCATGTACAATATAGCAGCAAAAAGTCGTAATTACTAAAGATTTCAAAAAACCGCTCGGGTTGCTAGAATATCATTAAAGTCGATTTTGTAGTAATGAATCTGTCAGTCAAAAACACTCATGTTCCTTCGGTTGCCCTTTATGTTCCGGGGCCACGGATCTGTGGCCAAGGTAAAACAAGCAATAATTTAAGGACGCTATTAATTAGCGACAGTTCATCAAACGCACGGTCATACTTACGAAAAGAAAAACTTACCCAACAAGAAAATAACTTGCTCAATTTATTCCAAAGAATAGTTAAAAACTTCAACAGCACAGAAATTTTTTCAGCTGAATACAAAAATGTTCGGTCGAAAATTCTAAACCGGTCAACAGTAGCACAAGTAAAATATTATTCGAAATATTTCTACAGCACTCAGTCACAACTCGGATAGAGTAAAATTGAGGGTAGAATGGTTCTGTAGAACTGGCGGTCATGTTGAAACGAAAATATGCATTTTTGTTCCAATTTTAAACTGTACGCCGTCTACCCGTATTTGGGCAGCCCCTTACGTTTGTAAATATCTACTGATACAGACTTTATATGTTTTTTATCACATCTATTCGAAAAGAGCGTGTTTGTTTAAACAGGGAAAATAAGTAGCTTTTTAATCCTTAGGGATTAATAACACTTTTGGTCTCTAGGGACGAAAATTACTTTGAATTTGGAACATCCAATAGTCCTAATCACCCTAAAGATCGATCACGAACATTGCACGAAGTTCTGAAGTCTCAGAAGTTATGAAAACCGTTGAAAATATTATTAACTAGCTTTTGCCCGCGGCTACGTTTGTGTTAGAAAGAGACAAAAAGTAGCTTGTGTCACCTTCCATCCCTTCAACTATCTACACTTAGAAAGTCACATCAATTCGTCGCTCAGTTTTGCTGTAAAAGACGGGCAAACCAACGCACAGATTTCATCAAATCATCAAATGACTTTTCCCGTCCTGGGCGGGGCGGTAAGGCGTGTCAGGAATTTTACTGACTAAAACCCACTAATGTTCTTTCGGTTGCCCTTTATATTCCGGGGTCACGGTAACTATTATAACTATTCAGCAACCCCGGCAGGCGTTGGCCCTGTTGGGCCCCTTCTCGTGCTGATTACTCTTTGAGGCGCGCGTGGAACACTAACTGCTTTTCGTTGCTGCCTTGTTTTGATACATCAAAGTTCTAAAACTTGCCGAACTACACATTCAGTATCAACAGCTGATCTCGAAATCAAAATATTTTTTAAGCCACATCTTTTCCTAGATTCTCAATGGCAACCAAAGATCTCTGTAACACAATTTCCAACATCCGATTTTCAACCTCAGACCAGGAACTCGTTAAAAATTCAGATCACGTCTTCGTAATGCTGAAACTATTCCACTGAAATCTGTGACCTGTTATCTGTCGCAAATCTATGCAAAAGGAAGGAGGATGAATTTTTTGCTTCAATTTATGTGAAAATTCAGGGCTTGATGCTTGTCTTTTGTATGGTTGGAAATATATTATTATTATTAGATACTAGCGTTTGCCCGCGACTTCGTCCGCGTGGAATAATAGTTCCCTTCCCACAGGATTCCTGGATGAAAACTATCCTATGTCCTTTCTCGGGTCCCAGAATATATCTGTACCAAATTCCATTCAAATCGGTTCAGTGTTTTAGGCGTGAAGAAGAGACAGAAAGAGTTACTTTCGCATTTATAATATTAGTACAAATTTGTCTGGTATTTAAATTTAGGTGCGTATATATCCATTTTAGTCAGCCATGTGTTAATGGCTACGGGCGTATCAGAGCGGGCAACGCGTGTGGAATAAGGTCTTGCGGTATATACATAAAATGTTAAACTGACTGATTGATTGACTGACTATTGTCACTATGATTGTACCAATCTACATACTAAAAAGTATTATAACTAAAAAAATATATTAAAAAGACGTTCATTTTTCAATACTAAATACACATTGAATATGTAAATTCCACTGGTTCAAAGAAATCGCCCGAATAAAGAACCCAATATTGTTTGCAACGTATTTCTACGAAAAATGAGGGTAGTCAGCAAAAGGTTCTAAGAATTATGGGATCAATTTAAAAATCCCTGAAGAGCAGGCGGTTTCAGCTGTGGTAAGCGGCGTCACTAGATTTTTACAACCAGGAAATATTTTACACATTATTATTTATATTCAGCCTCTTGGAATAATTTTAAATCTGTGGTAGACTTTTGGAAAATATTCACAATTTCATCCACTTCTTAAATAGTCTTTTCTTTTCTACCTTAAGGTTTATATCGTGATGGTTTGTGGTTACAAGAGAGGTTATAAGAGCAGGCGCCTTGCCTCTTAAATAAGAGGACTACCTCTTATTTAAGAGGCAAGGCGCCTGGGTTCGAATCTGGGCTAGAAATAGAATGATTTGTTTAATTCATTATGTACTTTCTAAATTTTATCTTAAACATCACTGCTATCCCGTACCTCGGAAAGCACATAAAGCTCCCTAACTTTTCCCCATCTTTGTTGGAGTCAGCTTCCAGTCTTACGGGATTCAGCTGGATAGCAGTGTTTTACGTAAAGCGACTGCCTATCAGACCTTCACAACCCATTTACTGGGCGACACGATACCTCTTGGATGGACTGGTCAGACTTTCTGGCTTCTGACTAACCGTAACGACTGTCGAAGTTTTACAAATGACAACTTCGCTGGAAAAGCAATGATGAGTATAGAAGCTCTATAAATTCGGTTTAAATTTACCTATTTTACCACACATTGACAAATTTCTGACATTGATTATCGCTGAAATCATTTTGTGACTAAAGAATTTTGACTTAGATTATCGCTGAAATGAAAATTTGGCTAAAAGAACATTTGTTCGAGAATCGGTCCTAAAGTATATTATTCATTACATAGGGCCAATCATCCCCACCTACGATTCCGTGTTAAAAGCATGATAATGAATTTAATTAACCGTACCAATTCCATTTCATTCTGTCCCCTCGGTATAAAGGTTCCGTTTTTGATCGAAAAGTTCTTTGTGAGTTTGGCGTTGACAGCCCTTGTTCTCATGTGCGGCTGTCTTCAGATTTAACGTATGCTTAGAAAGAAGAATACATTGATGTTTGAAGTTTTGAAAGGTGAAGGAAATATCAGAAATAACATGTTAGAAATACTTCTGAAAATGTTTGTTTAATATTTGCAAAATAATTTGGTGAAAATGGGTATGACAGACACACCAATCGTCTGAACAATTCACAAGAATGTAGACGCCATTAAAATAAATAAAAATTAAATTTCTTGGGACTATAAGTCTATTTTTTTAACAAACGAGTACTGAGTATATCTCTTTCACATTTTGCGGTATCGACAGAGAGAGATGGGAAATTAATCGAGGCGGAGCAAACGCTTTTAACACCAATAATAACACTTATGCTGATTCGGTGGACCAATAGAAACGCAGACAAAATTTTTGGTACTCGTTTGTTAAAAAAAACAGACTATAGTCACACATTACTATCTGATCCAAAGCTAAGCAGAGTTTGTGTAATGTGACCAGAGATCTAATGACAATATACTTGTTTAATTTATAAATAGATGCATATATTTCAAATGTAATTTACATTTGAAATATATGCATCTATTTTTAATTATTATATTATTTGTAATTTACATAGACACAGAACATGAACTAAGGCCTTACGTTAACATGTCAAACTGGAACACAGCATCGCTGTTTTTAGTCAGAAACAGGTAAGCTGTCAATACTTCTCCAGCTTAACTTTATCACAAAGAGCTACATCTACCTGGCACATCTTGTTCTTCGCTTTTCCGTACATTAGTTAAATAATTTCTATAAAATAATGAAGCAGAAAGCAAGTTCATAATAACTAATTAATACTTTAAAACTGTTAGTTAATTTCCGCTAAAGAAGTTTTTCTTTGAGAATATTGCTAAGTTCCCGAGTAGTTTTTAAGAGGTTTAGAGCTTTTTAGAGCGGAGTTAAAATTAGTTTTTAAAGCAAAAATAATTCTTCATATTTTTTAAATTAGAAAAATAAGAAAATATATTTTATAACTGGGCTTTTTAATAGCCAATTTACCTGATTATTTCCATATTAACTCTCTATTTTAGTTTATTTTATTTTAAACTAATCAAGCAAAAATACTATAAAGTTAGAATACATTAACTGTAGACCATTATTTTACTTTGCATTGAGGTTTTGCAGCCATTTTGTGTTATGGCTTCGTTTTACTTGACAGATTATTTATTTCTCTCCTTCCGAAAACATGGGGAAAAAATATTCAAGTATTCTAATGAATTCCCATCTCCTCGACATCAGCCATGTCCCATGACACATCAACCCTCAGATAACAAAATGTCTTTTTCAACACTTTGAATGCAAGCCACGGTATTACGTACCACAAATCTCTAGAGCCTCATTCGTATGCAGCATCCATCTTATTTACTTTTTTCCTCAAAATTGGGTAAGGGTTAACAAAATTAAAAATATTATCTTTGCGGGTTATCTGGGGGTGTATTTAGATAGGTTGTCGAGGGACAGAAATTAGGCCTGAATTTTTAGTTGGCTTCTCATCTTAATGACTCGACCATTTTCTTTTCTGTCTGTAATTTTCATTTCATTATAATTCCAGGGTTAGGTCGGAGTTGGGTTCGCTTTTGTTGGGTACTGAAATATTTTTTGTGTCGTTGACAATTTGTTGTCATCTAGTTCGTGCTACAAGGAGCTTTAATTATTCGAGAAAACAGGCTTAGCGTCGCGTCTGAAATTTACAGTCTAGTTATATTATTCTTGAAGAGTTGTGTGCACTAAAGGATTTAGAAGAAGTTTTCCGATGACAAAATTTGCATATTATTTTCTTCATTCTGTTTTTCTTCTTAGGTGTGTATAGTATGTGTGTTATTAAAATGTCAAACATTATTTTTTAAAGACGCTGCATAATCTGACTGGGTCATCATGTCTTAACCAGTAACTAGGTTGTATAGGTCTGAGAGTCGTTCCAAAAATAAGAATTGTTTTATAAAACTTTCGTAAAAAACATAATGCCAAAATACATTATTCCATTTTGTCTTAAACATAACAAATGTTCTTTCACTTTCGTTTAAAAACATGTCTGAAAATCATCTTCGGTGAAGTTAGATGAGATATGTATATACTGTGTGAGTTGTCACTCCACCTGGTGTGGATTAACAGCTCACATAAAGCTCACCTCACACACCCTCAAGTAATTTATACAGATTAGACTGGCAATTAAATTATTATTCTATGACCTTAACTGACAATGAAAGCAAAATGATCAAACATATCAGGTCTGTTTGTAAGCCAAATTATTTTCATTTCACGTTTCACTTGGAAAATATAAACGCTGAAAAAAGATGATATATTGCGTTTAGATCAAAGACGGTATGTATTTGACATGTTACGAGAAGGGGCACTCTACACGGTATATTATTTTTATCAAAAAAATATAATCAAAAACAAAATATACCCACTGAAACTTGTGTTAAAGAATTACATCTTTTTTTTTGTATCATATCCTTGTTCAAAGGTTTTACCATTGTACCGATTACCTCTTGACAAAAACATTATGTCTTATGGAGAAAAATACTCATACGTCACTTAATTTTAAGACGTTCTCAAACCTGTTGCTGTCTCTTTCACTCTAAAGGGATAAAGTAAGAACAGCAATAGGTGAAATCCTTAGTGTAGGGCCTGAGTGCCAGCTCAAATCGAGCGTCCAGCGGGGCGGGGCGTGCTGCGTCCATATCAAACAGACGCATTAACACGTAGGTGTCCTGAGTGGCGACCGAGCGGCGCGAGAACAACTTGCACGCAACGCTGCACGCTCCGCTGAACGCACTTCACTCAGTTCGTACACTTAACCTTTTACGCCCAAATATTCAAACGTCACTTATTTTTAAGTCGCTCTCAAATATGTTGCTGTCTTTGTCACTCTAAAGGGATAAGTAAGGACAGAAACAGAGGACAGCAAAGGTTAAGGATTTGACTGCAATTGCGAGTAGTCAGAAGCCAGAAGCTTTGTATAGTATCGGGGATTGCGTAGGTCGCAGAAGTTCCCGCGAACATCGATGTGGGTGGGAGAAAGAACACCGAGTTTTAGTCAGTAAGAGTCTCACAGGTCACTCCAAGAGAAGTCAGCACGAGAAGGGGCCCAACAGGGCCAACGCCTGCCGGGGTTGCGGAATGTTTATAATCGTTACCTTGACCCCGGAACATAAAGGGCAACCGAAGGAACATGAGTGGGTTTTAGTCAGTAAAAGTCTGACACCCGACCGGAAGGACGGGAGCAGTCTTTGATGATTTCCCACTCCCCCAAAAAAAATGGGCAGAAAACATCGATGAAGATATACCACCCCGGTAAAAAAAGGTATTGCTTGAAAACCTTATGAACTAGAACTTCAGCCAAGTGCCACTCTGGGAAATTAGACAAAACATTGTATCAGATAGAGACAGTAACAAAATAATGTAATAGACTTAAAGGTCAAAGATGAAGCGTACAAGTACCTACATTTTGTGCTCGGACAAGAACCCTCTAGAGTTTTCTAAAGGTCACGATCAGTTTTAGATGAATATTTGGAACCTAACAAGAAAATTAAGTAAATATTTTCTTCAGGGCAGGCAATCTTTATACCTATTTAAAATGGTAAAACTGACTGACTGATTCACTGTCTTTTGACATCATGCTTCATTGATTAAAGCGGAGGCCACACCGCCAGCTAGCGGGCGGGCGGGCTAAGAACTATGGGGTTCACACCGAAAACTACGGACAGACGAGCGACGGGCAAAGCGCGCGGAGCGGGCGAAGCGGGCTAAGCGGCACCGGGATTACGTATCTTGCAATAGCCTGCCATATTTGCTGCTCAAACGTCAATTCAAATTACGTCACGTCAAATAGCAATCTAGCGATAGTGCTGCCTCTGTGGAGCAATCAGTTAACTAAATATGCATTTTTCGTTTGGTGGTTTCGTATTTAGTATGGTTTTTAAGAGCAAAGTTAAGTTTTTTTTTAAAGGTGATATTTAATTAGTTCCAGCGATTGCTACTTTATCGTCATCGTAGCAATAAGTGCATTAGAACAATCAGCGAGCGATTAGCAATCGGTTCATACATAATACGATTTCTTTTGCCGATCGCGCGGTGATCGCGCGATCACTGCGCAAATATTGCTGATTGCTGTTTCATAGGTAATAACCCCGCCGTTTTGGTTTCGTTTACAAACGTAAACACTACACTGCTATTCGAAAGACGAGCGTCGACTAGTCTACTCGAAACGGGAAGGACGGGCGAAGCGAAAGCGCGGGCGCTCCAACGAGGTGAATGAGTAGCTTCGCTGGAATCGTCGGATATTTAGTTAGCTTAGCTCGTTAGGTTAGTCGGTAGCTCGCGGTGTGAACCGAAGTATGTAAAGAGGTGAAACGATGTTCGCCCGCCTAGCCCGCCCGCCCGCTAGCTGGCGGTGTGGCCTGCGCTTTACTACCTGATAAAAGCCTCTTCTCATAGAGAGCAAGTACAAGCATTAATCACCAAGATTTCCTAAGGCGTATTAGCGACTTTAACCAACCTTTTTATTTGTATTTCAGTTAAAAATATTGACACTATGACCACTTTCACCACGAAAATACCACACGAATAATACTGAAACACCACAGCTATGTGCCTCAAAAACTCGAACACAAACTAACAACATCGTTGAGATACTTCTCAATACCCTGTTATGTATATCGTTGACCAAAATACCTACATAGAGAAGCCAAGAGTAGCTGAGAGTAGCTAGCTCATAGAATTCCAAAGGTATTGTTGGATTCTTGGAGCTAGGGTAGGTATAATATCGGATTTTGTTAGACGTTGTGACGGTTTTATGGTAAATATTTCTGGAAATATAGTTGGGTTGTTAGAGACTAATGTTTAGTTTTATCAGGCGATAGTCAGGTGGACATATATTTCGGCCTGTAATTAATTATTATGCTATTGTTTTATGTATGTAGCTTTAAAGCCGCCAGAATCTGAAGCAAGATGCAGTAACGCGGAGAGCGTGGCATTAATATACAGATGCAGAAAGTGCAGTAAACAAAAAATTTAAATGCTAAAGTTATTTTATCTATTCGTCCGTTACACTCATGGTTAACTAAGGCCCTATACATAAAGAAAGCTGGAAACTTATAAGCGCTTACCGGCGCTTGTCAGCGCTGGTCCGTTCTACATACACAAAGGAAGCAGGTTGAAACACACTAATCAAAATGTCGGAATGATTTGCTTGCAGTTGTTATGGCAACGCCCAGCGCTGACCAGCGCGTGTTGAAGCTTGTCGATGTTCATATATTTTCCTGCGTGGATTACCAGCTTTGACAAGCACTTATAAGTTTCCAGCTTTCTTTCTGTATACGGCCTAGGGGTATAAAACTGATTTTCATGAAATATCGTATATAGTAAACTGGAATGCATAGGAACGGTGAGATTATTAATTTGGTTTCGACTTAAAAAAAAGCTAAAGTGTTGAGCTGACTTCGATTTGAAAAAATGTAGAAACTAATGTACCTCCATCATCTACCTACCCTTTTTCCTACTTTGTTTTGATCGGCTTCCAGCCTAGCCGGATTAAGCTGTGGATACTCTTCTTTTAGGTGAAGCGACTGCCTATTAAACCTTTACAACCCAGTTACTGGGCGACACGATACCTCATGGTTAGACTGGTCAGGCTTTCTAGCTTCTGACTACCCGTAACAACTTTTGTAATCTATTGATTTTAAAAGAGTGTCCATGGAGTTTCTTGCTCGCTCTTCTCCATGAGACCTACTCCTTGGAACGAGCAACTAGCTTCATTTTTCTGACAGACTGACACCTTGACGATTCAAAAGTACCTGTAAATGGTTTATTTGAATAAAATAGTTTTGAGTTGAGTTAACTGTCAAAGTTTTACAAATTACAACCGGGACCAACGGCTTTACGTGCTTTCCGAGGCACGATGTGTCAGGGACGTCCAAGAGAACTTTAGAAAGTATAAATATATGTAAAATATATGATGAAAAGGTCACATTGAGGTTATATTATCGGTTAGATATCGAGGAACTCCAGCACTCACAAAATATTCACCTAAAACTTCAGTCTTAATATTAGCCTATTCCGACGTAGTGCACCATTCAAAGGTGATATCAATTTAACTCGAAATATATCGTCAATAAACTTGCATATGTAGGAAATGGCGACTATGAAGATAGTGCAAAAATATGGTAAGTATTAGAAGCACTCAGAGGTAAGTATTTTGAAGATGAGTCCTGTTGAAGGAGTTTACACAAGCCGATTTTTGAAACACGGTAAATTTACATTCATGAATATAATTCATCATTTAAACAATTTACCCAGAGCGCATGTCACTGTCACTGAGATTTTTGCCAATGAACCGTGCAAAATAAATGACCAGTTTCGATCTAACAGACACACATTCTATAACAAAAACCAGGCAAACGAACTACACAGTGAAATTGCTACGATAAATCGTTGCCGTGTGCAGCGGCCATTAAAGGCCGGTCCTGCAACTTTGCTAAACTTAAACTGTTTAGTGCAGCCATAAGAGTTGTGAGACAAATACATTTTGCGTTATTTTTGATAATTTGCTTCTTTAATTTAACATTTTTTTCTTGTTTAATTTAACGGTCAATTTTATTAAAAACAAAAAAATCTCTTTCTCTTACCAATCGCAAAGGCATTGCCATTTGCTGATGATTAAAAGTGATTGCACCCAGTCAAAGTTCTAAAATCAAAAAACCTACTATTATTATAACACTAGCCGTTTTTTGCGGTCTTACCCCTCTGTTTCCATACTTCTAAACCATTATTAACCCTGTAAGATAATTATAGGATTATCTATCACCTTTTATGAAGTGATAGAGAAAACACAGTAGTTTAATTTTATGACCCTCTACGCCATAGAAATAAAATACTGTGCAAATTTCACGTCTCTAACTTTACTAGTTTTGGTTGTGGCCAAAAGTCATCTACATAAAGAATAAGAATAAATGAACCATTTTTGACACCTCACGTAAGCTACAAAAACCCGGTAAGATTATCTATTTAGCGATGCGACTTCGAAACGATTTGGTGAGCAAAGCCACACGGAAAATCGACCCGTGTAAATCCCCCATAAAGAAGTTATAGCCTGTAGGTCGAGGGGTCTACGACCTTTCTAAGAAATTAAACTTTTATGACAGACGTTTGAGGGGAATTGACGCTTTTAGGAATTAGTTGGGATAAGGCCCTTAGTCTCTTAGATGTTTATTGGATATTTTATTGAGTTCGTCTTCGTTAATATTGTAACAACTTTTGATAATTTTACCGTCACTATACCGAGACAGAAAGTGTCTTAGCAAGTTACAGAGTTATTCAAAAAATCTGTTGGGATACTCGACAGGCCACTTTTAGTGCAGATACACATTTTTATTTCATATCCTGAATAAGAAAGAAATGATGAAAAAAAGAAAGATAAAAGGAAAGAAAGAATGAAAGACAGACAGAAAGATAGAAAGGAAGGAAGAAAGAAATAAAGAAAGAAAGAATTTTATCGCATGGTCGCATCTACTACGAGTTGATATGTCTCTTAATTATGTCTGTATTACACCTACACTAAAGCCCTTCAAAACAAACATAGTAGTTATTTTCTGTTAGAACTTGTTTACCAAAACCTATTTTAAAGGCTATATATGATTAGAGCTTTAAAAAAAATATGTTTTTTTTTGTTTTGGTGAGTGGGAAATCATCCAGTGACTGATCCCGTCCTGGGTGCGGCGGGAGGGCGTGTCAGACTCTTACTGACTAAAACCCACTCATGTTCCTTCGATTGCCCTTTATGTTCCAGGGTCACGGTAACTATTATAAACATTCCGCAACCCCGGCAGGCGTTGGCCCTGTTGGGCCCCTTCCTGTGCTGACTCCTTCTCTTTGAGGCGCGCGTGAAACACTAACGCGCCGTCGACGCGGTCACAAATTTGTTTAACACAATTATATTGCGCGATCCTAGGAAACTATCGCTCCGAGAAACGGGTAGCTAGTTATTTATATAAACGAATGGATACCTGAATTTCACTAGATACATAAAGTTAGCTCCGAACGTCTTAAAATATGAATAAAATATCTTAGGTCGGGTTTAAGTTTGCTCGTAATAATTTAAAGCGAAATTATCATGGTTAATGTTTCATATTCCACTTTTGGTTTATTTGAGTTTTGTTGGAAAGCCTGAAATTGTTATAGTATTTGAATTTTCACAGTTGAAAGGATGGTAGATCATTCTTTAGATTCGAAACCTGGCAAGTACTAATGTGACTTCTCAATACATTAATAATATGTACTTTCTGAGTCTATCTAGGACATCACTGACATGTCATGTCTAGGAAAGCATGTAATGCCGTTTGTATCGGGTAATTTGTCGTATTTCCCCATATATTTATTTGTATCTCTCCCGACTTTGTACGTATAGTATAGTAATATGTTTATATTAATAAAATTAAGTAATTTATTGATACTTTTTATGTGTTGTCTCTGCACCACCCTAAGGTAGACTGGCAGAAAATGCCTAAGGCATTATGTCCGCCTCTGTACGGTGTTCGTACATAAAGTTTAAAAAAATAATTCGAAAATCTTTGACAGGCATTACGGGTTGCCAGAAGCCAGAAAGTCTGACTGTCTGTTCAGTTTACTCAAAGGGTACACGTGTTATACCGTTACTGTGTTGTAGAGCTCTAATAGCTCCATACTAGATTAGGCTTGACTGGAAGCTGACCCTAACATAATGTAGTTGGGAAAAGAGAAACGTGTTTAAAAAGTTTTGATTACTTTGGGGAATCTAACACTCAACAGCATAATTATGTGGAAACTACTTGGAGTATAATGGAATATATACAGAGTACTAGTAATTTAGTAATGAAACCATTCAGGTCATTATTTTTAACCTCCGATGCAAAAAAGGGGTGTTCTAAATTTGGATGCTATGTGTGTGTCTGTTTGTTGGTCTGTCTATTTCTTGGTTTTCTTGTTCTCATAATTCCGCAAGCATATTCCTTCAGAGAATAGGCGAGACGACAAAAAAAAAGTAATTAGTCCGTCAGTTAGATAATCAAAAAATTTGGGACACGTATTTTTTCTTTATTTTTCGTAAACAGAAAATGACGACAATACAGTGCGTTGAAGTTTCGTGAAACGTCACACCTTAGTATAATTTTTACTGAGGAGTGACGTCACAAGCCCCCTCTCCGGAACTTTGATGCTCTTTATCTTTGTATTTCGTTATTATTTTGATCAAGCAAAAAATATGTGTCCAGTATTTTTGGACTGTCTAAAAGACGGACTAAACAGAATGTCATTCTTTTGATGTAGTCAACATCCCTATTAACCATGCAGTAAGCGTACAACAAGATTTTATTTGTTTCCATTGTATCTAGTCCAATAATTACGTCATCATGATTCAAGTCCATCTTCGTTTGATTCGCTGAACTTCCAAAGATGATAAACATATAAATCGCCGTTGGGTTCCTTATGTTTTTAGTTGAGCTAAACAATTACTGACAAATGCTTGCATTTCTGGACAGATCCACTCAAATATGTGTGCTTCTCTCATCAAGATAGCAGTTACTTGGTCCTCATATGATCTGACCAGTCCATATTTTACACGATCATCAATTGACGCAGGTTTTATCAGCTGTCAAAACGCCATTCTCTTCTAGACTTTTATTGTATGGCAATGTCGCCTTATGACGTCACTAAGTTAGCAATTCAACTGACTGACTACTTTTTCGATTTTTAGAGCTAAACTCAAGAGAGGTTTTATAGAAATTGTGCCTTACATTAATTGATAGGTGAAATACCCAATTGTATCGAGTTCAAAAGAGGCTTTGAGCTCTGAATTCGTTTTAGATGTTTATTCTCAAAGTAGTCAGCTAGGATTTGAGAGGCGATTGGAACTGGGCCCGCGGTTTGAAGAGCCTACTTTGAAATCAATCATTATTTTTGATGAAGCATTCGAAAACTCACCGTTTGCCTAAAATAATCAAGTGTTCCGAGCTAAGCTGGTCATTGTACGTAAGTTTTTAGTATTTTTCCTATAAGTATGTATTTACTTTTAATATTTTTGTAGGCAATCCATACTAATATTATAAATGGGAAAGTGTGTCTGTCTGTCTGTCTGTCTGTCTGTATGTTTGTCTCTCTTTCACGGTAAAACGGAGCGACGGATTGACGTGATTTTTTAAGTGGAGATAGTTGAAGGGATGGAGAGTAACATAGGCTACTTTTTGTCTCTTTCTAACGCGAGCGAAGCCGCGGGCAGAAGCTAGTAAAAAATATGTCGTTTATAAAAGTGTTGCTCATAATGTTCAACATACAAAATGAATATCATTGTATCAATCGTGCGTTTAATAATAACAAAGCGAAGTTGGTAGCGCCAGTTTTGAGGCCATCAGTAACTTTGATGGCGTGTGGTTAAGGGCGGGTTCTGACGGAGCGGTTAATGTATCTTAAATAAAATGATAAATGATTTATTTTTGTAAATAGGTAAAAAATTACACTTTTACACGTAATTTTTTTTTCATATTTTAATCGAACGATGGGACCGGTGTTTCCTAGCTGGACTGCTTAACTTATGTTCGAAATCATTAATTTGTCTTGGAAAGCAGTGTCAAAAGACAATGATGACTAATTGATTTTCAAGTGTAGTCAATCAGTCAATCTATATTACTATAGACTCATCCTAGCTTTACACGTCAGTTACAAATCTTTGAAACCTTGTGTTTTCTCCACTATATTATGCAAGTATAATACAGTTAACCCTTTCTCAGAAACCACACTTTCTGGTGCTGAAGCGATATGAAATTCTGTTCCGTTTAGACTTTATCGCAAACGTCAGTCAGACAAACTGTGGCGGGGAGTTTGTTTTATAATATTATGTAAAGATAATAATGGTAAAGAGAGTTTTTGATTTTTTGTCTGTGTATTTATTTATTTATTTATTTATTTACACTTTATGCACAAAATTCATGTACAGAGGCGGACTTAATGCCTTAGGCATTCTCTACCAGTCAACCATCGGTAGTGCAGAGATATGATGGCAGGTGCAAATATAAAGTAAAAAACAGAAGTTAATTATTACAAAAATTACAAATCAATAAAAATACATATATACGTACTAAACTAAATAAGCAAATATATATTATGCAAATAAATATATATATAATATATAAAAATAAATAAATATATATATATTATATATTTCAAGAAAGATGGTTATGAGAGTACTCTACCTAATTGAGCTGTAAATGAGCCTTGAGTTTCCGCTTGAATGCGTAACGGCTAGTCGCCGTCCTGATATCAAGAGGAAGCGCATTCCAGAGAAGAATGGCCTGAATGTTAAAGGAAGAGTGAACAAAGTCGGACGAATGGGAAGGACAAAGCAAGAGAAGGTTGTTAGAAGAACGTAGATTTTTTGCGTGCGAAGAGCACAGATATTGGAAATGAGACAATAGATAAGAAGGTGAGGAGGGAGAGTTGAGCAAGGAGTAAAGCGTTGTCAACGCACGCATACTTCTTCTCTGCCGAATGGGCAACCATTTAAGTTCGGACCTAAAATTCGACACATGGTCATATTTTCTTAAGCTATATATGAACCTAATACAATTGTTAAGAATCCTATCTAGTTTATCCAGCAAGGCTGCGTTCAGGTCAAAGTAACACACATCACCATAGTCGATTAGAGGGAAAATTAAGGTCTGCACAAGCATAGTTTTCGTTTTAACAGGCAAAAAGTTTTTCAGACGATATAAGGACCGTAAAGTGCCGTTGACTCTTTGGCTAAGACTAGAAACTTGCCTCTGCCAGCCGAGAGTGGAGTCAAGATGCAAACCGAGATCCTTTACACTTGGGCTTATAGGAATGGCGGTACCATTAAAAATGATTGGGGGAAGAGAGCTAAATGGCACTCTACCTATCATGCGAGAGCTTCCAATAATAATAGCCTGACATTTTGAGGTGTTTACCAACACCCCAAATCTATCAGACCATTTTTTGATAGCTTCCAAGTCCCGGTTTATATCTTCTATAGCGTCTGATAAACTTTCTACCCGATTAGATGTGTATAGCTGCAGATCATCGGCATAAAGATGATACGAACACCGAAGACAGTGAGTTATAAAGTTAATGAAGATAGAGAATAGTAAAGGTGAGAGAATACCGCCTTGTGGAACACCAGCATTCAGCTCTCGCCAACTTGATGAGCTCTCATCAGCTCGCACTGACTGCTGACGTCCCCGAAGATAAGAGGAGAACCATTCCAGTGCCTCGCAAGAAACCATTAGATGTGAAAGGATAGCTAGGAGGATTTCATGACTCACAGCATTAAATGCATTGGAAAAGTCGATAAGGACCAACACATCAAATCATTAATCAATAATGGAGATACATACTCTAAAATATTCTATTTCAGCTCTGCTGAACTAACGTTAGATTTTTAGTAGTTTCGAAATGAATTGATAGATCACATTTTTATTAGTTGTTGCCCATTACAGGTCAAAGGCCTTCCTTTTGTTTTTTCTATTGTATCTTTATCATTAGATAGTCAATCAAAGAAGTTACGTCACAACCAAAAACATTTTGACAGCTTACAAAACGTCAATTTATTGGTCACCTTACCCATTTCTGTCGCCCGTCTAAACCCCGCCTTACCCGCATCAAACAAAGTGTGTACAAGACAAGTGTCGCAGAACATCGAAGTGGGAGCGAGTAATAAATGTGACAGCGGTGACGTCACATTACCTACACCAGTCGAGGAACTGTGCCTAAGTAATTAATGTGTTGTCGACCACGCTTTGTTTTGGAAGTTAGGAGGTAACTTGAAGTAGGCTTGATTTTCTGAATTATGTATCGTATGGAAGGTAAGTTCTTATAAAGGTTGCAACTTTGCTCATTTGTACGTATTCATGGAGTCCTCTCTTCCGCCCCTAAAGCTAACTAAGATCACGCAGCAGCTAACGAAAGAGTTCGAAACGGCTGAACTAATTTTGAGAAACATATCTAGCATAGTTAGATACAAACGGTCCACATCCAATCGGTAATCCCGTTAGAAGAGCTACGGTGCCACAGATAGACAGGCAAGCTGGGCGCTAGTTATAGATAAATGACACCCAGATAAAGAACAAACAAAGTTTGTCCTGGGTAGAAATAGAACCCACCTCTGGCTTAGCAGCCAGAGTCACCAACCACTAAACCAATATACCCGCCACAACTCTATACATTATGTTGATGAATGGCTCGAGTTACGAAACCTGGAGCTCAAGTCTGCTATTGCAATGATAGTTTTTTTACCATCATTGATTTAGACATTTGACGTGTAATGCCAAACTTTCGACACAATTCCTATACAAAAACTGTCAAAGTTGTCAAATATCCAGTCTAAGGCCGTATACAGAAAGAAAGCTGGAAACTTATAAGCGCTTACCGGCGCTTGTCAGCGATGGTCCGTTCTACACAAAGGAAGCAGGTTGAAGCTGACTAAGCAAAATGTCGGAATGATTTGCTGGCAGTTGTTATGGTAACGCCCAGCGCTGACAAGCGCGTGTTGAAGCTTGTCGGCACCGTTCAGTGCTTATTACCAGCGCTGACAAGCGCCGGCAAGCGCTTATAAGTTTCCAGCTTTCTTTCTGTATACGGCCAAAGGCTAGTCATTAAGACACGATTCCATTAACAGATTTGAGCCTTTAAAAGCCATTTATTAAGAGTTGGTGTCCTAATGAGATATGGTTTTACATCTTCAATTAATTTTAAAGCAACATTTCGGAGCTAAATTCAGATAGTTTGAATGTATTAAGATTAGGTTTACTTAGGTAACATAATATCACAGAGTACATAATAATCCGATAATCACTTTACACAGAGCTCAGATTAACATAGTTAGACGTAAAGTACATCAAATTCAGGGTATTTTAGCTTCTGCATACGTAATAATTAGGTCGAATATCGTTTGATGGATGTACTATGAGATTTATATTGAAGTATGGCGTTGGGATAATTGCGTAAGACGCTTGCAATCTCAATCTGAAGGATTTTGACAGGAGTTTGTGTTACATTGCTTTATGTGTTTGACAAGTTCGTTGCTTGACAGTGTGGATAACGCAATGGATATTTAGGTTTGTTAAATTACTACTAGTAATAATGGTACCAAATGGTATTATGCCACTGACAGACAACCTCGATTCATACAGAGATGACACAAATTTTGATCAATAAACTTGGTTTATGGATTTATCTCCGAATCAAATGTCACTTAATTCGAAAACGCTCTCAAATCTGTTACTGTCCTTATTTTATACCTTTAGAGTGACAAAGACAACAACAAATTGAGAATGTCTTAACCATTGGACTGCCAGAAACGCAGATCTACGCGAGACACAATAGATTTTAATTGTTTTATTAATTACTAGCTGTCCCCTGCGGTTTCACCCGCATTTTTCGTTACTGCTCCACTCCCGTGGGTCGTAGCGTGATAGTATAGCCTATAGCATTCCTCGATAAATGGGCTATCTAACACTGAAAGAATTTTTCAAATCGGACCAGCAGTTCCAGAGTTTACCCCCTACATACAAACTTACAAACCTACAAACTTACAAATTTTACCTCTTTATAATATTAAGTATAAGTATAGATGACACACAAGAGGTTAAAATTAAGTGACCTTTGAATATTCAGCCATTAGGTTAAAGAACCCAGTTCAGAATAGCATAGAATAGGCATAACATCACGCTATAACCCACTAGAGTCGATCAGAAACCGAAAATCTAACGCAGGTGAAGGCGGGGACAACTTGTGTAGTTATATGTGGAATAGGGTGTGAGTACACGCACGAGGGGTGTTAGTGGGTGTACGTAAGTGCCAAATGATGTTTCTATAAATAAAATCGTAATGTTAACTTGGCGCGTGGAATATTTAATGTAAGTGATATTGTTGAAAGGTTTTATTTGTTTATTAACTGTAGACAGACAGCGATCAGGGAAAAAATATATGTTTTTTTGAGACCCGCCATCCAATTACCAATCACTGCAACTTCTGAAAGCCAGAATCAACAGTGCAGTCCACTAGAAAAGCGTTGAACTATGAAGCTCTATGAGTCCTGGATAAACTTTTCAACTATCTTGGATCCCGCAACGGAATTAATCAGAAAAGAAGAGAAGAGGAGTAAAAAAAATGTGATTTTCACTTCCGATCCAGAATGTTACATTGTTCATATTAAAACTAAGGTACTATGTGAGGACAGTGAAACAAATGGTTAATATAGGTCATCATCTCCCTAGCCTTTTTCCCAACCGTGTTGGGGTCGGCTGCCAGCCTAACCGGATTCAGCTCGATACCGGCGTTTTACGTGGAGCGACTGCCTATCTGACCTCCACAACCCAGTAACTGGGCGACACGATACCTATTGGTTAGACTGGTCTGAGTTTCTGACTAACCAGTAACGACTGTCAAAGTTCTACGAATGACAACCGGGACCAACGGCTTTACGTGCTTTCCGAGACACGGGATGTCAGTGATGTCTAAGATAAACTTTTAGAAAGTACATATGAATTGAAAAAGTCACATTGGTACTAGCCCGGATTCGAACCCACAACCTCTTACACGAGAGGTGGGCGCCATATCCACTGGGCCATCACGACATTTATAGGTAATCTGACTAATTGTTGATGTATCAACGCACAGTCTAAACTGCTGGTTGTAGTGACATAAAACATGGACAGTAGATTGTTTGTAAAGAGTAAGTTTCCACTACGAAAGAATTGGAAACATAGGATGGATGTTTCCAAAAATTCTTGAAGGTTAAAATAATTAATGGAATTTCGACATCAATATTGGCAAGCCTTTTTTTTTTTTTTTTTTTTTTTTTTTGGGGAGTGGGAAATCATCAAATGACTTCTCCCGCCATGGGGCGGGAGGGCGTGTCAGACTTTTACTGACTAAAACCCACTCATGTTCCTTCGGTTGCTCTTTATGTTCCGGAGTCACAGTAACCATTATAAACATTCTGCAACCCCGGCAGGCATTGGCCCTGTTGGGCCCCTTCCTTCGCTGACTCTCCCTGAGGGGCGCGAACACTAACGCGCCGCCGCAATGGGGCCATTACTGGCATTCCATTGCGGCCTCGGTAGTCGCGGCGGCAGCGGCGGACGCGGCAGCAGCGGGGACGTCGGGAGCCGTGGCGGCAGCGGGATCGGCGAAACGATCGGCGGCAGCAGCGGGAGCGGCGGGGGCGGCGGCAGAGGGCTTCCGGCCCTTTCCTCTGGTCCTGGCGGGTGGGGCGCAAGCCTTGCCCCCAGCCCGGTGATCGGCCGGCTTGCCGGCTGCCGCACATACGAAGCAGTGCGGCGCGGCGGTGCACGAGCCGGCCTTGTGACCGGGCTGACCGCAGCGGAAGCAGTCGCCGCTGCGGTCTACCTCCGAGGTGCAACGGACACCGACATGGTGTCCCACCTGGCACCTGAAACACCTCAGAGGCCTGGGCTCCAGCAGCTTGACCTGCGCCGAAGTCCAGTCTCCGACCAGTAGTCGGCTGCCTTTTCCCGCGATCGCTTTTGCCGCCGGTACGGGGCTACTCACGATGACCGCTCCCAGCCCGGAGCGGTCAAAGCGGATGGCGCCCACCCGCACATCGCTAGCGGGACAGCCCCCCACTTTGGCGACGGCGGCCACCAGTTCCTCCTCTGTGACGGAGTCGTCCAGGCCGGTGACGCGCATATCAATGCGCAAGGTGGGCCTGGACACTCGTACCTCTTCCGCCTGGAGGGACTCCCGCAGCCTTTCGGCCAAGGCATCGGCGACGGGGCCGCTGGTCGCCCCCGGGACCTCCAGCATGCGGGCTCCAGTCGCCGTGACTCGGAGCCGCAGACCTTCGGTCACGCCGACCTCAGCGAGGTTGACCGCTGCCTTAGCCTTCGAGAGGACTGCCGCGTATGTGACGCCCTTTTTTACCGCGTCCGGCTGCAGGGTTAATACTACCGCTGCAGACTTAGGGGCGCGGAGCCTGGCCGCGAGGCTCTTGGCCTTGCGGCGCTCTTGCCGCCGCTGCCGATGTTTGGCGGCCCTGGCCACCTTAGCCGCCTTTTTCCCCTCTCCGACGACTTGCCAACCGGGCTCAGCCGGAGCTTCGGCAATCGGGGGAGGAGGAGGAGGCGACGTGGGACACTGTGCAGCCGCACTCGCTGCGGGTGCCCCCACCACTTTGGGCTTTGCCGCCTTGCCCTTCTTGGTTGGCGTGGCCTTCTCCTTCGCTGGCTCCGGCGCAGCGGCACGCATTGTCGTCCCCGCCACTGGAGCCGCGGCCACCGCGGCAAAGGTTGCCGTTGGCCCTGCCGCCGGCGCCACCGGGGCCGCTCGACTAGCCGCGAGCGGGGGCCGGAGGGCAATGCCTTCCAGCACCGAGAACCGGCGCTGGAGATCCGCCAAGGCTTGGAGCACGTCCTTGAGCTCCATCTCCTTGGGCTCAGCCGAGAGACGCGCGTCCCCCTGGAGCTTGGCCAGGTCCGCACGTAACTGGACGTTCTCCTCTCGGAGCGCCTTCATGTCCGCCCGCATTGCGGCCAGCTCCCTTTCGACCTGTGTGGGCTCCTGGGGACTGTTGGCCTCCGCCCGCATTGCGGCCAGCTCCCTTTTGGCCTGTGTGGGCTCCTGGGGCCTGCTGGCCTCCTTCGCCGCGGCCATAATAACATCGTAGGCCTCGGCCATGGCCTTGTCTTTGGAGCTTTTGCTCTTCTTCAAGGCCACCGTCGTCAGTGCCTCACCCACCAACTTCGCCAGGTCGACCGCTTGCTCCCCCTTCGAGCTCCTTGCGGCGGCTGGCTCATCCCGTGGAGCTGGCGCAGAAGCCGCTCCGGGGTGACGCCCCTCCAGGGCGAGCCTTTCGGCTCGCTGCGCAGCCTCCTGCGCTGGGAGCTTACGCCCCCCTCCTCCAATCCGGCCCGCACCCCGCCTGCTGGTGGGGATTTTGGGAGCCGGAGCCATCGCCTCACTGTCGGAGGACGACGACGCGCCCTCCGACATTGTCCGCTTCCTACTGCGGTCTCTCCGCCCACGCCTCGGGCTCTCTGAGCTCGAGCTTTCTGCGCTCGGGCACAGCTTCGCCGACCGCACTTCCTTCCTTCTCTCCTTCCTCTCTTTTTTAGTTTGCCTTAATTTAGTGTCCATACTTGATCCCACGAGTATGGGGGATTTAAAATGTACACCCAGGGCAACCCCCTGTCCCTGGGCAAGTGTACATTTATAACCCAACCAGAGGGTCCACCGGTTCCCTGGCTGGGGGTGCGCTAAAGACTGATGCGCCATCCATAATAGATGACACTACTCCTCAGCCATTCGTACCTTCGCCACGCACCAGAACTTGGTATTAGAGGTAATTTTTTATAGAGGTTGTCTTCCTCGCGGCCCGGGCGGTTAAGCCAAGGCCCTCGACCCCCGTCGAAAGTCAGAGACATGACCGTAACAGTCTTCGGGGCTACGAGATCAACGGGGGCAGCTAGGGATGACGACCCCCAGCTGCCTGCTCTGCGGCAGGGTGAGTGCACGCAGAGCCCGTTTCCCGACTCCAACACACACTGCCCTCTGCTACTCAGAGGGACAGGTGGTGGAGTCCTCCGCGACAGAATATTGGCAAGTGGGCAACGAGACCCCACAGGCACAACGTACCCAATGACGAGTCGTTGCCCACCTCCCAGGGTGCACCGTCCCTCGGACTGGTCTTCGCCCCGGAAGAATCCATAAGCGAACTCCAGCCCTCGGGCACACGAGGAGGTTTTCTGTCCAAGCACCCCATATTGGCAAGCCTGCAGGTAAAGCAAGTAAACTATAATTTTTACTAACCGAAAACCAAAAATACACACAAAACAATAAACAATTCTACACAACGTTTTCAGCATTCCAGCCATCAGGTAAGCTCCTAAAAGGTCACTCTATATAGCCAGAAACATCATGATTTATTCTTCGACCAAACATTCCTCCATGGCGCCTTGAGCGGAATATCGTAGCAAAATAAACGATAAATCTATATTGGTGCCAGAAAATGAAGGTATGTGCACGGAATATGGATTTTGAGTGCTTTGCTGAGAAGGTGCTTTTAGTTATTCTAGATAGCTTTCGCCTACGGCTTCGCTCGCGTGATGCCGTTTCACCCCCTCAGGGGTGGCGTAAAATCCGTTCTTAGCAGATGCTTAAACCCTATAAAGGAACCTATCTGCCAAATTTCATGTTAGATGTTATAGTTACTGAAATTTTGTGATTAATTAGTGATATATTACTTTTAAAAATATATATTGATAGGCATAGAGATTGTTGAAAATGAAATCAATATAAAACTTTCCGGGTTGGAATAACTCGGGCTGCTATTGAGTCAGGTGCTCCGAGTTCACACTTATAATACGACGAATTTCATCTCACTTTTAAAGTCATATTTTAGAATGAAGTTACCTTTGAGACTTCGGTGTGAACATTAGAATATGAAAAAAAAAAAACAAAAATGGTTGAGTCACCAAGTTGCAATTTGCAGTAATGTGGGAGACGTATAACGTATAATATTGACGTATAACGTGTAATATTGAATATAATATTAAGAGAGAAAGATTAGAAAGAAAGTATGACCTGAGCAGATGAGATAATTAACCATTACTACTTACATACGGCTATAGGTCTACCTTTAAGTATTCCGTAACTACTCACCAATCATTGAAAACCAGAAACACATCTCAGTAAGTCCAGGATTACCATAGATCGTTCTAACTGATTGCTTTACAGACAAATTGCTATTTTGCCTGACTCCAATGCAAATGATTTTATTGGCTCACTAAACGGAACGGGATCTCTACAAATCCTTCTATAAATAGTATTTTGATCATGGAATACAGAAGTTTGAAATGTATGTACAGTCACGTGTATAAACATGTATACACCATGCTAACATTAAATCATTTTTCTCTTAGAATAACTAAAATAATATTTAGTTTTAGGACACATTTTATAGTAGTCTATGATATAATTACTATAAAATAAGTTTTAACTGAAAGTTATGGCTCATTTAAGAGAAAACTGATTAAAATCTTTGCGCAGTGTATACATGTTTATGCTCGCTCGTGACTGTACTTGATGCCAAGGTATTTATAAAGTTCATAACTGCGAATTACGTGATATAGAAAGTACGGTATTTCGAAGTTCGTGACTTCGAAGGTTCGTCATTGCGAAGTACGGAATCTCGAAAGTTTATTACAACAATTTACTGAATCTAGAATGTTCATCATTGCGAAGTACGGGACTTCGAAAGTTTATTTTAGATACAGTCCTGTATTTGCAGTTCTATTGGCGTATTTGAAGATTGTAGGTGTTAAGGGCAACGCACACTTATCCAGCTACTGATTTCATATGAGGACGCGTAAGCATCTGTTTAGCTTTCTGCGTCTGTATCGAATTTTTTTTTCCTAAACATAACCTGAATAGAGCTGAATAAATATGTGTATTACCTTAAACTTGATGACTTCTCTCAATCTGTGTGTGACCAAAATCTGAATTATAAAATCATTCATCAAGGAAAAAATATAAATCATTTAAAATCCTATATCTTGTTCAAAACCTAACAAAAAAACTGCGTTGGAAAAGTCATCACAAGTACAATCATGTACGTATCACTCACTATACAAATACAAAGTACGTAATTATAAAAAACCTAACCAAAAAAGCTGTTCAACTACACAACCTTTTAGCAAAGAAAAGCAAGGAGTCTGTAAGTGGTGAATAAGTCTGCGGTCTACAGCAAGTCCAACTTTACAGACTGATAGGTACCTCAAAGCCGCTGGAAGTTTTACGCAGAAATCTCGCTACACATTTTGATCTAAGATTGTGTCATGCAGGATAAGAGTGTCCAACTTTAGGAGGGAAATTACGTTTTAAGTTTTACTTGTGAGTTTGTGTCAGAGGTGAAATCATGGTGAAATGTATAGTATAAAAATAATAACCGCCTTCAAAAACTAAAAACCTAAAAATAACTAAAATTTCGGGAGTCGGTGGCTTCTGTTCTGCCAGTCTATTTGTGTTGCCACCGAATTTTAGTTATTTTTGGGTTTTTAGTTTTTGAAGGCGGTTATTATTTTTTTGAAAAAGTTTTTTATTTATTACTTTTTAGTGTCGACTCCCAATGTTTGACTGTGTATTAAAGTGTCTTTCAAAGTAATTTATTTTCAAAATAAAACTACTTACAATCTTATAAAACGAAAATAGAAACTTGAAGAAAAAGCACACATTGTCTATGAATATTTCGTCATTTTTTTTTTGTTTTTGGTGAATTTTTCGAGAAGCACTGAACCAATCGCCACAAAATTTATATGGGACCACCCCTGAATCATGACTTATCAAACAAAAAAAGAACCATCAAAATCCGTTTACAATTGACGGAGATATCGCGTAACAAACATACAAAAAAAACATAAAGACGAATTGAGAACCTCCTTTATTGAAGTCGGTTAAAAACAAAGTTGTTTTCAGCTGTGTGTCAGATTTTCATGCGGTTTTATACAACTTATTAAGAAGAAAGTTGAATACATAATATTATTATATTACATGGTTATTATAGTAAAGTCTGAAGTTTTTAAGATTTGTAACACCCGTTGCGAAGCTGGGGCGGGTCGCTAGTTGGATATTCCACTTTGAGCACCGCGTGAGGATATTGATTGGTGCTCAAATGGGAATGCCCTAGGTGCAAAATAAATAGGTGCACAGTCTGGAATGCTTTACTAGCCAAGTAATCGTGCTAGTAATCGTGGGGTTAATCCCACGATTCCCTGCGCGTGGAAGTGTTTTTAACCTTTGACGCAAAAAAAGTGTTATTTGTCTGACCATTGTGCGTGATTTGTTTCTTTGTCAGCCTGTCTGTGTGTCTGTGTGTGTTAGTGATTTGTTTAACCGTTTCGAAGTTATCAACTCTTATTTTTTAATTTACTTTTTAATGTTTTATTATTTGTTTTTATTTTTATATCTATTTTAACGCGAACTTTGCGGGAGGTTTCAGGAGTTCTAGCTGATATCAAAAGAAGAAGGGTTCACAATTCTGTTACATAATTAAGTCTTCACACATTTTACCTTAGGACTCGTTACACTCAGAATAATTTATATTGTTATCTACTGCAGTACAAACCTCATCCAGTTTTCAACATTCCAAGCCCACAAAATAATCTCGTGAATGCGAACTCAAAATACTTTACCTGAAACAAAAGACAACCCCATTAATAATATTCACAAAGTTGCATTTTAACTTTAGCCTTGAAAAGGTGCTATTATGAAAATCTCTCTCCACTATTCATGTAAATGTCTGGAGAAAATACGGTGAGCAAACTGAAATGGAATTGGATTATTATGTTGTTTTAGTCTGTGAAAACAATTTTGGGGTAAGCTTTTATTTTTTACTCTTGTAAGGCATTCTCATGTAAGATGTTGTGGGTTCAAAAATAAATATGGACAAGAACTAGACTAATTTAATAAATTAAAGAATGTAATGTGTAAAGTCTATCTTAGATATTAGTGTGTCCTCATTAGGAAATTTGGATTTATAGGTCACCTATTGGTATTAATAGGCTATTTTTAAATCTGGTCCATATACAATACATTATTATTGGGTCGAATACCATGATAAAAGCTCCTGTTGTGCTGTTTTTAACACGCTTTAAATACATTTACACATAATAGTTTAACACAAGCGTTTGACTGCGTAGACCATACCATTTTAATTAAAAAGCTTAACACATATGGAATTAAAGGCCCTTAAACTATTGGAATCTTACATATCATATGTCAAACAGTAGACAAATCACAGCAATCTTAAGAATAGATCTTAACAAAAAAGTGACTACGTATTGGTTTCAAGAACTTATAGTGAAATTCGGTGTGCCTCGGGGAAGCGTTCTAGGACCATTTTTATTTAGCATTTAAATAAATGACTTTCTGAAATTCATCAACCATAAGAAATCGACCACCTCAACTTGTTTTACTACTAAACGGCCCATTTATTTTATTGAAGACAATATGTCTAATTCATTTCTAATGATTATTTAATCCTATAATGCAATGTAATAAAATGCTTGATCTAAATCAATTATAATTTCAAATATAGACATTTATGGTGCACGAGTTTTAAAGAAACTGTGCAGTAATTAATTTTAGATTATACATCTGAATGACACATTGACAATAATTTATATACAATGTAAATTCCAACCAAGCGAGTGAAGCCACGGGCAGTAGCAATATTTTACTGTAAGGAACTCGTCTATTAGTACTCTATCGTCCCTATAATAGCCGCTGCTAGTTAAATATAAAACGAATCCGTATCGATTGCCAACGAGACCGTTCAAATACGAAGCATACAACTAAATTAATTAATTAACGTGTGAGCCAAAGAATGACGCGAAGAAAACAAAATAATAATGCTTTCAAGACGTCTTTCATGCATGCGTTAGAAAGTGAGCAAGTACCAATGTGATATAATTTATCATTGCCACTTATATTATGTACGAGTTTTTCTAAATTCTTTTAGAAATACATGCATCATTGACACCTCGTACCTGGTAAAGTAGGTTCCGGTTGTCATTCGTAGAACTCACAGAATCCCGAAATTTAACCAGTCTCAGTAAGAGGTATCGTGAATACCCAGCAACTGGTCTGTGGTGGTAAATGGGGATAAAAGCTGCAGATGTTAAAGTTTCACAGAATCTGAAACTGCACTAACTCACTAGTATATCATCGTGTGAGTCATGGGCAATATTGCCATCACGTGTCTAATTAAGCAAATCATCGGTCCCGATTGTCATTCGTAGAACTTTGACAGTCGTTACTATCAAGAGGTATCGTACCACCAAGTGACTGGGCAGTGGAGGTCCGAAAGGCAGGCGATCTATGAAAAATCTCTTGTATTCTACTGCATCCGATTAGACTGAACACTGACCCTAAGTGCATGCGAAGACGAGGGACAATTGCGGAGAAAATGACCGCGGTGCGCTCTTATTATTACTGTCATTAGGTTGCTTTTGACAGATTGCAGTCCGCCAGGCGAGGTGTGGTGGTATTGCACGGACCAAGTGCAGCCTTATTGTAGTACTAATAAATGCACATCGGGGACTTTTTGCTTGCCGATGTCCCTCGTCTGCGCCGGTTAAAACCTAGTTAATAAATACTGCAGATGTTATTTTACAGAGTCTTGGATTAAAACTGCAGTAACCCATTAATATATCATCTTTAAATTTCCTCCTGACTTACATCTTTATGAGATAACTCTCAATTAACACCGCAATGAGGCATGACACATTAAATGTTTCAAGAATTCAGTACCGGTTTAACTAAAACTTACATTTATTTTACTAGAAATTAATTAAATTATACATTTATTTTAGCTGTAGTAATTCCACTAATTTTATAGGTACTAGAAATTAATTATACATACACAGTCTAGATTTAACAGGGATGTAATTTTTTCAGTAAGTTCTACTTTTTATTTGCATTAAATTTACTTGCACAGTTCGTCAAGTTTGTGTGTATTTATTTAAATTTGTAAAAAATAATCCTATTGAAAGCAAACTATACAATATTTTTAGACCACTTCTTGGTATTTGTTTAACTGTATGTTGGTTCAGTTCCAATGACAAAACATTTCCTGGTAAGTTGACCTGGTCTGATAAGCCAATTCTAGAAGGATTGACTCCAGATCGAAGATTTATCAACTGTCACATTTTAACAACAGCATATACCTGAATTACAGATTCAGGTATATGCTGTTGTTAAAATGTACAATAGCTTTTTGGTTATTACTTCTGCAGGTTTTATTTAGTTTTATCCCAGTGTCTGATTGAGCTAATATTTGGTACACATTTGGAAAGTGGCAATATAATGATGTCTTATTTGATAATTAATGTGTTGGATGGTGCCCCTTTGAAACTTTGCAACAAGATGACTCAAATTTAAGCACCATTAATAAGAATCAAAATTAATCTACACCAATATAATAAATACAAGACTTGTGTGAAAGAGTGTTTGTTTAAACTAGTGAATCTCTTACATTACCAGAGGGATTGAATATTTTTTTGACTGTTGATTAATAGTATAGGCTGTAAAACATTTGTAACAGGAGCAAAAACAAAAAAAAACCTATAAGCGAATTATACAGCGCACCACATATTATAAAGCGGCACTTTGTTTGACTAATTTACAACTAAGGTTTGAAAATTTAACCAATACAGTTAGACGTCAGCATTTTAATCTAAAATGCACTAACACGAAACACAACTACCTCAACCATATCTCATCCCAACACTAAAAGCAACCTTAACAGCTGTCAAGCTTCAAACAACAATCTCAAACTACCCATCATTTGGACAGATTTCAAAACTGCGCATCACAAAGGCGATACAAAGTTGATTTACCGTTTAACAGTGACTATGGGTCAAGACGGTAAGGCTGAGGTTACATTGGCCGCGACGCGACGAGCGTCAAATCATCATCTCTCTAGCCTTTTCCCAGTTGTGTTGGGGTCGGCTGTCAGCCTAACCGGATTCAGCTGGATACCGGTGTTTTACGTGGAGCGACTGCCTACCTGACCTCCACAACCCAGTAACTGGGCGCCACGATACCTCTTGGTTAGACTGGTCATAGTTTCTGGCTAACCAGTAACGACTGTCAAAGTTCTTCGATTGACAACCGGGACCAACGGCTTTACGTGCTTTCCGAGGCACGGGATGTCAGTGATGTCTTAGATAAACTTTAGAAAGTACATATGAATTGAAAAAGTCACATTGGTACTTGCCCGGATTCGAACCCACAACCTCTTACACACGAAGCGGGCTCCTTATCCACTGGGCCATCACGACATCAAATGAACGATTAAAACAAACAACTGTCACTGTCCACAAAAGTATAGCGTATTTTGTCAATATTGACGGTCTTGTTTGTCTAGTCATCTAGTGGTTTGTGACTCTGGCTGCTAAGCCGGAGGCCGTGAATTCGATTCCCACCCAGGTCAAAATTTGTGTGATAAGCATGATTGTTTGTTCTGTGTCTAGAAACGCGTCTATGAAGCTACGCCTCCGTGGACAGTGATACTAAAAGTATGTTCACGTACATCGTACACCAGCATTATTTGTTTTTTTTATGCGATAGGAATAATATTATTAAATCGCGTACTGGCTACATCAATGTATCAGCGAAATTGTTGCAAAAAATATACAGGGTGTCCCACGGCAATGCCACATGGAGGGAAAGTACCTTAGATATTGTAAATAGAACATTTTACTGAAAGAAGACATTATTTCAATTTTGAAAACATTTTAAACTACATTCATAGATATTTAAATAATTACATAGTTGAACCGGGAATCGAACCTGTTACTCGAAAACATTAATCAGCCTGTAGTTTTATTCTACTGATCGAAAGGCTTCATCACAAGGATTATTTTTTGCTAAATAACATAGTGTCAAAAATAAAAGAAAGACCATGAATTTTAACATTTTTAATAAAAAATTAGTAAATTTTTCAAATGCTCAAAACTAGTCACTTCTTCTTGAATACAAAGTGATAACTTTTGATTATTTCGTTCCCTGACGATTTTTTGGTCTTGTTGTGGTGGATATTTTTGTATTTAAATAATGTGTACTACTCAAGTGGGTAGATTATTTAATAATAAGTAGTTTTGATTGTCAATTATATGTCCTTACGGCAATGTAAGCTTTTAACTTTTCAGAACAAAATTTTACATTAAATGTTAAAATTCACGGTCTTCCTTTTATTTGTGACACTATGTTATTTAGCAAAAAATAATCTTTATAATGAAACCTTTCGATCGGTATGATTAAACAACAGGGTGATTATTTTTCCTCGTGGAACAAGTTCGATTCCCGGCCCAACCATTTAATTATTTAAAAATCTATAATTGCAATTTAAATTGTTTTTAAAATTCATATAATGTCTTCTTTCAGTAAAACGTTCTATCTACAAGATTTAAGGTGCTTTCCCTCCATGTGGCATAGCCGTGGGACACCCTGTATATGCTGGATTTTTAATTTATCATTTACCAATTTTTTAACAAATCATCAAGTGACTCCTGCTCTTGACGGAGTGGAAGGGAGTGTCAGGCATTTACTGACAAAAATCCATCCGTGTTCTTTCTGATGCCCTTTGTGTTCCAGGGCCGCGGTCATTCTTTCGAACAAATTTCGCATCCATAGCAGGCGCTGGCCCTGGCAGGACCCGTATCCGTGACACAATGCGCCGTCGACCCAGGCCTAGTTCTGATCAGACCCAATGCTTGCCGTCTGCAGGTCTACGCCTACGGTGCTCGAGATTGACCTGAGGCTACCGACTGACGTGGCGTATCCTTCTGTTATGGCGGCTAAATGAGTCTAGCCATGCCTTCGACATATCCCGTCTCCTCCTTCCCTGGCAACCTGGCATAAATACTTCAATGCAGTCATACTACGTTCATCTCGGTTCGCTCTTCCAATCGCCTCGCAAATCGCTGCCTACTGTAGCAGTGTAGCCTCAGCCTAAAACTGCAAATAAATCTTAGCTGGTGTATTTGAAGTATCTCGGTTATGATGTCGTACATCAAATGTTGTTTACTTAAAATTTTATTATGAATGGTCCCTGTCAACGGTTGTATGATTTAGGGTTAGAAGAAAAAAAATAAGGAAGACAAAAATAACAGAAATTTGGGCTCTCTGTGCTTGTTTAATGTATGGTTATAAATAGTTTAGGCGTTTGGTAGTTTTACCTGAAATGTAATTGGGACTTTTCAATAATAGTGATTTTATTTTAATGTATGTATTTCTGAATTTCAAAGTTGCCGCTCATGACGTCAGTTTGAGAAAAATGGCGCCTAAAAATGTTTTTGACGACGTGGGAGATGTTGTTAAAAAACTTTTTTCATTTAATAATAAATTAATGTCTTCACTATTTTACGTAAAAGTCACCAGTTTAAAAATAACCCTGGAAATCATTCTATGTCACCTCATTTTTGCAAACGAAAAGATTGAACTAAAATAACAAAATGCTAATGTAATTTTTTAATATTAAAATATCATTGATATTATTACAATAGGATCGACAGTGATGTAAAATTATTCTACGAACGATATCCTACAGAATTAAAAAAAAGAATAGGTTATTCTGTCACCTATTTGGCAACCAACAAAGGTCAAGATACATTAACCTTTCAACGACCAACCGACAGCCGGCTGTCGGGCTGCTATTGTCTTTCTATTGTGTCTCAAATCACGTGTGTTCGAAGGTTTAAGACAATTCGATAAACGTAATTGATTCCATGACAAGCATTTGTGTTTGAAAGAGAGTATGTGTTTCAGCATCGCTACGACTGTCTCCGATGATTGCCGACGAAGCACGAAGTGAAATGGTGTATCACGTGGCGTTGTTAGCAAATTTAAAAAAAGAAGAGGGAATTGAAACTTAAAATTAGCTTTTGTTCAACCTAGCCTGAATAGGGATGTACAAAATGTGGTTCCAATTCATTAGACCATAATTATTCAAATATTGTCACGAAATTTTATCCAAATCGGACCAACAGCTTAATAGGAATAACCTAGATGACAAAAGATACATTTGAAACCAAATACCCGCTCACGTACAATGGTCACAGAGAAAGGTCCATAAAGAAGAAGAAGAACCAAAGTACAACCTATTCTTTCTCAAATACATAATTAATTCACTTGCAAGAACTCTAAACCTTCCACCAAAAGACTTAAACTAAAAATAAACCTACATCGTGTCATTTACCCCCTACATTGGAACTCCACCCCCCCCCCCCCCCTTGCTAGGCTAAGAGTCCATTCAGTACATTAGTTCTCGCTTCGCTACCCCCAGTTAACGAGCCTGATTTTATTTTCTAGAATTTTCCACATACAATTTTGTGAGAGCTTAGAATTTTAGCTTTATTTTTTTCAGCACGACAGACACTTTCAAAGGCTTTCAGTAGTTGGTTTCAGAGTGGCAGTAATTAGCGGTGTCTATCAAAGTTTTGTGTTTCAAGTTATTTTGCTGATGTAGTGTTTTCTTTGAAGATATCGCGTATAATGACTGGGGTTTGGAATAGGTATAATACAACCTAAAAGTCGCGTGACTTTTTTGCCTTGATTTCGCTTGCATGAAATTATTTAGACTTGGAAATAGTTCATTGATTTACGAAACCAAACATTTACTGCGGGCAAAGGGCAGTAAAGTGTCAAATGAACTGCAACATTCTGACATTTAAAAGCTGCCATTTTGGATTTTGCACGTCAAGAAATGCAAAATGGTGGCTTTGGCTCGTTCAGGCGCCTTGAAAAGTTGGTTCGAAGTTTTGAGGAAACAGATAGAGATACACTTACAAATACGTATTTTTATACAGGGTGTCCCACGGCAATGCCACATGGAGGGAAAGTACCTTAAATATTGTAGATAGAGCATTTTACTGAAAGAAGACATTATTTGAATTTTGAAAACATTTTAAACTGCATTCATAGATATTTAAATAATTACATAGTTGAACCGGGAATCGAACCTGTTACTCGAGAAAATTAATCAGCCTGTAGTTTTATCGTACAGATCGAAAGGCTTCATCACAAGGATTATTTTTTGCTAAATAACATAGTGTCAAAAATAATAGAAAGACCATGAATTTTAACATTTTTAATACAAAATTAGTCAATTTTTCAAATGCTCAAAACTAGTCCCTTCTTCTTGAATACAATGTGATAACTTTTGATTATTTCGTTCCCTGACGATTTTTTGGTCTTGTTGTGGTGGATATTTATTTATTTAAATAATGCGTACTACTCAAGTGGGTAGATTAATTAGTAATAAGTAGTTATGATTGTCAATTGTATGTCCTTACGGCAATGTAAGCTTTTAACTTTTAAGTACAAAATTTTACATCAAATGTTAAAATTCACGGTCTTCCTTTTATTTGTGACACTATGTTATTTAGCAAAAAATAATCCTTATGATGAAACCTTTCGATCGGTATGATAAAACCACAGGGTGATGTTTTTTTCTCGAGGAACAAGTTCGATTCCCGGTTCAACTATGTAATTATTTAAATATCTATGAACGCAGTTTAAAATGTTTTCAAAATTCAAATAATGTCTTCTTTCAGTGAAATGTTCTATCTACAAGATTTAAGGTACTTTCCCTCCATGTGGCATAGCCGTGGGACACCCTGTATAGTCTACAAAATAGTCGAGATTTAAATGTGCTTTGACTTGCTGGGCATTGACAGGAATTTTGATGCGTCAGTTGAACTGACGTCCATCCAAAATTTGATCGTGAGGGTCGAATCGTTACTCCAGAGTTGGTTGGCCACCTAAACCATTTGGAGTGACGACACAGGTTTACGACTAGACTGACGCGAAAAATGACCGTCAATGCCCAGTTTTACAGTAGAGCAAAGCCAGGATTTTCTAAAATTAGTAACACCCGTGCGGAGCTAGGGCAGGTCAATATTTACATCTACCAGTGCTCGCTGTACTTAAAAAAAACCCGTCAACACTCCAACTCCCTTAATAAAATTCAACGAACAATAACTCATGACAGAACTCCACAAGTTAACCCTCAAATGTGCACACAAAAACACAATGCAGCTGGGTTGGTTAGCGTAATATTTTGCTTCCTCGGCCCTCTTAACCCTCCATTGAGGAGGCTTGCCCTGCAAGCCTAGAGGTTAATGAGCGCTTTGCTCTATTCCAGTTGTAACTTTTTTTTAACGCAAACAAAATGTTAACGGAGCGCAATTGTTTTGTTGCCTTTTTATATTGTTTTGTGTGTTAGTTAGTAATTTGGGTTCAGTTACTTTGTGAGTAAGCTTGGTTTTGATTGCAAAATAAAAAATAATAACTATTTTAATTTATATAAGAATTGTGAAGATGGTATTTTTGGTGCCTCTACTATGATACTCGTAGGTATTAAGCTCGTTTGAAGAAACGGCTTTGCCGTGCAAGCGTTTCATTCCTTTGTACATTTTTAAAGCTTGATTCAACACTAATTTCAACTAAATTCACTTTTCCTTATTTTTCTTAATGACGTTCTAAAGTTCCTTTTTAGAAATTACTTTTATTAGATTTGTGTGTAAACATAACTCTTATTGTTTATATTAATTTAGGACGACTTCATTATTTTTAAAATCTATATTCGTGTCACGCTTTAAATATGCTGAATGCATTAAATATACTTAATTAAAAAGACTGTCAGCAGTCTAACCAGGTCTAGATGAATATCACAGTTTAGTTATAATTATATTTTAGTGATTAACGGAAACACATGCCTGCAAAAACTCGTAAGGATATAATCTCTACAAGCTTTCACGTTCATAACAGCAATTACTTCTTACATACTATCCCAGTCTTTAATTTAATTAAAAATCCTTCCAAATTACTTTTAAAAACCTTCAAAAAGTTCTTTTTCAACTTAAAATATTTCCCTAATGGCGCTGCATTCGTGCCTACTTCGCAGAAATTCATCTCAAACGCCTTGTGCACCTAAAATGGATGTACTTTATACACACGTCTTCACCACGTCCGTAAGGCTGCTCACGTTAACATAATCTACGCTATAATAGCACCATTTCGCATCCGGGACTAGATTTGGGTCCATTATACAGACACAAATTAGTTCATTATGTACTGCATTCAAGACTACTTTATCTTGAGTTACGTGGTCGTTTACCTTATGAAGGTATACAGGCTTATGCCCGAATACCTAAACATCAGTTAATTTTAAGAAATGCTCAAATCTGTTGCTGTCTTTGTCACTCTAAAGGGGTACAGTAAGGACACCAACAAATTTGAGAGCGTCTCAAAATTGATTGGGGTTAGAGTTTTAGTAGACGCCAAATAAAGAGCTGAAAAAGATTAGAAAAAATAGAGAAAAAGGGAACGGAAGAAAAGAAAGATAAAGTCAAAGGAAGGCAAATCAGAAGTTTGTTTCGGATGTTTCTTCTCAGAGCAGTCCAGCTACGAAACACCGGCCCCATCGTTCGTCTAATTAAAAAAAAAACAATTTTGACGTGTAAAAGTGTTATGTTTATAACCTATTTACAAAATAAATATGATTTTACTGATTTTGATTTTTACTAGAATCTAAGGCAAAGGCATTCGGAGAGAAATAAAAAATAAGAAATTTAAGAAGGGATAAATAATACATGGAGGGACAGACAGGGAGATCCACATAATCAAGTTTTAAATAAAAAAACACACAGAGAGAAAGAAAGACAAACAGACGAATAATAAATTTAATTAACCAATTTTTTTTTGTATTATGTTATTTTTTTTTATAATGTAATTAAACTAGTTTGTATATCATTGATGACTAAATATGTTTAAGTATCTGACCATTTTTATGTTGAACAAACGAAAAACGATTTACAAACAAATAGTAAGGCAAACAGACAGATAGATAAAAAGTCAGCTAGACAGTCAAAAAGAAAGATAGCCAGAGAAAAAGGAAAAACAAAACACAAAAAAAAACCAGATACAGATAGAAAGAAAGACAGACAGAAAGAAAAACCGACCAGGAATAAATACAGAAATCAATATCTGGCTCTATTAAGTCATACGACCGGCCATTAATATTTAATGTGAGCAAAACATTTCCTCATTGGAACATGTGTTTGAAACTAAATATTTAACTAAAGCCCTGTGCAGACTGATTTACAATTTCGGTTTACGATTTTGCAGAATCGGAAGTGTGGAGAATTAATTACTGAAAGTTGGGTTATTTTGGGCATGGGTTTTATGCTTTGGTTACTAACCAGTTCAGTGTATAGCTGCAATATAATTGAGGTGCACTGAAGGAATTTTACTTATATTATAAAGTAACTTTTGGCTGCGACTTCGCTCGCGTTAGAAAGTGACTTAAAGTAGCCTATGTCACTCTCCCCTTGAACTATCACTACTTCAAAATCACGTCTATTTGTCGCTCTGTTTTTCCATTAAAGACGGACAAAAAAATAGACATACACACCTTCCTATTTATAATATTAGCATGGATATTAGTATTGATGCGTTTTTTTTATTAGAATGTACGTTTTTTACTGTTTTACATAAAAACTACAGAACGAATTTTGATAATACTTTACTTTACATCAGATTAAAAAATAGGTTCATAACATCACGCTACGATCCACGGGAGCGGCGTAGTGACAAAATAGAGGATAAATTGTGGGATTCAGAAATTTTCAGTTTAACATTTTTGAACCACTATAAAATTATTATAGACATCTTCATAGTTTAACACAGGAATAGAATATATTCAAAACGGTGAAATTGTCTTCGTTACGTGAAAAGCACGTGTCATGTTCGATAATCAAATAAAACGATTTTTGTCGAGCATCGCATACAAAGATTTGTCTGGAGTACAATTTTCTTTCTATCTACTTATTTATTTAATATACCAATTGTTTATTTTCGACGTTACTGAGATTTAGGCTTATTTACCCCCTACGCAAAAAGAGGGGTGTTATAAGTTTGACTGATACGTGTGTGTCTGTCTGTGGCACCTTAGTTCTTGAACCGAATTGAATGCGGTGGTGTTTATTTGAAAGTAGCTTATCTAGCAATGGTTCTTAGATATAGACAAATAATACACCCTCCAAGTGATGTCATGATTCTAGGACAAGCGGTTTGCGCTATTTTAATATATCACTAATGGCAAGATGAATAGAAGTTACTAAGCACTGACTTTGGTTTAGCACTATACCTGTCACTGTTACACAACTGCCAAACGTCAAATGCGCGATAGAGACGGGAACATGGCTAAGCGTCTTCGTCAATTAGTCAGTGAGTTACCATTTTATATTTAGACAAATTACACAGCAATACATTAATACCAATAAAATCGGAACAGAGCAACATTATTCCTGTATTACAAACGATCCGTCCCGAACAGTTATTAGTTATATTTTAATTGCTACTCGGTCAGACGAGTGGCCATTAATCAAATCATTTTAGATTATACTGAATCGTGTTTAGTCTACGACGCAGTGGATAAAGGGCCCTGTCTAAAATTGTCTGAGACGGCCATTGTTGTGGCATATCGATTTTAATGTTTGTTATTGGTTAATGTTGATGTGTTTGTAATATTTTGAAATACTCGTCTTTTGAACACAAATTTTTCGTTTGTAATCTTTTTTATTTTATTTCTACTTACAAACTTGCAAATACCAGTGTCATCATCATTTCTCTAGCCTTTTCTATGTTGGGGTCGGCTCGCAGCCTAACCGGATTCAGCCGGATACTAGTGTTTTTACGTAAAGCGACTGCTTACGTGAAGAAAAAGCGACATTGGTACTTTTTAGGGTTCCGTAGTCAACTAGGAACCCTTATAGTTTCGCCATGTCTGTCTGTCTGTCCGTCCGTCCTCGCTTAATCTCTGTAACCGTTAGCACTAGAAAGCTGAAATTTGGTACCAATATGTATATCAATCCCGCCGACAAAGTGGTAAAATAAAAATTGGAAAAAAATGATTTATTAGGGTAGCTCCCCTATATGTAAAGTGGGAAGTGATTTTTTTTTATTTCAACCCCAACGTGTGATATATTGTTGGATAGGTATTTAAATAAAATGAAATATAAATGAATATGGGTTTACTAAGATCATTTTTTGTTAATGTCAATAATAGGGTATTACACTGTATAAGAGAATAAATATAAAAATATATTATTGAGGTAGCTTAAGCAAAAAGCAGCCGAACAGTGTTAGTTTTAGTTCATAAAACTAGAAAATATTTTTTTAAATTCAATTCAAAGTTTTCAGTTTTTTTTACCTGTTCTTGAACACACCGAAATACAGACCATAGACAGTGACAGCTGTCGACTGTCAACAGTGTCAACTAGACGTCACTATTTGTTTTATTTATAACCTCCTAATACGATCTTTATTATAAAAATATACTTTTTCATGGAAGTTATTGTGAAAGATATTTTAGATGGCTAATGCACATGTGTACTTACATCAAAGTGATATTTACAACAACAGTACAAACGGTACAAAAGAGTTTTTATGGTGTAATAGTTGGAATACTCTTCCCACAACTTTTAACTAAGTTTTTCTTAAATTTGAATCAGTTAACACTAGAATTCACAATTATTCCGATGTTTTCACACTTGTGTTCTTGCATTCCGAAACGCACACCAACGGTAAGTCGAACAGTAACTAATTTTTGAGATAAAAACAATAAAAATTATGTAAATTGTCACAGCGCGTTTGTTTATTTACATGACGTAAGGACGTCATATCGCCAAAGCAAAACCACGCCCACGGCGTTTTCCGTTTTTGGAAAATTCCGCGCGAAATTCGAAAATACAATTTTTAAAAGCGTTTTTGGGGTACTTAGCGCTTAAATAAAAATTTAGGATTTTTTTTTGTGGTTTCTTAGTACTGTAGGAGTTATTTGAAATACTTAAAAAAAAAGAGTGTAATACCCTATTTCGGAAATAATCACTCCAAAAGGAAAAATCAAAGCGTCCCCCCCCCTCTAACTTTTGACCCGTAGGTTCCCGTAGGAAAAAATAAGAAAAAAAACTGGAAAGTAGAACTTTATAAGGACTTTCTAGAAAAATTATTTTGAACTTAATAGAAAGAACAGTTTTTGTACAAAAAAGACAAAAAGATCGTACAAAATAATTTCTGCGTACTTAGTATGTCAACGTAACAAATAGCCTTTTTAAAACTTATAAGTGGGAACACTTATTGTGACGGACGGGAAACTACGGAACCCTACATTGAGCGTGGCCCGACACGCTCTTGGCCGGTTTTTATTTTATATCTACTTACAAACTTTCAAATACCAGTGTCATCATCATTTATTTCTCTAGCCTTTTCTTCTATGTTGGGGTCGGCTCGCAGCCTAACCGGATTCAGCCGGATACTAGTGTTTTACGTGAAGCGACTGCCTACGTGAAGAAAAAGCCACATTGGTACTTTTTTGGTTATGGTTTTAATGAATACTGTTCAATTTACTGTTCAATATGTTGTATGTGTGTTATAATGAAACGCGAAAGTTTAAAAGTTAGTATGGTTTTAACTCCAGAAAAGTACCAATGTGGCTTTTTCAATGCAAATGTTGTTTTTAAGCTTATCTTTGACATCACTGACATCGATGTGGAAAACATCGTGAAAATAGGTGAACTTTAATTTTTAGATCTGAAATCGCCAATTCGCCTTAAGCAAACATGGTGATCTACGCTTGTGCCTCCTCTGTATGAGAAGATGCATTTGTCAACAGTAAGGTAATAACAAGCTAGCATAATTATTTCACAAACACCGTAACACCATTCTAACTATGTCACAGTTTTAGTCGCAGAGCCATAAATCATAGTATTTCATAACCTATAATATTGATGTTCCTTGTAAATACTGCGTACATTGTTTCACTTATAGTTTCATAGAAAGTTGCTGGGGCTAAAACAACTGGGACATACGATGTACGCTTACAAGTCGAATGTGGGATAAAATGATTCATTGTATTGTTTGCAATGAGTTTTGTTTCGTATTGTGGTTTATTGTACGAGATATGTGTTGTATGCTGTTTAGGAAAAATTTTCAGGAACGTATTTTTGAAAACGAAGATGGTGGTCGAGGTGAGCGCGTGTGCTTTTTTCGCCGCAAGAGGAAGTAAAATTTTTGACAGCTGCTGTTCATGGCGCGCTTTCTGACGCACCGTTACGTCAATGTCAGAACTAACTAGGACATTGACGTGAGGCCGACACGATTGTGACATTAATGCTTTTGTGTTAGTTTTAAGTTGTCATCTGCCAAATACTGACTGTCTTACCGTGGTGTCTACCCTTTTTCCAAATATATTAGAGTGGCCTTCTAGTCTAACCAGACGGATGTGTACGCCAATATTTGTCATGCATATCAGACCTCCACAACAAAGTTTCTGGTTAACACAATAATCCTAACAGCAATAAGAAATGGTTCTGAAAGTTAGACTTTATGACTTTTAAATGTCTTCTGATAATTATGACATAGTAAAATATTTAAAAGTAAAACCTCAACACTAGTAACATATCTATACGAGATATAAGTAACATCATTACCACTAGTACCCAATAACAGAAAAGTAAAAATACCTACTACTCCCATGTTTATTAATCAATAAATTAATAACTCCACTCCCGCGTTTTAAAACGTCAAATAAAAGTAATGAATAGAAAAAGCTACTTCTATGATTAATTGACAGAGCGTCCATGTCATAAATTGATATGGCCGTAATAAAATTGTGGAATTGCTTCTTTACATAGTATAATATCGTTTTCTGTCTGTACGTTATTATTTTATTACGCTTCGATCTTTGGTTTTTATTTACAGTTTATACGAATTTTATAGTAGACTAGCTTTTGCCTGCGACTTCGTCCGCGTAGAATAGTTCCGGTTTCCGGGGGATTTTCGAGATGAAAACTATCCTATGTCCTTCCTCGGGTCCCAGACTATATCTGTACCAAATTTCATTCAAACCGGTTTAGGTGTGAAGAAGAGACAGACAGACAGACTGACCGACAGTGCATATTACCCAAAAGTAAAGTAACCCAAAGCACAGCTTTTCAAAGATTTTTTACACCCATGCAAAGCTGGAACGGGTCACTAGTTCAAAACATCTGACGTTTTACAAGCACTTAGTATATTTTTTAGACTGAAATAAAGTGCTAAACGACTTTAAGTGTGTATTTAATTTCTTTAAATGTTATGTTCGCGCATCGTATAATATCTAAACGACAGACAAATGAAGTGGTTTTTTGAATTTTATTACTCTATGATGCTAATGTAATGTATGTAGTTTGCTGAAATATTATGAGTGACGATTTTAATAATTATTTGGTTTTGAGCACTCTTACACCCCAAGGCAGGACCCAATAATAATAACATATTTTAAAACGTAATAAAAAACCTATGTATTATTGTCCCACTGATGGGCAACGGCCTCTTCTCGTACATAGAAGGCACGAGCATTGGTCTCTTAGTTTGCTCAAAGCAAATTGGCAATGTTGGCCTCATACTTCATTATAAGTCTAGCCTTATCATGATGTTTCCCTCACCGCTGTCAGTGATACATAAAATAGAGACATAGGCTAGTTTATAACCGGCAATTTTGCATATTAGACAAAAGCTACTCGATACTAATACTATGAAGCTAAAGTGTATAATTGTCTGCTAAGAAACTATTTGATTAATTAAAAAAATATGTCTGTGTTGAAACGGCTATTTAACAGGAAATGCTATAAGCATTACTAACCATGTTATAACCAACGGAAGCAGTGCAGTAACCAAAACACGGGACAGCTAACCTTAGGGCCATGTCTCATTATTACACCAGGTTGCGTAACTCGGGTCGCCATCCAGCAAAATGCATTGAGTTGAACAGAGGGAATTTCACTAGGATACACTTAGTGGGGTGTTGCCGGCAACCAAATCACCCGCTGATGGCACAACTAGAAATATATATCAAGTTCCGTGGGCCATATTTTATAAGGAATCATCACCATTTACGCTGTCAACTCTTTGACGTCTATTTTGAAACTGACAACCTTACTTTTGTTTCGCGTTTGGTGTGAGACCCGGTGTATTACTGAAATAGGGGTCTTACGACTTATGAAAAAGAGACAATTAAAAGATCACTTCTGTGTATGGAGAACACCAGATTCTAACCAGTAACAACCACTAAGGAACTACGCACACTTTTGTTAACAAGCTGAAGAAACGCAAAAAGCTGAATTTCGGAAGGCATACGCATCTTGCAGTGTCGACGACGCGTTTGTTTTTCACGCGCGCCTTAAAGAGACATTAGCAACATAACAACAACACAGCAACAGCACGTCGGCCCTTACAGGGCCTGCCAGGGCCGACGCCTGCCGGGGCTGCGGGTTGTTCGAAAGAGATACCGCGGCCCCGAACACAAAGGGCTAAGTAGTAACATGGATGGGTATTAGTCAGTAGAAGTCTGACACTCCCTTCTGCTCCGCTCAGAGTAGTAACATTCACATGTACATGTACATGTAGGAACAACATTTGATGATTTCCTATTCCAAAAAAAGGCATACGCTTCTTCAAGAAAAATTGTTGTTTTCTATGGACATGTTACCGGCCAAAGCCGATTTCAGGACAAACTAGTTGAGCCTAGGCTAAACTATTTCTTCCTCGCCTCGACTCCGGGCACCCCGACTCGGTGCCCGTCGAGCCGACTCAGACAGGTTAGGTTAGAAGGCTATGGTGCATATATTACCCTTCGTGGTTTTTTTTTTAAACCACCCATAAATAGGAGCCTCGCACAGCGAGGCTCCGTCGACCTATCTTAGACTAGTTTAGCCTAGACAAAACTAGTTTGACCTGATATCGGGTTTAGCCGGTAACAGACATAAGCTAAATGGAGATGAATAAAAGTGCAAAGTCCCAAATAAGGCCACACTACAAACGCACATAACAGCGCTGCAATTACTCCTTACATCTTCAGAAACATAAAATGACAATGACGGAATAAAACCCACGTCAACGTTTACGGTGCAACGTTAAAACACAGTTTTACGCGTAAAAACGTCAACTGTTCACGATTATTGTGTGCTATGTTACATTTTTATTGGTTTTGTTGCTTTATTAAATTAACTTTAGCACGAATACTATGAGTAATGTTTTATTTTGCTTTTGTTATAGGAAATCTAGGGGTTAAATCGATGTAAGAAATAGAGCTACAGAGTATTTTTTGCTGGATTTTCGGGGTTCCCTACCCAAAGGGTAAATGGACCCTATTATTAAGACTTCGCTGTCTGTCCGTCCGTCTGTTTGTCACCAGGGTGGATTTCTTAAACCGTGGGCTGGGGATGTATTTCTGTTCCCAATATGACAACAGCATAGAGTAAATAATGTAAAGGGGCTCCCATAGAACAATCTTGATTTGTTTTTGCCATTATTTGCCGCTAATGGCACGGAACAAACAAGTTACAGTGATTCAACGTAAAAAAATCGGCACCGCGCTAAGCGAACGAAAATGCACGCAAATGCAAGAGTAAAGTAAAAACCAATTTAACTTATGAACGTAATCTAATACCACAAAAGATGTAAGGCGACTCCTCCATCAAAATTGTGCCACTTTGCAACAAATTGTCCTGCGTCACAGACTGTTGTTTTCCCACCTGAACATGTAAACATGAGATGATTTACAATATTGTCTGTCTGTGTTTATTCCGGTTATTCCCCGAAATGAATATTTCTTGTCAAATTCTACTCGGGACGCTGGCTAAGGATGATCCCATCTAACATCCAATAACGCGAAACCGCGCTCCGTCGCGTAACGCGGATCAGCGATAACGCGGACGAGGTAACATGAACGCAATTGTAAAGTAAAACCAATTTATCATAAGAACGTAATCCAATACCACAAAAAACAACGCGAGTCCTCCATCAAAATCATGCCACTTTACAACAAATTGTCCTCCATCCCGACTGTTGTTTTTCCACCTGAACACAAATAATATTCAGTGACACGCAATAAAGATCATTCGCGATATTGCTCTCTTGAATATAATGGAAGTATAACTGTATCCAAAAAAGTCTTAGTACATTCTTATTCATGTTTGCACGCGTCGTGAGCCGCGTAAAAGGGAATATCCTTTCAAATCTTACGTGTTGCGTCGTAATGTGTAAGAGTTTAGAGTCGCAGGACGACTTGTCGCCGCGTTTTTTTAAACGACCGCGTTAACTTTTTTATGAATGAACGTAATGCAATTGGTCAATTTTTTTTTGTTTGTTTGTTTCTGCAATTTTGCGAAACAGACGGCTGATTTTAACGAAACTTTCAATATTAGATGGCAGCTATTATAAGAAGACTATTTTTAGCCTCTTTATTGGAGAGTGGGAAAACATCAAACGACTTCTTCCATCCCGGGCGGGGCGGGAGGGCGTGTCAGACTTTTACTGACTAAAACTCACTCATGTTCCTTCGGTTGCCCTTTATGTTCTGGGGTCACGGTAACCACTGTAACCATTCCGCAACTCCGGCAGGCGTTGGCCCTATTGGGCCCCTTCTCTGACTGCTCTTTGAGGCGCCTTAGAATTAGTGTAAAGACACACTATTTTATAATTATATTTTTTTATTATATACTACTATACTATCTTTTTAGAAAGAAAGAAAGAAAAGAAAGAAAAAATATTTATTTGGCACACCACACATAGACACACACAGTACAGAAAATCACACATAAAACATTAAATAGAAATAAAAACAAAGGAAAAACACACTGCGAGTCTCGCGGCTGCGCCAAATAGGTCCAGTTCAGCAATAATGCCAGACAACTACGTTGCCTGACGCTGGTTTTCAACTGAACCTTAAATCAAGTGAACGGAAATCGAAAATCGTTTATTATTTATTACATATATTATGCCACAAGGACGTCAATTAGACTAATATAACATTATATTTTCCCTAGAGGCAGAAGTTGGTCTAAAAATATATCAACTTTCCCAAGGACCTTACTTTAGAAACTCCGGTAACTAACAATTCCAATTTACTAAAAACAAGAAACCAATCTAATTAATTATCCATTTGGAACAAACGTAACATTTACGACAGTTTACCTTTTAGTGTAAGCACTAAAAGATACTTAGACAATACCAATTAGGTAGGTAAAGGGTTGACACGCCATAAATATTAGAAGTCGTTTGTGGCGGAAAACGATTTGTCCTAATACCTAATTATTATAATGTTTAATTATGATGCGATTTCACTTGATGTATTTGGCTTAGGATAGTTAGTATAGTTTGTATTACCAAAATAATGTGAAAAATTTGCCAAGTGAAGTCGCACCATTAGCTGGGGTTGCGGAATAGTTCTAATAGTTAACTGGGCCCCGGAACACAAAGGACAATCAAATGAACAAGGGTGGGTTTCAGTTAGTGAATGTCTGACACTAGGGGTCCTATCCTAAACTTCAACTTTTATATTTAATAGGGCAATCCACCGAATTTTCGGTGATTTCTGCCAATGTCCAGTTTGAAAAAAATATTTCAGTTTAAATGACAATTGCACGGTTATTAAATTATAGTATGGAGATCATACACGTGTTCTTATAACCAAGAACACGAGATGATTCCTCCTATCCTCAAAAAAAGTCATACCATTAGGCTTTAAAGACGAACGATACGGCCGTCGCCTGTAATGTTATCAACGTCGTAGATACGACAGTCAGCATCAGTCGACGTGTTGTGGCACGTCACTATCAATCAAGACAGTTAAGCTTAATGGAGATTAGTCAATACGCAGAAACATAGGAGCACTATTTCGATTACTCTCGTAGTCCAATGGGACACGACAGCAATCTGACAAGACCGGGAAGACATAAGGTGCAGGACTAAGCCGTTTGTCCATCGACGGCGTCACTGTCACGTGAAGGAGGACAAGGTGACGGCAAACCGAGTTAAGTATGAGGCGTCGTGACGGACGGGTGGACACTATAGAAAATGTATGTATCGCCACTGCGGCGCCGTTTATTTCGTTCTCGTTGACGTGACGGTGACGGGGTGGTGGACAAACGTTACGCCGTTTGTCTGAGGCTGAGATGTCAATGGCTGTTACAACACGACTTTTATACTCCGGGCTATTAAAAACAAACGCATTGCCTAATATGGAAATGAAATACGCGACTCTTTGTTATATATACCAACGGGGTATAGTTGTAAGTATAATACAGGATAGTATGGATAGCACAGTAAAGGCTTTAAACTAAAAACTATCGAAATAGAGTAGAGCGATCGATCGAGAGTAGAGCGGCTTTTGCATGAAAATGTAGGGTTATAATATTTGAAAATGTGCATTTTCAAATACATCACTACTACATCTGGTCAACAATAAATCATACTAGTTATTTTTTTTAATTCTGACTGTTTTAATAACTTTCATAATTAACCTCGTATGCATATATCGATCTATGAAAGTATCGTTTGTGTTTGTTTGTGTGTCGCGAATATAGGATGGCTACAGACTGGCCATGTTTTAAGAACGGTAGTTACACATTTACCAATATGCGTAAATAAGTTTTTTTTTAAATAAACATTTTATTGTTACGTCGGGTCGAGAATCACTAACACAATTAACTCCTGAAAGGTAATCAAATTCAAAAATGCACCTTGTATACATGTAAAAAGATCATGGAAATCGATTCCCTACTAACGTCAACAACGTCGTCAGTAAACTGTCTTAGTGCCAGGCCACACGATGCGGCAACGCGCCGCACCGCATTACTCCGCACCGCACTGGCGGCCACACGAGCAGTGCGGCGCCGCTGCGGCACCGCAACAAGCTTGGCGGCTTGTCTACTAGTCAGTTGACGACAATCATGAACATCCCCATGAACTGAGCGGCACCGCTGCGGCGCCGCTGCGGCACCGCACTGCTTGCACCCCTCCCCGCCTCGTCTGCCGCGCGCCGTTGTCCGGTGAGCCTGCGGTGCGGCGCCGGAGCGGTGCCGGACGTACCGTGTGGCATATACCATCCAATTTTATATGTAGCAAACCGTTGCGGCACCGCTCAGGCGCCGCGCCGGAGCCGAACCGCACCGTGTGGCCTGGCGCTTACGTCTATTCAAAGCCTAACCGTGATCGTTAGGCTAGCAAATTACTCATGCACAAATGGCAGGCCTGACATAACGTTCTTAGCCACTCTTTTATCCAATAGGTGACCAGTACGGAAAATAGGCCATGTCAGCTGTTAACTAGGTAACGGTAATAAACGAGCCTGAACAAGGCTAAGCTAACTATGAAATTGTAATGACATGAGCTTTCACAGTGTTATAGTTCTACAGAACCTATAGGCAGTTTTTACTGGGTAGTACTAAACACGCGACTGCATGACGCTGTCAGTTGAAATTGGTCATCTATTGTCATGGTTTTACTTTGTAGTTTGTTAACACTCTGAAAATCAATTGAAACCGACAAAATGATGCATCAGTTAAAAAAAAACAACAAAGTTATAACTTCAATCATCTTCAAAATAACAGCTTATATTTTAGCCACAAATCCTCTAAATTCATTTTAATATTCAAAAACAAAAGAGAGCGAACTCAAGCGCGGAGAGAATGATAAATTATTATTTTACAAGAAAACGCGACGATCATAAGTTCAAATAGAGACCAAGATTTGTACACGCAGTTTAAATATTTGCATTAAGGCGCGCACACACCAGAAGAATTTGAATCTGAGAAGATACTGTGTATTTGTAACATTAGATTCGATCATTATACAGTTTGTCCCACGGCTATGCCACATGGAGGGAAAGTACCTTAAATATTGTAGATAGAACATTTTACTGAAAGGAGACATTATTTGAATTTTGAAAACATTTTAAACTGCATTCATAGATATTTAAATAGTTAAATGGTTGGGCCGGGAATCGAACTTGTTCCACGAGAAAAAATAATCACCCTGTACTTTTATTACACCGATTGAAAGGTTTCATCATAAGGATTGTTTATCTCTATCTACAACATTTAAGGTACTTTCCCTCCATGTGGCATAGCCGTGGGACGCCCTGTTTAATAATGAATGGTGACAACCGAACATTGTAGAATGCAGCTGTGTACAATTTGATTCAGGATCATTCGCTTGCGCTTTTCAATGCGCAATTTGTAATGACGCATTTTTTAACTACACTTTCCAATAATAATTGCATCTAAGACTGTAACATCTGCCACATAAGTCAGTGGGAACACCCGTGAAACAAAATTATAGATTATCCCAATCGATTTATTTTTATTACTAGAGATCTCTCTACAGAAACTCATCCGGAGAAATACTTGATAGTACATCTCCGGACAACAGAAGCTATAAAGTCTGACCAGTCTAACCAAGGGGTACCGTGTCTCCCAGTTACTGGGTTGTGGAGGTCTGATAAGCAGTCGCTTCGCGTGAAACACTGGTATCCAGCTGAATCCGGTTAGGCTGGTAGCCGACTCCAGGAAAGTTGGGAAAATCTTAGGTAAATGATGATGACTTCTCCGGACAATAGACCACAATAATATATTATTACTAACTTTTGCCCGCGACTTCGTCCGCGTGGAATGATAGTACCCTTTCCCGGCGGATTTTCGGGTTGAAAACTATCCTATGTCCTTTCTCGGGTCCCAGACTATATCTGTACAAAATTTCATTCAAATCGGTTCAGTGGTTTAGGCGTAAAGAAGAGACAGACAGACAGACAGAATTACTTTCGCATTTATAATATTAGTATGGATGGTCTATTTCCATATTATTTATTATGATCTATTTATTTATGTATTAGTGCTGCAAAGCAGAATTACTGTGTTTCGATTTGAAGTTTAAGAGTACCCTTCATCCCATCATCTTTGTAAAGGTAACGTCACTGCAAGGCCTTTGGTACTGCAGATATCTTTAGACAGTGGTGAGTATCGGGTTGTTAGATAATTTGCAGATGTCTTTAGGCAGCTGAGTAAAAAATTCTTAGATATTAAATTAAACCTTCGAACACATGTGATTCAAGACACTACAGAAAGACAGTGGTGCTGATTCTCTTGTTCACAAACTTACCATTTCCATTTCTTAAAGAAAAGGACAGAAGATACATTTAGTTTAATCCTGTCAAATTAGACAGCGCCTGAAAAAAATTAACGTATAATTAGTCTAAATTATCTATGGAATGTCTAAATTTGACAGGACTTAACTAATATTTTATCTTTTGTCCTTTTCTTAATTTAATGGAAAGAGAAAGATGCACTTAACTTAAATTTACGTTAGTTTGTGAATAAGAGAATCGGCACCAATAGCAGCCCAACAGCCGGCTATCGTTTGGTTGTATAAAGGTTAAAAAAAATTAGGTGAATGCTCCAATGAGAACGCGCCTTTACGTGTTGTCTTAAGTTTGCGCCCCAAATTATGCTTGTGGTGTGTTTGTGCCACTTATGACATCCCTTTTGTTTGAGGAGCTGATTGGAACGGAAATTAAGTTTCTTTAACGTTGAAATGAATATAATATGGAAAATATACAAAACATACGTGACTGTCTGTCTGATTGTTTGTTAGATGACAAACAGACAAAGTTTTATATTTTAATACGGCAGAATATGTGTTTTTATGTAAAAACATTAACAAGATGATATAATTTATACCTCCTTTTTTTGTAAATTGATTAAAAATAAAACTTTTACACGTTATTAAAGTTTTTCGTATTTTAAGTGAACGATGGGGCCGGTATTTGCTAGCCGACTACTCTGTGAAGAAACAATCAAAAGAAACTCAGAAGTCTCTTTTAAAGGATAATGAAATTGCGAGACGGAATGGGAGGCTGTCGCCTCCTTCTGCGAAGCAGTTATGCTACATAGTGAAGGAAGCGGCGGCGCGCGAGAGGCACCGACGAGCCTCTCGCCCCGGACAAAGACCGAGGCCAAGACGTCGAGAGTTGCAAGACGACTACCGGCCACCGCCCGGCTAGGACCAGGACCGCGTCGACGGCGCGTTAGTGTTCCACGCGCGCCTCAAAGAGAAGTAGTCAGCACAGGAAGGAGCCCAACAGGGCCATCGCCTGCCGGGGTTGCGCAATGTTTATAATAGTTACCGTGACCCTGGAACATAAAGGGCAATCGAAGGAACATGTGTGGGTTTTAGTCAGTAAAAGTCTGACACGCCCTCCCGCCGCACCCAGGACGGAAGCAGTCATTTGAAAATTTCCCACTCGCCAAAAAAAAAGGATAATGAAATTAATTTGAGCAGGGGGTCGCATTGGAACAGGATTAAGATACTTATTTATCCGCAGCTCTTTTAAAATTATTCTTTTTTCGCGTTCTCATCCTCGTTAAAGCTTCTCAGGATTCAAACAATGACGATCAAGAATTCCAGCCTATGTTCATCTTTAACAATCTATCTCTATATTTACGAATCATCAAAATCAGTTTACTATTTTAGCAATTCAAGCGTTAAAATCTGCTCGAAAGACAAATAAACAGGCCGAATTACTTTCGTTTTTATATTAATATGGATACATATAAAAATGTTCTAATAAATAAAAGAAAAATATTCAACCACGCCCTCACAGTTTATACATTGACAGTACGCTACGCCACGTCACGTAAGCAGGCGGAGTTAAAATGCATACTAAAATAAACATGACAAGTAAACGCGTAATGAAATATGCATATCGGCACGAAGCGACACCGATCTGTGTTGCCGCACGCAAAAAGTATAATATGTTAGTGTTTAACAGCGTTTCTTGGGATCCGTTGATATTATTATATTCTGTTGTTCTTTTTTGCTGTTATTTATTTATTTAGTATTACTCAAAAAATGGTTAAGTACGAGTCGGTCTTGCACAAGGCTCCTTATTAAGACCTCTAAATAAATAATGTATAAAAAGTTTAAAGGGACTCTTTTCTGTTTAACTTTGTGTTACCATGGTTGGTAACATAACGATTTGTGATCAACGGCAAGTGTACTCTGGGTTTTCATTCTTTTGCACGTCAAATGTGCGGTATTTAATAAATAGTTACATTTTTTGTGTTGACTTAGAAGTTTATTATTTCTGCAGCTTCAAGGACTTAAGACGAAGTGTATTTGGTATTAACTGCAAATAAATATCTAGCTGTTTTTCTGTGAAAGAGCATAGGCACTAGACATTTATACTGAGAACTAAGTGACCCAATAAGGGATTGGTTTTATCATTGCCGGGAACCTAATAGCTTAAAAAATTGACAAACGAATTGCGATAACCAGACCTTACTTCTACTAAATAAAACGATACAAAAAAACGGAAAAACCCGTCGACCTTACCGGCAATTATCCGAACAAACCAACCCCATATCATTCAAATCACTTAGTGTACATTTCGCGTAATGACCGTTTTTAAACGGGCATAGTCGTAAAACCGTTCCGTGTTAGCCGCGCAAATGTCATTGTAAATCTGGACTGCGGTCTGCTGCAGTGGCGGGTTGTAAGTGTGTTGCGCCCCTTAAATTGTTTGTTTCGTATAGATTTCAATTCCTTTCTATTTGGTGTATATTTTTTTTTATTTTGGAACTATTGACAGTTAGAAAAGTAATAAATAAAAATAATTGATTGTCGCGATGGAAATCAATACATTTACAACTCTAAATTGGGTCAATAAAATATCTGTTTCGATTTATTGATTAATTTACTCACAAGTGTAATTAAACGTAATTAAACTGATTTGGAAGAATCATGACTAAGAATCATTGTTAGGTAACCTATTTTTAAATAAATAAAAAAAAATGGTTGCCTGTAAAGTCGGTTTTACGGGCGAAGATTTTACGTGACAACGTCTTTTACCGATCATAGTTGAGTGGGAGAGAGACGCAAGGCATTCGGCGGGCCTCTCTCTCGTTCGGTGACTCATCGTAACGTTACCGAGCGTTACACTTTTTCATAAGTGACTCCCAGCCGCAACCTAATTTAAGACGTTGTCACGTCAAAAGTGCGTTTAAATCGGTTAATCTATTATAATTTTTTTTATACATTTTACCTGTTTCATTTAAGAAGTGCGATGTAACAGACAGACACAACGGTCAAACTCATAACACACTTCTTTTCGCATCGCGGGTTAAGGAAACATTTAGTATTGGACAGACCATTTATCGAGAAAAACTATAGTCTGTAGAAAATCGCGACAGGCAGGACTTTCATGTCATTCACAAGACACGACTCTTTGTAAACCTAGAAATTGTTTGTAAACGCTTGCGCTTTGTGCAAAATTATTTCTAAGAAGTTTGAACTTAAAATAAATGAACGATTGTCCTCCAATAGGTAGCTGTGGTACAGACATCTTAAGGCATTTTACAACAAAAGGTGTTTAAGGAATCGTCTATGCTATATTTTATTTTAAGTAAAAAGTTGCTACGAGTCAAAAATGGAATTCCTATAAGAATGTTTTTAAAAATGCTAGTTAGCTGTCAGCCTATCTAGAAACCACTGAATACCATTGGCAGCATTTTACATAAAATGGGTAAGTTTTAATAAATAAGTGGTTGCCTATAAGTTCTTCCCCAGTGAATGGTCATTATTATAGTCTATACTTATTCTATTAAATGGTTAACGAACTGACTAACTGACTGACTATTGATATATCAACGCACTGTTTGTGCAGTGCGTCCATCCACTGGTCCTAGAGACATGAAACATGCAAAGTATGTTCAATGTAAGAAAGTTTTTTTTGGAAAACAACAACCTAACTGCATTAGAGGGATGTAATTAATAATGGTATTCAGTATTTTAGCAGAAGTTATAATGACAACTATCTCCATAGACAAAAGCTAGGCAGAATTATCGACTTTTCAAAATAGATTACACTTTGTATCAGTAGGGCAAGACACTGGAACTGACATATTTTTAGACAAAGACACATACAAATATTTCTAACAGCCATTTATTACAATATTAATGTGGCAGTTAAACAATTTCTACTAGACAGGACACTGTGTTACATTCTAACAGATAATCTTACAAATCAATAGCAGTGTTACAATGTTTAACATTTATTAGTGTGAACAAACCAGGACAAGCAGACAAGTGGCATTGTAGAATAGATAGCGAAAACGAATAGATTGTCATATGTATGGACGTGTCAAATTTTTAGCAAAAGCTTTGTCAATTCCATACATTTGACAATCTATTCGTTTTCGCTATAGATCTATTCTACAACCATTATTTACGTCAACTATCCGTCAAGCACCTCTTATCTTAAGCGTAATCTGACCACGGTCACAATAACTGTTATTGCTCAGTTTCTGTTGCTTCCATATACTTACATTAGAGAACACTAGTTACAAATAGAGTTTTAAATCGGTCGGGGTTCGGTGGCTCAAATTTGTGCCAGCGGGCTCAACGGTAATACTTGTTTACTGGCACATTTTTGTGCCGCCGAGGCAGAGAAGAAAGACCAAGAGAGAAATGAATATGAATGAAGAGGGATGGGCGATAGGATGAAGGGTGAAAAAAGATGAATGGAATATGTGAAGAATAATAAGAATGAAAAGGAGGAATGATAGCAAGACAGATGATCGAACAACTTGACTTATGAAAACGTGATGCACTGACTACAAATATTAAAAGATACGGACAAGAAATATGATAAGGGAATTGAAAACAAAAGTCAAAGTACATAATAAGTGTGAAGAATATTAAAATGAAAGGAAGATAAAATAATAAAAATAGTAGTCATGACGTCTATACTAACACAATTTACTAAAACATTTTGTATGACACCATTTTGTAATTCTAGACAAATAAATAATTGCTCAACAGCATTGCTGAACGAACGTTTTGTTCCATTTTCAGCTGGTGTCTTATTCAAATATTTGAAACAAACGCCACAAGCGTGAATATTTTTTTTTTCAATGTAAAATTAAGCGAAACATGGCACCATGTTTACGTTAGCGACTAAAAACTCCCTAGAGGTGAGCGACGTGCCAACTTTATGAAAACCCATATGACTTTTTAAGAACATACAGGCCCATGAGACATAGCCTTTACATACCAGGGTCTATTTAAAAATACATGTTCTATTTTTTAAATAGTTTGTTTTTTTTTCCTTCGAAATGGTTGAGCTATTGAGTCTTTGCACAGTACAGGCTGATTTAAAAATAGAATTATGTTCTATTTTTTAAAGCTTGCTTGTTTCCCTTCAAAATGGCTGTTTGAAACAGCGCAGGTTCTATTTAAAAATATGTAATATTTTTGAATAATGTGTTTTTTTTCGTCTATATCGTTAAACAAAATTTTGTTAACACGTCAAGCTCGTGAGCAGGCGCTGTCATTTATTCATCAGATTTTTATTTTATTTTATAGAACTATTCTACATATTTCATATATAGTAGGTAAATGTATATCCGACAATAAGTCTAACCAAAAGTATAGTTTTAAAATATGTTACATAACATAAAGAAAGAGCTTGCATACTTTTATGGAATTAGATATAAAAATATTCCGTGAATCGGACATTGCAACAATGTTTGAATATCCGAATATCAGTCTAAAGAATTGTTTTCTTCGCGTAACTCTTTCACAAATACTGCTGTAATAAAGTCAGTATTTTCAATGTAAAATATTTATTAAAGACTAGCTTCTGCCCGCGTCTTTGATGTTACAGGAAATGATAATTATAATAAATAACCCGGATGTATTCAAGAGACGAATGCATAGGCATCTTTTGGGCAAGCTTGCTCCATCGTAGGCCCCGTCTATGCCCTCGGGCAAGTCTGGGACCAAGAGCAAGACCATAAGTAATAAAAAAAAACAATGAACGATAAATCGCTGTTTGTATGTTGTGTCATTTTTATCAGCGAACTCCTACTAATCTGTGTTCCATGCCAGCCATATTGGATTTTTTTTTATGTATGTTGTATTATTCATTTAAGCCTTAGACTTCCAAATAAATAGTACATTATGTTGTATATGGCAGCCTAATTCATTAAGAATAGTATAGGTTCGGTAACATCACGATACATCCCATAGTTGCGGAGCAATAATCGAAGACTGATGGCTATGGCGAGATAAATATAGACGTTACTAAGCACTGACTTTGGCTAGGTACTATCTATACCTGTCACTGTCACACAACTGCCAAACGTCAAGTGCACGATAGAGACGGAACGTAGCTAAGCCAAAGTACGTGCTCAGTAACGTCTATTTATCTAAAAGAAAGAAAGAAGGAAAGAAAGAAAGAAAGAAAGAAAGAAAGAAAGAAAGAAAGAAAGTAAGAAAGAAAGAAAGAAAGAAAGCAAGAAAGAAAGAAAGAAAGAAAGAAAGAAAGAAAGAAAGAAAGATATGTATTTGGCACACGTATAGGCACACACATAGCAGAAAACCACATGTTACAAAAAAAACAATAATAAAGAAGAGAAAAAAACTGCGTGGCTCGCGGCTGCGCCAAATAGGTCCAGTTCAGCAAAAATGCCAGACAACTACGTTGCCTAACGCTGGTTTTCAGCTGAACCTTAAATCAAGTATCTCGCCATGAAACTATTGAAGAGGCTAAAACAAGACGTCATAAATCTTCTAAATATTTTCTATTATCACACAGACTTCACATAAAACATCGAAAACTACTTGAACCATAAAAATAAAATTTTGACAGCTTAACAAATAAAAGCGGAGAAACAACAAACAAAATTTTATCTATTCCGAAGTTTATTTTCAAAGCATATGGCTAGAAAACAAACGGAGCAGTGTCTGAAGTCAAATATGAAGTTATTGTAGTTGGACAAACAAACAAACGTATCTGTGATATTGAACATAATTTATTGAATATATTTACATGTCGAAAAATATGGTAATATTTTGTTACGGTGAAATAATATCTACCTAAAAATTTTGTTATGATATATGATGAATAATAATATTATAAATGGGAAAGTGTGTCTGTCTGTCTGTATGTTTGTCTTTCTTTCACGGCAAAACGGAGCGACGAATTGACGTGATTTTTTAAGTGGAGATAGTTGAAAGAATGGAGTAACATAGGCTGCTTTTTGTCTCTTTTTAACGCGAGCGAAGCCGCAGGCAAAAGCTAGTGATGAATAATTCTGTCCATTCTGCTTCATTATATGGTGCGGTATATCACCGCACCATAAATAATAGACTAGTGGCATACCCAGGGGTCTATTTTTTCGAGAGAATCTCGCCATACTCTTTTCAAATACTGCGACTCCTGAAAGCCAGAATCAACTGTGGAGTTCCGAGCAATGAAACTCGACGAGTCTCGGAGAAATGATCCAACTGTCTTTAATTCCGAAACAAAATCAATCAGCAAAGAACAGCGGAGTACCTTGGTCATTAACCTAAATGGTCCTCGCATAATTGACCGTACAGTTTGTATGGACTTCAGAAGAGACTTTGACCTCTGAGTTTAGTGGCCAGGAAACTTCAGCCACATCGTTCGTTTAAAATAAAAAAAAATTGACGTATAAAAGTGTTATTTTTGAGCGGTTTATAAAATAAATATCATTTACTTTTTAATTCAATTTTACAGCAAGATCATGACTTGATACGATGCAGTGAATAAACAAACTCCTTTGATCATTTTTATATTAACAATTTTTACGTTAGACCTTTATAATTGAGTTATTTTTTAATGTTACAAATTAAAAACTTAACTAAAGTATATTGCTTGCAAAGGCCTTCAATCTTCGTTAAATAATTAACAATATTAAAGTATTCCCCTTTTCAATTAATTTTGCGAAAAAAAAGAAGGTGGTCAAAATAATCAGAACTGACGTAAAAAATTAACTAATTTATCACTTTTTCCTAGAATTTTAGGTATTTTTATAGGCGTTGGAAAATTTTCTTGTTCAGGCAATTTTTAGGGTTGATTATTTTTAAATGTTATGAGTTTTTAATATATATTTTTTTGTTTCAGCAGTCTCTTTCAGTCTAGTTCCAGGAAAAAAACAAAAGCTTGTAGCAGCTTTGTTGTGGCATGTCTAGTTCTTGTTACTTCATTTATAACACAGTTTATCTCATACTCATTTTAAAACCTCATCATCATCATTAGCCTATAAGCGTCCAGCTGGACATAGGCCTCACCTAACTTTTTCCAGCGCGGTTCTGTGCCACCTGCATCCAACGATTTTAAACCCTTAACAATTACAATAAGATTGAATACAGCGTAATCAGCCAATTACAGTACCCACTAATCCCGTTAGCAAGCGTAAAACGTTGTACCAGCTAATAACGTTTACATGAACCCTTTAATAAAAGTCCTTACCCCTATGAGACCCATAAAAGCTAAGAAATATCTATACATCTAAAAATACACAAACATCATAAACCTTAAGCGTTTGATCTCGCAACCCTGCATTATGCTCAGCTGAATTACTCCCGCCAGCCTACTCGGTGGCACAGAGTAGTGTACACAGAATGTTAGCTTCGCACAGAGAATACACACACATAGATATTATAAGTCGCGTACAGACTTACGATTGGTATTGAGTCTAAGATGTCACGCATTAAGGCTTTTCCCAAATGAAATATTCTGTGCCTACTTGTCTTATTTTGTTCTGTCTCATGTTTGCTATAGGAGAAGTGGGAGCTGTTTTCTCATTAATTTCATTACAGAATTCAAGACAGATAACTGCTGATTTATCTTCTTTGAAGACACATTTAGGTGTTGTTCTTGCCTCAGCGTTTTTTTTCTGATGGTGAAAAATAGAAAGAAGGAAAATCTGTTTATGTGACTTTTCCTGAATACTGAAGCGTCATTTAATTTTAAGACGCGAAATCTGTTGCCTGTTTTTGTCACTCTCAAAAAGGATAAAGTATGGAGAGAGCGTCTTGCAATTAAGTGACATTTTAGTATTCGGAGGAAACTTATTGAGTTAAATAGAAATTATGAAAATCATAAAAAAAAAACATTAAATGAGTAACCTGAAAAAAATACGATAATAATCCGCAGCTTTAATCACCACACACCATGTTAAGCTAACCTTCTGTATCAACTACTCCGTGCCAGTACTTCCGACTGGTTCAGAAAAATACGTGCACACATGAGTTTTATAGGAGTTTCAACCGAAGGAATGTACTCGTAGTAAGCAAGCATTTCACTGAATGCGAAACTCGATATCAAAGAGAAGTATGTGAATAACGTACCTATATTTGTGCTACATAACGCTTATTAGTACTTATTTTAATATTTGCAGTGATTAAAGTGTACAGCAAAATGTTTGTTGAACATGAAAATAACGTGAATGGTTGAAATGTTGGCATGCGCCCAATCATCTTCATTCATCATCATCATTAGCCCATAAGCGACTAATGCTAGACAATTGGGCATAGGCCTCACCCAACTTTTTCCAGCATATGCGGTTCTGTGTCGCCTGCATCCAACGGTTCCCTGCGACTTTAAGAAGGTCTCCGTCCATCTGGCGGGAGGCCACCCAAAGCTGCGCGAGCCAATACCGCCATTCGAGAACGTCTTATTATTCAATTTTGTTAATTTCTAGCTGTCAGACGCCATTGTGTTATGTTTTTGGTTGCTGCTCCGCTCTTGTGGGTTACAGCGTCATACTATGTAGCCTATGTATGTGTATTTTTTTCGTGAAAAAGTAACAAACATTCATCTACCCGTCCATCCTCATTAATGTTAGTAGGAACATCACTTAAGAACAGTGACATCTCACTGAATCCTTTTTGTTGTACTAGTAATTGTCAAAACAAACAAAGGATTTTTTTGGATAATCCTAAAAATGTTTTACGATAAATCTACATAACTACTTGCCAAACGATTTATAACTATGGGTGTATACGAGTATACTGTAATGTGACATTATAATTTAAGTCACGTACCGGCAATAACAATAGTAGGAAATCACTATAATTCTTAACAGTACATTTATTTCATTAGTTCTTCCTAAAACTGTACTTTTAATAAATTAAATAAATTAGCAATAAACCGTTTCATTAAATGTCTCAGAAATTATTCATGAAGCAAAGCAATAAAGTGCAATTAAAGCGAAAAATACATATAACACTATTTCCTAATGCAAATGAATATCTATGTGATTGTAATAAGAAATAATGTCATCTAAGCGAATACACATTTTTATTATCCAACTAGCTTTTGCCCGCGGCTTCGCTCGCGTTAAAAAGAGACAAAAAGTAGCCTATGTTACTCTATATCCTTTCAACTATCTCGACTTAAAAAATCACGTCAATCCGTCGCTTCGTTTTGCCGTGAAAGAAAGACAAACATACAGACAGACAGACAGACACACTTTCCCATTTATAATATTAGTATGGATAATAAATACCAGAGAATGCGAAAATTAGAAGGGAAAGCATTTTACGATATACTTTCTAAAGTTTATCTTGGACATCACTGACTCGTGCCTCGGAAAGCACTTAAAGCCGTTGGTCCCGGTTGTCATTCGTAGAACTTTGACAGTTCGGTCGGTTGACAGTCGTTACGGGTAGTCAGAAGGCAGAAAGTCCGACCAGTCTAACCAAAGGGTATTGTATCGTCCAATAAGTGGGTGGCGAAGGTCTGAGAGACAGTCATTTTACGTAAAACTCTGGTATTTAGCTAAATCCGGTTAGGTGTGAAAGCGACCCCAACATAGTTGGGAATAGTCTAGGGTGATGATGATAAGGTCCACCAACAATTGTTTACACTAATGTACAAACAAAAATAAAACATGCATAAACCCCATAACTACAACGATGAAATCTCAACTGTTTAACTTTTTGACCATACTATATTTCTACTAGAAATATCCTGAATCTTCAGGGAAAATATACGAAGTCTGTACACCGCATAAAATTACGCCATTTTACCCAACTCCCCTAACATAACTAGGCACATGACTAACATAATCAAATTCATTTGACGCCCCCATATTAAAACTTACACCTAACCATTTTAAAGTACATTTTTCAACGTCATCATAAAAATGACGCTCCCTGCGTTTCTCATATTCTAGTTGAAATGTTAATGTACCCTGTCATTACTTTAGAACATGGGACTTTACACTTTAAGTCCGACACCTAAAGTAGACTTTTAAAATTCAAGTGTCACGCGAGAATTTATCAAATATGAGAATTTTAGCCTTTGCCTGTCTACTGAGCGTTGAGGCTTCTCAAAGTCAGATTTTGTTCAAGAAAAGATATGATTATGGGAGTACATAATACGGAGTAGGGTGACATTTTATGTTATAAAAATAAACTTCTTGAAAGGGCGTCGGAAACACCCCCAAAATTTTGATTTTAAATGAAAGTGACGGCACGACATTTTTACTCAAAGCATCACTTTATTTTTATTTAGAAAGACGGAAAGTAATTAATCTTATTTTGTGAAAGAAATGTTGTAAGGATTGATTTATGTAACGGTTTAAAAAGGTAATATAAAATAATAAATCTAATAAAAAGTTAGACAGTATAAAAATAAATAATGTTTGTTGCCGTGTGTTGTGACAGTTGTATTCAGAAACTGCAATATTATTTTGGACAGTGGCTAAGCATGTGCAGGTTTTTTTATCATGGCCAATACTAATACTACTCTGCCTACTACGCCTGCATAGTCTTAGTAATAAGGTCTGCCAAACACCGTTGAAAACATTTTTTTTTTTTTTTTGGTGAGTGGGAAATCATCCAATGACTGCTCCCGTCCTGGGTGCGGCGGGAGACTCGTGCGGCGTGTCAGACTCTTACTGACTAAAACCCACTCATGTTCCTTCGATTGCCCTTTATGTTCCAGGGTCACGGTAACTATTATAAACATTCCGCAACCCCGGCACCGTTGAAAACATTGTCTTACACTTAATACATCGATCACTAACTTAATAGGTACAATAAAAATATGTTGGTAGTGATCGACAGTCAGAAATAAGCAACAAACAAAACCTCTTCAGTTTTATTACATTAGTAAATATTACTTTATAACATCAACAAATATTGTAAACATCGAACTACAAGTCTTGTATACCGTACAGTTCTTTAAACCAGGATATTTTCCTACAAGAAAATCGTTCCATACAACACAAGCGATAGTATGGCTCCTTTTGTAGCGAAATTAAATTTTATGCTCCAAAGAAAGGGTACGACGGAACGAACTGGTCAAGTGATTCTGACTGGACTGTTTCCCCGGGGAATATAGAGGGGATGGGGGAAGGGGAACGGGGTAAGGGGGACGAGGAGCATAGGGGTACATAATGTGCTCCAACAAACACGACTTTAATAGCAATTCTTGTGCTTTATTGGTTGAATTGGTATTTGACATTATTACAAAGGAGAATTATAAAACGGGCGAATAAAGAAACACGAAAGCGACTGATTATGAGATACTGGTGCCGATTCCCTTATTAACAAAATTAACTAAATTTAGTGCATATTTTTCTTTCCATTTCATAAAAAAAAGACCGAAGATAAAATGTTATTTAGTCCTGTCAAATTAGCCAGGACCTGAAGTTGATTGACATATTTTTAGTGAGAGTGTCTTAATTTGTTAGCACTAAACAAAAATAATGAAATGGAAAATAAACGATACACTGAACTTAAGAATTTTTGAAAATTCGACCTCCAAATGAGTAAAATACTGAATTGAAGTTCGACAACATAATATTATTAAACCGGGTATTAACGCGAATAATATTTATTTAATAAATACCTTGGAAGGCTTTTTTTTTTTTTTTTGGTGAGTGGGAAATCATCCAATGACTGCTCCCGTCCTGGGTGCGACGGGAGGGCGTGTCAGACTCTTACTGACTAAAACCCACTCATGTTCCTTCGATTGCCCTTTATGTTCCGACGTTTCGACCTGGTTGCACAGGTCGTGGTAGCAAACAGACTGAGGATGCGATGTCACAGCTCCCTGCATTCGGGCGATGAATCTTCATCTACCCCCATATTTTTAATTTACACCATATTAGGCCGTCTACACACTACGCTGACCGTATCCACAGAAAATATGGGGGTAGATGAAGATTCATCGCCCGAATGCAGGGAGCTGTGACATCGCATCCTCAGTCTGTTTGCGACCACGACCTGTGCAACCAGGTCGAAACGTGAAGCCTTCCAAGGTATTTAAATAAATATTATTCGCGTTAATACCCGATTTAATCATATTATGTTGTTATAATGAAACGCGAAAGTTTAAAAGCGAAGTTCGACATCCATACGGGCGAAGCCGTGGGCAAAAGCTAGATGTTTTCACTTACTCTCTCACACAAATAACTCAAAAATACTCAAAATTACACCAAAAACCTACTAAAAAGTAAAAAGACCAATAGGAACACTTCTTCCGTACCTTTAAACTTTTACTTGAAAATGAACAACGTCGCGAACTGTACATAATGTAAACAAAGTGTAAACAATCTTGTCTAAGATTGTTCAACTCACCTAACTAAATTATACAGGCTTGCGAATAGAAAGATTTTTCGTTCCCTAAACGTTAGAAACTGGCTCTCACGTTAGTTAATATAGACGATTTTGCTTTTCTATTTTGTCTTATAACTTAACTAAATATTATAGACAAGGACGCTTTCCACAGTCCCTGATCTCAAAAACTCTGCAACGGATTTTGATGTGGTTTTTAATAGATAGGGAGATTCAAAGGAAAGGTTAAAAAAATACGTACATATTCGACTGCACCCGATTGAAACTGAAGAGGGTCGCTAGTCTATCAATTCTCACAAGTTAAAACACCCAAAATTATATATTTTTTGTTTGAAAATGAACAACTTTAGAAGGAAACGTCGCGAACTCCACTACACAATCTTGTCTAAGATTGTTCAACTCACCTAACTAAATTAGACAGGCTTGCGAATGGGAACATTTTTTGTTTCCTAAACTTTAGAAATTGGCTCTCACGTTAGTTAATATAGATGATTTTCCTTTTTTTAAGTCGCGTGTATAAATAAAACAAGGACGCTTTCTGGTTTCTGTTACTATGTAGACGATTTTTAAAACTTCGCCACGGCTTATGATGCGACTTAATAAAAAAAAAATGTGGTCGGGCTACTTTTGTCTTTCCATTGTGACTGTTGATTGATGAATTCAACCGATTCGTAGTTATCAATTCATCAAGTTATCGATTCGAAGCGATTTTAATATCATTCGAGGGGCGTGTTTTTTTTTTATAATATCCATAAGTTTAAAGAATCTTCCTAACAGATCAAAAAACCTTCGACACATCTAAAATCTTTTCCGAGAAAAACAAAACAGCAAAATTAACACACCCTGTAAAATATCCACCATCCATCCAAATACAAAATCAATCTCCGACCAACAAGATTGTCTTCTATCGCTAGTTCTAAAGTAAATCTCAAGTTAGATTGAGATATAGCGGCACAGTGCAGCTTCAGAACTTGTGTCGTATGTATAGTCTTGCAATTAAGTTCAACATGCTAGGTGACATATGTAGCACCTGTAGTTGGTAAAGTACAGGGTGGTTTATTTTTGGATGAATTTGTTCTATTACACTTTGTTATTGTTTTTTTGTGATAATAATATTAATAACCAGCTTTCGCCCGCTTTGCCCACGCGAATGTGGAAATTCTATTAAGCATTTTACTCCTTTAGAGGCCGAATTACCGAAAATCTTTTCGTAGTGAATAAATATCTACTCTTTACAAAAAACACACCCTCTAAATTTCATGTATCTAGGGCCAGCGCAGCGGTTTGGGCTGTGCATTGATACATCAACAATCAGTCAATAAACCATTTTAGATAATATTAGTTTCTTGTTATCTCACTGCCGGGCAAAGGCCTCTATTCATATAGAGAAGACAAGAACATTGATCACCGCGCTTGCTAAAAACGTATTGGGAATTTGGATTATAATTCATTGTAAGTCCAGGTTTTCTCACCAGAATTAGGTTTAAATCATTTATTCTCATAAAGACAATAAAGCCACTTACATGAGAACATGCGAGAAACATATAGTAAACTTATATTAGGTAACCCTTTTTCAACAGAGTATTTGTGTTGAGCTATATTAAATAAAAATATTCTAAAAACATCAATTAGCTATGTTCTATACTCATTCGGCAGTCCAGCTCGACTATAGGATGTTGAATGAATTTTTGATATCATCTCCGATTATTGTCATAATTTTGTATCTAAACGAAATTGAATTGCATTTAACTACTTTCTCTGACTATCAAACTTGCGCCGAAATGTCAATAATTGTTTAAATAAGCACTTAGTAGAAATTATTCAAAATCATATGTTTCTCTTTGTAGAATCCTATTACTTAGAACTCCAGGAAACCTAGACTTTGTGGAATGAGAAATTCTAACAAAGGGGCTGAGAACCATTCTCTTCCAGGAAGGAATAAGTCGAATTCCATCATCCTGTACACTGTGAATAGGGGCTGTGAAGTTAGTCTAATTCGACGTAAGGCCCTTTGTCTACCGCCGTTACCGTCACGTCATGTCACCGAGAATAAGATTACGGCATTAATTATCTCATCTGAATAGGGCATACTTTCTTTCTCATCTTTCTCTCTCAATGTTATATTAAACATTTTCATGTCTTCAACTTTATTGTAAACTAGCTTTTGCCCGCGGCTTCGCTCGCGTTAGAAAGAGACAAAAAGTTGACTATGTCACTCTCCATCCTTTCAACTATCTCCACTTATAAAATCACGCCAGTTTGTCGCTCAGTTTTGCCGTGAACGACAGATAAACAGACAGACAGACATCCACACACTTCCCAATATATTTAGTACTAGCTTTTGCCCGCGGCTTCGCTCGCGTTAAAAAGAGACAAAAAGTAGCCTATGTTACTCTCCATCCCTTCAACCATCTCCACTTAAAAAATCACGTCAATTCGTCGCTCTGTTTTGCCGTGAAAGAAAGACAAACATACAGACAGACAGACAGATACACTTTAGCATTTATGGATAGATGATATGATATTGATGATGCCACTATTTTCTTCATTTGATGTTTATATCGGAGTCTCAAGACTAACTTCATTCTTAACCCATATATGCCCAAAGGGTCGATAACGACCCTTTTTCCCCTATCACTTTTTAAGTGAGTTTGAATTCATCGTATTACAAGAATAGCGAAACATTCGTTTACTTTCGCGTGTCCATCGCATGTTACGTCACCATATAAAAGTCAGCTCAAAATAATCTCGATCCGGTGACGTGACGGTGACGGCAGTGGTGGACAAAAGCCTTAAGGATAGTGTAATGCAGCACAGATTCCTGTGTTATCTCATTCCTGGAATGTATTTAGACCACCTCAAAGTATTATACACGTTGCTAAAGTTATGTTAGTATTACGTGTGCTGACCAAAATGTTCCTTTTTAAGCAACTTTTATAATTAAACCTTCGAATACACGTGATTTGAGACGCAATAGAAAGAAAATAGCAGCACAACAGCCGGCTGTCGCTTGGTCGTGGTAAGGTTAAATGTCATCTCATGACTAACTAGCCTTTAGCATTGAAATTATTTTGTTGCAATTTCTTTATTATAATTCTTACATAATTAACAAGGAAGGGAATATTAGCTCAGATGGTGTCCAAGCAAAAATAAGTTCTTGGGTATTTAATTACGGAACAAAGCCCTTTATCGCGTTTGTCTGTCTGTTTGTGGTAAACAGACTAAAAATTGCAGCACGGATCTTTATGCTGTATTAAATAGACATATAAGTTATGACAGAGGTTTAAGTGTAAAGCAGAGAAAAGTCAAGATTATGCTAAACTGAGGCAGGTTGTTAGTGAAAAATCCTTGCTAATATTATAAACGCAAAAGTTTTTATCTATGTAATGTATATGTGTATGGATTTTGATAAAACTTTACAGTAACATAGTTTATCCATCAGAATAATACATAGGCTATAATAACATCATGCTATGACCCACGGGAGCGGAAAAGAAACCAAAGACCAGAAGAGAAAGAACAGAAACTGTTGAAAGTAGTTAGTTATTGAAGATAGATAGATAGAATATTCTTTATTGCCCACCAATAGGACAAAAACAGTAAAGGACAATACAAACAAATTTGCAAGATTACAATAGGCGGCCTTATCGCTAAAAAGCAATTTCTTCTAGACAACCTTTGAAAAAATATAAAATAAAATCTATGATAAATACGACAAATTATAGTAATAAAATACTAGTACATATTGTTCCAGAATCCATTGTTTATAATACTTCAACGACTTTAAAACTCAAAGTATCTTTTAAAGCCGTTCTTCACGACAAACTGCAGGTTTAAATATTTCATTGTGCTTAAACTTTAAACTGTAATAGCTGAGAATGTTCAAGACTGTATTTTAATAGGGTTGAGAGAACAACCAACTTTCATATACTATCTCGGCTATTGTCTAAGCGCCTTACTAATAAACGCTGCATAAAGTTATGACAGGAAACGTCAAAAAATGTATGGTTACACAGGCTTTATTCATTGCATAACTTTACACAGTGATTGTTAGTAAGGGCATAAGTGTTTACAAATTCAGCAACATTTTGGGTGACGTCTTAATTTGTACAAGATTTTCTGATAACAACCCTAAATCTTGCGCATCAAAGTTAAAATTTGATTTATTTAAGTCAGTGCTATAAGCTATCAGATGATTGGATGACATTATAAAGACGACCGAGCAGACCTGGACTAGAATCGCCGCATCAAAAACATCGTGGAGAGCCATGCACTCATATGTTCAGCAGTGGACCGGTACATGTTGAGAAGAGAAGACGTTGCTAGAAGCTATATCAGTATATATATGTAGTTGTAAAATGTAATTAAAGAAGTTAACCTTATACCAATTGTGAGTGATTATACTTTTCTTATCTTGTATATTTGTAAACTTCTTCGTGCCTACGTATCTTTTAAACGGTTGTATGCATATCGAGAATTCAGGTAATGTTAGATTTTGTGTCCGCAACCTGTCTAATGCTTGTCGTTAAACAGGCTTTTTGAAGAAAATAAAAATGGCGTCCACCCGTCCCAATGTATTTTTTTCATATTTGTATGACAATTCACTTCATTTACACGTTAAATGTTAAAAAGACTGCAGATCTATGGGGTAATTCTGTAGATGTGGTAAAGTCTATTATAAATATTGTAGCACCTACTTTAGCTAATATTTTTAATAACTGTATTGATAGTGGTAAGTTTCCTGATTTAATGAAATACAGCAAAATAATACCATTATTTAAATCAGGTAGCACATCCGACCCCAGTAATTATAGACCAATTTCAGTGCTACCTACTTTTAGTAAAGTCTTTGAAAAACTTATTTTAAATCAAATGCAGATATATTTTAATAAACTCAAGTTATTGCATACAAAACAGTTTGGATTCACAAGGGGTCGTTCAACAACCGATGCAGGTGTTGAACTTTTAGGGCACATTTATGATGCCTGGGAAGACAAATGCGATGCTTTGGGAATTTTTTGCGATTTATCCAAGGCATTTGATTGCGTTCTTCATGAAACTTTAATCAGGAAACTACACTACTACGGAGTCCGGGCCTCCTCTCTGGATCTTCTCATTTCATACCTGAGTGATAGGATTCAAAGAGTTGATGTGAACGGTGAAAGATCACCCGGTTCTGTAGTAAGCATGGGCGTGCCCCAGGGCTCAATTCTTGGTCCTTTCTTGTTTCTTATTTACATTAATGATTTGCCTTATCTCATTAAAGATAAGCATGATGTAGTATTGTTTGCAGACGATACTTCACTTTTATTCAAACTTAAACGTCAGCAACTTATAACTGACGATATAAATAGTGCTCTCGCTTCAATAGTAAACTGGTTTAATGTAAATAATTTACTCCTTAATGAAAAGAAGACTAAACTTATAAAATTTACGCTACCAAATGTCACTCAGGTAGACAATTGCGTCTTAATAAAGGGTGAAGAATTGAGACCAGACGATTCCACCGTATTTTTAGGCATAACTTTAGATGCCAAACTTCAGTGGGGCCCCCATATAGATAAACTATCTAAAAAACTCAGCTCTGCAGCATATGCCGTTAGGAAAATTCGTGGTTTAACGGATTTGGAAACAGCCCGCTTAGTTTATTTCAGCTATTTTCATAGTTTGATGTCGTACGGCATTCTATTGTGGGGAAATGCCGCCGACATACAAACAATATTTGTTTTACAAAAAAGGGCTATTCGTTCTATTTATAAATTGAGTCCCCGACACTCCCTCAGAGACAAATTTAAAGAGATTAATATTTTGACTGTGCCCTGTCAGTATATATATGAAAATCTGTTATATGCACATAAAAATATTAATCAGTTTAAAAAATACAGTGATATTCACAACATAAACACAAGAAACAAGGACAAATATATTGTTCCTTCAACTAGGCTAAAGAAAATAGGTAGTTCATTTAAATGTCAATGTATACGCTTTTATAATAAACTTCCTAGCCAGATTCAAGAACTAAGCATTACCAAATTTAAACTCTTTATTAAACGTAAATTATGCCGTAATGCTTTTTATTCTGTTAAAGAGTATATTGATGATTCAAATGCTTGGAATTAAGCTGCTTCAATTATTTACATGGGTCAATGACATTAATTATTTGTCTACATTATTATTATATTTTATTGACATTGAAATTCTTATTATTTGACATTGATTTGTACTTTATTAAGTATATTATCTTGTATACCATATTTAATTGATTTTTTTTTCTGCTTGACATTGTAATTATTATACTTGACATTTATGTACTTTTATAAGTATATCTTTTATTTTATTTTATTTATTGTGAGTGTGAGGACTATGTGGGCTGTTAGGTTACTTTACTAGTATATTTGACTATTACTGACGGTTTGAGTATTTAATGCGGCCTACCCGAATGTCCTTACTTTGGTATTGTTCGTCAAGACGTTAGGCTCCTTACGTTTTAGTTGAGCTAAACGACTTTTGACAAATGCTTGCACTGTTTGGACAGGTCCACTCAAATCTGTGTGATTCTCTCATCAAGAGATCACTTCAGTTATTTCCTTCATGGTCCTCGCATAATTTGACCAATACAATATTGTATGGACTTTAAAAGAGACTTTGACCTCTGAGTTTGTTTCGGTTGTTTCTTCTCAGAGTAGTCCAGCTAGGAAACACCGGCCCCATCGTTCGAATAAAATAAGAAAAAAAAAATGACGTGTAAAAGTGTAATTTATTACCTATTTACAGAAATAAAAATCATTTTAATCATTTTTTTTAATCACTCCCACAGATTTCCACAAACTAACACCAGATTTAAACCTATCAAACTCCAATCCACCATCTTCAAATCTTCACAACTTCAATACCCAGAACATTCTTGTCTAAATAAACTATCCTGATATATTAATAGAGTGCCGCCTATTCCCCGATCGGCACGTCTGCTAACCCTAGTTGAGACTTTACATCTCAATTTAAGTTCGTCTTGTGTGTACTAAGACTTAATGATACTCTTGGACCGAGGATGGCGATGTATTTTATCTGTGTCTATGAGTTTGTAGGATGCAGCTATAAATTGATTTACTATGGATATTACAAGTGGAAATTATTTGTGAAAATATTTATATTCTTTAATGCACACGAAAATGAAAATACACAAAAACGAATAGCAAAATATTAACAACATGTACTAATGATGACAAAAGTGCCTGGAAGGGCTAAGGTCGACTTTTGCTTGTGAAGTTTTGCATTACGTTTTATAAGACGACTAGGTGGCGCTGTTCAAAAATGAAATAACACTGCAAAGCTTAGAAACCTTTTTATACAGAGGCACATAATAAGGTTATAATTACCAAAACTATTTACTAAGAAATAACAATATATTTATATTCAAATGAACAAAAATTATTTTATTATCTTATTTCCGAGTACTTAATAAAGCGCCATCTAAACCACACCAAATAAACCTAATTAGTGATTTCGACTACAGATGGCGTAGATAATAAAAAATAAAGAATCCCTACATTCAAATTGGCTCTCATTTTCGCATTACTCGGTAGTCTGCTAAGTAGCTTAGTTGGATAAGCATGTAAAGTTCTTATCATAGGGTACTGATTCAAGACCCAGTTTTCAATGGACCTTTAAAAATTTATTTTATTTAACATAATTTGTGTTCATTTTTTTATGTGTTTTTATAGATTTTTATATATATTAATTTATATATATATATATTAATTTATATATATTATATTACTTTAAGTATTAGGTAAAAGAAACAAGAACGTGTAGATATATTTTTAATTCTCGCAAAGAATAAAAAATAAAACTATTTTAGCGATATTGTAGTTTAAGACATTTAATTGTCAAAGCAAAATACAATTTATTTATTTTTTTCTTTCTTAACCTGGTTTACACCCAATTGACAAATATTCAACTTACTTTGCTATGAGAAATAAGTAAACATTACAAAATGGAAGACATTAACAAAGTAAACTTGTTTAATAGATGATTTAATTTTATGGCAACATGTTATAATGTCTTTCACTAATATAGGGAAAGGCAACTATAGTTCTGTAAATATTCTACCAATTCATAAATTATAAAAATAATAAGTTTTACATTAGTATGGTATTGACATTATATGATTGATTTAAAATGTAATTTAGTTATGACCAAGGCTCATAGCTTAAGTATTCGTTCCAGATCGAGGAAGAAATTGAAGCTAAACCTCAAGTCAATAACAATAGTTAGACCGGGTGATAGCTATAATAAATAAATATTTTTTTATATAAGAAAGGAATTTATATTTAGATTGTTTTTATTGCAATGTCTTATATTTTTATGAAATTGCAATAATTAGTGTAAGAACATTTTGTTGTTATAAAGTAGGGAATGAAATCACATTTACAGTAAGTTTGAACTTTGTAATTTTTCAAATAAATCATAGCTACCCCGGTTTTAGTTATCACTCAATCCAAACGTTCAAATGGCAACATGACATCATTTAGCACATCTTTATAATTAACACTGTTTGCACGACTGGGTATTACAGTAAGTTTACCTGGTCCTGCAGCACTCATCCATCCCCACACATGTTCACTGTTATACGACCGGATTCACAGCTAGGCACAACGTGATCACTATCATAACGCGTGTTATTCCTACGCCACAACATAACTCGCCCGTGCTGGCTAGACTTGAAAGTTTTTTCATCACTGAAGATGACGTTGCTCCAGTCGAAATTTCTGTATTTCACAGCGAACTCCAATCATGATCTTTTATTAGTTTCGGTTAGCAATGGCTTAATAGCATGTTGACGATAATGCAGACCTTCACTATGAAGAACACGATACACCGTCCGCAAAGATGTATCAAACAACTCTGCGTAATATCTAGTTGGTGTAAAGCCATTTTCCTCATAACCTTGCACCATAAGTTGACGCTGGTCTGAGTCAATATGGCGTCTTCTGCCTGATCTACTACGGTGTTCCAACGACCCTTCTTCTTGAAACCGCTTATCCATAAAGTGACAGTCTTTACCTATAAGGGAAATATATTTATTTATTATTTTCGTGTATCGATAGTCATTGATAAAAAATAAATAACGAATCGGGTTTTTAAAACATTACTTACGTTTAAGCCAGTTTCTCTCGAAACTTCAGAATAATTTAAGCCTTGATAATGCAATGCTATTATTTGGGCCCTCGTAGCCATAATATTTGAATGCGAACTCATGATTTAAATAAATATTAAAAACTTGTTAAACGCAATCGTAACTGAACTCGCTCAAAGATAGTAAAGAACGTTATGATTGAACAAAAAGATTTAATTTTTATACACTTCATATTAAACTACCCTCAATTCTTTAAGATTTATGATACGGGTTAAAGTCGCTAAACAACTTCAGTATAATAAAGAGTAGGATCATTTCAACTCATCATATATATATATCTCTCTCTATATATATATATATATATATATATATATATATATATATATATATATATATATATATATATATATATATATATATATATAGATATATATATATATATCTGTATATATTAATATTTATATCTATATATATTAATGTACGCCATAGACTACCCTTTACCCATTTTTATATAATTTGATTCCATCCAAAGGTTGCCTGGAAGAAATTGCTTTTTAGCGATAAGGCCGCCTATTGTACTCTTGCATATTTGTTTGTGTTGTCCTTTACTGTTTTTGTCCTATTGGTGTACAATAAAGAATATTCTATTCTATTCTATTCTATTCTCATTGCGTAATGACGCAATGGTCCAGTGGCTAATGATATCGACAAATTTTATGCTACCGAGTTCGAATCCTAGTTATTACGTGCGTTGCTTTATAAGGTTTGTAATGTCGTAGGAGAATTTGTGCTAAAATTGTGAATATTAACTAGCAAAAAACAAGTTTAATATTCTTTAAAGAGAGATGTATATTTTCCAATTCAACTACTGTACTAGCGCCATCTATGTTATCCAAGACATATTACTAAGGCGATGAAACTATGTACAAACGATTTTGGTTTGGAAATCTCCATGCACATTTGTCGTCGTTAGTACAATGGCGAGCTTAACCCAGAATTGAGTTTTCAATTAGAATTATTTAAACTTTACCTTAATGTAATTTTTTTTGTTCTTATAATGTAAAAGTTGTAAAAGTCAAATCTTAGGTTAGGCTTCTAGACTAATAGAATCCGTATAAATATCAATATTTTATGTACAGGAATTGCCTATTAGACCAGGCGTATTTTTGGTCCTGCACAAACCGCTAGGAGACGATTCTACCCATTAAAACAACCAACTTTTATAATGGAACCAACTCTGAAATCGCGAAAAAAATATCAGATGTTTCTAACAAAAGTTCAATGTTTTATCGAGATATACACCTAGTATACTAAATAAAACGACACTCATGGACTTGACTAATTGTCAGACTTTTTGATCTGACCCATAACTGTCAACGGTTACAAAATGACAACCTGGACCAACGGCTCTACGAATATGTAGCTAGTTAGCTCAAAAGATGATAGAAAATTTGAATAATGTTCTGTATAATAAATACTTACTTTGACGGTTACAACTGGCATAGTTGCGGTCATTGTGGCAACCAATGTATCTCAAAGGTTGTCTAAATTATGAACAAATTTTCCTGGCTCCGAGTCTCTAGAAATTATTTAATATTAGCCTGTTTTTTGGCTAATTGATTCTGCTGCTAATCTCTTACTGCCCGTTTCGGATGACCTTTCTATCGGCTCATGAGAGTATATCTCTGTTTGCACACGTTTGTGAATCTCATGCGCAGATTCATCGTTAAGATTGGCCACCAAGAATGAAGCCAATTAGAAGAATATTTTTTAACCCCTGACGCAAAAAAGACGTTTGACCGCTATGTAAGCCTCTCTGCTTTGGCACATCTTTTGGCAGCTCTTTAATGGGTGATCTGATTTGGATACGGTCTATTATTTAAAAGTAGATTATCTTGCGATAGCAATCTTAAATAATTATGTTTCTTCAATATCGGTTCAGGTGTTTCGAAGTCTACCTCTCTTGACAGTCTTTTCACAGTGCAGGCGCGATCTTGATAATTTCAGGGACGTGTTTTTTTTATACTTTAATTTATTACATTTGTTTATATAATAAAATGCCCTTTACCACAATTCAGTCCCGTCAAAATATTCCCGCAACACAATCATTTATTAAATATTTATGGTACTAAGCGCAAAAGCGAAGTTTTATAATTTTAAAACACGACCATCATACTAATCAAAACATTTCATACGCTCAAAGTCAGCCAATTAATTATGAATTCTCGTGTTAATTCAGAACTGAAACTTTGTATAAATATGCTTTTTAATATTTGAAACGTTTTCATTGAAAATATTTTTGATTAAAATAGTATGGAGTTGTTTGGCTACAGAGTTATGAAGGTTTAGAATGTATTTATTTTTATTGTGGCAATAAAGTAAAAAATTTAATGTGATTTCTCTAACAATTTTAAAGAAAGGTGTAAATAATTATGCAAGATTAATAAATATGTATTATAAACTAGATGACCTCTACTGTGAGTCGTAGCTTAATCTTGTGTAGCCTTATGTATTTGGCATTTGTATTTTTAAACTACCGATTAAAATCTTATTGGAAGTTTCAGGGATTAACGTGTTTAAAAAAACAAACTCTCTTTTTTATTTTTTATGTCTCAATCTTAAAAAGCTAATCTTTATTAAATTAAACATTTCTTCTAGAACTGTGGGTTACAATGATACCATTTAAAGAATTTGTCGTCTTTTAGCACTGCTGATCCCAAGTCTGTAGCACACTTTGGGTTTGCACAACTTGTCTTTTTCTGACATTTTTTTTTGGAGAGTGGGAAATCATCCAGTGACTGCTCCTGGGTGCGGCGGGAGGGCGTGTCCGACTCTTAATGACTAAAACCCACTCATGTTCCTTCGATTGCCCTTTATGTTCCAGCGTCACGGTAACTATTATAAACATTCCGCAACCCCGTCAGGCGTTGGCCCCGTTGGGCTCCTTCCTGTGCTGACTCCTTCTCTTCTTTTTCTGACATTACGTTCCGTTAACCTTAATGCTATCATGCCTCACTCACACACCAACCTGCTTTATTTCTATGTGCAAATTAATATATATAATTATAGAAGAGGCAACTCTATGCTTTCATACAGTCTGTGGTCTACACAGAACAACTTTGCAATCTATTATGGCTTTTATAAATTTTAGTTAATGTTTAATTTTAGCTTAGTTTACCTTAGAAAACGGCGTTCTATTTTAATATTTTTATTACAATTATCTATTATGGGCATATCCATACTAATATTATAAATGGCAAAGTGTGTCTGTCTGTCTGTCTGTCTGTGTGTTTGTCTTTCTTTCACGGCAAAACGGAGCGACGGATTGACGTGATTTTTTAAGTGGAAATAGTTGGAGGGATGGAGAGTAACATAGGCTACTTTTTGTCTCTTTCTAACGCGAGCGAAGCCGCGGGCAAAAGCTAGTATTTAATACAAACAGACAAAATAATCTCTAGATTTTCTAATTCGCTGCAATATTTCCGAGTGTCATAAAGTATGTGTTATTATTCAAACTAATTTGAAACAGAATATTAAAAAAATTCAATAAGCCGACTTAACTACTAAATACGATGCCGCAGCGACCAACTAGTTATTTATCTAAATGGGCAAAAAACTGAATCAATAACATGATGAAATATTACTATAGCAATCCATACTGATTCTATAGTGCCTTTTAAATGGTCTACGAAATAAATAATTTGACTTTGACTATAACCACATATCGCCTGAAAGTCCTAAGTCAATTCAATTGTAGGGACCAAAATAATTTAAACCAATTTCAGAAACCAAGGTCAATAAAATGATTCTAGGCATTAATGGCTAAAGTTAGGACCTGAATTCTAAAATCCCAACTTTAGAACGGTCCTTTGTAAATGTTATTGAAAATATAAAACTTTTGACGTAAGTACTATTAAAACTTTGGTGATTTTCAATTTATTGTTTGCTACAAAATTCTACGTTTGAATATTGGAGTAAATGAAATACTTATGTAGACAAGCAAAGAACGAACATTGAGAGTTTAAAAATTCTCCATATTTAGAGATCATTTGGATTATATAATTAACTAGCTTTTGCCCGCGGCTTCTCTCGCGTTAGAAAGAGACAAAAAGTAGTCTATGTTACTCTCCATCTCTTCAACTATCTCCACTTAAAAAATCACGTCAATGCGTCGCTCCGTTTTGCCGTGAAAGAAAGACAAACATACAGACAGACAGACACACTTTCCCATTTATAATATACTAGCTTCTGCCCGCGGCTTCGCTCGCGTTAGAAAGAGACAAAAAGTAGCCTATGTTACTCTCCATCCCTTCAACTATCTCCACTTAAAAAATCACGTCAATTCGTCGCTCCGTTTTGCCGTGAAAGAAAGACAAACAGACAGACAGACAGACAGACAGACTGTTTGTCTGTCAAACAGACAGACAGACGCCCAATCTCGGTGGCCCAAAGCCCAATCTCGGTGGCCCAAACGCCTCCTGCCGGAGGCTCTACGCGGGGATCGTGCGGTCCATGGCCCTCTACGGGGCTCCGGTGTGGGCGCCCAACCTAGCCACGGCTCCGGCCCGGCTTCTGAGGGCGTCCCAGAGGGTCATGGCGATTCGCATGGTGCGGGGATACCGCACGATCTCCTGCGAGGCGGCATGCCTCCTTGCCGGCACTCTGCCGTGGGATCTGGAGGCAACAGTCCTTGCACACACGTACGAGTGGCGCGTGGAAGTGCAACGCCGGGGCGAAGTCCCGCTGCCGCGGGTTATCGCGGCACGGCTCACGGAGCTCCGGCGAGATCTCAGGGCGGAGTGGAGACAACGACTGTCGCAACCTAGTGCTGGGCACGCCGTGATAGCGGCGGTAAGACCCCTCTTTGAGGAGTGGCTGGAGAGGCGCCACGGCGCTCTCACGTTTCGCCTGACACAGGTCCTCACCGGACATGGTAAGTTCGGGAGGTTCCTGTGTCGGATTCAGGCGGAAGCGACGCCTGGGTGTCACCACTGCAGCAACGGTCGCCTGGAGGACACGGTCGAGCACACGGTGGAGGTGTGCCCCGCATGGGCGGACCATAGACGTGTCCTCGTAGAGGCGATCGGCGGCGGTGACCTCTCGCGCCCAGCGCTGGTTCAGGCCATGCTGCGGGGCGAGACGGAATGGGATGCCGTCGCCTCCTTCTGCGAAGCAGTTATGCTAGTGAAGGAGGCGGCGGCGCGCGAGAGGCAACGACAAGCCTCTCGCCCCGGACAAAGACCCAGGCGAAGACGTCGAGAGTCGCAAGACGACTACCGGCCGCCGTAGGCGCGGTTCTGCGGATGGCGAGCGATGGGTAGCTCGCCGCCCGGCTAGGACCAGGACCGCGTAGACGGCGCGTTTTGTTCCACGCGCGCCTCAAAGAGAAGGAGTCAGCACAGGAAGGGGCCCAACAGGGCCAACGCCTGCCGGGGTTGCGGAATGTTATGTTTATAACAGTTACCGTGACCCTGGAACATAAAAGGCAATCGAAGGAACATGAGTGGGTTTTAGTCAGTAAGAGTCTGACACGCCCTCCCGCACGCACCCAGGACGGGAGTAGTCATTGGATGATTTCCCACTCACCAAAAAAAAAAAAAAAAAGACAGACAGACAGACAGACACACTTTCCCATTTATAATATTAGTATGGAAGAATGGATTAATCCTTCGAATACACGTGATTCGAGACACAATAGAAAGACAATAGCAGCCCGACGGCCAGCTATCGCTTGGTCGTCAAAAGGTTAACAGGATGCAACCACGTTAATGAAACTACTAAAACACAATCCCGTATTTAAAACAACATTGAATCAGCACTAATGCACGTAATATTTCAATCAAATGCTCTAAAAACACGGAAACAAACACGGCTGCAGAGCAATTTGCATCAAATGCAATGGAATTTACTAGTTATACTACATAAATTTAGACGCCTCCACGATAATTTTAGCCAACAGAAAATCGAGTTGCACAAAATCCGGAACGGAATTACTGCCAAAATCCCGATGCCCTCATAATCTGAGAATACTGGGTATATAGGGTGATAGGTAATTAGTGTACAATACTTAAACACTTGGCTGTGCTCATGATAGCCAACAGCTTTTACTACGGGAACAAACCTCAAATCGTGAAAAAAAAAACAGCTGTTCAGTACATTTATGTTTGCCTAACAAACAGAACAACTGATATTTTTTTCCATTTCGGCTTTGCTCCTATAATAAAAACTGTTTGTTATCATGAGTACAATCACTTGTTTAAGTATTGTACACTAATTACCAGTCACCATATATTCGTTCATTCATGTCTATTTGCAGGAGTATACCTAGATGATAATTCAGCATTGACACCCCCCCTTGCTCCCACCATGGTGGTCTCATTGTTTCGCAGTACCACCCTTCACCGTATTTGTTCAAACGTTCTCAACAATCGTTGATCGTTTTTGCTACGTCGCTGTTTGCATTAGAGACTCATTGTTAAACCTCCCCCCCCCCCCCGCACCTCCGGGTATTATGTGTCGAACGCGATTGCTAGATTTTTTGTCACCGTCACACTTGTTGAACTAGTTGTAAAAGAGCGAGACCGCAGATTGAAAGATTTTTTGAATTGAAGAAATTGTGACACGAGTGGCGATGGGAATGCTTGGGATGAATGGAGACGAGTTGATTGAAACTGCAGTGGTGAGAATTTACTAAGCTTTTGTTGGGTTTGAAGATCACGTTTCTGTAGGAACTGAAACGACAGTTAGGAACTTGCTTTAGATATTAACGCCGCCATCAAAGCTAATTCATTTGATTAACTGCGCCCATAAATTGTTCCTAAACTGATTTGAAATGAACACGAATTTACAATTATTGAAATGTATTACGCTAACAAGCTACTGCATATGCTGTATAAATATCAATACTGATGTTCACTCCGTATATTATTTACCTAAACAGCGGCCACAAAACAACTGCATAGCAACAACATCATACTTCGCAAGCTCTTGTAAAATATTCTAACATTTACTCAACGTCAGAGCGTGCATTCTTTACTTTTACTGCAACGCTGTTTGCTTTGTTTTACTTTACTTTATTATTGATCGTTTGCGCAGCTGGTAATTGTGACAATCTAGGTTCGATATCGAGGTCGAGAAATGTGCGTAATTATTTTGTTATAACTAGTTTATTAATGTCGTTCGCAAATAATTTTCTTTTTACAAGAATTGTATTTTCTGTAAATATTTTCGAACTCAGACTAGTAGGATTGTGTTGGCTTAGGTTAGTTTTCAGGAAGAGAGACTTTGTGACCTTCTCAAAATATTTTCACTACCATCTAATAATAGCGTTAATAGCAGGAAATTTAGGTTAACTGTTATAAGATTTGGCATAGATGAACACTTTCTTTGACAACAGTGGCCTCATTGTCAATAATTTCGAGGTCTTTAACAACGTCATATGCGAAAACGCAAATCCAAAATAACCAACCCAATCCCTACAAATACGCAAACTAACATTATTTCGGCTCCATATTTATCAACATTTACTGCTGTCTGGTCTTACCCGGACATAAAGCAGAGTGTTCATCGAATGTGCATCAAATGAACGAATATTAATGTTTCGATCGAAGCTCGTAACAGTTGTGGCGTCTTGCCAATTGGGTGAACTCTGGTTAAAGTGAAGATGATTTTATTAACTGAATTTTGGTCGAGGACGAGGTTTAGAACAATTTCAGGTGAAAGAATTAAATTTAAGGAGTGTCGAGGAAAATGGGCGATTAAGAGCAGATATGCAGCACGAGTCGGATCATGCAAATGATTCTGTTCCGTTTCGTATTTGGTTGACTAAAATAGCTTATTTAGTTTTGATAGATGTTTTTAAAATTTTTGTATGCACTATTACTTTAAATTTTTTCACATCCCCACTAAACTGACAGAAGACAAGTAAGCTCTAACAAAAATGGACACTTTAAAGCTCAGAAATAGAAATTCATATCACAAATAGAAATTTCTCTAAATCGAAAAATTCACACTAACAATATTTTTTAAAGAAAGGCGAATACTCTAGTCTATTGTAATAATTTAAAGTTTGTCATCTCAAAACATCAAAGCTCAAACAGTAATTTGCAATGATCCGTGAAATATGTTTAATCTTACACGAACTAGATTACGAATAAAATTTAATATATTATATTCTATTTCCTTAGATTCCAAGGCCTTGAAACCACGACCTTCCTCAATAATTCCAATATAATATATTGTTGTCATATATTAAAAATAATTTAGAAGACTGAATATTATTTATATTACCAATGCCACCATTTCTGTTAAAATTGGCACTAAAATATACAGTTATATTATATCAATAAATTTCTTGATAATTTCTGGCAATATTGGGTCCATAATCATTGTTTGTAGACCAACCTCATATATATCATATATTTTATTGGTTCTTGGCAGTTTATAAGCATTGGTATATCCAAATTATTTTCTGCAAACTGACCAGAATATTACCGATGACATTAACTTGTAACTTTACCGGTCTGCCAAAGCGAAGACAATATCGTGTCCCACAAAGCCCCATATTTAATCAGTGTCCAAATGAATCTTAAATTATGTACTACAAGTAAAATGTTGTTTTTTTTTTCTCGCTTTTTTTTTGTCCGGTCGCCATATGGTCTGGCACTCCGCCAAAACGTATCGATCATTTGGCACCGTGCCAGTCAAAGTAGAGAAATGAAAACATATCCTTATAACTGTGACTAGCGTAACTTTCAATCGGGAAATTTGGGATATATTGGGTTTGGTGTTAATTGGTAATATCAATCATTTTATTTGTGTCATTGGATGATCAAAAGCTGATCCGTGGTTTAAATGGTCACCGTCTCTAATAGTTATCGGAGGGCCTAGACGAGTGGCATTGTGGAATAAAAAACGAAAACAAATAGATTGTCAAATGTGTGGAATTGACATAAGCTTTCGCTAAATAATTTGACATCTCCATGCATTTGACAATCTATTCGTTTTCGCTATCTATTCTACAATGCCACTTGTCTAGGGGTGCCCCCCTAGACAAGTGGCATTGTAGAATAATTGGCATAAAATAATGGCATTGTAAAATAGGCCTCGCAGATACAAATAATCATCATCTCTTATCTTTTCTCCATCTATGTTGAGCTCGATATACCATGGCTAGCCTAGTCAGACTTTCTGGCTTCTGATGGTAATCACGACGTAACGATTGTCAAAGTTCTACGAATGACAACCGGAACCAATGGCTTTCGGTAATCAGAAGCCAGAAAGTCTGACCTGTCTAACCAAGCGGTATCGTGCCGCCTAGATACTGGATTGTGGAGGACTGATCTATTATTCTTTTTAAACAATTGTTGAAACACCATATACGCAGCACAGAGTAAAACAATTACAATTATCTAGACAGGGACTCCATAATTCATCACGGTATGTCATCTCTGTACATTAGGCACTTTGTGCGAATAAGTACGTTCATATTTTAAACGTTTCAGGATTTTATTCAAAACTAGCTTGTGCCCGCGGCTTCGTCCGCGTGGATGTTTATACTCAAGAGGGTCTAAAATTCCAAAAAATCTTACTTAGTTGTTACTTACCCTTTTGAAAGAACACACCCTGTAATATTCATGTCTCTAGGGCCCGTATTAATAGACGTCACTCAATTCTGAGACGCTCTCAAATATCTTGCTGTCCTTGTCATTCTAAAGGAAAAAAATAAGGATAGCAATAGATTTGAGAGCGTTTCGGACTTGAGAGACGTCTATTAATACGGGCCTAGGACTAGCCATATTTCGGCAGACAACCAGATAGCACTGGGGATTCGGTATATTTCTAGGAAACGAGAGGAGCAACTCGAGACGATATCTCCTTGCGGGAAATTCGGTCCGGTAAATGCTTGTAAATTGGTATGGAATTGGAACGTCTATAATATGTAATCCGAGACACTAAATGGCACACACTAGAGTGACCTATTTATCGTTCGAAGAAGCTGTACTCCCAAGATTTTAATTTCTACATCTGCCTTACTTTTTTTCAACTATATTGCGGTTAGCATTCTGTCTAATAACAGTTAAATCCCTGTATTTTAAATGGAGTAATTACCTAATGACTACAAATAATAAATATAAATAAATAAATAAATATACTTGGACAACTCACACACGGCCATCTGATCCCAAGTTAAGCTCTGCTTGGAGTTTGTGCTATGGTAACCAGACAACTGATATACATACTAATATAATTTATAAATACATACATATTATAGATAAATTACACCCAGATACAGAACAAACAATCATGCTCATCACACAAAGTTTGTTCTGGGTGGGAATTTAACCCACGACCTCCGGCTTAGCAGTCAGGGCTACTAACCACTACACCAACAGGCTCGCCAAATAAAAATAATCAATAAGTTAGTTAGTTAATTAATAAGTAATAATAATCTAACTACAAGCAAGAAAACAAAACACTATCTCATAAGTAATTACGACAGCGATGATACGCATATGCAACGGTCACAAAAACTATTACATTCGGATATGACACGCTGTCGATACGTTATTTAGAGCTATAGTGTGTGTGATATTGTTACGTGCCTTACGTAAGTTACGGGACTTCTCTTCATCGCCGTCATCTCGTTTTCCCAAGCAGCTGGTCCTAGCCCTTCATCTGGCGATTGGTATGGTTTGTCAACCAGGTCAGTTGAGTGAACCACAACCATACCACAGATAAAACTACAAAATGACAGTGATCATAAGGGTGAATTTCGCGTGGCAGTAATATGACACCGACAATGATGACAGCTGTCAGATTGACATTTCGCCAGACCACAGGCTAGAGACATGGTTCTTTGCGAAGAGAAAGTATCCACTAAGAAAGGTTTTTTGAAAATTCCAATCCTACAAATAGGAGATGGAAGTTTCGATATCAAAGTGGGCAAAGCCGCGGGCGAAAGCTAGTAATTATTATATACTTGTACCAAAATTAGCAACATCCTTGAACACGCAAAACATCTTCGATCCTGATCGGTTCATTAACATAAGAACAGTTTTTACTATCATTACTGGCGACGGGCAAGGCACGTGTGCGACTGGGAATTAATTGAGCACGTGTCATGGGAAACTGGCCCGTTGGTGGGAAAGTAATGGCGATTAGACCGTCTGCGGGCATTTATGAGTGTATTTCTGTAATATCTAGTTTGGTAAACGTATTGTAAATGAATTTGGTGAAAATGGTGCTGATTTTGATGATGTAAGCTGACTGACTGTCTGATTGACTGACTGTTGATATATATATATATATTTTTTTTTTTTGGTGAGTGGAAAATCATCCAATGACTGCTCCCGTCCTGGGTGCGGCGGGAGGGCATATCAGACTCTTACTGACTAAAACCCACTCATGTTCCTTCGATTGCCATTTATGTTCCAGGGTCATGGTAACTATTATAAACATTCCGCAACCCCGGCAGGCGTTGACCCTGTTGGGCCCCTTCCTGTGCTGACTCCTTCTCATTGAGGCGCGCGTGGAACACTAACGCGCCGTCGACGCGGTCCTGGTCCAAGCCGGGCGGCGAGCTACCCATCGCTCGCCATCCGCAGACTGTTGATATATCAACGCACAGCCCCAAGCCGCTAGTCCTACAGACATGGCTCTTTGTGAAGAGTAAGACTCCACTAAGAAAGGATTTTTGCAAATTCCACCACTAAAGAGGTCTAATAGGAAATGTTAGTTATCGACCTTTACGAGGGCAAAGTCGCGGGGAACGGACGGATAATCATCATCTCCCTAGCCTTTTCCCAACCGTGTTGGGATCGGCTACCAGGCTAACCGGATTCAGCTCGATACCGGTGTTTTACGTGGAGCGACTGCCTATCTGACCTCCACAACCCAGTAACTGGGCGACACGATACTTCTTGGTTAGTCTGAGTTTCTGACTAACCAGTAACGACTGTCAAAGTTCTACGAATGACAACCGGGACCAACGGCTTTACGTGCTTTCCGAGGCACGGGATGTCAGTGATGTCTAAGATAAACTTTAGAAAGAACATATGAATTGAAAAAGTTACATTGGTACTTGCCCGACATTCCGCGGTTCGCGGGGAACGGACGGATGACGGATTGATAAATGTATATCGTAACGAATTATTTAATTATGTTGAAGAATCACACGATTCTATAAATCCTATCTCAATTTAGGATGATCCTACTGCAATGGTTAGTCTGAAGACAATCTGTTACTTACATAGTTTATTTACACACATATTACTTTTACAAACATACTATAGACAAATTACACCCAGACGCAGTACACACAATCAAGCTCATCACACAAAGTTTATCCTGAGTGGGAATCGCAACCACGACCTTAGCAGTCAGGGTCCCTAATAGGTCGATTACACCTGCCTAGTAGAGTGGCGAGACAGTGCCTTCGGCCGAGTACTCGGTATTTGTAAACACATTGCCGAGTATTCGGCCGAGCGCTCGGCCTAGCAACCGGCCGAGACAGTCACTCGGACCCAGTTCTATTTACTAGGGCGAGTACCCACCTCCCCGCTTCCCCGCATTGTCTCGCTCGGTCACTCGGTGAATCTAAACAGTACTCGGCCACCACTCTCCACTCGGAATAAACGATTTCCGATCCATGTTAGCCTCAGTTGTCCTTGAACTTCTTCTAATAACTGAACTGTCTCGCCACAATATCGAAAATACGTGTGAACACTTACTCGGCTACGGCACTGTCTCGTCCGAGTTACATTTTACTGTCTCGCCACTCTACTCGGTAGGTGTAATCAAGCCATAACCACTAAACAACAGGCCCGTCAAATTTCCAACATAAGACGCTTGGGTAAACGAAACCACAAGACACAAATAATGGATTCAGTATATCTTTATCCCCTCACAGACGGAAACCATTGGACATTTTATATAGCTATACTACGCTATTTCTATTCCTACTAGATTTACTGGAACAACATCTATAAGTGTCTGTGGAATATAGGATGTTTTTTTATTGTCATTAGTTTTGACACGATGTGCGCATGTGTGTTTAAGTGGGACACAAAATTCTGTACTATTTCAATAATATAATGTTGTGGACTGAGATCCTAAGCCGTTGTGATTACGTCATCTTAATTTTGAATACCGTGTTGACTAGACACAATTGAATGGAAAAATACCTTATTTAGATTAAGTGAACGCATTCTGTAATGCTTTTCTAGTCTTAATTAACTTTCAATTTCCAAAATATATGGCATAGGCCGGTGTATCTCTTTAATGGTTTTGTTAGGTTTTTTTTTAGTTTGTGGAGTATATTTGATTATAAATTTCAAATTCCACATATCCCTGAAAAATCTATTTATTTTCATTGGATGCCTATAGTTTTGAGATCATAAACTTTGAAATTGAAGTCATAGCCTACGGAAAGTGGGAAAGAGTGTTTATAACAAACTTTTTTTTCTATCACATAAACAATTTTACAACGTATTCATTTATCAATTCTCAAAAAAAAACGCCAAGCTATGATGACGTGGGTGCAGCGCCTTCGGGGACTTGGGCCATTGCACGTACCAAGTCCTCTTGTAGACGTCAAAGATTTTACGATTCATATTCTTTGTGTTACCAAATGATTGGTTTTTGAATGGTCGTGAGGATTATTATTGCTTTTTGTTATGCTCGTGGTGGTTTCAGTCAATATACTCAAAACCGCTTTTTCCCGCTATGTCCCGTTTAACTAGTATTCTATGTTCTTTCTTAAGGTTGTAGCTTCCTTCGGGCTAAATGTCATCGATATTGGTTTAGTCGTTAAAGAAAACGCCGTAACAAACAATTCAGACATAGTTAGTCGAACCAGGAGGATTACTTTGATCGGACAGCGAATCGGGACTAGCGCCATAGTTCTTTTTAATTTACACAAAAGTGACATTTCAACGGTGTTTCATTCATTGGCTCCAGTACCAGATTCAAACATACTTTGGTTTATTCAGTTCAGGCACAGATGTTTCTCACTGAATCATAATTTAATTCAGCGATATAATATATATAGTATACTATCTAATGTTATATTTTCTGCGCTGGAAACCTCGATTTATCATATTAATATTATAAAGCTGTAGAGCCTATTTGTTGAATGCGTTAATCTTAGGAACTACAGGTCCGATATGAAAAAATATTTTTGTGAAAGCTATATAACATCACGGCTACGATAGCGAAATATTAATCTGTCGACGACCAAGCGACAGCCGGTTGTCGCGCTGCTATTGTCTTTATATTGTGTCTTGAATCACGTGTGTTCGAAGATTTAATGAAAGATGCAGGTCAAACCGCGCGGGACCACTAGTTTGGCATACCTCGTTAAATTGTGTATGGACTTATTAAATATTTTGACAAAATACTCCTTTGCCCTTAATAATAATCACTATGTAATATAATTATGCAATGAAGAAAGCCTGTGTAACCATACATTTTTTGACGTATAAACCTGTCATAACTTTATGCAGCGTTTATTAGTAAGGCGCCTTATGCATAAAACTAAAATATACAGTAGCACTACGAAATAAAAATCCAATAACCTATACCAAGCTTTGCCAAACAGGTGTCCCATTCTCACAACTTCTCACAATTTCAAGAAACAATTAATACTAGTAGGAAAAGTGTCAGTTTGTCCGTGTAATGGCGGCTGTAAGATATATCAGACAGCTGTTAGCGACCTGAATTCAGACAATGTGTGTCGATTACATGAGATAAGCAAAAGGGGTTCCTTACCATAGATAATCTTGGTCGGTTTAAAAAAATAAATATATTTATCGTGAAAAGTTCGAGGAACTGCTGATTTTTGAGGGTCTTAATCTTTCGAACACCCTTGATTCGAGATACAATAGAAAGACCATAGCAGACCAACAGCCGACTGTCGCTTGGTCGTCGAATGTTAAGGCCAATATTGATATCAATAATAAATCAATATACTGGGACAACTCACACACAGTTATCTGATCCCAAGTTAAGCTCTGCTAAGAGCTTGTGTTATGGTAACCAGACAACTGATATACATACTTATATAATTTATAAATACATACATAAATTATAAATAAATTACACCCAGACACAGAACAAACAATCATGCTCATCGCACAAAGTTTGTTCTGGGTGGGAATCGAAACCACGACCTCCGGCTTAGCAGTCAGGGCTACTAACCACTACACCAACAGGCCCGTCTATTAAATTGAATTATATTTATTATTAGTATATTGAATTTGAGACTCACTCATCAATTCTGCCATATCATTATCACCCTTTTGCTAACAATGGAGTTGGCTTCCAGTTTAATCTGATCCAGCTAATTACCAGTGTTTGACATGCAGCGACTGCTTATCAGACCTCCACAACCCAGTTATCTATATCGAATAACCACTGAGAAAATCGGCACAATTTTTCAGTGACATCACTGAAAAAGTATTATATATTATAAGTACTATATTTCGCTTATGTTAGCATGAAAATTATAATAACAATACAATGTCATAGATGGAAAGAAAAGAAATCATTAAAAGTAGATAATTAGTTACCTACTTAATTGAATAACCCCATGTATAAAGTATCAGAAACAGCCGCCTTAACCATTGAGCCAACACAATTAAGAACAATAGGGCTAAAATAAAACAATTTTGATGGCCACAGAAGTTTATTAGACATTTATATTGCCCTTCGAACATAGCAACATAACACTTCAATTAACAGCACCAGACCAATTAATTATAACAAAGAATTTGAATACCTTTTAACTTTTATTTCATTCGGTATTTTGTTAACGATTAGTTTGACCTATATTTAGAAATCTCGTTTCCTTTGGTTAAGAGGACGGTTAAAATTTCAAGCGATTAAACTATTTGATCATTTAATCTATTTGTGAGTATAATGGAATAAAAGATTTTTTTCTTATAAATTTAATAGGCAGGCTGATTAGGTGATATATTAACTCAATGCCAAACAGCTGGTCCAAGAGGCATGAAAGTTGGAGTATGTGTTATTTGTGAAGAATAAATTAATATTCACAAAGAAAGGATTTATAGAAATGACAACACTAAAGAGGTAACATAAAAGATAGAAGTTTCGACAACCACGCAGGAAAATCTGCGGGCGAAGGCTAGTCATTCTATAAATGTTATCAGATTTAGCGATAATAAATGTGAAACTTTGTATGTGTGTTTGTTATATTTTCACGCAAAAATTTTTACAGTAATGTAGCTTATATACATCAGAATAACTTGTAGATTACATTACATTACGCTATGCACCACGGGAGCGGAGCAGCAATCAAAAACATAACAAACACAACGCGGATAAAACCACGGGGACACCTATTTTATAATAGTTATTAGTAGGAAGTACTGTAGTAGCCACTAAGCGTTATAATGAAGTAGCTATGTGTAATAAAATAATGGACCTTTTGTTGAGTTCATGTATCGGCTCAGTAACCTCACTCGAACACGTCTTCACTCCGCGGCGGCGGGTAGCAGACTGACAGACTGCCTCCCCCACCCCGCACTCTGCGTGAGAGTGTAGGAACGAGACGACAGATGTTTGACAGTGTGTGTAGCTGTATGGTTGTGTGTGTGTCTCTTTGTATGTTCGTTATGATCGTGTATGCTACATCCCTCCCTATTTTTTTTTTTTAATAAATTATATTTCATTTACGTATTTGTAATCAACTTTCTTTATTTATTTCAAATCATTAGTATTAGCTTTAATTCCTGTATATAATTATATTAATTATTTGTATTTATGTTAATCATAATCATCAATTTATGTTACTTTTCATTCCCGGTGTATAATAATATATTAATTACATTACAAGCCGATTTTCATCGCTCTCATCGGACCGCGACTGACCCTATATCACCTTCGTATTCGAATGTATAGTATACTTACTATTATTAATTCTAGTCAGTAAAATGACATTTCCAGTGTTGCAGGTTTCTAGTCCCAAATAAATAGTGATGTGGCACCATCGAGCCTTTACAATTAAATCTTAGTCGAGATTTTTCTCTTCAATATAAATTGCCAAAAAATATTACATGTAATTTACGGCAACCAAACAGAAGACACGCTCGGTAGGTAATTTAATCTATACTAATATTATAAAGAGGAAAACTTTGCCTGTCTGATTTGACGGGCCTGTTGGTCTAGTGGTCAGTGACCCTGACTGCTAAGCCAGAGGTCGTGGGTTCGATTCCCACCCAGAACAAACTTTGTGTGATGAGCATAATTGTTTGTTCTGTGTCTGGGTGTTATTTATCTATAATATGTATGTATTTATAAAAGTATATAAGTATGTATATCAGTTGTCTGATTACCATAACACAAGCTCTGCTTAGCTTGGGATCAGATGGCCGTGTGTAAGATGTCCCAGGATATTTATTATTATTATTATTTTAATGAATAGGCTCAAAAACCACTGGACCGATTCTAAAAACTCTTTCACCATTCGAAAGCCACATTATCCCTGAGTAACATAGCCTATACAATATCACGCTATGTCTCACGGAAGCGAGGCAGTAACCAAAAAACCCAAAGGAACGGGGGTAAAACCGCGAGGAACAGCTAGTATTACATAAAACACTGTTGTATTATATGTTCCTGGCAAGGTCCATATTTCCAAAATCGCATTATTCAATACGGTATTTATTCAATATTTACAATAAAAAAACGCGTGACTAAATATCTAAGTCTATCATTGCGGAACATCACCACTGTAGCGGGTCACCCTTTTTGGTAAAAATCGTACTCTAGTGTAAATACCGCCCGAGTCATTACATTTGTTTACCTGTAGACAATGGGATATAGTGTTACGCAATTTAATGCATTTCGTAAATTCCTGTGATGAGTACTAGTTCAATGGCCCGCAATTTAATGCTTAATTCCATGCCTCGCAATTTAATGCTTAATTCTATGCCTCGCAATTTAATGCTTAATTCCATGCCTCGCAATTTAATGCTTAATTCTATGACTCGCAATTTAATGCTTAATTCGTTACATCGCAATTCAATGCGTTATTATTAATACTAGTAACGCAATCAAATGCCTGGTCTTATTATGTCATCGCAATTTAATGCCACAATACATTTTTTTTTGCAATTCAATGCCATGTTACAAGTATATTTCTTTTTTTTTTCTTTTTTTTATTTTTTTAAACCGGTACACGTGATCTACTTAGACGTGTGACGACAACGACAACAACCTCATTAGGAGTACTTCAAATCAATATCAACCGAGTTGAAACTGAGGCGTTTCAAAAATTTAAAGACGTTTTAGTTACCAATCCGATTGACGATTCAGTAAAGCCCGTTGCTCAGCCATATCGGAGGATTCCCATTCTGCTCGAACTTCACCCAGACTCAAGGCATATCACTACCGTCATCACCCGCAAAGGATTGTATCAATACAAAACAATGATGTTTGGTATCTCGTGTGCGCCAGAGATTTTTCAAAACCACTGGAACGAATCAACTCCACAGATGACATCTTAACGTTTGATAAGGACGCAGTAGGACACAAACACAACTTAAGGCTTAAAAGCCATGGCAGTGTTAAAGGAAAATAACGTGATGTTAAGGCAAGACAAATGCATCTAGGCTATAAGGGGATTCAGAGCCTCGACGATATCGTGATCAGTGCTTAATAATATCAAACCTCTGAGAGTTAGTTACATTACATGTGGTTCTGTTTTTTTTCCATGACTATTCGACAATTTTCCTTTCAATTTCCTTTGCCTTCTGTTACTGTATTGAGTACTGTGGCATTTGGGGCTACCTGTTGACAAGGTAACTAACTATGTTGCTTATTTATAGATTTTAACACGCTATCGCAATCTAATGCTAGTAAGCAGCCACTGTGCATGACTGTACCCATACTATGATTAGTACGATACGTAAGTATCTATCTATGGCCGCGGTACACCTTCCGCTCTTAGGACGACACGTAGACATCACGGCAAACACAGTCTGTGCGCACATAACGACGCGTAAGTTTTAAACCATGAGAACTTTGCAATGCCAAACACAAATAGATATGTCCGCAATTTAATGCTATACTGGCAATATCCGCAATTTAATGGTTATAAATTTTATACTTTTCTTTCAAGCCTCATTCCGTACCGCAATTGAATGCTCGGTCGCAATTGAATGCTCGGTCGCAATTGAATGCTCGGTCGCAATTGAATGCTCGGTCGCAATTGAATGCTCGATCGCAATTGAATGCTCGGTCGCAATTGAATGCCCAGTCGCAATTTAATGCCCAGTCGCAATTTAATGCCCAGTCGCAATTTAATGCCCAGTCGCCTTTAATGTTTAATTTTGCGGTGCCCTTACAAGGTGCATGTTTTAATACTGTGTCATGTTGTCACACCGACCCACCACGAGTGCAGGCGTCGCCATCTTTCCACGCCGGGGACCTCTCGCCCCGCACCCTGGACTTCGGATGCCTATTTAAGATGAAGCGGACGCACGCTCGCCCTCTCTCCTGCGCCGGCGACATTTAAGTTAAGTGGCTCCACTCATCATAACGGGAGTCACGTCGATCAGTTCCTTGTAACCCTCTTTTCTAACCCTGAGTCTCTGTAATCCTGAAATCTTGTATTTTTCTTGTTACAATAAACCTTTGTAAACTTTTGTTGTCGAGTGTGAATTTATCTCCACTACACATTACCTCTTTTCACGCCACAATGTTTAATTGTATGCCTAATATGCAGTGTTTTATATAAAAAATAAAATATAAATAAAAAGCTTTACTATTTTACTTAATCTACTTAACTTAGTCATACTATATTTAAATATTAGCAAGATCCCTAGGTTGGGTGAAGGCCTCTTTAAATAAAGCCCACTTTTCTCTATCTTGTGCAAGTTGCCACCAATTTAGACCAGGTACCTTTTTTATTTCGTCCGCCCAGCGTGTGAAGGCGTTTTATATGTCAGCAAATAAAATGTCTTGTAGCTGGAGCCGTTCACCGCATGATTCTTTCGGCCATTCTCGGAGAACATTTAATAAGTAGGTAATTTTTTATCCCAAAAATAACCGAAACCACGCAAACTGCCGTCACACCTCCGCCGCACCGTCAAAACAAACCAAAACGGATGAAACACCCACCACGCTAGACCCTTATGCAAGTGCGACTGTGTGCATGCGCAGATTTGCAATGCGACTATAACTTTCTCCCACCGTCTGTAGAACTAATTTATAAAAAACAGTGTTTAAAACATAATAATAAAAATCCAGTTTATATATTATGATTATAACATAATATTCTAATTGGGGTGTCTGGTGGTGCGCGTTTATTCCGGGTCATGTTGTATAATTAACTGACTTAATTTATAAATTGTTTTAGACTTTATTTTTTCATGACATTTACTATTTAAATATATTTTATTTTGACATTTACTATTTAGATTCATTGCTAATAATTAAAATTTGTACACCAGTCGTGGTAAAACATGTTGATACAATCGATAAGTAGGTAATGTACCATCTATAGTAAACATCCATTTTTGCATGTATTATTATGACCTACTTACACATGTTTTGACAAATAAAATGATCTTTATCTAACGGAATGTCTATGCAACTACTTCATAGTAGTTTCATAAAATAAATAAATAAATTGACTTTTGAACTCGCAGCCAAGTTGAATAGGTACTTAAGTAGTTACTTTAAATTTCCTTTTATTTTCTTAGTCAAGAATGCTTTTGACAGTCACATCAGCTAGTAACAATGATAACAATAAATACCTACACACTTTATTTTATAAGTAAGTAACGAGTTAATACTGTGAACCTATTCATTCAATTTAGATTAGTCACTATTGCCTACTTACTTAAATTTACTACCTAATGAATTTCGTGAGGTTCTGTGAGTAACTTCACCTATTAAGTATTTTTCTTATACCGCAATATGTAGATAATTAATACTGGGGCTAGAACTTTTCCCTTTCTTTTCTTTTGTTATTAAAAGTAAAAATCCTTAAAATACTGACAGTTTATCTCGTCGTGTATATACAGTTTTTTTTTTTTGGAAGCAACGAAAGCATCTACAGCGATATGAACATCTATTCAGATAAGCGTGGAAGCCAAAATAGCGATATACGTATGTATACAGTTTTTTATGTTTTACCAATAACATCATTAACTAATTAACAGTAGCAATCCCTACGCAAAAGTAGCAGCTGTGCGTTATTTGCCGGCCATAAGATGCCTTTTGGTTAACTAGGCGAGTTATATTATAAGCTTATTTTTAATTATTATGCTCTGGGTAGGCACGGCCATCGAGAGACTTACATAATTAAACATGGCTAGTATCTTTTATTTTGAATGTGTCTTGTCTAAACAACATTGCACATATCCTTTAGATCACTGGAACATTATGTACAAACCGAAATATGTACCAGTGTTTAACGCGCAACCGGTTTAATCCAAGCAGTTGGTACGCCGATAAATTGTTCATCTTTTACAATAATTGATAGTTATTTCATAAAATGGTGTAACTATGCGAAATTGTTTGTTTTATTCTTTATTGCAATTAAGCGTATGTTTCAGTGGAACAAAGAAAACAGTTTAAAATGTTTTTTTTTTCTTTTAAGCTGCGATACAGTAATAAAAGGTAGATTAATAAAATTTTAACTATCCGAGTGCGGATTACTTACTTTTCCCTTTTTATTTAAATAGGTCAAATAAATTACTTACAGTTTTTCCTCGTCGCCACAATGTAGTAGCCACTAAGCGTTATAATGAAGTAGCTATGTGTAATAAAATAATGGACCTTTTGTTGAGTTCATGTATCGGCTCAGTAACCTCACTCGAACACGTCTTCACTCCGCGGCGGCGGGTAGCAGACTGACAGACTGCCTCCCCCACCCCGCACTCTGCGTGAGAGTGTAGGAACGAGACGACAGATGTTTGACAGTGTGTGTAGCTGTATGGTTGTGTGTGTGTCTCTTTGTATGTTCGTTATGATCGTGTATGCTACAAGTACTATTAATAAATTCTTGTTTTTAAAATTTAAATAGTAAAAAGTGTACAAAAAGCAAAAAAAATACTAACATGTACATTTCAAAATTAATTTAAACGTAATGAAATACAACATTCCATTGCAATTCCGGCTTATGTAATTAATTTAAGTCGTAACTGAGTATTTCTCGACGGAACAAACTCAACTGTAGCGTAAATCAAAAGCTTTTACGAATGAGTTTGAACTGAAGAAAATAAATGTAGACTAAATTATTTTAACCTAAATAACACACATGACATTCATAACAAATAAATACCTTTGTCAATAATATTCTAGGGTATATACACACGATGCAAAAAGAGTAGTATTAGAGGTTTGTGTCTATATGTCTGTTAGTCTGTTTGTCTGTTTGTCTGAGGCATCGTAACCCGGATTAGTTGCGGTTATTTTTGAAGTGAAAACTTCTTTAGCGGCGTTGAGCACTTTTTCTGTAATGGGTATAAAATCTTAAACTCGCGTCAGGACACGTGACCCTGATCGAAAAAGCGTAGGACGGATAACAATTGAACGCGCGATAAAAATCTCACACACACTGATACAAGGTACAATTTTCGGGAAAATTGTACCTTGTATCAGTGTCTGTGAGATTTTTATCGTGTCTACGTAGTCGTAGTCGTAGTCGTAGTCGTAGTCGTAGTCGTGGTCGTAGTCGTAGTCGTGGTCGTAGTCGTAGTCGTAGTCGTAGTCGTAGTCGTAGTCGTAGTCGTAGTCGTAGTCGTTGTCGTGGTCGTGGTCGTGGTCGTGGTCGTAGTCGTAGTCGTAGTCGTAGTCGTAGTCGTAGTCGTAGTCGTAGTCGTAGTCGTAGCCGTAGTCGTAGTCGTAGTCGTAGTCGTAGTCGTAGTCGTAGTCGTAGTCGTAGTCGTAGTCGTAGTCGTAGTCGTAGTCGTAGTCGTAGTCGTAGTCATAGTCATAGTCATAGTAGTTTTTTTTTTTTTATAAAGTACTTTACGACTATTACAATACAATGGACAGGTGTTAATTTCAGAAACATTATAAAAAGTAACTCAATTTCGTTTCAATCTCCGGTGTCAGATATTTTGATTTAATTTGAAGTTAGTAGTAGACTAAGGTATCGTAGCTCATGCAGCCAAGTATTAAAATAAGTATGTATACCGAAATTGAAAAACTCAATATTCTCAGCGCTTGATCTATGAATAAGGTTTTAATACGAATATATAATGCCCATTTCACACGAGGGCAGAACAGTGAGGCAGAACAGTTATAATAATAATAAGTATTTATTTCATAAAAACATGGAACAGTGCACCTATACATAAAGGCTTACACTAAACAGTTTAGAATTATATTGTATAATTATGTAGAACTACATTATTGGACTCTATCCCTTAAACTAGGTCTAGCCTGTATCTTAAGAGACAGGGTTCAGCCATTGGTTTAAACTAAATTGATTATATAATAAGATTTAACAAGTGAGAACAGTGTCGATTTGAATTATTATATTCATATAAACTCTCGAGTCATGAGTGCGTGCATGTGTGTGTATGTGTGTTGTGTGCATGTTTGTGATTGTCAGTGTGTGTATATTAGGTGTTATATATGTAAAAATTGGTAAGTAACAGTAATCCATTGCATGTGTACAGCTTAATAGCCATATATGAGAAGGTTTACTGTAGAAAGGTAGGAGGATAAAGAGTTGCCTCACGGTTAAAACTTTACATTCGTCATATAGTTTGGTTGTGGGAAACATATAATATTTACGAGTCATCGTTTTAAGAAGCTGGCTCAGAACAGTACTGTTTTGTGCGTTCACACAGTAGCAGTACTGTTCTGCCCACTGTTCTGCCCTCGTGTGAAATGGGCATTAAAGCGATTGAAAGCGCTGTGTCAAATGAACAAGCCATTTGTTTAGAAAAAAAGATCAACATATTAGTCTATTGTTTTTCGTCAATTGAATTGACAGATGCCAACATTTGACCAGGTTCTGTGTAATCTGGTTGTTTGCATTTTATTATTATTCCTTTCCGATTTTATCTACCCACTTCGCTTAAACTACGGACTGTGATTTCCTCTTGAAATAGCGACCTCCGGCTGTGATTGACTGATGTACGGACCTACTAAGAACGACGACCTGGCATGGCGGTGGGTGTCAAGAGATTAAACGGACATTGCAGATTTAACATGGATTCCCAAAATTATATTTTGTGTAAATTGCGGATCAGCTTCTGGCTCCATGTAAAAGAGAAAGGGAACATCAATAAGTGTCTTGGAAAGACTTCTGCCGCTGCAAATATATTGGTCGAAAATATAGATGATACTTTTGATGTGACATGATGTTGTTATTTAAGTATTTTGATGGCTTTTAGAAGTCTCAAGTGTCCGTAGTTTTAATTTAGTTTCAATCGAAAACATATATTATTTAGAACCAAAAATGAAAAAACACATCCCTATCGGTTCTTAGGCAAACAATGTATGGACGCATGGCAATGTCCTTTGTTTATATTTTAACCCGTGGAGTAATAGTGTTGGAAAATCTTGGCGAAACAGCTTAATATAAGCTTGCTGTAGATAGAGAGAGAGAGATATAGTGGTCCTGCTAATGGCTTGGGGCAGGCGAGCCAAAGGCACACTCGTAAATAAATGAGCGAATGTGTTTTTAAAGTGAAAACTTCTTTAGCGGCGTTGAGCACTTTTTCTGTAATGGGTATAAAATCTTAAACTCGCGTCAGGACACGTGACCTGATCGAAAAAGCGTAGGACGGATGGATAGTAGACAGCTATAATCAAGTTTTCACTTCTGCCGGCACTCCCGGAGTGCAACCCGTCTTTTTTTATTTGAAAATAGGTCTCGCGATGGTTCTTAGGCATGTGTCGTCAAAAACGGTCCAGCCGTTTCGTTATCAATTCTTTTGTTAGCTGCAGTCACGATTCTATTCGGGGGCGGGGGTTTATTACATTTTTAACTTACACTTGAACATAACCTTTCACCGACCAACCGACAGCCGGCTGTCGGGCTGCTATTGTCTTTCTATTGTGTCTCAAATCACGTGTGTTCGAAGGATTAAATAACAATATTCATAATAATTGCAAACTATCTACTTTGTTAATAAGTCCAGATTTTCTTAACGTGGTTCCCTTTCTCGATGTCAATGATGTTCAAGATATAAATATATGTATATTATCAGTGTAAAATAAAAATAAAAAAGACCTCGTCCCGTAAGTTGATAACTTTGAAACAGTTCAACTGATTTTGATGAACAATCTAAGAACCATTGTTAGAACAACCTACTTTCAAATAAAAGAAAACTGCATCAAGTTAAACAATTAATTTAAAAACTACAGTGCCACAAACAGACATCGGGGGTTAAAAAAATATTTTTGAAGTTCGTTATTTTTAACTCAAAGCCGTATGGTTTGTATAAAATATGCAGTACAAGATATCGAATAAAATGAATACAGAAAGCTTTACAACCGTCTATCAAAGATAGAGTCCGATATTTTACGTCTATATGCAGAACATTGAAATATTCCTAGTTTTATTATCCGTTATGTAGCAAGCTATCAATTTGAAATAGTTTTCTATAAATTTGACAATGTTTTGTCGTAAACCAAGTGTTTTTAAAACATACACCTTTCGCGTAAAAGATGTGAGTTTCGAATTTAGACATCTTGTTATTGTTGCAGCTATGTAACATGTAACAGTAACTAGCAACATGCAACAGTATATTAAGGATGTAACCAAATGCTTGTTAGCTATTGATTTTCAAAGAGTGTTTACGGAGTTTTTTGTTCGTTCTTCTCAATAGAAACCTGCTATTTGACAGAGTAATTGGCATAAAATTTCTGACTGACTGACGCCATGACAATTTAGAAGTGTCTGTAAATGGTTTATTAGAATAAAATAAATTTTAGTTTGAGCACCAATGTAACTAATTTTAATTCATATGCACTTTCTAAAGTTCATCTTGGATATCATAGATAGTAAAGGAAAAACACCCTGAGAAAACCTAGACTCACCGCAGATTTATGTTCAAACCTATATGAGAAAAAATTGTCAATTTTTTATATGAAACTAGGTCTGCGATTTTGGCATCATGAATAGTCAGGCAAAATAAGGAGCCAATTAAAAAGTAGCCTTCATTAAGGTTTAAGCCAACTCTTCTTCCTGTTCAACATGTTGCGCCTTATCCCTTGTTACTTGGGGTCGGAGCAACATGTTTTTTTCTTCCATACTAACCTGTCACCCGTCATGCATCACCTACTCTTTTCTCCTTCATAACATTCTTCACACAATCAATTATTTTTTCTTCGCTCTTCCTCTCCCCTTCCAACCCTCTACATTCATACTTATAACTGTCCTAGCTATATGCGTTTTATCCCTTCTCTTTACATGCCCATACCACGTTGGGGTTTAAGCCAACATCGCACAAAATTTCAACTTAGTCAAATCAGTAGTTCAGCCATAAAAACGTAACTAACGCAAAAAAGATTTTTATTTATTTAATACGTGCTGCTAACCAATTACCGTTTTAACATAATTTGCGCCGAATATAAATAACGATTTCATATTTATTTCTTTAATTTTCTTATGTTAGAGCCAAAATATTGTAATCACTACATTGTATAAAACAAAGTCGCTTTTCGTCTGTCTGTCCTTATGTATACTTAGATCTTTAAAACTACGCGAGGGATTCTGATGCGGTTTTAATAGTAGATAGAGTGATACAATAACGTATGCATATAATTGTAGATGAAACCCGGGATTTTCAAAGGTTTGTGACACCCATGCGAAGGTGGGGCAGGTAGCTAGTTTAATATATTCGAAAAAATAAACGGATAGGTATTCATTTTTGCTCATTTCCCGTAGTACGCTCGGTCAGTAAAAAAAAAAGTGAGCCGTCACGGGACGCCTGGCAGATGTGAAACATCGACATTACATCATCGCCACACAGTACACAAGACTGTGACTGTATATATACACCATCATATAGCGTGGCGACGCGTCGACACGGCATGCGTCGCCACGCCAGAAATTTGTTTTACGTGCGGCTATAGATGTTTCACATAAAAAAAGAAACAGCATAATGATTACGCTACAACTTACGGAGGTACATAAGTAGTAAAGTAATAACTAAAGACGACTGAGGGTGAATCCACGAGGCAAAGCTTGTTTGAAAAAAATTAAACACAGACATGTTACGATATTTTTTCATGCTCTGCTAGTTTTAACAAACATCATCATCTCCGGAAAGAGTTTGAGCAATCACCAAACGGAAATGACGTAACGAATTTAAGAATTACAACGGACATGTCAAAAATTTCAAAATTTTATTGAGCTCTCTATATTTTTAAACCCAATAAAACAGTAATAAAACACCGCAGATGAACATCATTATTACGTCAAAAAAAATGGCGTTTACGAGTTTCCGTACCAAAGAGACGAACAGAAATATTACAATGACTTGACATTTCAGTGCGATCATTAAAACATTGAAATTAACTTTGATGGAGGAATGGACAGCTGAAAGCAATAAATTTTCAGGAGACAATGTTCCATGAATGTCTGCCCACTAATTAATTACAACTAATCTATTTTTATTTAGCGTTGGAACTGCGTTTTTTACGTCAAAGGAGTAAGCGATTAAGACGCCTTCATAAATTACATGATTCTGTTTTTGGTGTAAGATAGAGGCTGGAGCGAGAGTTATCATTTTAATCACAAAGTGCCTAGGTGTCAAAGTTCGTATAAATCTAACAGGTTTTTACGACTTAGAAAAGCTTTAGCAAATTAGTAAGACACTACTTCATTACCTATTAGCTTTTTTTTCTATTCTTTTAAATCGTAATGTTTTATGTCTAAAAACAAAATCAGAAGTCAAAGCTTTTTAAAGACTATACATTTATATTGCTCAAATGTTCGTAAAAATTATGTACGTGCTCTTGTGATGAGAGCAGCATATAGCTTAAAAGTACGGGCAGTGCAATTATGTGACAAATAAATGCTTCGGTCAAATAAAAACGTCACATTTGAGTAAGCCGTATTAAGTATATCACTTATGATTGTGTCATGTCAACAAGTCACACAAGGCCATCTGATCCCAAGCTAAGGAAAGCTTGTGCTATGGTAACCAGACCACAGATATACAAACTTATAATATTTATAAATACAAAGAAAATATTCGCTGTAAGTTTATACCTTCACCCATTGACTATGAAGTATAAGAAAACGTAGGAAAGTTTGCTTTAAAAGCTTATTACCGCAGAGTTTTCTAATTACAGCAAGGGAATGAGTTTTTTTTTTAACATAGGCAAATATTCGCTTAATAAGTATTTCAGAAGCACCGGAGCGTATTTTGAAGTTAATTAAATAAAACGCTGTACCTTCCTTTCTCTTGTTAAAGTAATAATTAATAGTCTTGTTCGAAGATATATTTATTTTAGAAAGGCTGATTATGGCTGAAAAATGTTTGATTAGGTCACTTTTATTTAACTAATTAACAGCATAAATTGATAAAATAAATGTAGCAAACTCAATTTTGGGTTAAGCTTGCCATTGTACATAAGTTATTTGTTTGCTATAAGTTTATTATGTTATGTTTTTTTGTGTGCAGTAAAGAAAATGAATATATGAATATGAAACTCAATATTTTAGATAATTAATTGGGTTTTGGTTAGCAATTAGGTTATTTAAGAAGATGGCGTATTTATTATACTTGTATAAATATTTGTCTGTTTTATTTAAAGCAACAAATGAGATAAAATATCCACAGACAAAACGTGCGGTATCTCGAGATATCAAGACCAACATTTATATAAAGCAAATATTGAAAGCATTGTAATATGAAAACCTCTATCACAATTTTTCCGATATTTGTAACACTTTTATGTTCAAAGCGTGTGAAGTAAATATAAACAAACTTGGTTTATATTTGGAATCACAAAGCCAATAAAACGCTCTATCTCTTAATGTTATATACAAAGTATATCTCTGTAGATTTAATATATCGTAAACCGATATCGCAATACATACGACAATTTCGACCTCACGTGAACTCTTTGCTCTTTTCTTTGTCATCACTTTGAAAACAATCAAACGTATATACGGGCATTAATCTTCAGTTAGTACTCACTGCTTTTAGCCACCCCAACTGATGTTAGAAATACTGAAGCTTACCTGAAAAAGAAAAGATGAATATTAATAAAAAGCAAAATATCACGCTTCAACTATTTATAACCAATCGACATGAAATGTTGAAGAAAAATTATATAAAAATTTCAGAATAGTAATAATATGATACCAACTATCCCAAAAAAAGAAATGTTCCCGAGGAATAACCAAAAGAAAGAGTTTTAAAAATCTTATTTAACATGATCTTGCGGTATATTAATATAAAAAAGCTATACAGTTTTTTGTTCGTTTAAATTCGCCAAGCTCTGGAATTACTAGTTCACTAGTTGTTAATTTGCGTTAGCCAATTTTACAAAGCCTGGTTACATATTATTATTACTTTATGATCCATAGGATCGGATTAGTGTTGCGGAATGTTTATAATAATAATAGTTACCGTGACCCTGGAACATAAAGGGCAACTGAAGGAACATGAGTGGGTTTTAGTTAGTAAAAGTCTGACACGCTCCCGCCGCACCCAGGACGGGAGCAGTCATTGGATGATTTCCCACTCAGAAAAAAAAAAGTATCGGATTAGTAAACTGTACAATTCTTACTACTCCGGTCGTGAGGGTCACACAGTTATAATGTTTAACCAGTCTTTGTAAAATGGCCATCCAGTCCATCTATCGTAACGTTAGCAAAACAGTATCTTGCACTCTTTGATAAAACTTAAATAGATCATTGATTGAGCCTCTATCCGATACAAAAGTAACAGCCCCCCTAGACAAGTGGCATTGTAGAATAGATAGCGAAACGAATAGATTGTCAAATGTATGGAGATGTCAAATTGTTTAGCGAAAGCTATAAGTCATTTCCATACATTTGACAATCTATTCGTTTTCGTTTTCTATTCTACAATGCCACTTGGCTAGGCCCTCAGACTCGCCCTTTAGATTAAGGCACACCCATCTGTATATAGAGTGCCAACTATTATTATTCAATAAAGTTTCTATTGATTGGAACTAATCGGTGGTAGCTGCGTTGTGGAAAAGGTCCAGATTTTTTCATACTAGCTTTTACCCGCGACTTCGTCCGCGGGGATTAATAGTTCCCATTCCTGGGAGATTTCCGGGATGAAAACTATCCTATGTCCTTTCTCGGGTCCCAGACTTTATCTGTACCAAATTTCATTCAAATCGGTTCAGTGGTTTAGGCGTGAAGAAGAGATAGACAGACAGACAGATTTACTTTCGCATTTATAATATTAGTACGGATTTACATTATTTAGATAATAATAGGGTCAGCCCATTATTCAACGCAATTATATCTGAAACGACTATTCAGATCAGCAAAAATATTTTTGAAAGTAATAATCATATTTATGAGTAACTAGCTTTTGCCCGCGGCTTCGCTCGCGTTAAAAAGGGGAAAAGTAGCCTATGTTACTCTCCATCCCTTCAACTATCTCCACTTAAAAAATCACGTCAATTCGTCGCTCCGTTTTGCCGTGAAAGAAAGACAAACAGACAGACACACTTTTCCATTTATAATATTAGTATGGATGGATATTATTTAAGTTCATAAACATATATTTTCTTAAAATTGCGCTCACATTTTCTATTAACCACTTCACACAACTGCGCGCCTAGTACTTTTGATTCATTTAAGTACTAAGTATCTCAGTATTTTAAATTTTCTCACATTATCACTTCACATTACTGCGCTCCTAGTACTATTGTTCTCTTAAGTTTTCAATCTTTAATTGAATTTAGAATTAACTATAGGGGAAAATGATTCATCTTTTATAATTATGTTCTCGTCGATTTTTCATTATTTTTAAGATGTATTCTGCTATTCGGGGCGGGGACAAATCCAACGAACCAAAAACCATGAAAATTGGTCTAGCCGATCTCGAGTTATAAGTGTTGTAACAAACCCGACTTTGTTTTATATATATGTATGTATAGAATATAGATAGTAAAGGCTACATAACAACAAGCTACCGCCTTTGAGAGCTGACCAGTAACCAAAAGTGTAACTTAACTTGGATGACAACGAGCTGTATTCACAGCTAGATTACAATAAAATATACTTAAAACCTTAAAGGTTATCTTGGCCAAGACCCTAAACATTGCTACGAACAGTGAACAGTTCCGAAAGCCCGTGAACTTTAAAAAAACTTCTTTTTTTTAATAATAACCGCCTTCAAAAACTAAAAACCCAAAGATAACTAAAATGTCGGAAGTCGGTGGCAACACAAATTGACTGGCAGAATAGAAGCCACCGACTTCCGAAATTTTAGTTATTTTTGGGTTTTTAGTTTTTGAAGGCGGTTAGTATTTTTTTGAAAAAAGTTTTTATTTATTACTTTTTAGTGTCGACTAGTACAAATTATAGTTTATAAAACGAAAATAGAATCCTGAAGAAAAAGCACACATCGTCTATGAATATTTCGTAATTTTTTTGTGTTCTTGGTGAATTTTTCAAGAAGCACTAAACCGATCGCCACAAAATTTATATGGGACCACCCCTGAATCATGACTTATCAAACAAAAAAAGAACCATAAAAATCCGTTTACAATTGAAGGAGATATCGCGTAACAAACATACAAAAAAAAACATATAGACGAATTGAGAACCTCCTCCTTTTTTGAAGTCGGTTAAAAAGCAGGTCAAAACACGACCACCGTTATCAGCTCTAATCCTAGCTAAACCGTGACTCAAACCGTTGCTATGCTAAAAATCCCAAACGGTAATTAGTCTGCATTGATTGGCTGGTCTCTAGCTACGCCCATCGAAGGTGTACCCGCCCACATGTCAACAATGCTGCTGCCCTGGCTCCCATCCAACATGTCTCCAAGAGCTTGATGGCAGAACATTACACAATGGCGGGGGATAAATAATGGACTTCGCGCCATTGTGTTGGCAACACTATTTGATGAGGTTTAAATTCGATTGGACTTTTCTAGGTGAATTCCGGGTAGGATTTCTTAGGAACTAAAGAGATTTAGCATTGCAGGATGTCTCCTGAATTGTGTTGTTCGGAATTGAGTCTAAAGATCTGGTGAGGGTGGTTCAAATTCGAATGAATGGCTTCACAGCATAAGTGTCCTGCGGTCTGTTTCCGCACCCGCATGTTTTCCACTCTGATGAGAGTGGACTTTGAAAGTCACCAACGAATGGCAGAAGGTGTTTTAAGGACGTGCGGATTCAGCCTTTAATTGAAATAGGGAGTCCCCAAGTCGAACTCCAGGTTTTTTGAACAGGAGGATCATAGCGTCAAAATGCAGTCAAGTACGGTCTGCAATTCAAATACAAAATTATCTTTGATCGACCTGGACTCTGGGCAGAAGAAGGTCTTGGAATCGTTACACCCGCCCGAATCTCAACATCTTCTCCCTAGCCTTTTCTCAACTATGTTGGGGTCGGCTCCCCATTCAGATAGATATCAGTGTTTTACCTGATGCGACTGCCTATACCTCCACAACCCAGTTATTGGGCGACACGATACCCTTTGGCTAGACTCGTCTGACTTTCTGGCTAGGGTTGGAATTTCCAAGTATCCTCTCTAAATGGATAATTACTTTTCACAAAAAATATACCTCCCTCCAGGTTTAACGTTTCAGGGCCAACGGTTTGGGACGTGCATTGAAATATTATAACCCAGTCAGTTAGATTCTATTTCATATTTTGTATATAGATTACAATTTCCACGAAGTAATGCCTGTTTCCTCTTATCTTAGAATACAGCAAAGTTGATTGTCACAGAATTAAGACCGTAATTTCTGAAGTTAATACATTATTTGGGGCCAAGCCATTCCTTGAAAATGATTCATATCTTTAATAGAAATGACCCAACAACGAAGAGAATAATTACCGTGAACACCGGAACACGAACAGACAGACATCTCCATCACAATCGTCATCCCTCAACATTTTGGCAAAACCATTCAAAACCAAGTGTCAACAACCTATCAATTGTTAAACATACCACCCAAATCCCGACCTTATCACTTTTCACTAAGACTTACAATTAATTGTAGAGTGCTGACAGACGCGTCCACAATTGGGGCACACAAATTCCTATCTTATAGCTTTTAAATAGGATTTATAATGCTTAATTTTCGATAAGAGACCGATACCGATTCTTTTAAACGAATTCCAACCATGAGTAAATAGAATAAGGTTTGAAATTAGGTGCGTTTTCTGAAAGTCTGTTGACCGAGCCAGGTTGACAGTCACTGGCTTTGCGCCAGCTTTTCACCTGTTGCTTGCGATGTCACTACAAGACTCAGGAAACGTTGATAATCACTTGTTATTAGTCATGACTTTATCAGTGTTAATATTTTGAGTATTACTAATTTGGTTGCCGAGGATATAAATAGCCCTACACCTGTAGAAAGTCTTGGGAAACTGTTTGAGAGCAATGCAAGTAACTGACCAGTTCTAGAACCCAGTTTATCAGGAGGGTCAGTTGTTATTAAACAAGTCACACTAGTTCAATGGTTAAAGCCAAAATGGCCACCGGGCAATTAATAATGCGGCTTTTTAAATTGCCAACAGACTGTGCTGTAGTTTGGCAGAAAATTTATGTAAACTTATCTGTGTACGTTTTCTGGAGTAAGCCCTTTATCTCACGCAAATTACTGACATCTCGTACCTCGAAAGCACGTAAAGTCATTGGTCCCGGTTGTCATTTGAAAAACTTTAACAGTCGTTACGGATAACCAGAAGGCAGAAACTGTGACCAGTCAAATCAAACAGTAGTAACGTGTTACCCTGTAACTAAAAGTCTGATAAACAGTCACTCTATATTATAATCTGGAATTCAGCTAGATTTGGTTAGACTGGAAGCCTACCCAAAAATAGTTGGAAAATGGCTTTTAAATTGACGAAAAGATAAAAACTAGAAGAATATATGTAGTGTAAAAGGTAAAAAGTAGAAGAAAATATTGTGTAAAAATATAGAAATAAATCTTTGGCAAAAGCATATACGTTTATGTTCTCTGCAATGCGCGAAAGCGAAGAACTAAAGACTCAACTGAACACAACAAAAACCGCGGGGCGTAGCTAGTATACAGAACAAAGCTTTCAATATCTACCCCCACTCAAGTACAACGTATTTAATTCTTAAGTACACATTACTTCACGCGACGCTGCCTGTCAAAATGTCGGCTTATGTCGTAGGGTGATATTGTTAGAGTTTCCTCTCTCAATATGTAGATCTTACATGTCTTCTGAGTGATGTGAAATTGGGAGGTTTTGATTTAGTGTTGTTGAATCATAACGTGTAATAAATAATACTAGATTACTAAAGTTCGGTTGCGGAATAGTTCTAATACTTACCGCAGCCCCGGAACATAAAGGGCAACCGAAGGAACGAGGGTACCCACCCTTGTTCATTCAGTCAGTAAAAGTCTGACACTCCCTCCAGCCCGCCCAGGGCGGGAGAAATCATTTGATGATTTCCCATCCATTATAAAACTTATTAAATTTCCACTGCAGCAAATGCGACTACTCATGAAGAGAATGCGCGAACATTGATCAAAGCGGTTTGGCGATTTCAAAGTTACATTCTACTACAGTTATAAATGTGAAAGTTTGTTACTCTTTCACATTCATAACTTCTTTACAGTAATACATTTCAGACATATACAACATGTCCCGGAATAAACGCACACCACTAGACACCCCAATTAGAATATTATGTTATAATCATAATACATATACACTGAATTTTTATTATTATGTTTAAAGCACTGTTTTTTTTATAAATTAGTTGTACAGATTGTGGGAGAAAATTATAGTCACATTATAAATCTACGCATGCACACAGTCGCACTTGCATAAGGGTCTAGCGTAGTAGGTATTTCATCCATTTTAGTTTGTTTTGACTGTACAGCGGAAGTGTGACAGCAGTTTACGTAGTTTTCATTATTTTCGAGATAAAATATTGCCTATATTAAAAATTACAAAAATCGATTCAGTAAACGATTCTGAACAAACTACATATTTTCTCAAAGTGCTTTAATTCAGTTACACATTGTATAAAGACGTCTTGGTATCTTCAAGATGTCATTCACCGACGTTATTTATGTACAACAATCTCAGAAACGACACACATATGAATTGAAAAAACCAAATGGGTAAATGGCCAGTTTTGAAGCTGCAACCTTATGGACGTAAGGTGAGCGCCATAACCAAAAGACCAGTATTACTCTGTTTGATAGTTGCCAGTAACGCTTTTTAGTTTGGGCTCATTTTGACGGGCATGTTGGCCTAGTGGTTAGTGATCCTTACTGCTAAGCCGAGGTCGTGGGTTCGATTCCCACCCAGGACAAGCATTGTGTAATGAGCATAATTTTTTGTTATGTGTCTGGGTGTCATTTATATATTATTTATTTATTTACACTTTATGCACAACGGTACACAGGCGGACTTAATGCCAAAGGCATTCTCTCCCAGTCAACCTAGGGTGGTGAAGAGATAGCATAGTAGGTGCATTTATGGTGGTAAAACTAAAAAGATAGAAGTATAATAGATAACAAAAATAAAATACATAATAATATACATAATAACTACATACATAAGTAAATAAATACATATATCTATAATATATATTTATATATAAGTGAAAGTAAATTATGAAAGAACTCTGCTTAATAGTTAATGCTGTAAATGAATCTTCAATTTCCGCTTAAATGCATATCGACTGGTCGCCGTCCTAATATCAAGAGGAAGCGCATTCCAGAGAAGAATGGCCTGAATGTAAAAAGAAGAATGAACAAAATCAGAAGTATGGGTAGGGCAAAGCAGGAGGAGATTTTGATATTATGTATAATATGAATGTATTTGAAGTTATATTAGTAAGTATATCATTTGTCTGCTTACCATAGTATAAGCTCTGCTTAGTTTGGAATCAGATGACGTGTGTGAGTTGTCCCAGAATATTTATTTGTTGTGGGAACATTGACGAGACCTCCAATTTCGTCCCAACACGGAAACTAACACTACTAACAGTACTAGAAAAATACACCCATACTTCACTGAAAAAGCTCCACCCAGCATCTAACATTTAAATCTCGTCGTACAGACCGTTCCTCTCAATTTCTATTATTCAGACTTCGAGTGGATCCAGCGGAAAAACATATACCAAGCGGAGTTCAAAACCTTTTGTCTGCGTTAGATATTCAATTCTCCACAGAGATATTGTTGTATAAGTAAGGAAGTTCGGTATTGTATAAATATTGGACTGAAGAATTGCCTTGAGAGCAGTTTTATACGTGTTCCGGTAATACGATTAGAAGAACGAAATATTTAAAGGTTTATGTTATGTAATAGATTTAGCTGGATTGGTTGTTTATGGTTAACAAGACGTGTACATTGAACATTTTAAAAGCTGCCCCGTAGTTATTAAGATTGCGATTGCAGCTAACAAAAAAGTTGATAACATTGAAACAGCTGAACTGATTTCGATTAAACATGTTTAAGATCCATCGCTAGATAACTTAGTTTCAAATAAAAAACAGCAGTGCAACAGACAGACAAATACATATGTTATAGGTAATGTGTACAATGCAGGCATTCTATACAATACCTAGGAAATGTATAGAATGCCGGGGTCGTTCAGGCAATGTATGAAATGATGTTCAATGCTTAAACTATTTTACACTTTACCTAGGAAATGTATAAAATACCTAGGCATTGTATAGAATGCCAGTTGAAGCACAGGCAATGTATGTAATTGATTTTTCTTCTCTATGATTTAGTTATATAGGTACTGATCTTTTGAGAGCTAATCCTAATTTCAACTTCCATTAGCAGACAGCGATAAGACATGTGTTCTATTGGTTTGTATGCATAAGTACATGTACGAGTTTTTGCATATAGAGCGTTTCTCACATAGCAGTTGCCTTCGGATAAACATTTACATTTACAACGTACCAAAAAATTGCTGCAGAAAGTCGCCCTGTTCATTTCTTACCACTTGATTATGGAAATTTGATGATGATACGAAAAAAACCAACAGTTTTCATTTAAAATAAGCATTATTATACTTTCAATAAACTGTAGGTAACATAATTATAATTTGAAAGGAAATAAAATCTTAGGTAACATCTTTAAACAAACTAAAATAGAGTAATATGAAAATTGCAATCTAGTTACTTGTAGTGTATCGTAATCGCAGTCGATTTCTACACCAGTAGCTAATTCCCTACCTTTTCTCAACGATATGTGCTTCCTAGTATGAAACGGTAGCAAGCGTAATGAAAAGCGCAAAACGATTTGCCCAGTGGAAATCGACTAACAACCTACAGCGTGCATTGCTGCACATCACTAAAGTAGTTAGTGATTACACACATCACTATTGAGTCGACAGTTCGCTTAAAACATGGAAGTGCGCGCTCCACGTTAATAAATTCTTTAAGTGATAATAATTCGGGCGGCCGCCCAAAAACCCTTCAAAATCATATAACCCTGCAATCATAAAGTACCTAGCGGACGAGTGAAGACAGCCTCCAGACCGGGGAACATCGAATTTTGGTGAGTCGTTTCATATATTGCTAATCGTTTTAACTAAGCCTTCATATCGTTGAAAGTCTATCACTAGACTTTCCCCCCTTATGTTGTGTTAATCCTATTCCATAACGCGACATAATTCTTGGTGCCGAAACCAGGGACTCTTTAGATAAGATATCCCATAGAAAATAGTAAATTTAAAATTCCCAATTCAATTTTACGTCTCGTCCGCCATCATTGTTAAGTGACCACGGCGTATTGCCGGCCGGCGAAAATTATCTATTTAAATCTCGAATAGTATTGAATATTTCTCCTTAGTATATGAACAATTCGTCTTTATTCAATATTATTTAATTATTGCAGGGTATATTTTAATGCCAAATCGTGAATTAGTGAAGAAATTAACAAACATTCATTCATTCGATTATTTGAATTCGTAGTTAACAAGGCAGTAATGGCTGCCCAGTCATCGTGAGTGACCTAATTAATACGTAATTCTAATTTCAAAAGTTAGTTTGGAATGGATGTGTATTTCTTCAATTTGGACGGCTCGCAATTAATTCGTAGTGTTTATCACGGATATAGACCAGTGATTTGTACCTAATCAATGTTTAGAATTGTTGCTTCGTACGTAATAAATTTTATGCAAATTATCGTGTTATTTCAGTGCATAGAAATTTGTGCGTACAACTTATCGTCGCAACAATTAATAGCAGGTAAACAACGTGTTTCCTAACTTAGTATACGTGTAGGTACAGATCAATCGTTTCGGTTCTTTGTTATAGTATCGTAATATTATAACATTGAAGTTTGCATGCATTTATCATTGACAAGTGAAAGTTTTATTGTGTTGACGCGAACTGTAGGGTTCCGTAAGCGTATCCGTGTGGTTCCGTGGGTGAATTAGTTCAGTGTTTCACTATATATTTTCCGTTTCGTGTTTTAAATATTTTAAATCAATTTCAGATAGTGATTCATCATGTCTTATCCTACTAAAAAACGTTGTAGTGTTTCAAAGAAATCTAGATCTATTGATGTAGGTGGCCTGTCGTATGACGACCTACCGGTACTACGTAGAAAGCGTACTTTGGCCCTAAATCGATTAAAAAGGACGTTGGAAGTGGCTGAACTGGCTCAATCAGATTCTTCTCGTTCGGATGAGTTTCTCGCTTATTATTCTACCATTGCAAAGCATTCTAAAAGTTTTGAAGAAGCTCATTTAGATATTTTAAGCGTGATTGATGATGAACATGCTGAGCGTGAGGATGTCATTCGTTCTGAATTCGACAATATTTATTATAAAATTGTCGCGATTTATAGTTTACTCTTTCCGTCTGTCCAGTCAGTTGTTAATTCACCGTCTATCAGTCAGCCGCAGCCCTCGTCAGCTGTACGTTTACCAAAGTTAGAACTGCCTAAATTCGGAGGTAACATTAAAGAATTTTCAATGTTCTATGATGCGTTCAATAATCTTATTCATTTAAATAAGTCACTTTCGGACTCTGATCGTATGCAGTATTTGCGGTCGAGTTTATTCGGGGACGCATTAGGACTCATTCGTACTTTTCCTGTGGAAGGCGAGTATTATTCTCAAGCCTATCAAACATTAGTAAATCGTTACCGCGATAATCGTGAACTCGCTTTTACTTGTTGGCGAGAAATGATAAACATTAATTTGAAACTTAGTCCACCTACCGAATTTAGACGCACTTTAGATCTTTTTAATGAAAACTTAATTATTTTAAAAGGCCTTAATTTACCTACGGACCAATGGAATTTTATCCTTTGTTATCTCCTATTGTCGAAATTAGATTCGAAGACGCGTTGTGCGTTCGAAAAGGCGCACCCGTCTCCTGAGTTACCTTGTTTCAACACACTTAAAGACTTTCTTGAATCGCAATGTGTAGCCCTCGAGCGCGACACTCACTTCGTGGGTTCTCGCGAACATTCTTCTTCTTCTTCTAGTAAAGGTGTCAAGTCGAACCTCTCTAACAATGATAAGAAAAAGGTTTCTTCGTCACTGTTAGCGAATTCAGAGAAGACAGCCACCAAAGCGTCTGCCTCCGTTTCCACTGGACGAAGCGAGTCTTCTAAGTGTCCGTGTTGTTCAGAACCTCATTCAATTATGCAGTGCAAATCATTTGCCACGAAGTCCCCTCAGGATAGGCGTGATTTAGCAAAACAAAATCGTTGGTGTTTTAACTGTTTAAAACCTTCACATTTAATTCGTGACTGTAAATCTGTTTTTACTTGTCAGAGATGCCGTCAACGGCATCATACTTTGCTTCACCATGATATAGATTCGAATAGTTCTGAACAAAAGCCTTCAGCCAGTGAACCCGTTAGTGTTATGACTAATTTAGGAGATAGTTCGGTTGTTCTTCTATCGACTGCCGCTATCGATATTCGTGATTCGTCGGGCAACTACCAGTCTTTCCGTGCTGTTATCGACACTGGTAGTCAAACCCATCTAATTTCAGAGCGTGCAGTAAATCGACTAGGACTTGACAAACGCGTGACTTCGCGCCAACTTCGTGGTGTAGGTCAATCGCCAGCCTCCATCTCTGGAGCTGTTACTCTTCAGATAGGTATTAAAGGTCAAGTGGCTTTCAATATTGAAGCATTGACTATGCCTAACATATGCAATGATATGCCTAAAGTTCATCTTGATAAATCGTCGTGGCTTCATCTTCGCGGTCTCAATTTGGCGGATCCAGATTGTGACAGACCTGGTCCGATCGACGTTCTTCTTGGCGCTGAGCTCTTCTCCTCACTCATCTTACCTGGTTGTGTGAGTGGTGGACCGAGGCAGCCTTCAGCGTTGAATTCTGTGTTCGGCTGGCTTCTCATAGGAAGTGTGTCTGATAAGCACACAGACAACATCGATTCATTCTTCGTCTCTGACGACCAGATCTTTCAGGAAGTCAAGAAATTCTGGGATTTAGACATTATCCCTACCGTGAACAAGATGACTTTGGACGATCAACGTTGCGAGCAAATCTATAGTGAAACAACTACTCGTGATTCTACCGGTCGTTACAGCGTAGCCTTGCCGTTCAAGGAAGACAAGGAACCATCATTTCCTGGATCACGAGCTTCTGCATTGAGACGTTTTCATTCTTTAGAACGTAAACTTTCCACTGATTCGATTCTAAAGCAACAGTATTCCGACTTTATGTCTGAATATCTTCAGAGTGGCCACATGAGTGTTGTACCCAGTGGCGATCTACTTAAAGGTAAATTCTACATACCACATCATTGTGTTCTTCGACCTGATAGCGCGAGTACAAAACTGCGCGTCGTTTTCGACGCGTCGAATAAAGACTCAGTCAAAGGCGTTTCGTTAAACGAAACCTTACTCGTAGGTCCGAAGTTACAAGCTAACATTATTGAAATTTTGTTAAGGTTTCGTACTCATCCTGTAGTATTCTCGGCGGACGTTCGTCAGATGTACAGGATGATTCAAGTTCATGAAGAACATCGTGATTATCAAAGAATCTTCTGGAGATTTCATCCATCTCAACCTATTTTAGAGTACCGACTTAACACCGTTACTTACGGCATTTCTTCTTCACCTTTTCTAGCTTGTCGCACCGTCAGGCAACTCGCCGAAGATGAAGGCACTGGCCTTCCGTTAGGCAAATCCGCTTTATTGAATGACGTGTACATTGACGACGTAGTAACAGGTTGTTCGAGTTTAACTCAGGCTTTACAAACAAAAGCAGAAGTTATTGAACTTCTCAGTCGAGGTCAAATGGAGCTACGCAAATGGGCCAGTAATAACCCAAAGCTGTTAGTTGATCTTCCACTAGAACACTGTCTTACGGACAATGTTTCGATGGATGTAGAGAAATCTAACACGCTCAAGATATTGGGTCTGAAGTGGGACCCAAAGTCTGACCATTTCGTGTTCGAAGTTAAACCTCAGAACCGTGCCTGTAGTAAACGTACCATTCTTAGCGAACTCGCACGCATCTACGACCCACTCGGTTTCTTATCGCCCTTGGTATTCTTTGCCAAGTATCTTGTACAACGGCTGTGGGTCTTAGGAGTATCGTGGGATGACAATCCTCCTGAGGACATTCAACGTCAGTGGAATCTCTATATTTCTGAAGTTTCTATAATTCAAAATTTAAAAATTTCGCGTTTCCTTTTAGTTCCTCAAATCAAATCGTGCGAAATTCATGGATTCGCCGATAGCAGTCAGCGTGGGTATGGCTGTGTCGTGTACCTTCGTGTTGTAAACATTCAGGAAAACGTCAAAACCTTCTTCGTTATTTCGAAAGCAAAAGTTGCCCCTCTCAAAGTTGTTTCACTTCCTCGGCTCGAACTTTGCGCTGCAGTATTACTTGCAGATCTTCTCAAATTCGTTGTTGAGGTTTATAAGCCTCTTCTTCCTGTTTCAGCAACATATGCGTGGTCAGATTCAACTGTCACCCTCGCCTGGATTCGTTCACCTTCCTCGCGTTGGAAGACATTTGTGGCCAATCGTGTCAGCCATATTCAGGATGCGATCCCTGGTGCAACTTGGCGTCATGTACCCACGGCTGACAATCCAGCTGACATAGCTTCCCGTGGGCAAACCCCAGCGGAACTTGTCAACAATTCTCTATGGTGGGCGGGGCCTCCGTGGCTCACGCAAGATTCTCAGTTCTGGCCTTGTACCAGTTCAGATCTTTGTGGTGAGGACTGTCGTGCTGAAGAAAAGGTACAGGTTCTTATCACAAACAATAATTCTTCAGATTTAATTAATGACCTTTTGATTAAATACTCTTCAATTCGTAAAGTTCAACGTATCTTAGGATTGTGTTTACGTTTCATTCATAATTCGCGTTATAAACATAATCGCCGTTCTGATCTTCATTTAAATCGTACAGAACTTCATAACGCCTTGTTAATAGTCGTAAGACATGTTCAGTCTCTTCACTTTTGCGAAGAAATCAAAAGGTTGAAGGAAGGTAAACTTCTTTCCAAACAAATGCGAAAGCTTAATCCTTTCATCGACACCCTAGGTATTCTCAGGGTGGGCGGTAGGCTTACGCGTTCAGGCTTAGCCTACGCGCACAAACATCCGGCTTTGCTTCCTCGTCAAGCTAAGTTAACTTTCATGTTAATCGATGCCTTCCATAGAGAGAATTGCCATCCTGGCATTAATACATTACATTACTTAATTAGTCAACAATTTTGGATATTGTCGGCTAAGCGTGCCATACGACATCAGGTTTCGAAGTGTTTACAATGCTTTAAAACAAATCCAACTTCACTTGAACCGTTTATGAGTGACTTGCCTTCAGCACGCATTAATCAAGTCAAGCCTTTTAGTATTGTAGGTGTCGACTACGCAGGTCCGTTCCGCATCAAATCCGGTAAACACCGCGGTGCTAGGATTAGTAAAGCTTATCTCTGTCTTTTCGTTTGCTTCACAACAAAAGCAGTTCATTTAGAAGTGGCTACTGATCTTACATCCGACGCTTTTATCGCCGCTCTCCGACGTTTCGTAGGACGTCGCGGTCGAGTTTCAGTTATCCACTCTGATTGTGGTACTAATTTCGTAGGTGCTCACCGAGAGCTGTCGTCTTTGATGCGAAACGCGACCCACATCGAGAAGATTGAATTCAAATTTAATCCTCCTGCTAGCCCACATTTCGGCGGAGTGTGGGAAATTCAGGTGAAGGCAGTCAAGTCGCTACTGTATCGTACCGTTGGCAATCAATCGTTAACGTTAGAAGAACTGTTTACATTATTCGTTCAAATAGAATCGGTATTAAATTCAAGACCACTTTACCCGTTGAGTTCAGACCCTAATGACTTCGCGGTTCTTACACCAGGTCATTTCTTAACATTAGAGCCTCTGACGTCTGTTCCGGATGAGGACCTGTCCTCATGTAATATAACTCGTTTAGGGCGATGGCAGCTAATTCAACGTTTTCAACAAGATTTTTGGAAGCGTTGGAAAAATGAATATCTTCATTCGTTGACTCAACGTGCAAAGTGGACGAAACATTCCCAACCGCTGGAAGTGGGGTCCATGGTAGTTATCAAATCTGACTCTCCTCCGCTTCACTGGCCTATAGCCCGTGTAGAACACTTGCATCGTGGTCCGGATGGAATAATACGTATCGTTACTCTTCGTCTACCAAACGGTTCTTCTCTCATACGTCCGTTGACAAAGGTATGTCCTTTGCCAACTTGCACAGATTAGCTTTTCATACGTTAATCTCTTCACGTTAGGTTAGTTTTTAATCGTTAAGTTAGAATTAAGCAAATTGTTCATATACTAGGATAACAGCCATTGGCTTCTATTTAGTTTACATTCTACCGGCGCCAATGAGCATTCACATTTCCCCTTTCCTTTTCATGAGTAACTAATTTTCTTTGAAAATACGACTAGCGTGTATTTTGATGGGCGGAATGTATCGTAATCGCAGTCGATTTCTACACCAGTAGCTAATTCCCTACCTTTTCTCAACGATATGTGCTTCCTAGTATGAAACGGTAGCAAGCGTAATGAAAAGCGCAAAACGATTTGCCCAGTGGAAATCGACTAACAACCTACAGCGTGCATTGCTGCACATCACTAAAGTAGTTAGTGATTACACACATCACTATTGAGTCGACAGTTCGCTTAAAACATGGAAGTGCGCGCTCCACGTTAATAAATTCTTTAAGTGATAATAATTCGGGCGGCCGCCCAAAAACCCTTCAAAATCATATAACCCTGCAATCATAAAGTACCTAGCGGACGAGTGAAGACAGCCTCCAGACCGGGGAACATCGAATTTTGGTGAGTCGTTTCATATATTGCTAATCGTTTTAACTAAGCCTTCATATCGTTGAAAGTCTATCACTAGACTTTCCCCCCTTATGTTGTGTTAATCCTATTCCATAACGCGACATGTAGGTACTTAATAAAACGAAAACAATTATTTTCTTAAATATCTTCACATGTTCAGTAATCGACACAAAATCGCGCTATATGCGCTACGTTATCAAAATAATAACATATTATTTAATAATACTTAGGTAAAGTTTGATTTATACCATTCAAAATCAACATTATTGAACTTTAATTTAACGCAAAGATTACTCTAAATAATATATATTAAATATCTTCTAAAAAGTTTTCATAATATGTAGGTATTAAAAATGTGTAGTCAAGTGTGAGAAATATTAATTACCATATAATTATTCAAAGTATAATGGAAATGACATAATGAAATAATAGAAACACGTGTCTCCTTCTCGTGGTCGATCATTATACACATTGCCTGATGCGCTTTGGGCATTTTATACAATACCTAGGCAATGTATGAAATGAATCGTATTACATACATTGCCTGAACGTTTTAGGCAATATATATAAAGCCTAGGCATTCTATACAATGCCGGATTATACACATTGCCTATAACACATACACAATGTAGCAACAATTTAGTGAAAAAAAAATTGTTCAGCAATATCAAAAATTATTCTTACATAATATATGTAATAAAGACGTTACAGTTATTTTGTTGTTGTTAAATGCATTATTTGCATTCTAAATCACTATAAAATTCAAATACTGCTTGCAACGCCCAAACTCTGAAGCAACACAAAGACGGTCTTACTAAGCAAAGGCGGAAGGTTACAGTACAGACAGCAAACTAGATAGGTATGCAGGGTCATTAGTCATTACTTATAAATTGAATTTTATCATAAACCAATAGTTTTCAAATACAATTTTTAATTTTAGCATAATTATATTTATAAGAAATACTACTAAACACTGATGGATGTATTTCAATAAAATATAAATAGATTAAAGAACTAATTAGTAACCATTTTTTTTTCTAATATCACACGCAGCCATCTAGTTGTAATGTGTCTTGTATGTCTGATTAGTAATAATAATTAAAGTCTTGCGACAATGAACAAATGGCCATCTGTTCCCTGAGTAGGCAAAGCCTGTCTATAGCAATCAGAACTTATAATTACATACATATCACTACAGAGTATAAAACAAAATCGTTTACGCTGTCTATCTGTCGCCCAAGTATACTTGGATTATTTACACTACGCAACGGATTTTGATGCGGTTTATTAAGTAGTGTGATTCGAGAGTAAGGTATGTATGTATTTAACATGCATGCAGTAGATAAAAAAACCGGGATTTTCAAAGATTTGTAACACGTCACGGTGTTTAATTTATTTACAACTATAGTCAGACACGGAACAAAGAATCATACTCATCACAAGATTTACCTTGACCTCCAGCTTACCAGAGAGCCTTGACAAGTGGCATTGTAGATGAGATATCGAAAACGAATAGATTGTCAAATGTATGGAATTGACATTAAGCTTTCGCTAAACAATTTGATATCTCCATACATTTAACAATCTATTCGTTTTAGCTGTCTATTCTACAATGCCACTAGCCTAGGGGGGCAGTCAGGGTCACTAACCTCTAAACCAGTCAACTTTGCTGAAAGTACCTGCGAATAAGACGGGAGTTCCGAAATGATCCCCAGATGAGCCTTTGAAGGCTTTCCTTGTAAATATATCGGAAGTGCGCTGCGGTTGCGCGCGCAAGGGGATGTGGGTAGTTAGGCTAAGAGTGTACAGTTTAACTGGGGTCTAGGGAGTCTGGCAGGTTTTAATTTAAATCCTAAAAGACGTTCAAAGATGATTAAAAGCAAGAGATGGCTTTTTGTTTAGTCGCTAGCATAAACGTTGTAATAAGCAAAAAATATTTCCTCTCTTAGAATAACTATAATAAGATTCAGTTATTTGGCAAATTTTAAAAAAAATTAATGGAAAAACTATAATAACGTTTACTTTTAGGCCATTTTAATAGTTGTCAGTGATATAATTTCTATAAAATATGTTTTAACTGAAGGTTACGGCTAATTTAAGAGAAAATAAATTTTAGTGTTTGCGTAGTTAATTCAGTCATGATTTTTCTTGACTTCTTGCGCACTGGTGGGGGGGTAGTTAGACTTAGACTGTGTCGAGGGGTGGGGAGGGGATTAGTTGTAAGTGTACAGTGTAAACTAGGGTCTGAGGAGTCAAGAGGGTTTAAATTTGAATTCTAAAAAACGTTCGAAAAACATTAGGTTAAAAAACGTGGTATCGTTATTTTTTTGTGTGTGATAAAGAGGCTTTGGATAAAACGAAAATAAATAAAAATCCTGTAATAACTCACACACAGCCATCTGACCTCAAACTAAGCAGAGCTTGTACTGTTGTAACCATCTGATAAACATACTAAGGTCAATTCACACAATATCCATACTAATATTATAAATGGGAAAGTGTGTCTGTCTGTCTGTCTGTTTGTCTTTCTTTCACGGCAAGATGGAGCGACGGATTGACGTGATTTTTTAAGTGGAGATAGTTGAAGGGATGGCGAGTAACATAGGCTACTTTTTGTCTCTTTCTAACGCGAGCGAAGCCGCGGGCAGAAGCTAGTAGTATTATATTACACCCAGACACAGAACAAAACAATCATGCACATCACACAAAGTCCTGGGTGGGAATCGAACCCACAACCTCCCGCTTAGAAGTTAGGGTTACTAACCAGACTAAACCAAAAAGCCTGTAATTTGTGATTGGGTTCATAAATATGTTTTTAAATACACCTCCGATTTAGAAAAAAAATCTTGTGTATTCTGTTTTTTTTTTATATATATAGAAAGCTACCTACGGTAGGTACTATGTCTGTTTAGTAAAACTGTAAATAAAAAAGCAACAGCTAAATCACAGTATTCATTAAGGTTGCTAAGCAAATCAAGTTTCTCTCTCCCTCGTTACCGTCACTTCACAGCCGAGCATAACGAAAACTTTTACAGCGGCGGAGCCTACGGAGATCATAAGAACGGTCATTAACCTCCTACGCGGCCTACGCGGCTACGAGGTCTACGCGGCCTACGCTACGAGACTACGCTACGCAGCTACGACCTGAGCAATCGCCTACGCGCTTTTAACTTTGTTAAAAATTTCACTCCTACGCTTTAAGAAAATGAAATCTTATTTTTTTTTAAACACAGTTTATTTTCGTAAATAACATAAGTTTTAGTTGTCCAGACTTTAAGATATTATAAAAAGGTAAATACAATTTATTTTCTTGTATATTTTTATTTCAACCGTTCTTTGAATAAACGTTTTCTATTCGTCAATCGATCTGTTGTAAATATCTGATGTAGACCTTCAGAGTATACATGTTGCTGGTTAGTTACCTATCCGTGGTCAACTGGTCATGGATTTCGAAGACATCCTACGTGAATGGACAAAAAAAAAACGGAAAACTCAACTGCATTATTTCTGTCACAACTGAGACAAATGCAATGACACCTTACATATCAAAATAAGTTGAACAGTTTAGGCTGTAGAGCGTGCTAGACAATGAGACATACACACATACGCTCGAAAAGCACAACCCTCGTTTCGGCAGTCGGGTAAAAAGTTCTCATAATAGTGAAAACATAACATAAAAGATGAATAGCAACCATCAATGTCTGCTCTTGACTACGTAGTATATCTGAGCCTCTGTCTCTGAGTTATTGATTTACTGTTCATAGACGTTAATAATACCAGCCTGTTACTGTCCCAATGCAGGGCCTCTTCTCATACAGAGAAGGCACGAGCATTGATCATCACGCTTGCTTAAGGCGGATAAACTTTTTACAATAAACAAAAATATTTTTTCACATTGCATTAATAAAACGAAGCCACTGTGACTTCCAAAATGTTTTATTTCTTCTGTTTTTTTCGTGCTTCGCACTATTTAGAGTACTTATAATTATGTTGTACTACTTTTTTATCTATTTTTCATTTAATTTCAACAAATTTTATCAGGATTATAAAAAACTATTTCGTTGTAACCTTATCTTCGCTATAATGATATTTCCCTTGAGCGTAGTGCAAATAAATTTCGGTCAGACTCAGTAGGGCGTGAAAAGGGGCTCCTATTGAAACTGACTCTTTTCGATGAGGTTCTATTTTTAGGCCTGAAACGGATACCTAAGAATATTTCAAGGGCCAAACGTAATAGCTCGTGAAGATATTAAAACCAAAGTTATTTGTCTACGTCTCTAATAATTTGAATGTGCCTGCCGGGGTTGCGGAATGTTTATAATAGCTACCGTGACCCTGGAACATAAAGGGCAACCGAAGGAACATGAGTGGGTTTTAGTCAGTAAAAGTCTGACACCCACTCCCGCCGCACCCCGGACGGGAGCAGTCATTTGATGATTTCCCACTCACCAAAAAAAAAAATTTAATGTAAATGTAATGTCTGTCTATCTGTTATGCTTTTACGGCTAAAACACTAAATCAATTTTTTTATTAAATTTGGTATAGAGGTGGATTGGATTTTGGAGTAGAGCATAGATTACTTTTAAACCCGCTGTTTCGGCATTTATGTATGTCGCGTGCAAAAGCTAGTACTTAATGCTTGTATCAGTTATATTCTAATTATCTCAGAAAAATTGAGAGGTCATCGTTTCTCGTTTTCAAAGTAAAAAAAAATGTGTATTTGAAAAAGTACACATTTTTTAGGGTTCCGTACCTCAAAAGGTAAAAACGGAACCCTTATAGGATCACTTTGTTGTCCGTCTGTCAGTCCGTCCGTCCGTCTGTCAAGACCCTTTTTCTCAGAAACGCGTCGAGATATCAAGCTGAAATTAATATCACATACTCAGATCTGCTATCACTCAAAGCCGTGAAAAAATCAAGTTTCTAATTCAACACAAAAAAAAGATACGGCGGTTTATATTGCATATTTAGAAATTTGCAAGAGAATCAAAACCTATAGGGTACTTCCCATTGACCTAGAATCATGAAATTTGGCAAGAAGCAACAAGTAGCACAAGTATAGGAAAAACTCCGAAAACCGTAAATTTGTAGTTTGTTCACATCAGGCGTCCGTCTATCCGTCTGTCTGTCAAGATCCTTTTTCTCAGGAACGCGTCGAGATATCAAGCTGAAATTAATATCACATACTCAGGTCTGCTATCTCTTAAAGCATTGAAAAACTCAAGTTTTTAAATCAACGCAATAAAAAGATACGGCGGTTTATATTGCATATTTAGACATTTTCAAGGGGGCCAAAACTCAAAACCTACAGGGTACTTCCCATTGATCTAGAATCATGAAATTTGGCAAGAAGCAAGGTCATGTAGCACAAGTATAGGGAAAACTCCGAAAACCGCAAATTTGTAGTTTGTTCACATCAGGCATCCGTCTGTTCGTCCGTCTGTCAAGAACGTTTTTCTCAGGAACGCGTCGAGATATCAAGCTGAAATTAATATCACATACCCAAGTCTGCTACCTCTAAAAGCAATGAAAAAATCAAGTTTCTAAATCAACGCAATAAAAAGATACGGCGGTTTATATTGCATATTGAGACATTTTCAAGGGAATCAAAACTCAAAACCTATAGGGTATTTCTAATTGACCTAGAATCATGAAATTTGGCAAGAAGCAAGGTCATGTAGCACAAGTATAGGGAAAACTCCGAAAAAAGTAAATTTGTAGTTTGTTTACATCAGGCGTCCTTCTGTTCGTCCGTCTGTCAAGAACGTTTTTCTCAGGAACGCGTCGAGATATTAAGCTGAAATTAATATCACATACTCAGGTCTGCTAATCTCTTAAAGCAGTGAAAAACTCAAGTTTCTAAATCAACGCAATAAAAAGATCCGGCGGTTTATATTGCATATTTAGACATTTTCAAGGGAACCAAAACTCAAAACCTACAGACTACTTCCCATTGACCTAGAATCATGAAATTTGGCAAGAAGCACAAGTAAAGGAAAAACTCTGAAAACCATAAGATTGTAGTTAGTTCACATCCGTCCATCCTCCCGTTAGTCCGCCTGTCAAGACCCTTTTTCTCAGAAACGCGTCGAGATATCAAACTGAAATTAATATCACATACTTAGGTCTGTAATCTCTCAAAGCAGTGAAAACTCAAGTTTCTAAATCAACGCAATAAAAAGATAGGGCGGTTTATATTGCATTTAGATATTTGCGAGGGATTCAAAACCTATAGGGTACTTTTCATTAACGGAACCCTCGTTGCGCGAGTCCAACACGCACTTGACCGGTTTTTTTTTTTTACTTTTAGTGAGGTTTCTTCTTGAGAACCAACATTTTGACGTCCGGTAATATACTAAAACCTGCTTCTAAATATAACATATACTTTTCAGAAAGACGCTTCAAAATCGGTTCAACTCAACGCGAGATGATCGCGAATAAATAAACATACATACATACAGATCTAAGAGAACCTTTTTTTTTTAATTTGATAAAAAATATAAGAAATCGTTAACCACAACTGCTTTAAAAACTCTTTCATAATACAATAAAATCTTGGAAATGCTCTAGAAGTTTCCAAAGAATGACAAGATTGCATTTCCTGAATTCCTTATCGAGAATGCAGCAAAAGGTAATATAAAGTGGATGTGGAACTGACAGTTCATAAGAGTCATGAAGATAGATTTTATAGGGTTAAAATATATTAGAATTGATATGGAATCTCATAGAGAAAGTTTTCAAGTAATATTATTTGAAATTCTATATCAAAATTTTGGCTGCTGTTTTAGGCTTTACGTCATTATTTTAGTTAGTTTGTTAATTTTTTATTCATATCTTTAAGGAAGTGTCGTCAGGGCTTAATGGTTAATGCACCCATTTCTCAGGCATGAAGTTGCGGGTTAAAAACCGGGCAAAAACCAATGTGACTTTTAAAATTCAATTGTACTTACTAAGATTATTATCAACTAGCTGCTGCCCGCGACGTCGTCTGCGTGAAGGCTTCAGCTCCACCCCCGTAGGTGATAGCGTGATAATATGTAGCCTATGTTTTGACCCGACTTCTTAGTAATATCCCTGCAAAATTTGAACTAAATCTATGCAGTACTTTTTGAGTTTATCCCGGACATACATACAGAAAAACAAACAGACAAAAATTAAAAAAAAAAACTATATTTTTGGCTTCGGTATTGATTGTAGATCACGCCCCAAGTATTCTTTAAAAAAAATATTCAATGTACAGTTTTGACTTTCCTACGATTTTATTATATGTAGTATATGTATAGATAGGTGACATCATTAACATATCGTGCCTCGGAATGCTCGTAAAGCTGTTACAAACTGTTTGTACAATTGTTGTTTTGGTTCTGGTTACTATTCATAAATCTTTGATAGTCGTTACGAGTAGTCAGAAGTCAGAATGACAGACAATTAGTAAAACCACAAAGACGATAATAGAGAATGTTCAAGGCGTTACAGTGTTTCTTTTACATGTGCATAAAAAAAAAGTAAAAAGACTTATGATGCACTTAACTTACACAAAAGATATACAACTTTATTTACAACAAAGCATAATATACGCAACAAAGAGAGAAACAATTTAAATAATCTAGAGAGGGATCCCGTAATTCATGAAGGTATCTCATTTCTGTACATTACACTTTGTGCGAATGAGTACGTTCATATTATATTCTAAAATTTCAAGGGAATGTTTTGTATTGAAGCTAGATTTTATATTTTTGGTGTCTGGTAATAAAATAAAGTGTATATAGAGTGATGATGCAGTGGTTTTGTACTAATCTTTAATCCATACTAATATTATAAATGGAAAAGTGTGTCTGTCTGTATGTTTGTCTTTCTTTCACGGCAAAACGGAGCAACGAATCGACGTGATTTTTCAAGTGGAGATAGTTGAAGGGATGGAGAGTAACATAGGCTACTTTTTGTCTCTTTCTAACGCGAGCGAAGCCGCGGGCAGAAGCTAGTAATATTATAAATGCGAAAGTAGCTCTGTCTGTCTGTTTGTCTCTTCTTCACGCTTAAACCACTGAACCGATTAAAATGAAATTTGGTACAGATATAGTTTTCATCCCGGAAATCCCCCGGGAACGGGAAGTATTATTGCACGCGGACGACAAAAGCTAGTCTCTTATATATAAAATTCTCATGTCACAATGTTAGTTACCTTACTCCTCCGAGACGGCTTTAGCGATTTTTACTTTTTATGTGCATATTTAGTAGGTCTGAGAATCGGCTACTATGTATTTTTTTTTCATACCCCTACATTTTTAACGCGGTTGAAACCGCGGGAGGCAGCTAGTATAAGTATAAAATTGCCGAAAGAATTATTCGAAGCCAGACACATCTTGATAGTCTAATCGTTAAAGCATCCGTCTCTCATGTAAAAAGGTAGTGGAATCGCATCCGGGCAAGTATCAATATTATGATCTTTTTAGATTCATATACATTTAGGTACAAATACTTTTATTCGCCCTAACTCCTTCAGTGCCGTCGCCATCTACCCTAATGACATCACCAAGACCAGCGATGAAACCAAGACAATTGTGCAGAATATCATCAGCCCTGAAGTATTAAAATTGAAAGTTCGCGGAGTTCGCAATATCAGCAAAGGCGGAGTAGTAATTAGTACCGAAACCAAAGATGACCTTGAAAAACTGAAACAAACAGTGCAGCGGTCCACTTCAGGCCTAACCGTCGACGAGCCGAAAAAACGAAAACCACGAATTATTGTAATTGGTGTCCCGTCTTCACTGGAGGAGTCCGAGGTATTTAAAAGCATATACGAACAGAATGTAGCCGACAAAATCCCATCTATGTCCCGTACCACATTTCTGGCCTCTATAAAACTGAGCCATAAATCGGGCAAGAAGGATGCGGAGAATTGCAACTACATTTTAGAAGTACCAGCAATCATCCGTAAGGCCCTCATAACACAGGACAGAGTATTTATTAACTGGACGTCTTGCCCTGTACGTGATTTTACCTTAGTAACTAGATGTTTTAAATGTCAACAATATGGTCATGCGGCCAAGACGTGCAAAACTTTGGCTCCTACATGTGGACATTGTGGGGAAGGAGGTCACTCAGCCCAAGAGTGCTCAAAAAAAGCCGAGGCGCCTAAATGTGCAACCTGTCTGCATTTCAAAAAACAGGCTGACCACAAGACCGGCGATACAGACTGTCCTGCTAAAATAGCCGCCGAAAAGAGGTACATTAATTCTATAGACTATGAAGGCGCCTAAGAGCGTCGCATACTAGATATATTTTTGACGTAATTAGTTTATTTAGTGTTTATTAATGGATATCAATATAATTAACGAAATTGATAACGTAATCGTAACAGAGGCAAAGACATGTGATGTTGAAGACTGTAAGCAATATTTATTCCAGTACCCGAACTCACTAACCATTGTCACCCAGAACATTCGTAGTATTAACAAAAATATAGACAGCTTTAACATTTTTCTGCATCGACTAAATTTTGAATGTGATATAATAGTACTAACGGAGTGTTGGTTATCCGATCAACACAATAATCTACCAGTTATTTCCGGATACACCTCAATTCATAGCACTTTTAGCAATAATCAAAATGACGGTGTGGTGATTTATTCTAAAGAATCTTTGCATGTTGAAGTAGAGGAACCTAGTTTACAAGGCTGCATGACAAACTGCTTGGTAATTAAAATCGGTGCAACCACAGCAATTATTACTATGTATAGGTCACCGTCTGTAAAAAACTTAGACCCTTTTCTCAAATCTTTAAATCAGATACTTCAGAAACTAAGTTCTTTTAAAAATATTATTCTAACCGGAGATATTAATATTAACATTGTTTCGGAAAGTGGCGACGCAGGAACTCAAGAGTACCTAAATGTGTGCGCTTACCACGGGCTTTTCCCAACTCATACACTGCCTACCCACCAGAGCGGATCATGCCTTGATCATATGATACTGAAATCTAGCTTACCAAACAAAACGCTTGTCACTAACTCAACAATTACTGACCACCACGCTGTCCTACTAACAATAAATTTAACGCTGCCTAAGCAATTTCGTTTTCAATGCAAGTCTAAATTAAATATACACAAACTTGAGCATGATTTGCACAATATTGACTATGGCCCAGTTTACAATACTGATGACGCCAATATTGCCTTAACATACTTTATAAATAATGTCCAACAAGCTATATCACGTAACACGGAAACTATAAAAATAAGTAAGAAATATTATAATATCAAACCATGGATTACCCCTGGTCTGATTCGGTGTATTAAACATAGGGACAAATTACATCAAAGAGCGAAAAAATATCCTGAAAACGTTGTGCTCCTTTGTTCATATAAGAGATATAGAAATTTCTGCAACAATCTCTTAAAACGAATAAAAATTAACTACGACAAAAACCAATTGAACAAAGCCGGAAAAAATACAAAACAGCTTTGGAAACATATTAAAAATGTCACTAACATCTCACAACAGCGTGAATCAATCTCGAATTTACTACTAACCAATTCCTCACCGCTTTTGTCAACTAAAAATGTAAATAATTTCTTTATAAATATAGGAAAAAACCTGGCCGAACAGATCCCGAAACGTGATCTCCAAACAACGTCCGCTTCTGTAATCCCGTCCTGCAGCAGTAGCCCCAATACTTTCGTTTTACTAGATATTGACATCAACGAAATAACTCGTATTATTGCTGGTCTGAAGGATGACTGTGCAGTGGGGTGGGATAATATAAGTAATAAGGTCCTTAAGACTTTCAAGCATATATTTGCCCCACACTTAACCTACATATTTAAGCTTTGTATTTCAAACGGAGTTTTTCCAAGATGCCTCAAAAAAGCAATAGTAATTCCTGTTTTTAAATCTGGAAGCAAGGATTTAATTAGCAATTACCGATCTATATCTCTTCTCCCTGCTCTATCAAAAATACTTGAAAAAATTATAAACAGTAGATTAATTAATTTCCTTGAAAAATATCGTCTATTCTCACCTTCACAGTTTGGTTTTAGGGCTAAAGTATCCACAAATGATGCCGTACACAGCCTGATAAACCATGTGACGGAAACTCTCGATGAAGGGCAGCAGACCTTGGCTATTTTCCTGGATCTAGCCAAAGCCTTTGACACAATATCAATTTCTTCACTTTTAAACAAATTAGAGGACATAGGTATACGAGGTACGCCATTGCAACTATTAGCCGATTATTTAGCCGATCGATACCAATGCGGTAGAATAGACAATATTACAAGTGACGAGCAGAAAAATACTACTTTTGGAGTTCCCCAGGGAAGCATTTTAGGCCCTACATTGTTTCTTATTTACATAAATAGTCTCTGTAGCCTCAAAATCAAAAATTGCAAAATTATAACGTACGCCGACGACACCGCTTTAATATTTACCGCTAGTAGCGTCAAGGATTTGTATAATAATGCACAGAAAGGCTTTAATATTGTAAATAATTGGCTTCGAGATAACCTGCTAACCCTAAATACTGACAAAACTACATATATTCACTTCTCCATGCGCAAGACAAACCCTGACTTTACTAACTTTCACCTCACTGCACATCAATGTTCCAATGGCTCGATGAACCTGTGTGATTGTCCTGTTATTACCAAAACGAATTGCATTAAATACCTTGGAGTTATGATTGACGAAAACCTCTCTTTTAAACAACATATCGACAGCCTGGTTAAAAGAGTACGAAAATTAATCTACGTCTTTAAAGTGCTCAGATCAATCTCTGATTCAAAACTAATTACACAAGTTTATTTGGCACTGGGTCAATCCATCATACAATATTGTATTACGTCATGGGGTGGCGCGTTAAAAACTAACCTACTTCCTCTTGAACGAGCCCAGAGAGTAATTTTAAAAGTGGCCAACTTTCATCCCTTCTTCTTTCCCACTGACTTACTGTATAAGACCTGCAAAGTGCTGACAGTGCGCCAGCTGTTTATTTTGCACTTAGTTTTGAAACAACATACCCTGCTTCCATACAAAATTACTAACAAGAGGCGGTTTGATATTGTATGTGCTGCAAATTCAACAACAAAACATGTCTTTGTAGAAAGATTTTTTTTTACTTTCCTAGGTCCTTTCTTGTACAATAGATTAAATAGATTATTAGGTATGTATAACTTAAATTATTTTTGCTGTAAACAATTACTATATAAATATTTACAGAGTATATCATATAAGGAGACAGAGGATTTATTACTAGTATGTAAATGAAATTATATTTTGTGCTTATTTAATGTGGACTAAATACTGTTTAATTTTAATGTTGGTGCTGTATATTGTAATTGTTATTTCATAAGTATATTTAACTAAATAAGCATTTCCTGACCTGAGTCACAGGTTTCTAACCTAGTTCAGGTAAATATACAATTGTACTGTAATTTAACACGTAAGAAATTTATTGTATTATGCCTTACTTACTTTCAAATAAACAATTTATTTATTTTATTTATTTATATTTATTTATTTATATGTGAAGTAAAACTGTTTGAGGAAATCTGGACTTATCTGACTGACTAGGTGATGTATCAACGCACATCCCCAACCAGTGATTTTAGAAACAAAAACTTGGAGGGTGTTTCAAAAACTTTCTTTGTGTAGAGTAAAAAATAATAAGAAAGAATTTTTGGAAATTTGACCGATATGTGTTGATTAAATATGTGTTGATCAATGCTGTCTTCTCTGCATGAGAAGAAGCCTTTGTTCAGCAGTAGGCTGGTCTAAATGTACTGCCAATTTTAGTGTTTAATCTTCAAAATCTCTTAAGTTTATCTAAATAAGTACAGGTTCTTCTTTGTGCTAAATTTTTCAACCAACTCTAGCAAAACCGACCTAACTAATTCACACCACGCCGTGGCCAGTCATAAAGGAATCACGACATACCCACTGCCATTGAGACAATCCCACACAACCATTCGACGACCTCTCAAATTTTCCCGTCATAACTGGGCCTACGGGAGTACGGAAATTATCCGGAAAACATCCAAAGAAACCTCGCTTTTATCCTGAAAAATATAGGGGTTAGAATCCCGTAAAGTTCTCGTAGTTTCACAAGGATTTGGAGTAGTAGAAATATAATCGAGTTAATGAGATACGGTTCACGTCGGATATCATTGCGCCATCCCGTTTCGAGTGTCAACAGGGTACTATTGAATGTGAGATGTTTTTCTTTCGGTACCTGATATTTGTTCGACCGATTTGAGGTCAATATTTGCTTAGGAAAGTCTGGTTTTTTGAAAACTTATTTCTTGTATTATGTACTTTGATTAAATTTGAAGTTGTATTTCAAATCTAATATTTGAAGTATTTTATTACTTACTCTTTGTTCGGTTACAATATTTTTTCAGAGCAAACATAAAATAATGAACTTACAAACCTCACAAATAAAGTAAAAAATTGTGTGTAAGTAAGTACAATTCCGTACTTTTCATGCTATTATCAACCCTATTTCTGATATATTTTAGTTTATTATCTGTTAACCTTAAAAACTGCTTGGTCATGTAACTGGTCGATTGGTCTGCTAACGGTCGTTTTTAATAACTATAGCCTTATATATTAAATTCTCGTGTCACAATGTTAGTTACCTTACTCCTCCGAAACGGTTTTACCGATTTTTACCAAACTTCATATATGCATATTCAGTAGGTCTGAGAATCGGCTACTATATTTCATACCCCGAAGTGATAAGGGTTGTTCACCCTTAACATTTTTAACGCGGGTGAAACCGCGGGAGGCAGCTAGTAATATTATAATAGAGAGTAAGTTTGTGATATTTTGTAATTTTCTCTCATTTTAGTGTAACTATGGTATAAACTCTTAGGATTGAAGTTACTCCCAAATTCATTTCATCACGTCAACCAATATTGACCTTTATTTACTTTAGAAGTTCGATGAAATCATACGCCGTCTCAACGTTTTTGCTAATCAAAAACAAAATAAACTCCCTGATTTATATTTTATCGTCAAAGGAGTCTAAAGGTGGGTATAGACTAGAACATTTTAATGTTAAAGAACATCGAAGATTGGCTGTTTTTAATTTACTTGAATCACAACACTTTTTTTCCTGTGGCAACACTACAGCTAACAGCTGATTTAAATCGTCCCGTAAAATTTTATTTTAAAATATTAGTTTTTATTACTTTTAAAGGCCTAATTGCAATTTCTTATCTAGTAAATTTAATATTACTGTGTTATTTGTTTTAAATTCGTAAATAATCGGATCAGTGAGTTAAAATTCCAAAGTGTTTCGTTGACAGGTTACCGGCTCGAGTGAATTTTGCATTGTCATCTTGATTTCAGGTATAATACTTTATTATTTAATTAGTAGCACATTGGCTACTTAGTATTATTGCAGCATTAATAACATTATAAAGTTTTTTTAACTAATTCGTACCGATAAATTAAAGTTTGGAAAGTAAACATAACCTTAGTTAGTTCAGTGACAGAGCTTCTTAACTTTTTTATATAAATTTCATATTTTCCACTTAACTATTTATCTCTAAACTTCTGTCACCTCTTTCGAGCTCGATTTCTCTCTATTTCCTTCATCATGCCTATGACTCGCAGTGCCTATGCTCGCCAAGAAGAGTCTAAACTCAGCCTGGCTTTGAGCGAATTAAAGGCGTCAAAGGAGCTCTGTGCCCAACTAAATAAGGAAATAGATGGCAATGAAACGATTCTCGCCGAAGTCCACGAGACAAATAGGAGATTAAAAAATGAAATGGCTCAGTTATATATTCAATTCACTGAGGCCATAGAAGCCCGGGATAGACTCCAACTTGTTGTAAATGGGTTCAGCCAGTGTAGCACAGAGTACGAACAAGCTCTTAATCAGAAATACATTTTGCAACAGCAGCTACAGGAGGCTCAGAGTCAAATATCAGAACTTGAGACCACTAACCTTAACATCACAGCCTCGTTGAATCAAAGTTTATTTAACGAGTTGGTGCCTATTGCCCCGTCAATGGTTTCAGAAAGAAACCCCCAGTACATAATAGACTTAACTAGTGAAGATGATTCCAAATCATGTAAAACAATACAAATAAATAGTAGAAATAAATTAAAAAAGTATATTAAAATCAACAAATATATAATTAAAACTAAAAGACTAGTCAAAAAACAAAAATTCTTTATTAAAAATGTCAAACTTAATAGAGAAAGGCTAAATTTACTTAATCAATTAGACTATTATTCAGCAAACTTAGAAAAATGTACAAAGAGATACCAAGCTGACACGGAAGACTTGCAATGTGAACTTGAACATCTTCAACAAAAACTGAGTTCAATGACTATTAAATATAACGCATCAGAGAACCAAATGAAGGAATATGTGTTGGCCATGAATGATCTGGTCAACTCACAAAATAACAACTGTGAGCATTGTCATTCACCACCCATTGACAATACACCAGATCATTCATTGTCAGATTTTGATACCACTACACAGCAATCCTGTGTCAGTTTGCCGGTCAATTTAACAGATTCTTTAACACAGCAAAATAAAAATAAAGAAATTGCAATTTTTTGTGATGAAATTGGTAAGGATTTAGGCCACTATCTTACAAATGAGTACCCGGGACACTCTGTAATAAACTATTGTATGCCTGGTTGTTCTTTATTTCACATAATGAAAAAAATTATTAACTGTAATCTTAACCAGGATACTATACTGATAATTCTTGTTGGTAATAGAGGTAATGTTAACAAAAAAGAAGTACTTCAATATTATAGAACCTTGTCATATATGAATTTAGAAAAAATTATTATGTTTACATTCCCCTACAGTCAAAGTTTGCCACAGGAAGAAAATAACTTTAGATATAATTTAAATGTAAGTTTACACAATTTTATGTATGGCAATGATTTATTTCAATTAATTGACACCAACACATATGTTGGCAATAACTTTTATGTGACAAAAGATAGATATCTTGAGAATAGGTACTATCTTAATAATTTTTGTAAACGACAGATAGCTGTGTCGCTATCTTATTATTTTTCTGTAACAGCCAAGAATTTGGCTCAACAACTTGCTCCTATTGAGCAATGCAATCGACTTAATCATTTGTCAAATAACATAGTATCAATTAATGATACCAATAATGATTTAAATTAGAACTCGAGACAATAGAGGTATCCTCTTGCCATAATGTAAATGTAGGCAATAATAGTATCAGCCTGGTGCATCAAAATATTCAAGGACTTATGAACAAAGATTTAGAATTAGAATTATTCCTCAATTGTAATAACATTGATATTATTTGTATAACTGAGCATTGGCTTAAAAGCCATCAGTTAATGTTCAATTTTAGCAATCACCAGGTTGGTAGTTCATTTAGCAGAGTAAACGCCATTCATGGCGGCTCATTAATTTTATTACATAAACAAATTAAGTTTAAAGACCGTAAGGATATTGTGAGCCTCTCTGTTGAGCGAACAATTGAAATGGCCTGTGTGGAATTGGAGCAGTATGTTATAGTAAGTGTGTACAGACCTCCTTCAGGACTGTATGATTGCTTTGAGAAGGTGATGGATGAAGTGTTGCATAAAATTTGTAACTCAACTAAGTCCATCATCATTTGTGGTGACTTCAATATTAATTTGTTAGATAATTCTAGTTTAAATACTAAACTTATTACCCTGTTTCAATCATACAATCTTGTGAACCTATTTATTGAGCCAACTAGAATAACTCCAACTTGTGCTACCTGCCTAGATAATATATTCACAGATATTGTACCTACCCACAAAAAAATTATAAATTTGATAGACTCTGACCATTGTGGGCAATTTGTTACTGTACCTTTCATTAACAAAAAAATTACTAAAAAAGATATCACTGTTAATCCCAAATCTAAATGTCGGTTAGAAATATTTAAAACAAAAATCTTAAATAAATTACCATTATTGTCAACTAATGTTAGCCCAAATAAACGATATAATGATTTTTTTAATATGTATTGCGCTCAATTTAATACCACGTTTGTTCCGAAGACGATTTCAGTAAATAGTAATGCTTCTTTTGGTGACTGGGCCACCATTGGTATTTATAAAAGTAGAAAACGACTATTTGAGTTGTATGAAGAACGGACTTACATTAATACTGCTGAATTTAATTTATATGTAAAGAATTATTCTAAATTATTTAAAAAGGTCTGTTACTTGGCCAAGTCACGATATTTGAGTTCAAAAATAAAAAATAGTAATAATATTATAAAAATGACATGGAATATTATTAATAGCGAAACGGGAAAGTCCAGCCACCGAACTAATGATTATTGCCTTATTATTGATGATAATATTATTAAATCAGATTCTAAAGTAGCCGCGTCTTTTGAAAATTTCTTTGCAATGATTCCCGTTTCGACTACTAAATCTTTAAATTCATCACCTGCAGCTGCAGAATCTTTACTCAAAGAAAACGTTCCGGCCTGTGCTTCTGAATTTTATTTCGAACATGTTACTTGTAAGAATGTCATTAAAGTATTTCACACGTTAAATGTTAAAAAGACTGCAGATCTATGGGGTAATTCTGTAGATGTTGTAAAGTCTATTATAAATATTGTAGCACCTACTTTAGCTAATATTTTTAATAACTGTATCGATAGTGGTGAGTTTCCTGATTTAATGAAATACAGCAAAATAATACCATTGTTTAAATCAGGTAGCACATCCGACCCCAGTAATTATAGACCAATTTCAGTGCTACCTACTTTTAGTAAAGTCTTTGAAAAACTTATTTTAAATCAAATGCAGATATATTTTAATAAACTCAAGTTATTGCATACAAAACAGTTTGGATTCACAAGGGGTCGTTCAACAACCGATGCAGGTGTTGAACTTTTAGGGCACATTTATGATGCCTGGGAAGACAAATGCGATGCTTTGGGAATTTTTTGCGATTTATCCAAGGCATTTGATTGCGTTCTTCATGAAACTTTAATCAGGAAACTACACTACTACGGAGTCCGGGCCTCCTCTCTGGATCTTCTCATTTCATACCTGAGTGATAGGATTCAAAGAGTTGATGTGAACGGTGAAAGATCACCCGGTTCTGTAGTAAGAATGGGCGTGCCCCAGGGCTCAATTCTTGGTCCTTTCTTGTTTCTTATTTACATTAATGATTTGCCTTATCTCATTAAAGATAAGCATGATGTAGTATTGTTTGCAGACGATACTTCACTTTTATTCAAACTTAAACGTCAGCAACTTATAACTGACGATATAAATAGTGCTCTCGCTTCAATAGTAAACTGGTTTAATGTAAATAATTTACTCCTTAATGAAAAGAAGACTAAACTTATCAAATTTACGCTACCAAATGTCACTCAGGTAGACAATTGCGTCTTAATAAAGGGTGAAGAATTGAGACCAGACGATTCCACCGTATTTTTAGGCATAACTTTAGATGCCAAACTTCAGTGGGGCCCCCATATAGATAAACTATCTAAAAAACTCAGCTCTGCAGCATATGCCGTTAGGAAAATTCGTGGTTTAACGGATTTGGAAACAGCCCGCTTAGTTTATTTCAGCTATTTTCATAGTTTGATGTCGTACGGCATTCTATTGTGGGGAAATGCCGCCGACATACAAACAATATTTGTTTTACAAAAAAGGGCTATTCGTTCTATTTATAAATTGAGTCCCCGACACTCCCTCAGAGACAAATTTAAAGAGATTAATATTTTGACTGTGCCCTGTCAGTATATATATGAAAATCTGTTATATGCACATAAAAATATTAATCAGTTTAAAAAATACAGTGATATTCACAACATAAACACAAGAAACAAGGACAAATATATTGTTCCTTCAACTAGGCTAAAGAAAATAGGTAGTTCATTTAAATGTCAATGTATACGCTTCTATAATAAACTTCCTAGCCAGATTCAAGAACTAAGCATTACCAAATTTAAACTCTTTATTAAACGTAAATTATGCCGTAATGCTTTTTATTCTGTTAAAGAGTATATTGATGATTCAAATGCTTGGAATTAAGCTGCTTCAATTATTTACATAGGTCAATGACATTAATTATTTGTCTACATTATTATTATATTTTATTGACATTGAAATTCTTATTATTTGACATTGATTTGTACTTTATTAAGTATATTATCTTGTATACCATATTTAATTGATTTTTTTTTCTGCTTGACATTGTAATTATTATACTTGACATTTATGTACTTTTATAAGTATATCTTTTATTTTATTTTATTTATTGTGAGTGTGAGGACTATGTGGGCTGTTAGGTTACTTTACTAGTATATTTGACTATTACTGACGGTTTGAGTATTTAATGCGGCCTACCCGAATGTCCTTACTTTGGTATTGTTCGTCAAGACGTTAGGCTCCTTACGTTTTAGTTGAGCTAAACGACTTTTGACGAATGCTTGCACTGTTTGGACAGGTCCACTCAAATCTGTGTGATTCTCTCATCAAGAGATCACTTCAGTTATTTCCTTCATGGTCCTCGCATAATTTGACCAATACAATATTGTATGGACTTTAAAAGAGACTTTGACCTCTGAGTTTGTTTCGGTTGTTTCTTCTCAGAGTAGTCCAGCTAGGAAACACCGGCCCCATCGTTCGAATAAAATAAGAAAAAAAAATGACGTGTAAAAGTGTAATTTATTACCTATTTACAGAAATAAAAATCATTTTAATCATTTTTTTTAATCACAATACGAACATGATGCACCTTGTTTTATTACAACTAGATTTTAAGAACCAGCGAACATTTTTGTGTAACATTTTATCGAGCAACACACACGCTACTCGTAGGTCCTTGTAATTTCAACAGAATTTACGTAAATATTACAGGTATACCAGTCGCCGTAAGCATTACGTCGAACATAGCGTCGACCATTCCCAAGAACGTTACATTACATAAAACGTTTTTAGAAAACTGAGCATTTACCTGTTATGTCCTGTTGGTAGAAACATTACATTACAATGCAATGCTCAAGCGAATGCTCTAGCTTATACCCATGTTTACGTTAAACTCAGCGTCAAAGGGCTCATTCGTTGTTATGCGTGTACGGTCCAGGATGCCATGCTTGTTGCAAGCCGCACGCAGAACCGCCCATATGCGGGCCAAGCACGCATGCGTGCTGCCAATAATGGCCGACTGGCCCACACCCGCACTCCCAGCATTACAATGAAAGGGCCCAAACACTGTCTACATCGTTGCATCTCACATTACACAGAAATATTTCAGAAAACATTTCTGTACCATTTGCTAGTATTGTGTCATTTGTAAACACGTTACATTAAAACCAAGTCTATACCGTTAATACTTTTTTTATGGATGGGAAATCATCAAATGATTTCTCCTGCCCTGGGCGTGGCGGGAGAAATCATTTGATGTTCAATCACCCATGTTCCTTTGGTTGCCCTCTATGTTCCGGGGCCGCAACTATTTCGCAAACCCGGCAGGCGTTGGCCCTACGCGCGACTCCAAGAGCAGTCAGCACGTCTATACCAACCTTTAGGAATGGAAAAAAATATTACGAAATTCCTCCACGCATCCAATTTGTCGAGTCAACGTATTACGTGAGCATATACGACTAATTACGTCTCCAATGTGAGATGAAGTGAAATAAAGGTGCTTTTGAGAACTGCTAACACATGTTAGAATGTCGGGGGTAAAATTCTCGATAATTCAGGGGTGACTTGTGTAATGCCAGACAGCAAAAACGTTGAATTTTAAACTAGAATGAGAAAATGTAAATGGATTTTTCAGTTATGATTTCTTTGAATTTAAATGTTCAATTTCTTGGAATAGGATACGGTGAAGTTATGTAGGTGCGAAATTGGTCAAAATGTATCTTTTCATATAACACTTTTTTGTTGGTGATGTAAAGCCAAAACTACTGGAGCTATGAAGATAAAATTAGCACGGCATCGGCAGTTTCTTTTTTTGACTTAACAGCGTCCACTTAGTCACCTAGTAGTAATTTTTGGAAATTTAACTCTTAATAGGGAACAGAATTAAAGTTTGTAATGAAAAGGCGGGAGAAGCCGCAGTAAAAAGCTAGTTTTTTTACCTTTGTTTGGGCACAGAAATACAAGAAGTCTTCATCGAGAACACAAGAATTGAATTTCATCTAACGCATACTTTTTTTGTTTCACGAAACTAAGTAAATAAGTAGTATTTCAATTAAATAATTATTTATTTAATTTTTGACTGAACCAAGAAATGATTTTCCAAGCACCAAGATCATTTTCCGTATTTAGCATCAACATTTCAAAATTCACAAACAACAATATCCATTACAAACAAAACACACCCGTTTAAGCGAATACCCAATTTCGCGGGTATGTAATAAATCTTGCGGCTTACATGCGTGTGCGCATTACAACTATCGCAATGGGGCCGTCGCATACGCCAACGTCCGCGGTACGCTCTTGTCATTCCACATCGACACTTCGTCACGAAATGATGTACAGCAGAACGTATTTGCAGAATGAATTGTTTCAATACCTATGGATAGGTCATGGGGATTTTCCATCGGAAGACTGGTGACGTATGCTATTTCGATGTGTTATTAGTGGTAATTATTTTTAGATGCATTTGTAAATCACATAATTAAAGTTTGACGACAGAGAAGGCACGAGCATAGATCAGATCATTACGCTTGCTGAAGGAAGATTGGCGATTTCTAATTTGTATTTATAGTGTGTATAGGATATTTAAAATAATCTTTACTTACTAATTACTTACTTACTTACTAATATTATAAATGCGAAAGTAACTCTGTTTGTCTGTCTCTTGTTCACGCCTAAACCACTGAACCGAATGAAATTTGGTACAGATATAGTCTGGGACCCGAGACAGGACATAGGATAGTTTTCATCCCGGAAATCCCTCGGAAACGGGAACTACTATTCCACGCGGATAAAGTCGCGGACAAAAGCTAGTTTTGTATAAAAGCAGGCTTAATTCATCAGGCATTTAGTTTGTATTAATATTTGTAGTTGTCTGGTTGCACATAACACACAATCTGCTTAACTTAGGATCGCTGGTCGTGTGTCTGTTGTCCCATGAAATTTATTTATTCTCTACCAATCAACTAAGGGTAGAGCTGAGACAACATGGCAGGCAACGATCCATACTTAATATTATAAATGGGAAAGTGTGTCTGTCTGTCTGTCTGTTTGTCTTTCTTTCACGGCAAGACGGAGCGACGGATTGACGTGATTTTTTAAGTGGAGATAGTTGAAGGGATGGAGAGTAACATAGGCTACTTTTTGTCTCTTTCTAACGCGAGCAAAGCCGCGGGCAGAAGCTAGTCTTCTTATCTTGTTCTGCCTTAGCTTTAATATGGCTAAATATAACAGCTAAGGCTTGACAAATTAACATTTATAATTGAAAAGGTGTAGATACTTATACGACATTCTATTTTAAAAAAATACCACACTAACGCACACATACAATTAGACGTCAAAAAAGGATCATGCCCGATTCAAGTATTGCTAGTGTAAAAATACAAATATAATTTGCGACTAAGGTCAATGGGGTGAAATAACCACATTTTAAAGTGTCACTGCCTGCCTGCCTATAACCTATCTACGCCTATTTACTTATAATAATATTGATGGCAGGTGCGTTCTTAACTATAAGTGATCATTCAAAATGCTTCCAGGCAAGTGATCAATTGCTAAGAAAAAAAAAACAACATTAAATCCATTTGTCACTCAGACAGATCACTTCAAAGGATGAGTACAGTTATAATTAACTAATGTTTGATCACTTTATTATTTGCGTAACGATTAACAACTGATAAATGAGATCGAAGAATTGGAATGTACAAGTCAGTTTTAAAAGGTCATTTCTTAAATCATTAAGAAGAATGGTCACTTGCGAATATTATTGATGACAAGGAATTGCGTTGTCTAATAAGTATTATAGTTAATTGGTCTGAGTGATTGTGTGAATGTGAGTTTATATGTTTGTGAACGGTGCAACGATACAGAATGATTTCGTGACGTGGAGCAAAGTTTATTAAACCTTCGAAGTTACGTGATTCGAGACACAAAAGAAAGACAATAGCAGCGCGACAGCCAGCTGTCGCTTGATCGTCGAAAGGTTAAACAAATTTGGAACTGCATTACATAGAATGATGATATAGCCTGTTGCTATGATATTGTTCCTTACGTTTGTCGAGATTAATTTAAAACTATACATGTGGTTTCTTAGGTACGTCTCTGTAACAATAATATGAGCCGTCTGACCTTCAGTGCGAGTGCGAAGGTTCTCTTTTATGTCAAATTGGCTGAAGAGCCTTTTTTTATGAATGGAAAATTATCAAATGACTTCTGCGGTCCTTGGTGGGGCCAGGAGTGTACCACCTTTACTGACTAAAACCCAACCTTGTTCCTTCGGTTGTCCTTATGTTCCGGGGCCGTGGTAACTATTACAATTATTCTGCAACCCCGGCAGGTATCCAGTCAAATCTCCATTAACTCTTGGCCTGTCCTAATTAAAAAGCATTGTGTATCGCGTAGATCTGCGCCACCGACAGTCTAAGAGTTAACCAACACTCTTGATTACCTACATAAAACTTTAAATTCAGCGCTACATGTGGCTTTAAGACCATAAAACTGTATAGGTCAAAAAATGCAAGAACCGTAAAGGTTAATGACAAAAGCGCTGTCTAGTAAGACAAGCACGCAAATTGAGCAGACCTATCCTGACCTATGTCCTGTAGGTATAACAAACTAAACTGCTCAAAGGAATACCGACTTCAAAAGCTGGTGAAATAAAACGGTGACGATTCGATTTTGCACATACACTGTGTGCAATCGTCCACGGTATCTCAATGCATTTGGCAACGAATGATAGACTAAATTCAGAACTATTCGACGTTCAGATAAATGGGTTTTTGTTAGCACTTGTACTCAAGAATAAATTGATGTTAGAAAATGGTTCCGATTTGACACTTGGCATACTAAAGTTTAATTAGTCGATAGTGTAGATGAAGATTTCGATGACCACAGATAAGATAGAAGAGTCCTTACTGCATTTATGTCAATATCAAGTCCAAAGAATTAAAAAGACCGCGGATTTATATGATTAATAATCCCTTGAGCACACGTGATTTGAGACACAACAGAAAGACAATAGCAGCCCGACAACCGGCTGTCGGTTGGTTGTTGAAAGATTAATATTTAACTGACGAACCTGCTGTGGTTGAGTAGTTGAGTGGTTGGTAAACCTGACTGCTAAGCCGGACGTCGTGGGTTAGACTCCCACCAAGAACAAACTTTGTGTGATGGGCATGATTATATGTTTGCTGTGTCATGACAATATGTATGTATTTATAAATTATATAAGGATGTACAGCAGTTGTCGTGTGTGAGTTGTCAAAAGGTATTTATTTTATTTATATTAATATTATTTAACTAAATCACCGCATGCCTCACAAGCCACAACACTTTTGCGACTTGTTTATCTTTTTGTATCATATTTTCAATAGAATTTCCACAGTACAGGTCTTGTATCTTCAATCGTTGCATTTTTATTATACAAGCAGCAAAGGAAATATTCTGTCGTCTCATTATCATATCGTGCTTGTTCATCGCTTCGGTTTCAATTGGACTCAATAACAATTTTCTTTATAACATTTGCTGGTTTCTGTGGCTGTCATTGGGTAATTTTAGTTTAAAAAATGTGAGATTTAAAAGCATGTAACGTGACTTTACGTGATATTAATTATGTAAATAGGTATTATATAAAACTATTACACTTACTAACAAGGTTCTATGTGACACCATTTAAATGCGTAAGCCTAACAAGAATCTGTTCAAAACGCAGTAAAAAAAGAATCCTATTATGGGGATGAATTACACGGTTATTCTACTCTAACTGAGTAAAAAATCTTCGCGGATACCAAGTTAAATAAATACACGGATTCATCCCCAAGCGATCTGAAGTCCGTGATGTATTGTTATAAACATCTTTTTACGAAAAAGAAAATTACACAAAAGGTCTGCTTGAAGGCATAAAATGGGATTTTCGAGTCTTTGTCGTTCAATAGAAAAAAATATAAAGTTTTGCAAAGGTTCACGCCTGTAACAATTTATATTAATAATACAAGAATATTGTTCTGAGCAAATTTTGGCCACGGCGGATAAAGAGTAGCTGAGTAAGTAGGAGACATTATACGGGACAAGTGTATGTGCAAAAGGTGCATCCTTCTTTTCTCACTTCGGAAAGATTCTCGTTCTCGTTCTCGATTTTTCTTCTTGTTATGCTTAGTTAGAAAGCAGCGCTAGTGTAGCTTACCAAGCACCTTCTTTGAGAATCAGCTTTCAGCGAGGGTATTTACAACGACAACGACGTAGAGCCTCGTCACACTAGCGATTGTTCAGCGTAGGCGTTCGATGAACGTATGCGCAGCGCAAACGTCACGACGCATGCATTGCGTGTTCGCGGAGGCTCTGCGAGCAGTACACTGAACTAACGTCGTATACCCGTGGCTTACTGCAAGTCACGTACAATGTATGACGTCTGCGTTGCACTAGCGCCACGTTTAATTAACTACAGATGACAACGCGTTTTGTTCCACGCGCTCCTCAAAGAGCAGTCAGCACGTGGAGGGGCCCTCTAGAGCCAATGTCTGCCGGGGTTGCGGAATAGTTCTAATAGTTACCGCGGCCCCGGAACTGGTACCCGTTTTAGCCAGTACAAGTCTGACCTTTCCTCCCGCCTCGCCCAGGGCGAAGAAGTCATTTGATGACCTCCCATTCACAAAAAAAAGCACCATCGCGTGGGTCGCGATATTTCGACGTCTGTGCTGCGCAGTCATTCACTGACCGCCTTCGCTGAACTAACGCTAGACCAAAGGGTCTCTTGAGAACCTGGACCTGGTGTCACGAGTAGTGGGCGGCAGTATACATCTCAACGGCCTTGCTTAATGGCTGCTCTCAACATCATCATCTCCATAGTTTTTATCCTATCAGAACCTTCTTCTGTTACTGGGTAACACTATACTCCTTTGTTTGACTAAAGTCAGACTTTCAGGCTTCTGACTACCCGTAAGGCCCGTCTGGCTGATTCCTATAAACAATAGCTGTTAAGTAAGTAATTAAAGATAGTTCGGAAAAAATACCTACAAGTGTAACTTCTGTAACCTGATTGCTGGTTGCTACAGAGCTCAGGTGAGATTGTAGTAATTGTGATGGATCGCGAGTATTGTGTTCCACAAATGTAACTATGTTATGTAATTCTTGGAGTAACTTGCCATTTCTGTTACGTGATTTTTGTGCCAAGTTTTTTTTTGGCGTATTTTTTTTCGACTAAGATGACGAAACCTGGAGGAAAAGTGCTTTGAATATAGAGAAAGTTAATTTCTCTATGATAGAAAGGGGTGTAACTAAAATGTTGTAATTTTTTGTTATCTTCTTGATTTCCATACAAGACAGTTATACTTTTTATATCTATACTAACTATTGACTACAGTTGGACAGTGTGACGCTTTCGATTTCATCTCGACGATGTTAAAATAATTTTACTACATTCATTCTTACTCGTATTAGTAATCGGGTTACAGTTTACATAAAACGAAAGCTTATCTAATGCTAATGGTAATCTCAGCAAACAAATTACTAATTCTATTTAAAGTCTATGTTTCCTAGACAATTAAACTTACCTACCTGTCAAAATATGAATGCTTACTAACACAATACATAGTTCTTTAGCTTTCAAGTCAAGTCTAGATTTTAAGCTTATTCCAAGTAAATCTAATACTAATTGCGTATATAGTGACGTGCCGCTTTGTTTGTGTAACAATTAATGACTAAATAACCTACATTAACGAAGGTAGGTATAATTTGCCGCCAGAATATTATGTTAGAGGTAATTAGAACGGGTATAACGTTACCTGTAGTTACATATTTACGTTGCAGGTAAGTTGAAGAAATAATTGGAAATTTGTGCGAAATACCAATTTTAGATGTGTGGATGGAATTCATCGATAGACTTCTCCCCCCTTGGCGCAGCGGGAGGGATTGTCAGACTTTTACTGACTTAAACCCACCGATGCTCCTTAGGTTTCCCTTTATGTTCCGGAGCCACGGTAACTCTTTTGAACAATTTCGCAACCCCGGCAATCTTTGGCTCTGGAGAGCAACGTTAAGTACTGCTTAGAGTTTCCTTACGTGATAGAGTCAGCAACAAGAAGATCCGTAGATCACCAAAGTCGCTGACATAGCTCACCGAGTCGCAAAGCTAAAGTGGGCTGGGCATATAGCTCGAAGAACCGACGACAGATGGGTGAAAAAGGTTCTCGAATGGTAGCCCCATATTAGCGCTTGCCAAGGTCTTAGGTCAAGGCATAGAACCGCATGCTGTGGATTTCATGTTCCGTTTTTTCAGTCATTCATTTACTCACTTACTCACTGATTCCTTCTTCGCTCACTCACACTCACTCGTTAATGGATGCGTGAGTCAAAGAGTGAATGAAAGTGCGTCTAATAGGAACGCAAACAAATGATATTTGGTTGATTTTCATAAAATTCTTTTAAACAATTGCTCTTAAGTATGCTCATATAACTCTTATTATGTACGTATATTCTACAGAAAGATTTTAACGTCCGTACGATTTTGGTTATTACAAACAAAGGTTTGTAATAATTTACCGGTTTGTAAATAAAATCAATTTATGGCCGATTTCATGTTCAAAAACGTGGTGAACTCAATTTTTTCTTATTTACTCTATCAGATAATTAAAACATCTGTATTCAAAACAAATTTATTTATTTTTATTATTCAAAACAAAATTTATTTATGTTAGGTTACAATGACAGAAAATCAATATTGACTACGAGTACATTGCCATTGTAATCTAATTTTATAATTATAAAAAATACTAGCTCTTTCCTACGGCCTTACCCGCCCATTTTCATACAAACCTTCATCTCTTATTTCACCCCCTTGGAGACGGAATGTCCAAAAATTACTTCTTAGTGCGCTATTATGTTAATAAAGAAACTACACTTTCTCTTTCTATCTAGGTATATTATACATATATCTTTAATTATAAAAATGGTAAACTGACTGACTGATTTACTTAATATTCATATAATATCAACGCACAGCCCAAACCAGGGCTTGAAAACGTTACCAATTCACATTAAAAAAAAAAGACGGGTTGCACTCCGGGAGTGCCGGCAGAAGTGAAAACTTGATTATTAACAGCGTGCCACGCGCATCCATGGATGGTGACAGCTGTCTACTATCCATCCGTCCTACGCTTTTTCGATCAGGTCACGTGTCCTGACGCGAGTTTAAGATTTTATACCCATTACAGAAAAAGTGCTCAACGCCGCTAAAGAAGTTTTCACTTAAAAAAAAAGACGGGTTGCACTCCGGGAGTGCCGGCAGAAGTGAAAACTTGATTATAGCTGTCTACTATCCATCCGTCCTACGCTTTTTCGATCAGGTCACGTGTCCTGACGCGAGTTTAAGATTTTATACCCATTACAGAAAAAGTGCTCAACGCCGCTAAAGAAGTTTTCACTTCAAAAACGTTAAGTAACGTTATTTCCATAGAGATACTTGCATATCGGTATGATTTGGTAGCGTTATTTAGTAACATAACATTAAAAGAACGTTAAAAATAGCGTTAACAATTACCGGTAATTTAATGTTACTGTGAAAATAGCGGTAACAAGTTAACGGTATATTTTGGTTATTTTATGCGACGTTGCCCTTTTTACCAAGGCCGCGCGGGCGCGGCACGGCGGGTAGTGGCGGCGCCGCGCCGCGCCGGTAACAAAACTGACTCATAACGATAAAATTAACGTTATCGTACATTATAACGTTACGTATGTTTAACGGTAAAATGTGCCAGATATAACGTTAAATTTGGTAACGTTATTTAATAGATAACGATATCTGCATCAAAGAGCTGTAACGATACCATATTTTTAACGGTATTTCAAGCCCTGGCCCAAACTACTCGTCCTAGAGATAGGAAACGGGCCTTTGACGAGCCTGTTGGTCTAGTGACCCTGACTGCTAAGCCGGAGGTCGTGGGTTCGATTCCCACCCAGGACAAACTTTGTGTGATGAGCATAATAGTTTGTTCTGTGTCTGGGTGTAAATTATCTATAATATGTATGTATTTATAAAGTATATAAGTATGTATATCAGTTGTCTGGTTACCATAACACAAGCTCTGCTTAGCTTGGGATCAGATGGCCGTGTGTGAGTTGTTCTAAGATATTTAGAACAACTCTCTAGATGACCCGACAGACGTTGTCCTGTCAACTATGAATATTGAATTCGAATTGGCATACTACCTACCTACCTACTACCTACCCACTACCTACCCACTACCTACCCACTACCTACCCACTACCTACCCACTACCTACCCACTACCTACCCACTACCTACCCACTACCTACCCACTACCTACCCACTACCTACCCACTACCTACCCACTACCTACCCACTACCTACCCACTACCTACCCACTACCTACCCTCTACCTACCCACTACCTACCCACTACCTACCCACTACCTACCCACTACCTACCCACTACCTACCCACTACCTACCCACTACCTACCCACTACCTACCCACTACCTACCCACTACCTACCCACTACCTACCCACTACCTACCCACTACCTACCCACTACCTACCCACTACCTACCCACTACCTACCCACTACCTACCTAGTACCACATCAAATAGACGTTCCTTTACATTTCAAGTGACATTTTACGTCAGATAATTCGTGTTTGACGACGATACGATACTAACGTCACTCAATTGTTTTGGCTTCCCGAAACCTCTCGGATAACACTTGAACTTTATGTTATGGTGTTAAAGCTCAAATTTACTCTACGTTTTAGTTAGAAAACGTTTGTATGGGAAAAAGAAAAGGGCTGTTTTTAGGGCTTTCCCGACAATTATTCGTTTTTTTTTTCGCCGTATAAACCATCCTTGAACTACAACGAACATTTAAAAAAAACAATCAGCCAAATCGGTCAAGCCGTTTTCATGCCAAGTCGTGACAACGGAAAACGGGTTTCATTTTTAACCGACTTCAAAAAAAAGTAGGTTCTCTGTTTGACCTGTATTATGTATGTATGTTTGTCCGCGAATATCTTGCGTTTGGCTAAACCGATTTTAATGCGGTTTTCAAAAAAGTGTTCGTTACATTCTGGAGAAGGTTTTAGTATATAACACTAATGGGTATCCCGTGACGTTGCCTGCATAGATCCTGTTTTTGCTTTCTTGGGTTGTAGGTTTTCAAAGACGATTGTATGTTGGACTAAAAAGTAAAAATAAAAAAAATAAAAAATAAAAAGCTTTTTAAAAAAAAGATAACCGACTTCAAAAACTAAAAGCTCAAAAATAACTATTTCCGAAGTCGGTGTATGAATGAATGAATGATTTATTTTTGTAAATAGGTAAAAAATTACACTTTTACGCGTCATTTTTTTTTTCTTATTTTAATCGAACGATGGGGCCGGTGTTTCCTAGCTGGACTACTCTGAGAAGAAACAACCGAAACAAACTCAGAGGTCAAAGTCTCTTTTAAAGTCCATACAATATTGTATTGGTCAAATTATGCGAGGACCATGAAGGTAATAACTGAAGTGATCTCTTGATGAGAGAAGCACACAGATTTGAGTGGACCTGTCCAAACAGTGCAAGCATTTGTCAAAAGTCGTTTAGCTCAACTAAAACGTAAGGAGCCTAACGTCTTGACGAACAATACCAAAGTAGGGACATTCGGGTAGGCCGCATTAGATACTCAAACCGTCAGTAGTTGTAAAACATACTAGTAACCTAACAGCCCACATAGTCCTCACACTCACAATAAATATAGTGTAAAAAAAAATATAATATACTTATAAAAGTACACAAATGTCAGATTCAATAATTAACATGTCAAATAGGAAAAAAAAATATGGTATACAAAATAATATACTTATAAAAGTACACACCAATGTCAAATAATGATAATATCAATGTCAATGAAGGAAATTATGTAAACATAAATGTCAATATAGGCCCATGATTATCATTGAAGCAGCTCAATTCCAAGCATTAGAGTCCTCAATATACTCAACTATATCAACAGAATCAACAGAATAAACTCAATCAACAGAATAGAAAGCATTTCGGCATAATTTACGTTTTACTAATAATTTAAATTTGGTAATACTAAGTTCTTGAATCTGGATTGGAAGTTTATTATAAAAGTGTATACATTGACATTTAAAGGAACCACCTATTTTCCTAAGCCTAGTTGAAGGGACAATATATTTGTCCTTGTTTCGTGTGTTAATATTGTGGATATCACTGTATTTTTTAAACTGATTAATATTTTTATGTGCAAACAACAGATTTTCATATATGTATTGACAGGGCACAGTCATAATATTAATCTCTTTGAATTTGTCTCTGAGGGAGTATCGGGGACTCAATTTATAAATTGCACGAATAGCCCTTTTTTGTAACACAAATATTGTCTGAATATCGGCGGCATTTCCCCACAATAGAATGCCGTACGACATCACACTGTGAAAATAACTAAAATAAACTAAACGGGCTGTCTCTAAATCAGTTAAACAACGAATTTTCCTAACGGCGTATGCTGCCGAACTTAGTTTTTTTGACAGTTTATCTATATGGGGGCCCCACTGGAGTTTGGCATCCAAAGTTATTCCTAAGAATACTGTGGAAGCCTCGGGTTTCAATTCCTCCCCCTTTAATAATATTCTGGTTTCTACTTGTCTAACATGAGGCAGTGTAAACTTAATTACTTTAGTTTTTTTCTCGTTTAGAAGTAAATTGTTTACGTTAAACCAGTTAACAATCGATGCTAAGGAACTATTTATAACATCAGCACATAGTTGTTGACGTTTAATCTTAAATAAAAGTGAAGTGTCGTCTGCAAACAACACTATATCGTGCTTATCTTGAATGAGATAAGGCAAGTCATTAATATAAATAAGAAACAAAAAAGGGCCAAGAATTGAGCCCTGGGGGACCCCCATTTTCACGACTGATCCGGGTGACCTTTTACCGTTCACGTCTACTCTTTGAATCCTATCACTCAGGTACGAAGTGAGAAGATCCAGAGAGGAGGCCTGAATTCCGTAGTGGTGTAGTTTCCTGATTAGAGTTTCATGGAGAACGCAATCAAATGCCTTAGACAAATCGAAAAAAATACCTAACGCATCGCATTTGTCCTCCCAAGCATTATAAATATGCTGTAAAAGTTCAACACCGGCGTCAGTTGTTGAACGACCCCTTGTAAAACCGAACTGTTTTTTATGCAACAATTTATGTTTACAAAAATATATTTGTAATTGATTTAAAATAAGTTTTTCAAAAATTTTACTGAACGTAGGTAGCACTGAGATTGGTCTATAGTTACTGGGGTCGGTTGTGCTACCTGATTTAAATAATGGAATTATTTTACTGTATTTCATTAAATCAGGAAACGTACCACGATCAATACAGTTATTAAAAATATCGGCAAGAACAGGTGCTACAACATTTATAATGGACTTAGCAACATCCACAGAATTTCCCCATAGATCTGCAGTCTTTTTAACATTAAGTGTATGAAAAGTTTTAATTACATCTTTACAAGAGACGTATTCGAAATTAAATGCAAAATCATAGGTTGGAACATTATCTTTGAGTAACGACTCTGCTGCAATCGGTGATGAGTTTAAAAATTTTGTTGTTGAAACGGGAATCTCCGCAAAGAAATCATTAAAAGCCGTGGCGACTTCAAAGTCTGATTTAATTATAATACCATCTATAGCAAGGCTGTAATCACTACTTTGATTGTTGGACTTTCCCGTTTCGCTGTTAATAATATTCCATGTCATTTTGATGATGTTATTGCTATTTCTTATTTTTGAACTTAAATACCGTGATTTAGCCATGCAACAAACTTGTTTAAATAATTTTGAATAATTCTTGACATATAAATTGAATTCCGAAGTGTTTATGTATGTCCGTTCCTCATACAGCTCATATAGTCGCTTTCTACTTTTATAGATACCAATGGTGGCCCAGTCACTAAAAGAAGCATTACTATTTACCGAGATAGTCTTAGGAATAAACGTTGAGTCAAATTGAGTGCAATACATATCAAAAAATAAATTATATTGTTTATTTGGGTCATCATCAGTTAACAAACATGGCAATTTATTTAGAAGTTTAGTTTTAAATGTTTCAAGTCGACGTTTCGATTTTGGGTTAACAGTGATATCTTTTTTTAAGATTTTTTTATTAATGATTGGAATACTAATAAGTTGTCCGCAATGATCAGAATCTAACACATTTACAATTTTTTTGTGGATAGGTGTACTGTCTGTATAAATATTATCTAGGCAGGTAGCACTAGTAGGTGTTATCCTAGTAGGCTCCATAAATAGGTTTGCAAGATTGTATGACTGAAACAAACTTACTACTTTAGTACTTAAACTACAATGCTCTAACAAATTAACATTAAAATCACCACAAATGATGATGGATTTACCAGAGTTGCAGATTTTATGTAATACTTCATCCATTACCTTTTCAAAACAATCATACAATCCTGAAGGTGGTCTGTATACACTTATTATAATATACTGCTCCAATTCTACACAGGCCATTTCAATTATTCGTTCAACAGAGAGGCTCACAATATCCATTCTGTGTTTAAACTTAAGTTGTTTATTTAATAATATTAATGAACCACCATGCACAGTATTTGGTGGCTTCTCTTCTGCCGGTCGATTTGTGTTGCCACCGACTTCGGAAATAGTTATTTTTGAGCTTTTAGTTTTTGAAGACGGTTATTTTTTTTTAAAAAGCTTTTTTTATATACAGGGTGTCCCACGGCTATGCCACATGGAGGGAAAGTACCTTAAATCTTGTAGATAGAACATTTTGCTAAAAGAAGACATTATCTGAATTTTTAAAAATAGATTAGATTAGATTTTTAAATAATTAAATGGTTGGGCCGGGAATCGAACTTGTTCCACGAGAAAAAATAATCACCCTATAGTTTTATCATACCGATCGAAAGGTTTCATCATAAGGATTATTTTTTGCTAAATAACATAGTGTCACAAATAAAAGGAAGACCGTGAATTTTAACATTTGATGTAAAATTTTGTTCTGAATATAGCTTACATTGCCGTAAGGACATACAATTGACAATCATAACTACTTACTTAATTAATCTACCCACTTGAGTAGTACGCATTATTTAAATAAATAAATATCCACGACAACAAGACCAAAAAAATCGTCAGGGAACGAAATAATCAAAAGGTATCACTTTGTATTCAAGATTTCAAGAAGAAGGGACTAGTTTTGAGCGTTTGAAAAATTGACTAATTTTTTATTTAAAATGTTAAAATTCATGGTCTTTATTTTATTTTTGACACTATGTTATTTAGCAAAAAATAATCCTTATGATGAAACCTTTCGATCGGTAGGATAAAACTACAGGCTGATTAATTTTCTCGAGTAACAGGTTCGATTCCCGGTTCAACTATGTAATTATTTAAATATCTATGAATGCAGTTTAAAATGTTTTCAAAATTCAAATAATGTCTTCTTTCAGTAAAATGTTCTATCTACAATATTTAAGGTACTTTCCCTCCATGTGGCATTGCCGTGGGACACCCTGTATATAGATTATGAAACTAGGAGGGTATGTTTTTTGTGATGAGTATGTATCCACTAAGAAAGGATTGTTGGAAATTCCAACCCTAGAGAGGTAAAATAGGGGATGGTTTGGCGGAATGGCTAAACCTAAATAAGATTTAAAATATTTCCAAGAAAAAGATTTTCCTGAAAAATTGTTACTTTCACCGCTACATTCACTAGTAGCTGAAAATTCTAACTATAATAATTTGTCATAAATCACTCCAGTGCCAACCGTTACATGTTACTGGCATTCTGATTAAACTTCGAAAATGGTACGGCAGTTAATTTCCTCAAATTACATAGTACGTTAAAACGACAAGACGATTAAGAGTCAAAAGGAATTTCAAACTTATTAATTAGCCATTATAATTGCTTTTACAGAAAAAAAATAAGTGATGTTTTGACAATACAATTATGTTAAAGGAAATAATTAGCTTTGTTAAAAAAGCTTTTAACTGATTAGTCATATTAACCTTTAGTTTTTCAAGGCGTAGTTTGTCGACGTCATTCAAGTAAACGCGGTCGATCGTGTTATAATCGTGTTTGGGCTTGTTAGAATTGTCCTAGGATGCACTTTAATCAAAATTTGTTTTTAAAAAGGTCTGATTGATGATACCGGAAGGTGGACTGATGATGTTGTGATATGGAGTTTAAATGCCTATCTTCCGGCTTCGGAAGTTGAAGTTGGGTTATAATAGTGTGGCAGGATAGTAACAAAGTTGCGGAATGTTTATTATAGTTACCGTGACCCTGGAACATAAAGGGCAATCGAATGAACATGAATGGGTTTTAGTCAGTAAAAGTCTGACACGCCCTCCGCCGCACTCAGGACGGGAGCAGTCATTTGATGATTTCCCACTCACCAAAAAAAAGGATAGTAACAAAAAAAAACTCCATGGTGCAGTATTTTTTTTTGTACTTAAATAAATTATTATGTTGATAAATATTGCCGCTACGCTACCGCTTTCTCTCTACTGCATGTACATTAATACTACCTGTATGTACATTAAAAAGTTATTTCATACGTATTCACATGCAATACAAATAAAAGGAAATTAATGAAACGATACGATGTTTTGTTTGGTTTGCATTCCGCAGTTATTGTTCCAATTGATTGGTATTTATGAGTAAAATTTTCATCTGTAGTTTTGGCTTTCAATGGTTTTATTAAATAAATAAAATTCCATTAACTTTGGTTAACAGTAAGTTAAATCTAGTATTTTTTTTATAATCTCAGGCCGAAATAAACACCCTGGTTCACGCCATGGTCCAGAGAGAGAGGGAATGGGAGGCCATCGCCTCCTTCTGCGAAGCAGTGATGCTAGCGAAGGAGGGAGAGGGAACGTGAGAGGGAGAGGACCTCTCGTCCTAGCACCCACTGCGGATGATGCTCCGGGCATCCGGGGCCACGTGATGACATTCGTAGGCGCGAAGCACTGTCCATCCGTCTTTTGTCGACGAAAGGCCGTTGTCGAAGGCGCGATCGTGTTTCACGCGCGCATTAAAAAAATGTCAGCAATATAGCGGGGACCCGCAAGGGCCGACGCCTGCCGGGGTTGCGGGTTGTCCGAAAGAGATACCGCAGCCCGGGATAGAAAGGGCTAAGAAGGAACATGATGGGCTTTAGTCAGTAGAAAGCTTACACTCCTTTCCGGGGGAAGAGTTTTTTGATGATTTCCCACTCTCAAAATCATCAAAAACTCGAAATAAATAAATTTTACTTGGAACAACTCTGTCTTATCTATGTTCTACTATCCCTTTCTTGCACTTGCCTTTTGACACCTGCTATAAACTAAATATCGAGTATCAGTAACTAAGATTTAACTTTAGACTGAAACCTGATAGAAAAAAATGCGTCCTCTGATGCACCTTTCCTCACATCTTTGAAAACTGTAACATTTCAATGGACTACTAATATCCCTACCATTTTCAGCATCAAAGTTCGCAACTTCCTTGGTTAACCTAAAAATATTTTCTTCCCATTTTTGTGGCCCAACCGCGAATTTTAAGCGGTAGTTAAAATGCAAAATTTTCTCTTTAAACCCTGATAAAAGTTGCGGGAAGCCTTCAAAAGGAATTGTATTTCAGGTAGGAGACGTGTGTGTTTCATGTTCTTTATTTAAAACTAGCTTCTGCCCGCGACTGCGTCCGCGTGGAATAGTTCCCGTTCCCGCAGGTTTTCCGGGATGAAAACTATCCTATGTTCTTTCTCGGGTCCCAGACTATATCAGTACCAAATTTCATTAAAATCGGTTCAGTAGTTTAAGCGGGAAAGCCCTAGCCGATAAGCACGATGCGCCAGTGCTTCGTCACTGGATGCGGTTGCTCGTGCGGCAGTAGGGTTAGTATTTTAGGTTTTAGGTATTACTAACCCTTTAGTTATAAGGTGATACTAACCATTGGACCACTGTTGTCATTAAAATAAAGTTATTATTATTATTATTAAAGCGTGACAGACAGACAGACAGAGTTACTTTCGCATTTATAATATTAGTATGGAAGTATGGATATCAAGGGCAATTTGAATAATTATATTGAAACTTTATTTACACCGTATTGGATGTAAATGTAGCTTTGAAGGGAGAGGTTTATTTCGTATATATTATATTTAAAATGGTAAATCGACTGACTGATTGATCAGGAATTAATCAACGCATAGCCCAAACCCTTGATCCTAGAGACATGAAACTTGGAGGGTGTATTCTTCATCAAGATTAAGCATCAACCAAGAATGATTTGAAAATAATAAAATAGGCGTATGGAAGTTTCGATATACCTGCCGAAGAAATAGACATTGAAAATTAGTCACATATTGTTTTAATTTCCAATGCGAAAGTTATTTGATAAAATATTAAGTACCTCATTTCAGCCCATTATTGTTATAAATAGATGCAACAAAAACAACCTTCATCAAAAAAATGCATCGTAAAATTCATCGACGATTTCATCAAACACAAAGTTGATGAAATTTCATCAAACACAAAGTTGATGAAATTGATAAGCTGAAAGGTTTCCGTATCAAGTTTAAAAATAGAAAAAAGGGGTGTTCATTGTTGTAACCCTAAGTGGTGGTCGTTAGACGAGTTTAATGGATTACGTCGAGTAGGTATTAATCCTCTCGGTTAGTATTCCCATCGATCATGGTCCATTGCAGTGTCTATGTAATATTATCCATCATTTGTGTTAAAGAGGAATAGAAAAGCTTCTATGATTCCGTAGCAAATAAGTAATCTTCATAGTTTCGCCATATTTTTTGTTTTGATCTAATTATAGTACCCCATATTTTAAAATAGAAGGGCTTTTTGTTTTGGGGAGTGGGAAATCATCAAATAACTTCTCCCGTCCTGGGCGGGGCGAAAGGGCGTGTCAGACTTTTACTGACTAAAACCCACTCATGTTCCTACGGTTGCCCTTTATGTTTCGGGGTCACGGTAACTATTATAAATATTCCGCAACCCCGGCAAAAAGAAAGGCTAAAAAAAACATACATTTGAATTCAGAACCTCTTCCTTTTTCAAGTCGGCTGCAAAAAGACTTTTTACATCTTCTAAGCAACATCATTTCTCAAATCAGCAAAAAAAGTGTAGATCTTGTTACCCTGGGACCTCGGACTGAGGTCAGTTAGCTGATCACCAGGGTAACTGATAAAGGCACGTAAACAACACCTTACGGATTATCCACCGAAACAGCCGACCTCACACGAACCATAAACACTACACCTACACCTTGAATGGAATTATGGTACGGTGTAAGGTGGAAGCGATTGTCCAAAAAAATATCTTTCAAAGGTAGCTTCCCAAGAAGAAAGAAGATACTTCATTGAAGCGCAGAGGAGTGCAGAACGAAGAACCAATACGCTCCAATTATTCAAATAGTTCAGCTCCGCTTAACCTTTCAACGACCGAGTGACAGCCGGCTGTCGCGCTACTATTGTTTTCCGTTTGTCTCGAATCACGTGTGTTAGAGGGTTTAAAAGCACAATTGATTAATTACTTCGTTGCCAATACACTAGCCACTAACTAAGATAAGAGTAAGTAGTGCTGCGAAGAAGTTTGATTCAGGAAATACTTCCAACGCTCCTATTTCTGCCGGTTTGATATATCATCTTTGCCCCTAAGATAACAGCGCATATGCTAGACCACTTAAAATAAGGTGGAAATCAGCTTTTTTATTGCTAAAAACATGCGATTCCCTTTTAACCTTTCTGTAAACTTTCTCTAATCAAGAAAACAAATGAATACCACTACACAATAATAGAACCAACCTGTCCCCTATAACTTGTACCACAAGCATCCACTTTGAAGAGTTAAGCTCTCTTGGGGGCAGGATTTGTGGTGGAAAAACTTTGTCCATTAAGACTTGCCACTGGTCATCAGTTTGTGTACGTTTGTTTATTTGTTTCTTTCGTACGAGTATCCTTAACATACCACTCAGTTCCACGTCGGTCTTAAGGGTATTGTCAGAAATACTGGTCATTTGTTCAAGGGGAATGTAGTTTGGCTAGTCAATCTGGGAGTGGAGTTTTCAACTGACATAATCTAACTAAGAGGAAGTGAGGGGAAATTATGTTTTTAATTGTTCTTCCGCTGTTTCTTTTTTTATTAATTTTGACAAGATAGCCGGATCTAAGATAGGAGAATCGTTTCTCCGGGACTCGTCGAGCTTCGTTGTTCGGCGCTTTGCTAGAGGACTCTCGCCGGGACAGCTTCTTACACTTTATAAAGCTCAAGTCCGATCGTGTATGGAGTATTGCAGTCACCTATGGGATGGCTCAGCCAAATACCAACTGGCCGCATTGGATTCGGTGGATCGCAGAGCCAGAAGGTTGATTGGCGACAAGAAGCTGGTGGCCCTACTACAACCACTAGCACATCGGCGAAAAGTTGCCTGCCTGGCGGTATTTTACAGATTGCACTTCGGTGAGTGTGCTCATGAGCTACACGAGCTTATTCCCTCATCTCCTTTTTACCACCGGACATCCAGACGTACGGCAGGATACCACCCTTTCTTGGTTGATATTCCTCATATCCACACGCAGCGCTTCTCAAAATCGTTTATAATGCGCACCGCGAAGGAATGGAATTCCCTGCCGGCGTCTGTGTGACTTAATAAACATTTTATTTATTTAATAAACATTTTATTTATTTATTTATTTTTTGTGTTTCCAAATTCATATAACCCGGAAGTATTTAAAAAACGAGTGCATAGGCATCTATTGGGTAAGCTCGCTCCATCGTAGGCCCCGTCTATGCCCTCGGGCTAGTCTGGGACCAAGGGCAAGCCCATAATAATTAAAAAAAAAAAAAAAAAACTCTACAGTTCAATTTATCTCTTGATTTCCACTTTCAATTTATGTCGTGATGGCCCGGCAGTAAAGTTATTCATCTTTCACGTAAAAGGTTGGGCAAGTACAAGTACCAATGTGACTTGTACACATACATAGGTGAAGGTAAATCATCGTTTGGAAACCTAGACACATAAATTATAAGTTTGAACTTACCAATCCTGCTTGAGCAAGCGTGGTGATCAATACCTTCTCGGTATAAGAAGAGGCTTTGCCCATCAGAGGGACCATAGTAAGATTTTTTTTTTTCATTTATTTACATTTAAAAACGCAGACAGACAAACTCTGAATGTGCCAAATTTCATCTTTAGTGTGTTTTCTATTCGCCTAATATGTTTAAAAAGATTACCTACAAACTTCACTCTTCACACATTAACATAAAGATATTGTAGGTACCTAAAACTTAATAAAAAAATTGAAGCCAGCGACTTTTGCTTTCTGTACGTACGAATAATTAATTCATGTAAAGCGTATTAAAGTCAGCAGCAGGCCCACTTAAAAATAATTAATTTAGCCTACAAGTTGCGTTTGTGAATAAACTGAATATTTATTAAGTGTAACCGTTTCGGGCTTGACTCATTACCTCATTAGCTTTGGTAGGGTTAATATAAAATTGGATGTACTACGACAAAGGGTTAAAATTAAAAATGGCGTACAAGAATTATAGTAGTTAAGCTAAAATTAGACGTGAATTTTCAGGAATTAGCAGTTGAAATTTAGTTTTTAGAATCTGCTTTGTAGTACAAACCGTTTTGTTTGTGTATTTTTTAGCTTTGGTATTATTTAATTTTAGTGGGTCTACGAATATTTAGGTTGGTGCGTTTGTTTTTCTTATGTAGATATTCGCACCTGAAAACCTGATATGTCGGGGCTAACATAAAAGCTATATCATTCGAGTTTTTTGTCTGCCCAACGGGACCTTATAACTAAGCGTTTATTGTCCGTCCGTCAATCCATCTGTCAGCGGGCTTTATCGTATTGTTCGCTATGCGCAAAATTTTGATTGTTATTTTTTCTCTTGACTTCAAAAGAGACGATGACCCCCCAGCTTCATACAGCATTTCTTCTAAGATGTCAGAGCAAGAAAGTGTCAGCCATTTTAACCACCATTTCGCATTATAACGGTTTCTAACGTTCATCATAAAGACTACCTCTCAATGTTTTTAGGAGACCTACCTAATGATAGCCCATACTATGGGGCAGACTAGAAAATATCCACCCCCACTTTACATGTAGAAGTTGATCAAAAAAAATGTTTCGTGAATTCGTTTTAGCACTTTGACTACGTTGATATAAATACAAACATATTCCTACAAAGTTTCACTTTTCTAGCTTTAGCCGTTACGGCGGTAGGCCGGGGACGGAGGGCGTGACATGACAAAACTGAAAGGGTTCCTTTTGTACCATTGGTAACAAAACCATATAAAAATTATATAATTATAATTCCTTCTTTCGTAAGAAATTATTCTTAATAAATCATTCGTAATAGATAAAGTAATTCGTATTTAATTAATTAAGTAGGAACAGGAGATTGTATGGTGAATTGAAAATTTCACAGATTTCTATTGTCGCTCTAACAATAATTAAGTGCTAAACCCAAAGGAAGGGTTTACGTAGTACGTCACAGTTGCACTAAGCAACTTTATACACAATTAGTGGTAAGTACCCACTACCCACTGATATACACAAAGCCTTGAAGTTAATAATATATTGCGTGGGAAATCAGAAGGTATTTCCAACTTGAAATCGATAGGATTTGTGTTCCATTTATTTCTCATATTCCGATATCTATTCTACGATAGTATTGACAATGAAATCTATTAGTAAAAGGCTTGTAATTTTCCTATCCCTGTTAAATGCGAATGAGAATCTAACCTTCACAATGAAGGATAAGGAATTTTTCACACGTAACATTTTGGATTGGTCAACCAAATCCATAAATTTGTTGTGTAAATGACGTTTTAAAGTACCTAAATAAATGATTTTACTTTGACATCCAGGTCATCCCGCCATCTCCTCTCGTGGCCTATTGAAGTTCCATTAAATAATTATCAATGTAGTGCAACTATTTCTTAAAATATCTTGGGACAACTCACACACGGCCAATCTGATCCCAAGCTAAGCAGAGCTTGTGTTATGGTAACCAGATAACTGATTTACATGCTTATATAATTTATAAATACATATACATGTTACAGATAAATTACACCCAGACACAGAACAAATAATCACGCTCATCACACTAAGTTTATGGGTGGGAAAAGAATCCACGACCTCCGGCATAGCAGACAGGGCGAACCGCTACACCAAAAGAATGCCTAGAAACCAAAATTTATATTTTCATTTTATTTCCTTAGAGTATAAAGGTATTGTATCGAGTTCCAGTCACCCTAACAAATTCACAACGTTCAATATATCTTCGCCGGGCCACTAGACCGTATCATGATATAAGATAAATCGTTCGTTGAAATCAAACGCAGGCATGGCGTAATGCTTAGTCCATCTGAACATACTTTAAGAGCTTATTCTTCTAAAAAAATTGATAAGGATTCTTTTGAACAAAAAATAATTAACATAAATGAGTGTTTGTAATTTTTTTTTCCGCAACCCCGGCAGTCGTTGGTCCTGTTGGGCCCCTTCCCGTGCTGACTTCTCTTTGAGGCGTGCGTCGAACACAAACGCGCCGTCGACGTGGACCTGGTCCTAGCCGGGCGGCGAGCTACCCATCGCTCGCCGTGTAATCACTTCTTGCTTCGTGTTAGAAATAAAATATCTAATAAAAATTAAGGATTTATTATTATGACGACTTTCAGTAAAATATTCTTTCTCTTCTGGTGTCGTTTGTCTTTGCTTATAATAACTAAAATAATAAAATAAAAAACCGGTCAAGTGCGAGTTGGACTCGCGCAACGAGGGTTCCGTTAATGGAAAGTACCCTATAGGTTTTGAATCCCTCGCAAATATCTAAATGCAATATAGACCGCCCTATTTTTTTATTGCGTTGATTTAGAAACTTGAGTTTTTCACTGCTTTAAGAAATAGCAAACCTAAGTATGTGATATTAATTTCAGCTTGATATCTCGACGCGTTTCTGAGAAAAAGGGTCTTGACAGGCGGACTAACGGGAGGATGGACGGATGTGAACTAACTACAATCTTATGGTTTTCAGTGTTTTTCCTTTACTTGTGCTACATGACCTTGCTTCTTGCCGAATTTCATGATTCTTGGTCAATGGGAAGTACCCTATAGGTTTTGAGTTTTGATTCCCTTGCAAATGTCTGTCTTTTTGTTGCGTTGATTTAGAAACTTGATTTTTTCACTGCTTTGAGAAATAGCAGACCTGAGTATGTGATATTAATTTCAGCTTGATATCTCGACGCGTTTCCGAGAAAAAGGGTCTTGACAGACAGACGAACGGACGGACGGACGGATGTGAAATAACTACAAATTTACGGTTTTCGAAGTTTTCCCTTTACTTGTGCTACATGACCTTGCTTCGTGCCAAATTTCATGATTCTTGGTCAATGGGAAGTACCCTGTAGGTTTTGAGTTTTGGTTCCCTTGAAAATGTCTAAATATTCAATATAAACCGCCGTATCTTTTTATTGCGTTGATTTAAAAACTTGAGATTTTCACTGCTTTAAGAGATAGCAGACTTAAGTATGTGATATTAATTTCAGCTTGATATCTCGACGCGTTCCTGAGAAAAACTTTCTTGACAGACGGACGAACAGACGGACGCCCGATGTGAACAAATTACAAATTTACGGTTTTCGGAGTTTTCCCTATACTTGTGCTACATGACCTTGCTTCTTGCCAAATTTCATGATTCTAGATCAATGGGAAGTACCCTGTAGGTTTTGAGTTTTGGTTCCCTTGAAAATGTCTAAATATGCAATATAAACCGCCGTATCTTTTTATTGCGTTGATTTAGAAATTTGAGTTTTACACTGCTTTAAGAGATAGCAGACCTGAGTATGTGATATTAATTTCAGCTTGATATCTCGACGCGTTCCTGAGAAAAACATTCTTGACAGACGGACGAACAGACGGACGCCTGATGTGAACAAACTACAAATTTACGGTTTTCGGAGTTTTCCCTATACTTGTGCTACATGACCTTGCTTCTTGCCAAATTTCATGATTCTAGGTCAATGGGAAGTACCCTGTAGGTTTTGATTCTCTTGCAAATTTCTAAATATGCAATATAAACCGCCGTATCTTTTTTTTGCGTTGAATTAGAAACTTGATTTTTTTACGGCTTTGAGTGATAGCAGACCTAAGTATGTGATATTAATTTCAGCTTGATATCTCAACGCGTTTCTGAGAAAAAGTGTCTTGACAGACGGACGGACGGACAGACGGACAACAAAGTGATCCTATAAGGGTTCCGTTTTTACCTTTTGAGGTACGGAACCCCAAAAACAGCAAAAGTACCACATTGATGAAACTAGACACGCCAAGAGGGCGAACGTTTTCAAGTTCAACTGTAATTAACTCAACCGACAGAATATCAAAAGAGACATGAAAATTAGTACTTAATATATAATCCACTAGTGACTCGGGGGCAGCTTCGCACGACAAATCTTAGGAAATCCTTTATTTTTTTTTACTATATTTTGTGTGTTTTATACATATAAATCTTCCACGTGATTCACTCTATCTATTAAAGAGAAACGATTCAAAATCCGTTGCGTAGTTTTGATGATATAATTATACATAGGTACAGACAGAGGAAAACGACTTCGTTTTATACCATGTAATGTATTATTCTTTTTAATTTAACCAGTACAAAATATTTTAGCAAAATAAAAGTCTGTCGCTGAAACCCTGCCTAAATAACTTTTAACTTGAAGCTTCGGCGTCGACATTTTATATTTAGGCAAGCCAAATACAGCGACAATATGTTTTCCAACAAAACACAGTGTATGTGTGGCCTAATCGACTTACATCACTGGTTTTAGCTGTAATACGTGCCAGGACTGTGGATCTGAAGACAAAACCTTGAAAAATTCATGCTTGACAGTCCAGTTCTTGCGTGTCAATGTTTTATTTTGTGTCTAGCTTTGTCCGTGACTTTGGTCATGAAAAAGTAAATATTAAGAAGAAGAGATGATTAATATTAAGAAAAAGTAAATAGTAACCTATTAAGTGTAAAAAGGAGCCTATGTTTTCACTTCGAGTTCAAACATACTTCTTGGTAAGGCAGACTGGATAGATCGATAGACAGACGAGTTTACGATTATACACAAAAACAAACCAAATGTCACTAGGTTTGATGAGACGATGATCTAAGGGAAGGTCTCTCTTAATCAGAGAAGCACACAGATTTTAGTGGCAGTAGCGGCAGTGCAAGCATGAGTTAGTAATCGTTTAGCTTAACTAAAAACGTAAGTAGCCAAACATAATTATATTTTACTATAACTGATCGGTTCCCACATTCAATATAACAAAGTGTCTATCCGTACTAATATTATAAATGCGAAAGTAACTCTGTCTGTCTGTCTGTCTCTTCTTCACGCCTAAACCACTGAACCGATTTGAATGAAACTTGGTACAGATATAGTCTGGGACCCGAGGATAGTTTTCATCCCGGAAATCCCTTGGAAACGCAGACGAAGTCGCGGGCAAAAGCTAGTTAATAATATTTAAGTCTACAATCAAATTTTTTAAGCTTAAGTTACGTCATCAATTTTAATAGAAATTCTAGTCGTGATCTTGCCAAGCTGTCATTGAAAACCTCGACCACTCATCTCTTAGTTAGGGAATGAAATTTCTCTTAATTTTTGAGGCTATGTTTGGAACATTTCAGATTATTGGTAGTTCTATTTTCGGAATGGCCTATCTCAAGGTGATCCGTGACGCTGTTACTTTGTCTAAGAAGAAAAGAGTTTGTTTTTGAGAAAGATACTTTTTGCTATTGACTGAACTGGTTTGTTGGATTTTTATCTTTATTTGTAAAGTTATTTTCCCTTTATACAGCTGACGGACTTTCGTTTAAAAATATTTGACATCACATCAACATTTATACAGAAAAAATAATTGAGTTTCTTTCTCTCTTTAGAACCGAGCCCACATCGCCATGAAATTAACAACATCTTTCACTATGATCAGAAGTTGTTCTACTATTCTACGTGTACAGTCACGTGTATAAACATGTATACACCACGCTAAATTTAAAATCAATTTACTCTTAGAATAACTATAATAATATTTAGTTTTAGGGCATGTTGTATAGTAGTCTATGATAGAATTACTATAAAATAAGTTTCAACTGAAAGTTATGGCTCATTTAAGAGAAATTTGATTCAAATCTTTGTGAAGTGTATACATGTTTATGCTCGTGACTGTACAGTACGTAATATACAGGATGTCCCACGGCTATGCCACATGGAGGGAAAGTACCTGAAATATTGTAGATAGAACGTTTTACTAAAAGAAGACATTATTTGAATTTTTAAAACATTTTTAACTGCATTCATAGATATTTTAATAATTACATAGTTGAACCGGGAATCGAACCTGTTACTCAAGAAAATTAATCAGCCTGTAGTTTTATCCTACCGATCGAAAGGCTATATCACCAGGATTATTTTTTGCTTAATAACATAGTGTCAAAAATAAAAGAAAGACCATGAATTTTAACGTTTTAAATACAAAATTGGTAAATTTTTCAACTGCTCAAAACTAGTCCCTTCTTCTAGAACACAAAGTGATAGCTTTTGATTATTTCGTTCCCTGACGATTTTTTGGTCTTGTTGTGGTGGATATTTATTTATTTAAATGATGAGTACTACTCCAGTGGGTAGATTAATCTATACATATAATAAAATCGTAGGAAAGTCAAAACTGTACATTGAATATTTTTTTAAAAGAATACTTGGCGCGTGATCTACAATCGATGCCGAAGCCAAAAATATAGTTTTTAGAATTTTTGTCTGTTTGTCTGTTTGTCTGTATGTATGTCCGGGATAAACTCAAAAAGTACTGCATGGATTTAGTTCAAATTTTGCAGGGATATTACTGAGAGGTCGGGTCAAAACATAGGCTACATATTATCACGCTATCACCTCCGGGGGAGGAGCTGAAGCCTTCACGCTGACGACGTCGCGGGCAGCAGCTATCTTCGGAATTACTCAACGGATTTCAATGATTTTTTATTGTTGTATAGGTATTAAGTCTGGGCGTCATATAGGCTATAACTTATCCTGGAAACTTGAACTTCTGGTGCAGGACCGCAACAGACCAGCTTAACTATAAGAGATACAAAAATGGTATCAAAGCAAAAATTGCTTCACGTGATAAGCAATTTCTGTTGAGAGAATAAACTTGAAGATCTGGAACACCTGAAGTGGAACTCCATGAGTCCAGCTAAACTATAACATATATAAATATGACGTCTTAGCAGGAGTTGTTCAGCTTGATGAGCACTCTCTGTTGACGTATAAAAATTGAAGATCTGGAACACCTGTTATGGACTTCCATGAGCCCAGCTACGTTCACTATACTTAAAATATATAAGAATGACGTCTTAGCAAGAGTTGTTAAGCCTGATGAGCACTCTCTGTTGACGTATAAAATTGAAGATCTAGAACACCTAATGTGGAACTCCAAGCACCTAACCATAACACATTTAATAAGAATGACGTCTTAGCAAAGGTTTTTCGGTCTGATAGGCATTTCCTGGTTTTTAAGATCGAAGATTAGAAACATCTGATGAGGAAATCAAGGCTATCACTGATTTCAATGTATAAAATAACTTAAGCTGGGAGTACGTCTACACGATGAAGGCGGACATGCATACAAACAGGTCGAACAGAGAACCTACTTTTTTTGAAGTCGGTAAAATCTATTAGTGTTATATTCCCCAGAATGTAACAAACACTTAACTGAAAATCGCATCAAAATCGGCTAAGCCAAACCCCCATACAAACAGGTAGAACAGAGAACCTACTTTTTTTTTAATCGGTTCAATGATGATGGTCATTTCTTCATCAATTTCATGTTTTTAGTACCAACACCCTCGCGGAGGCGAGCGTCAGTGACAGTCCCAGTCGCATGCGTCATCTGTTTGCCGTCATCTTGGTGTTTTGTGGAGTCGCGAACCCGGTAGCTTCGTGGGAGAAGTATCGCCATCTTCTGTCCGAGGACTTTTTACGAGATTTGAGGCGTGCTTCGACTGAAGGTGAAATCGAAGCAACTGATGAACGCGTGCTGAACACCTGTCTCAGTTCACTTCAAGATGTGGTTATTTCAATCGGCGGTAAACCACTGGTAGAGTATGGGCTACCAGCTCCCAGATCATTACCGCATCAAGACCTTGGAAATCGGGAGTACACCGCCGGAACCAATTACGGTTCGGGTTTAATGACCCCGAAATGACCACATCACTAGGTTCACCTCAGAGCAAAAACAAATATATGAAACTGTTCTGGAAAGCATTGGGCTCGACCAGGGTAAAATGTTTTTCCTGGATGTGCTCCTGGTGAAACAGGGAAAACATTCATTATCACTGTTATTCTTGCAGAGGTCAGGAGGCAAGGTAAAATTTCCATTGCTGTAGCATCGTCAGGAATCGCTGCTGCGCTGCTTCCTGGTGGCAAAACAGCGCATGCCATGTTCAAAATACTCATAGATTTAGAAAGCGCGTTTGTGGGGAATGCCCGTTTGTGGGGTATCCCGTAACAGTGACAAGAGACATGTGCTCAGGGATTGCTCTCTGATCGTATGGGATGCGCGCACGATGGCTAATAGGAAAGCAGTGGAGAATGAACACTTGATGCTTGGTGTTACAGTTCTGTTCGCGGGGGTCTAGGGCTGACGAGGTGAATGCTTCGTTGAAACGATATTCGTTGTGATCACAAATTCACAGGTTGCACTTGACCATCAATATGCGAGCTCAGCTCGGGGGCAATTCACGTGCCCAAGAATTCTCAGATGTCCTTCTAAGTCTCAGTGAAGGCACTCTACCAGAGGAAAGAGGTGAACAGGTGGAGCTCCCAGAGTCTCTCGGTAGAGTGGTGGCCTCCTTAGAAGAACTCATTTGTTGTATGTATGGGGACATCAGTCGAATACAAACCAACAGAATTCTTAGGTGTGCCAGCGAGCCATTTTAACACCCAAAAATTATCAAGCTACAGCCATCAACGAAAGCATTCCCTTGGAAATGAGGGAAACGAAGTAGTTTATATGTCCATAAACACTGAAGTCGATCAAGATGACGCCACACATTATCCCGTAGAATTCCTAAACTCCCTTACAGCAAGTGGACTTCCAGCGCACACTATCAAGTTGAAGGTCTCGATCATGCTTCTTCGGAACCTTTCCCCTCCGAAGCTGTGTAACAGGACCCGGCTCAAAGTCATCTCACTGCAAAGGAATATAATTGATAAACTCTGACGGGTTGTGGCGTCGGCGATGCAGTGTTTATACCACGTATTCCTCTCATACCGCACAATTACCCCTTCCAATTCAAGCGCGTGCAGTTCCCTGTGAGTGTGTACTTCGCCATGACTATCAACAAGTCGCAGGGGCAGACGCTGAAGGCTGCGGGTGTCGACCTCAGGACGAGCTGCTTCTCACACGGGCAGCTGTACGTCGCTTGCTCCCGCGTCACGTCACGAGTCCTGATTCTCTGTATATTTTGGCTGCTGAGAGCAAAACTGCAAACGTAGTTTACAGAGACGTTTTGTAACAAGTCACAATCGTTAATATTTTTTTATATCGTGGAATGTAAAAAAAATTGGTCAAGTGCGTGTCAGGCCACGCATAGAATAGGGTTCTATAACGAAACACATCGCATTAATAATAATTTAACAACGATTTCATCTGGGCCGTTATAGCTTTCTTTTAAGGTTCAATCCAAGGACAACCATCATGATTTTTTTTTGAACCATCCGTTTAACTTTGAGTGGGGAGACTATTTGACAAAAAAAATCGCTTGAACGTTAAATATCTTTTGTTGTTTGTTTGTCTGTATGTATGTCCGGGCTAATCTCTAAAAGGACTGCTTATTATCACGCTATCACCTACGGGGGCGGAGCTGAAGCCTTCACGCAGACGACGTCGCGGGCAGCAGCTAGTTAGTAATAAGTAGTTATGATTGTCAATTGTATGTCCTTACGGCAATGTAAACTTCTAACTTTTCAGAACAAAATTTTACATCAAATGTTAAAATTCACGGTCTTCCTTTTATTTGTGACACTATGTTATTTAGCAAAAAATAATCCTTATGATGAAACCTTTCGATCGGCATGATAAAACTACAGGGTGATTATTTTTTCTTGTGGAACAAGTTCGATTCCCGGGCCAACCATTTAATTATTTAAAAATCTATGAATGCAATTTAAATTGTTTTTGAAATTCAAATAATGCCTTCTTTCAGTAAAACGTTCTATCTACAAGATTTAAGGTACTTTCCCTCCATGTGGCATAGCCGTGGGACACCCTGTATACAGTACGTGCTTACCAGACAAATTAAATTTTCAAACCATCCAGATATATCCAAAATTTTATCCAATTCGAGCAAACCACTCGGTGGGAAAAGACCTCGCATTTAGCCTATAGGTTCTAACGATGCTATCCATCTTCTGCCTCATAACAAAACACTACACGTCATACAAATTTCTCTTTAAAACCAACGCACGTTTACAAGACATACAATCCCAATTAAAAAAACAGCACACGTATTAAAACATACTAAAATAATGACTAAAGAAAATCTGCCACACGCTAAGCGAAAGTAACACTAATTAATTAAAGAACTTGGTAGTTAACAAACAAACATGGGACTCCGAAACGCGAGTCGCATACAGAGCAGGAAACTGACAAAACTTGGGTCCACATCCGTGACTCCAGGAAATGTGGGGCTTTGAGGCCAGCGGGATTAGTTTTTTTTTGTGTCATTGTATGGCACACATCTTGTTTTGATGTCCTAGTGTCTTAAGCTAGAGGTAATGGGTTTAGAATCCAGGCTTTTTTCAATTCATAAGTACTTTCTAGTTTTAACATCACTTTATGCCTTAAAAAGTAGGTTAAGGCGTTGGTCCCGGTTGTCATTCGTAGAACTTTGATAGTTGTTATGGGTAAGCCGGGAAGTCTGAGCAGTCTAACCAAGGGGTATCATGTCGCCTAGTTACTGGGTAGTAGAAGTCTGTTAGGCAGTCGCTTCACGTAAAACACTGGTATTATTATCACTGGTCTTTTGGCGTTGGTTATCGCTGGATTGATATCGCGACTAGAATTGCGACGACGTTCTTTAGTTAGTAGTACCACTAAAAGAAAATGAAAAGCCTTTTCCCAACTATGTCAGGGTCGGCTTCCAGCCTAACCGGATTAAGCTGGATATCAGTGTTTTACGTGAAGCGACTGCCTATCAGACCTCCACAACCCAGTAACTGGGCGACACGATACCTCGTGGTTAGACTGGTCAGACTTTCTGAATTACCCGTAACGACTGCCAAAGTTTTACGAATGACAATCTTTGAAACTATTTATTAGCAACAATGAAAAATCTGGCTAACTTTTAAAAAGTAAAAAAAATAACTTTATGGGGGTTTCTAATAACAGGACGGCAGTTGTGAAATATTTTTTTCTGTTACTATTTTCACAAGAACAACAGCTTTTAAAGTTACTGCACTTCGAAATAAATTAAGATTTGTAGAGTTCAAGTTTTATAACTTACGAGCATAAAATATATAATTTTTAGAAACTTTTAACAAACACCCTACATTCAGTATGATGAAGTAGTTAGTATTAATACAAGTGCAATCTAGTTTTGATTTAAAGAGCAAAACTTCTAAATTCATTTCCGTGATACTGACTAAATGTGGGGCTAAGAAAATAGCGGTAAATATCTATTTAGATCTTACTATTAAGTTTCTTGCCCATTCTTTTACAAAACTAAATCTTTAACTGCAATTGACAAAATTACTTTTTTTTGTTATAACAATAACTATTTTACCATGTCTATAACTTTAATGAATGTTGGCGTTCTCCAAAATATCTGAATTAATTATTTTTATTTGAGTGTCGTACATTAAGATTATCAAAACATGAAATGGCAGGATCCGTACTAATATTATAAATGCGAATGTAACTCTGTCTGTCTCTTCTTCACGCCTAAACCATTGAACCGATTGGAATGAAATTTGGTACAGTTATAGTCTGGAACCCGATAAAGGACATAGGATAGTTCTCATCCCGGAAATCCCCCGGGAACGGGAACAATTTATCCAAGCGGACTAAGTCGCGGGCAAAAGCTAGTTTTTATTAATAAAACGTTTGTTTTTACAAAGGGTTTATGTAAGTTTTTTTGATACACCAATTTAGTTAAAAATTTAACTTTTTTTATCTCAATTTTGACTTTATTTTCTTACAAGAATAGAAAACCCTTTGGTACTGCCATAATTTCTTGCCAGTAATACTAGTGTTTTATTTGTCTTTACTCGAAAAATGGATCAAAACCGCTTTGCGCTAGTTTTTGACCCACATACCCTAGACGGAGCTTTAACATTGTACAACATTTTAATTTTTATACACCTGGGCCCAATATTTAATGTGTTTAGCAAGTCGACTGGACATTTTCCCATTAAATATTTAGTGTTCGGACATTTACGATTGCTAATGTAGTGAAATAACTACAGAAATAGAAATATTATGACTTTGTTGAGCTTACATTGTAATAAAATGGTATTAAGTTCAACCGGAATACCGATATTGTGATTCTAAATGCGTTTTATAGCGGTTTAGCGCCTTTTACTTAATATTTCAAGATTTATTTTTATATTTATTTCACTAAGTCCCATAATCTGCTGTGATTGGTAAACTAGATTATTTAGCGGCGACCAATCAAAGCAATTTAGACGATCGAGATTTATAATTAAGAAGAATGCCTTGCATTGCTTTTGGATTTATACTTATCTTAACAGCTTAGAAAGTACCTAACCAAATAAAAGGTCACTTGGTACTTTCCCAGATTAGACTCAAGGGCGTATTGACCCAGACCCTGGTCAGAGAGGGGTCATGACCCGCATGACTAACCTATACCCTAATTAGGCAAGGCTTGGCCTGGGTCAAGGTCGATCACTCATATTTTCATAATCGGATTACACATTGTATTTGATTGAACCATACGACCATCCCTGGATTGAAGGATGAGATGGATCTTTTTATTTTTAATTACTTATGGGCTTGCTCTTGGTCCCAGACTAGTCCGAGGGCATAGACGGGGCCTACGATGGAGTGAGCTCTCCCAAAAGATGATGTCTCTTGAATACATCCGGGTTATATGCATTTGGAAACACAGACAGGGAATTCCAATCTTTTGCTGTGCGCATAATTAAGGATTTCGAGAAACGCTGCGTCTATATCTTGATTCAGAACCACAACCGCTTAAGTACATCACAGACAGTTCACACAACACGTCACACAAAATCAAACTCGCCAAAAATCAACATAGCAGAACTGTTCCGACGCCTGTCTAAAGACGACCCGAATCGTGTATTCACTTTATCAAAAATTCCGAGGAGGTCACAATTCCAGTTCAAACATTGTTCTCAACTTTCGACAGCCCTGCCAGGGCTGCTACATTCCGACATGATTCGGGCAGAATTATGCAGATTTTCGTCTGTGGCTTGAATAATTGTGCGTAATATTGTGGTATTCAGAAAGGAATGGCATCTGCGATGTCTTTAATTGTTATACAAATTAATCGGTCGCAAACGCTGCGGTTGGTTCTTAAATGTTTAAGAGGATAGAGGTTTTGAGGATAGATTAAGCAATGTCAGAGTTATTATTGTTTGTTTTTTCTTGTTATGGTTAATCTGCATACCGGGTAAACAGAATTACTTGTCAAAACTTCAAACATCACAAATCGTCACGTGTCGAGGCTTTTTAGCACGTGGCTACAGTTGGAACTACCACTATCCGTCCACTTTTTGATATCATGTTGCATAAAAATTCATACCACTATTTTGTTATGTATAAAAATGTATACTGAATTGCATGTTCTACTTAATAAGAGACCTACACTTATTTAAATATGTATGAATGCTGAATTGTGTGTTATACTTAATTGGATATCTACATTTATTTAACTCAATTACACAGTAGCTTTATACAGAGATGCAATACACTTTCGCGCGGCGTTTCGCATGATAAAGCGCAACAGAGCTAAAAGGGTAGTTTGTCTTAATCGATTCGATCCGACCCTGGATTAAAAAATATGTATAGCAAAGAAAGAATAAAAAAACAATAAAGTTGTCTAAGCACAACCCTATAACGAGAACTCGAACAGCCCTACCCACTCGATAGACAAAATACACAGAAAACTTTCGCTTCGCTCCATAAATTGTGTTACACGAACAAACTGACGCACTTTCCACGAATTTATTAATATAATTACACGTGGCTTCTATAAAAGGATCTTGAGACAGAAACAGACTTGTTACACGCCTCACCACGTGACACAAATGTGTCACATCAAATCACGTCGATTGGATACATTTCATTTCGCGTGACGTTTCGTCAAACGGTCAGTAACCGTGTTCATTTCGCGTGACGTTTCGTCAAACGGGCAATGAACGTACCGTGTTTTCTAAATTTACTCTGTGCGTCTCCAAATTAAATGTTTCTTTGCGTAAAGCATATTAAGTTTTAATTAACTTTGGAAATAAGGGCGACTTGACTCCAGGGAATATCTCCGGTAAGTATTTCTTAGTACGTTTGAAAATTAATTTAAGTAATCTAGTTGTAGGGCTTTTCCTTGCGTCGCCTTTTAATGAAATTTATTTCTCTTCAATCAGATTGGTTAAGAGTGCCTTCTACACTTATAAAGAGGTAAAGTTTGTATGTAAGTGGTAATCTCTGGAAGTTTTTAGGTAAGAAAACCTTTTAGGTCGAGATAAGTTGCTTAGTACTAACTTTAGCTTAGTTATTTTTCGTCTCTTTCTTGCCAACTCTCTTTCTAACCTAATTTGGCAGTGGCGCGACGGTGATAGTGATAATACTTAGCCAACTTGCTGACTAAAGTTTATGATTGAAAACTTGTATGCTTTCATGGATACAAGCTTTCAATTGTCTGCTTTACGTGAAGACGATTTATATTTTGTTCTGTAACACATTGGCATTTGCAAATCCTTTTTCAGTTAAATAACACACATTTATCGTGAAAAATTATGACAAAGAAAAACACACGTATATCGTGAACAATGATGATAAAGAAAAAAAAATCGTTCTCACGTGAAGCAGACAATGTATGCATGAAAGCATACAAACTTTCAATCATAAATTTTACGCAGCAAGTTGGCTTAGCGTTATCATTATATTTGAACTATCTAGGTCAATAGCCAAGTTTGTAGTTTTAGTAATAACATTTTGTACCGAATTTCAAATACGGCAGCGGCGCTCAATCTAACTAGCCAAAGCAAAAACAGCCAAGCTTCTGCACAAATATCTATTTTCCTTTTAAAATAATCCATACTAATATTATAAATGGGAAAGTGTGTCTGTCTGCCTGTCTGTCTGTCTGTCTGTTTGTCTTTCTTTCACGGCAAATCGGAGCGATGAATTGACGTGATTTCTTGAGTGGAGATAGTTGAAGGGATGGAGAGTAACATAGGCTACTTTTTGTCTCTTTCTAACGCGAGCGAAGCCGCGGGCAAAAGCTAGTAGCTTATAATTTTAATGCTAGAAAACTGTATTATTTCCTGGAAATCGGATAAATCTTGTTATTCCTCAAAGTACTTCTAAAGACTTCAGATTCTTAGTAAAATGGTTAGCTTGTATTAACGACGACGTAAAGGAAAATGAGAATTGTAGAAAACTGAGAATGTAGCTTAGGTACTTATCCTACACACGCATGCACGTTTCTCCATAAATTAAACAGAAAATGTAAATTGCTAGAGGAAATCCCATAATCTGAATAATTTTACGTTTTTTCCTTGAAATATTATGTGGCGGGTGATTATATTATCATTTTTTTAATTATATAATGTGCAATTATTCTACTGCAGGGCAGGAGCGAGCGTGTTCTCATATTTGGAACGTGGTTTGATTATCAATGGTGTTTAAGTTTTTAAGTTATGGTTTAGAACTTGATCTGGCGGTCGAATCTGGAAATTCTCGGTGAATCGAAGAAAGTTAAGGCATGTTTTTTTTGTGTGAAATCATCAAATGACTTCTCCCGCCCTGGGCTGGGCTTGAGGGCGTGTCAAACTTTTACTGACTAAAACCCACTCAAGTCCCTTCGGTTGCCCTTTATGTTCCGGGGCCACGGTAACTATAAGAACTATTCATTTTGTCAGCGAGTGTCAGGTGATCATTTCAAAACGAAAACCAGAAAGTCTGATAAAGTTTTCTTCAGGGTATTGTGATACTCGCAAACGTCTTATTCAGGGTATTGTGTTACTCGCAAGAACTAGCTAAGCAATAATAATCCCTATCCCATTGTTAAAAGCCTAAATTATTCAAAACACAATACAAGACTCCGCTTACAAAAATAACTAAGATATTTATTCTGAATGAAACGTAAATGAAGTGTTTCCTTCCAACTTTCTACATACTGTGATGAGGAAGGATATATATCTACATAAAATAGTTCGTATGTCGGTCAGGACGCAGTTTTGTCACGACAGGAAATGCCGCCTACGACTTACGTAATAACAACTTGCAAGTTTTTAGGGTTCTATACGCTTCAATGAAAAACGCTCCCTTATAAGAGTTATTTAACAGTTTTTTTTTTCAAAACTTTATGTGTTAGATTTATCTTCTCCATAAAATATTAACATATTGAGAAAGCAATACAAGATATTATGATGAAAATTCATTTTTTAATACAACGCCATCTACGGGGCATGACAGAAACAAAACACTTACAAAAATGACGTAGTGTCAAATGGAACCGCCGCCGCCGGGTTCCATTTGACAGGCCATCGTTTCTCAGTTTTTTGAAATTCCAGCTTTAATTAAAGAGTAAAATGCCACGGAAACAAGCTATCCATAATCCATACTAATATTATAAATGTGAAAGTAACTATGTCCATCTGTCTGTCTCTTCTTCACGCCTAAACCACCGAACCGATTTAAATGAAATTTGGTGCAGATATAGTCTGGGACCCGAAATAGAACATCGGATAGTTTTCATCCCGAAAATCGCCCTGGAACAAGAACTATTCCACGCGGACGAAGTCGCGGGCAAAAGCTAGTTATACTATAATCAGTTTAGTAAAATATTGTAAGACTTACTTTTAAATTCTAGGGTTTCTTGCCTATAAAAATAACAATTTGCAATGAGATTATTTTTTTTGTACTTTGTAAATGACGTTCTAAAGTTCTTCTAAATGATCGATCGAAATAAATGGTGGTGGAAAAAAGCAATTCTAGTATATTGTCAATTTAAAATAATAGATAAAGTATTAACAAAAATAGTCAATCTAATATAATATTGTTTGTACAATATTGTACATCCAATAACTTCAATTGAAAAAGACACGAACAAAAGTAGGCAAAAGGTATATCGCTGTAAAAGCTAAAGCTGTCAAAGAAAGGTAACATCAATATTTACAGAGACAGGCAAAGACGTAAAGGGTCAGAGCCCGTACGTCCCCTAAGATTTGTCCCCCAGCATAAAAGTTGTGGATTCGGCCCCTATACAGGGTGTCCCACGGCTATGCCACATGGAGGGAAAGTACCTTAAATCTTGTAGATAGAACATTTTACTGAAAGAAGACATAACCTGAATTTTAAAAACAATTTAAATTGCATTCATAGATTTTTAAATAATTAAATGGTTGGGCCGGGAATCGAACTTGTTCCTCGAGAAAAAATAATCAACCTGTAGTTTTATCATACCAATCGAAAGGTTTCATCATAAGGATTAATTTTTGCTAAATAACATAGTGTCACAAATGAAAGGAAGACCGTGAATTTTAACATTTGATGTAAAATTTTGTTCTGAAAAGTTAAAAGCTTACATTGCCGTAAGGACATACAATTGACAATCATAACTACTTATTACTAATAAATCTACCCACTTGAAGTACGCATCATCATCAAATAAATAAATATCCACCAAAACAAGACCAAAAAATTGTCAGGGAACGAAATAATCAAAAGTTATCACTTTGTATTCAAGAAGAAGGGACTAGTTTTGAGCATTTGGAAAATTGACTAATTTTGTATTAAAAATGTTAAAATTCATGGTCTTTCTTTTCAGTCATTGGATGATTTCCCACTCACCAAAAAAAAAAAGAAAAAAAAATGGTCTTTCTTTTATTTTTGACACTATGTTATTTAGCAAAAAATAATCCTTGTGATGAAGCCTTTCGATCTGTAGGATAAAACTACAGGCTGATTAATTTTCTCGAGTTACTGGTTCGATTTCCGGTTCAACTATGTAATTATTTAAATATCTATGAATGCAGTTTAAAATGTTCTCAAAATTCAAATAATGTCTTCTTTCAGTAAAATGCTCTATCTACAATATTTAAGGTACTTTCCCTTCATGTGGCATTGCCGTGGGACACCCTGTATAGGTGCCCGTTGGTCTCCTGGTAGGGGACCAATTAATATTTTAATAAAAATATTATTTTTAAGGTACCCATTCGTCTCCTCTAATATTTACACAATATAAGTTAAAGATTCGGCACCTATTCAGGTGCCTATTGGTCCCCTGAGATAAAATCACCTATATTTTACCTAAAAACGGTTAACATAGTACACTTGTGAACAGTTTATTAACGCAATTAATTTAATAAATCATAACAGATCATTGAAAAAAGAGCTACGATGAATGATAATCCGTCATGATAATAATGTAACCTGTCGATAGGCTTACGATGTAATATTGTCTCTTTACGAATGGCTTGTTAAAAAACGGGTATTAATGATTGAAAACTTAAGAGAACAAAAGTACTAGGCGCGCAGTAACGTGAAGTAGTCATGTACGAAAATCTAAAATTCACTGTGTTTTTAATTTTCTCACAAGATCACCTTAATCAATTCAAAGTACTAGGCGCGCAGTAACGTGAAGTAGTCATGTACGAAAATTTAAAATTCACTGTATTCCTTAATTTTCTCACAAGATCACCTTAATCAATGCAAAGTACTAGGCGCGCAGTAACGTGAAGTGGTAAATAGAAAACGAACGATCGACGAATCGATTAATTATTTTGAAGACTGACTTTATGCCTAGAGCCTAGAGGCATTTTATTAAACTTAATCTTATTTGAAATACTTAAACATGATATTTAAGGAATTATTATATTTTTATTTTACCCTTTTCTGCGCGACTGTACCAGGACTATATACATGTACTTATATTAGAAGAATGAATTAAAATAAATATTCTTCAGGGGGCGAATAGGCACCTCAAAAGTTCCAGGGGACGAATGGGCACAGGGTGCGAATCTTAGGGGACGTACGGGCTCTGACCCGACGTAAAACAATGGTTAACTTCAAATCTATCGGAACCCATTTCAAGGATAACTGTCGAAGCGAATCTGTATGTCAGTTAGAACAAAGGAAATCTATTTGCATTTGTATTAATTCGACTGGAAATGTTTCAGATAATATTTATTGATTATGATAAAATACGGAATGGTATCAATACGATTTTTATATCCATACTACTACTTGATAGATTGTTTCATAAATATTCCTCACTAGCTTTTGCCCGCGAATTCGTCCGCGTGAAATAATAGTTAATGAAAATCTATCCTATGTCCTTTTTTGGGTCCCAGACTATATCTGCACCAAATTTCATTCAAATCGGTTCAGTAGTTGAGGCGTGAAGAAGAGACAGACAGATAGACAGAGTTACTTTCGCATTTATAATATTATATTAGTACGGATTTTAATTATAATAAGAATACTGTTAGGTAAGTAACGTCAAAAACCAGTGTAGGTTTATATAGAGGCAGTAAGGGTCACCTCGTGTTCTTGGTTATAAGAACACGTGTATGATCTCCATACTATAATTTAATAACCGTACAATTGTCATTTAAACTGAAATATTATTTTCAAACTGGACATTGGCAGAAATCACCGAAAATTCGGCGGATTGCCATATCAAATATAAAAGTTGAAGTTGAAGAGGCAGGAATAGCGGTAATCAACTCAAAGCTAAAACTACTAAATCTAGAGACATGAAAGCACAATAGTTTTTTCTTATAACTTACGAGTCGCACAATTTTGTATGATTCAACCCCTAAAATGGCAAAAAATGTTATAAATGTTCGGATAAATATCCGCAGGCACTACCACGGAAACAGCAAAAAATAAATAAATGAGAAAGTAATATTTTTCCATATTTATGACAAACCCTACTTTCCCCCAAGTCTTATCAAATTGATATAAAAACACAGCCCAACATCAAAATGTATTTTCGCACAAAATTCTGAAGAAAGCGTACATGCACCAGTGTTCCCTAAATCCAAAGAATATAATATTTAGATCGAACTACCCTATTTCCCGTTTGTTTTTTCCTTGTATCGCCCACGGGGATGATCGAAAAGAGGTATATTGTAACAGATGTATTTCTTAAAAGGATATCCTTTACCGTTTATGTGTACGAGTTACTTGAAAGATATAACTGAAAAGGTAAATAATATTGGGCTACACTAGGTGTATTTTTGGTCATGCACAACACGCTAGGTGATGATTCTACCCATGAAAACAAACAACTTTTATTATGCAACCACCTCTGAAATCGCGAAAATAAATTCAGCTGTTTCTAACAAAGTTCAATGCCCTCCCGACCATAATGTATGAAACAGCTGATATTTTTTTCGCGATTTCAGAGTTGGTTCCGTAATAAAAGTTGTTTGTTTTTATGAGTAGAGTCATCTCCTAGCGGGTTGTGCAAGACACCTGAAGTTAAAACTTATTCAACTAAACCATTTACTCTCTCTCTCTTTTGAAATGACAAGAAGTCATCATAATCTCCCTAGCCTTTTCCCAATTTCATTGCGTTTGGCTTTCAGCCTAACCGGATTCAGCTCGATACTAGTGTTTTATGTGAAGCCACTGCCTATTAACTCTTCACAACCCAGTCATTGGGCGACACGATGCCCTGGCACGATGACCACCATTTTCTGGCATCTGACTACCGGTAACGACTGTCAAAGTCAAAATGAAATGTAAAGTATCTTTAGAAAGTACATATGAATGATAAAGTCACATTGGTATTTGTCCGGACTGGAACCCACAAACTGTCATATTAGAGGTGGACACCCTAACTACTGAGCACGATACTGTATTGTCAAGACGTAAGTCTGTCAAAAAATTAAAGTAATTTTCTCGCTCCAACACAGTAGGTTCTTATGGAGAAGAACGAGCAACAGACTCTATAGACACTCTTTTGAAATCAAAAGAATATTATTAAGACAAGTAAAAATGTGAATTTATGAATATACTAGCACTCGCGATAAGTAAAATTTTTGATTACTGTATTGTTTCCTCGGGTCATAAGAAGATGTTATGTAGTATTACTACATTTTGCATCTGACCTACCTAGCCTTTGCCTGCAAAGATTCTAACGATACCTTAAACAACTAAATCACTTTAGGCGTTTAGAAGTTATGGTGGGCTTAAGTCACTCACATATATGTTACATTACAGGTACACACATAAAATTCCTTTTTGTGGGCAGACGTATAAAAACTACTACGTATTCGATACACTTAATAAATAATGGCAGCGGCGAAAGTGCACAAAAAGTCGGTGCGCGATAAACCGCTACCCGACCTTTTATTTTCTTTCGTTTTAATAATAAAATCAACCACCTGTTAGATAATACATTGGCATTTTAACTTTCTCCTTTTTTATTAAAAAGCTACATAGAATAGTGATGTCCTCGACCCAAGTCGTGAAATTGGAGATACGAAAAATAACGCTCCAATTTTAAATTGAATACGTGACTAATTTTATGTTAAAGAAATTTTGAGACACCGAAAATTTTCTCGAGGACATGTTATAAATAGTAAGCGAAGAGAAGAAAACTTTGCAATACTATTTTCAAATAAATGACATTGAAATTAAATAAGAAATGACATTGAAGTTCAGGAAATGCAATGTAAAAGACGCAAATAATATAAGTAATTTACGCAAATATCTTACCTGTCTATTTAAATTACCTATCCAATGTCACAAATTACTCAAACATTGTCAACGTAACATTAAATCATTATTTAAGTCGTATTACACAATAAATTCACAAATAAATCACTCCAAACAGAAATAAATAAATAATAAACTACTTATTTCACGCCTATCTACTACCGCATCAAATCTACCCGCAAAATATCCGACAAAGCCCGCAATAAACACACAAACATAAAAGCGGATATAATCCGCATCCAATATACGCATCGCGCCATCTCTAAAGGCACCTGGTAGCCGGATATTAAACGCCCATTGAGGATAGTCGAGGCAATTTATTTGCCACTTAACTCACGGCCATGCGACCACATATCCGTGGTCGGACCACTGAGTTAGTATGTGGTGGTACTTGGCTACCACATGCAGTGCAGTTGTGGCCTGGGGGTTTTGAAGTGTAGTGAAGAAATTAAAAATTTGACCTCTACGAGTAAGTTTGTATCAGATGTTTTTTTTTTCAGGACAATCCAGCTAGGAAACACCGACCCCATCGTTACGTGTAAAAGTGTTCTGTATATAACCTATTTACAAAATAAATATGATTTTGATTTATTTCTCTTTATCTTTTCTTAGTACTTATCTCAAGGATCTTAAAGTTGAGACTCTACTATCTGTCAGATCATCTGTCTTAAGGCTGTATTGCATGACCCTTGTATCTGCAGGGATTTAATATGACTTCAATGTATGTTTATCATAGGAATGTATCTTTAAAACTGTAATAGATTTTAAGTACTTATTTGAAAAGCTGCTATACCGACACATAATAAAGAAAATTTAAGAAGCCCATACACAAATCATCTCATGCTTTTCCAAATGATTTTAGGCTTAGCTTCCCTTCTAACCGGACAATCTTATTACTGGGTAATACGTTAGCTTTCGGTTAGACTCATTGTCAGGGGCCCTAGACAAGTGGCATTGTAGATTAGAATAGATTGTCAAATGTATGTAACATCTTCATACATTTGACAATCTATTCTATTTCGCTATCTATTCTACAATTCCACTTGTCTACACTCAGACTTCACATGTGAGTCTGCATTCAAAACCGTTCACTCGTTAAGAGCTAAGGGCCGCCGCAGGACAGGCAGACAGACCGACACAACAATATCATAATATTCTTGAGTAACATCATTATCATACCTAACCAGAAGCAAACGAGTATACATAAACTATATACAGACTTTCCTACTCAAAAGTCAGGAATGAAAACTTATATCAAGTGTAAATTGAAAATTTAAAATACCTCGTTCTGAAGCTATTAACCGTCCGCGACTGCAGCTAACAAAAGAGTTGATAATTTCGAAACCGCTTAACCGATTTTGATGAAACATGTCTAAGAACAATTGCTAGATAACCTACTTTCAAATAAATAAAACGACATCCAAATCGGTTTACTGGTTTAAGAGCTACAGCAAGAGACAGGCAGACACTCAAAAAAAGCGGTAGTATTTTTACCACCCCTCATTTTGAGTCGGGGGTTCAAAATGTCACCAAAAATATCATAATATTCTTGAGGAGCATCATTATCACACCAAACCAAGTAAACGAGTATACATAAACAATATACAGACTTCCTACTCAAAAGTCAGGAATGAAAACTTATAACAAGTGTAAATTGAAAATTTAAAATACCTCGCTCCGAAGCTATTAACCGTCCGCGACTGCAGCTAACAAAACAGTTGATAACTTCCAAACCGCTGAACCTATTTTGATGAGACATGTCTAATAACAATGGCTAGATAATCTACTTTCAAATAAATAAAACCACATCTAAATCGGTTTACTCGTTTAAGAGCTACGGTCAGCAAGAGACAGGCAGACAAACACAAAAAAGTGGTAGTACCTACATATTTTGACCACCCATTTTGTGTCGTTCAAAATGTCACCAAAAATATCATAATATTCTTAAGGAGCATCATTATCACACCTAGTCAAGTAAACGAGTATACATAAACAATATACAGACTTTCCTCAAAAGTCTGGGGGTGAAAACTTAATGAAAATACAGGGTAAAGTTCAGAGGGGAGTGTCGGGATGAACCCTGAATACCGAATTTGAATAATGTAGAAAAATAATGGGCTTTTGAATAGGTACGACTAGTGGGGGGCGCGAAAGGTTTTATGTTGTAATAGTTATCTTATGGGTTTATTTTAGGGCTCTTTGGTGCTTCGAATTAATTACTAATATTTTTTTTTGTTGCTGAATGACAAAGAACCCCACGGTCGCGTATATGGGTTAGGCTGAGCTTCAAGTTTTTTAATCCTTTGAACACACGTGATTCGAGACACAATGGAAAGACAATAGCAGCGCGATAGTCGGCTGTCGCTTGGTCGTCAAAGGTTTAGTAAAAATATTACATAAAAATATATTTTAGAATGCCGATAAATATTTCATTCCATACATGTAATCAACAATTTAAAATATTCCATTACAAATCAAGAGAAGCAAGCCACAATTGGCATTACATTCATTCTGACAATTCAACGAAGTTCATTGCCTGTTACATTAGTAAAACGACCGTCTCCACTGACCAAACGGCGCAGTGAATACCGTCCAGCTATCAAGGAAAAAACGATTGTCTCTTTCTAATCCTAAAAGAGAGTGAGACAGCAATACCAATTGTAGAAGAGTGTGTATCTTAGATCAACTGTTATTCCCACTAAAAGTTTTAAGCGTACTTTGGAGGGTTATGTTACTACCTCGTAACTTTTCTTACTTTTATATGAGTTTCATGAGTTTGATGCACCTTGTAGCTTAACAATATGGAGCTTAAACAATATAGGGTTTATTAGGCAAAGAGAATTAGTTTTGAGTGTCAATTTCACCTTTATTTCAGGACACTTAAGCCGTAAGTCAAAATTACAGGCCTAATCTTTTTCAAGATGTTCAACTTCAACTTCAACTCTTTATTAATGGCATTTGTGGAAAACACACCACAATTCTGCCACGACCATGTTTACTTTACAATATCTCAAACGAAGAACGATTTATAACAAAAATATATGCAATATGACTGCGATGGTCTCCTCCTTGTGAAGAGACCTGGTCCGTCAGAGATTTTGTGGGTTTGAATTCGGGTAACAATATGATTTTATCAATTTATTATTATGTTCAGGCATATACAACACATCAATTTTTCCAAAATTGACAAATTCCCCAATTAATCTCGAACTTAATCCCATAGTGGTAAAGTTCAAAATCTTTTAAAGAAATTTGACAGATTGTGGCATCTTGATGTGCCAGCTTGTGTAAAGTTTGTCTTTGGACAGTATAGACAGCGGTGAATTATTTTTGGGACAATCCCGCCACACTATTCCCAAACACTGCAACTCTTGAAAGCCAGGATCAACAGTGGACAGCGGTGAACTGAACCTGAAAATCTTGATTTCAAACTAACGTTAGTCCAAAACCGCCAACCCTCATGCTTTCTCTGTATGTGAAGAAACCTTAGCCCAGCAGTAATAAGCTGGTATTAAGGCATAGCGTTAGACATAAACGATTCTAGTGTTGGTACAACTTATTTTAAATTTAAGCTCTAGGTTTCAAAACTTGAGTTATTACGTTTCCAGTAAAAAAAAAATTCATAGTATTTATTTCACTTAGACCATTTACAGGCACTTGATGAATGGTCAAAGAGTCGGTCGGTCAGTCAGAAAAGTGACGCTAACTGCCTGTTCCAAAACAGTTTTGCCCGGTTAGAGGTCATTCGACCAATTGATCTTCCAATCAATGCTAGTTAAAAAGACCCCGATTTATTTTTATTATTATTTGCCTTTAGTAAACATATTAAAAGGTTGCAACGGTTAAGGTAGGGATTTGTTTAGAAGAAATATAATAGAGATTTGGGGACACAATAATATAATCTCAATGGGTGAAAAAGTTTATGTACATACCTACCGACATTTTTGAGGTAAAGCTTAGACGACCTTTGTACATAATTTGGAACCCAATAAAGTATTGAGTATGAGATTGGGATTTTTAAGTTACTAACTGTGCTTAAAAATAATTAGGGGTTAGTAACCCCAGGCAAAGTCAGCCACTAAAATCGTAAAATAAATCGCCATTTTAGACACATCATGTAATTTCGAATAATTTTAAAGAGCTGAGCTATCACCTGAAATGTTAAGAAACAATGAATTGTTTCATTACGTGTCTATTTAGGTAATAAGTGTGTAATTTCTGCTACTGACTAAACAAGATGTTATTTGTAATTCAGACAAGCTTATTCAAGTCTGAATATTCCATTTCCGAGAAAAGAAGAAATAATATTCCTCCATTTAACTTATTTATTCATGTTTCTAAAACTAAAGAACTCGATGGAAATCTAAAAATAAGTTCAAGATTATCTTGAAACCTACGAGGCAGCTTTTTCTCTGTTACCAGGCCTACCGAGCATTTTCCGTGAAAAACTTTTTGCATATTATTTTAAGTGAGCAAAACCGGTCGTAATTTTTAAGGCAAGTGAATATAATCATAAATAACGTTGTCGGTGTTTCGTCCCAAGAGATAATAAATGTAATGACATTACTGTATTACTTTTGTCCTAAAATAATAGCCTTTGAACTTTCTGTTTTAACCTTTGAGTTAGGTACGTGAGTCGAAACTATTTCGTGACTGGCATTAGAGACAAACACAACGCATTTAAAACGAAAAGGCATGTTTTTTTCTAACATATGTTCAAGACAAATTACACGACATTTTCAAAGACACCCCAGAAACACAGACGTCAAAACAGACACGCAAACATCAACAGCTATTAGCATTCAACATTATTGACATCCAGACTCGGCCCAAACATTAAACGTAAACAAAAATCCGACTCTACTAAACCGCGAGGACAAAAACGAGAAACACATACCTTGATCTCGCAACTGTCTCACGTTAGCCACTCACGAGAAACACACAAACACGGTGTAACACGTTGTTTCACGTCACTAACACGCGGTCGCGTCGTAATCGGCGTGCGTTCGGGGCGGCAGCGTGACAAGAACTGAGGCGGGCGGCGATGTTGCCAGCGTGGATGGAATTGTGTTATTGTCAACCTAAGGCTCGGGGGAGGGTAAGGCAAAGTTTTGTAATGCTGCAGTGGAAATGAGAGGTTTGGTGTTTGCTTTGTTACCCCTGTATGCGATTATCCACGCCTGGATTTTGGCGGTAGTAACATTTAAAATGGTTGGTGAGAGGTAATTTTTGGAAGTACAGGCAAAGATATAAGCAGAAAATTTCAAAATACGTGTATAAGATAGTTTGAAGAAATAGTAATTTACAAGGTGATTGTGGATTGATAAAATGTGTACATTTCAGGGTGAAACCCATATTACAAGTTGTTCATAATAATAGGTCAAATTATCCCTTTTCGGGTGTCATGGTGCCCGAAGGAAAGATAAATATACGTTAAAAGTGCGTACTTCGGTTAAGCTATTTTCTGTCTCTATCTTGCTAACGTAGTTTGACAGATGTGTGACGGTGATAGTCATATTTCTTAGTCGAGGCTTTTGCTAAGGAACTTTTATTTATCACGGTTTAAAACGTTTATCATATGACATTGTGCGTTGAACAGTCTGTCAGTTACTCTTTTTGTTGCGCATCTTTTTATTTATTAGTAAAAAAGAAAACCACAATTCATTAACCTAAGCGGGTGGTAGCTAAAGTCTCAAAATCTACTGTAAACACCAAATTATGGTTTCTGTTCTTCACGCACAAAGCTTACGACGAAAAATCAGATCAATATGTAAGGTTAGCCAAAGTCAAATCTTTTATCTCAATCTGAAAATGAAATAGCATTATTGAACGTCATTTAGAAGAAAAAAGTATTGAATCTGAGATGAATGAGAATATTCCATTCCAAATCAAAAGTTTTACATTTACTACAGCAACCCCGACAGGAAAGAAGTTTTTAAAATCAACAAACAAAGGTACAACCTACAATATTTCCCAGTAATAAATTCTCCCATACATTTTCCGCCCTGGTTCGTCTAGCAACACTGGACGGGCGGCGTCGTGACGAAGGGCGGTATTCTACGTGTATTAGTATTCGATTGGGGAAGTAGAGGTTTCTCTGTAATCGCTTCATAAGCATTGTGTGGTAATTCAATAATGGATTGGATTAAATCATTTTCTTGTATATGAAGAGGATATTTAGGAAATTTATGCTCGATTAAGGAGAGTTTTCGTGAAATCGAGGGTGAAATATTCGTTCTTTGTTTTGTATTTGGTTAATTTGAGTGTTCTTTGTCGTGGTGAGCATAATTATGACAGACTGTTAGACTAACTGTTTTTCGCGGTTTCACCCGCGATTTGGTTTTTGGATGCAGCGAATTTCGTGTAGTTTATTAAAAATATATAACGTGTAAAAAAAAACGATTACATTTAATTTGACTGCATTGCCACACTGCACTGCCATACAATAAAAAAATCTATTGTCTAAGTTCAACTCAGAGCTAAATGTATCGTCAGAGCGTTTATAAGGAACTCTAATGTCTTTGTGTAACTCTATCATGAAACCAAGTTATACTTTCGACGATCAAGCGAAAGCCGGCTGGCTGCTATTGTTTTTCTTCTTTTTAGGGTTCCATACCTCAAAAGGTAAAAACGGAACCCTTATAGGATCACTTTGTTGCCCGTCTGTCCGTCCGTCCGTCCGTCTGTCAAGACCCTTTTTTTCAGGAACGCGTCAAGATATCAAACTGAAATTATTAGGGTTCCGTACCTCAAAAGGTAAAAACGGAACCCTTATAGGATCACTTTGTTGTCCGTCTGTCCGTCCGTCCGTCCGTCTGTCAAGACCCTTTTTTTCAGGAACGCGTCAAGATATCAAACTGAAATTAATATCAAATACTCGGGTCTGCTATCTCTTAAAGCAGTGAAAAAATCAAGTTTTTAAATCAACGCAATAAAAAAAGATACGGCGGTTTATATCGCATATTTGGACATTTGCAAGGAAATCAAAACCTATAGGGTACTTCCCATTGACCTAGAATCATGAAATTTGGCAAAAAGCAAGGTCATGTAGCACAAGTAAAGGGAAAACTCCGAAAACCGTAAATTGGTAGTTAGTTCACACCAGGCGTCCGTCTGTCCGTCTGTCTGTCAAGAACCTTTTTCTCAGAAACGCGTCAAGATATAAAGCTGAAATTAATATCACATACTCAGGTCTGCTATCTCTCACAGCAGTGAAAAAATCAAGTTTCTAAATCAACGCAATAAAAAGATACGGCGGTTTATATTGCATATTTAGATATTTTCAAGAGAATCAAAACTCAAAACCTATAGGGTACTTCCCATTGACCTAGAATCATGAAATTTGGCAAAAGGCAAGGTCATGTAGCACAAGTAAAGGAAAAACTCCGAAAACCGTAAATTTGTAGTTAGTTGACATCAGGCGTCCGTCTGTCTGTCTGTCTGTCAAGAATCTTTTTCTCAGGAACGCGTCGAGATATCAAGCTGAAATTAATATCACACACTCAAGTCTGCTAACTCTCAAAGCAGTGAAAAAATCAAGTTTCTAAATCAACGCAATAAAAAGATACGGCGGTTTATATTGCATAGTTAGACTTTTTCAAGGAAATCAATACTCAAAACCTATAGGGTACTTCCCATTGACCTAGAATCGTGAAATTTGGCAAGAAGTAAGGTCATGTAGCACAAGTAAAGGGAAAACTCCGAAAACCGTAAATTTGTAGTTATTTCACTAAAAAAAAACAAATTAACGGAACCCTCGTTGCGCGAGTCCAACTTGCACTTGACCGGTTTTTTTTTTAATTTTAAAATAATCTGGTCTTGAGTAGATATGACGCTATGTCTACCGCAAAATACAGTAGCTGTGTACAGTATAGGTGCATAAGACATATTATGAGCTTTGTCTCTGGAATGGCAACGCAATTCCAAAGCCCAAAAAAAAAAGCCCCTTGTAATGCCAATGTTTATAAGCCGCACCTGACATGAAGTGGTCACACCGTTAATGAACCGACAGCTTAATTTAAAAAGTAACTAGTAAATACGCGTTGATTTTCTGTGACAATACAATTTTCTAAATGTTTTGTCACGGAAACCCAAAGCACGTGCGAAGTTTCATGGAAAGTGGATATAATTCAAAGTTTTGGTACAAACAAATGTATAGTTTAGAAAAATTCTCGCTTAATAATAATAATAAGCGATTAAAACAAACTTTCGAACACGTGATTCCAGACACAATAGAAAGACAATAGCAGCGCGACAGCCGGCTGTTGCTTGGTTGTCGAAAGGTTAATATAAACCAATACTAAAAAACAAGAAAGCTCCTTCCTTCCTCTGCTCAACCGATATGTTGACTCAATCCTGCCGAGCCCCAAACAGCTTGATGATATCACCACACGCAACTCTGTAATAAAAATTGATGAACTGCCGCAATTACACCGCTCGTGGTTACCACCGCCACTTTTACGGTGTGAATTATGCCGCGAAACTTGCGCTAATATATTAGTTTTGTAAGGGTTTTTAACGTTTATACTTTATTTATAGCACGCTGTATTTAATAAAGTATTGCAGTACTGTGTTTCCACGAAAAAAGATAGTTGTTAACGAGTTTTCTTATGGAGGAAAACTTACTGTGTTAGTCATGGTGTTTATAACTGAAAAAACCGGTCAAGTGCGAGTTCTACTCGCGCAACGAGGGTTCCGTTAATTTGTTTTTTAGTGAAATAACTACAATTTTACGATTTTCGGAGTTTTCTCTTTACTTGTGCTACATGACCTTGCTTCTTGCCAAATTTCACGATTCTAGCTCAATGAAAAGTACCCAATAGGTTTTGAGTTTTGATTGCCTTGAAAATGTCTAAATATGCAATATAAACCGCCGTATCTTTTTATTGCGTTGATTTAGAAACCTGATTTTTTCACTGCTTTAAGAGATAGCAGACCTGAGTATGTGATATTAATTTGAGCTTGATATCTCGACGCGTTCCTGAGAAAAAGATTCTTGACAGACAGACGGACAGACGGACGCCTGATGTCAACTAACTACAAATTTACGGTTTTCGAAGTTTTTCCTTTACTTGTGCTACATGACCTTGCCTTTTGCCAAATTTCATGATTCTAGGTCAATGGGAAGTACCCTATAGGTTTTGAGTTTTGATTCCCTTGAAAATGTCTAAATATGCAATATAAACCGCCGTATCTTTTTATTGCGTTGATTTAGAAACTTGATTTTTTTACTGCTTTGGGAGATAGCAGACTTGAGTATGTGATATTAATTTCAGTTTGATATCTCGACGCGTTCCTGAGAAAAAGGTTCTTGACAGACAGACGGACAGACGGACGCCTGATGTGAACTAACTACAAATTTACGGTTTTCGGAGTTTTCCCTTTACTTGTGCTACATGACCTTGCTTTTTGCCAAATTTCACGATTCTAGGTCAATGGGAAGAACCCTATAGGTTTTGAGTTTTGATTCCCTTGAAAATGTCTAAATATGCATATAAACCGTCGTATCTTTTTATTGCGTTGATTTAGAAACTTGATTTTTTCACTGCTGTGAGAGATAGCAGACTTGAGTGTGTGATATTAATTTCAGCTTGATATCTCGACGCGTTCCTGAGAAAAAGATTCTTGACAGACAGACGGACAGACGGACGCCTGATGTCAACTAACTACAAATTTACGGTTTTCGAAGTTTTTCCTTTACTCGTGCTACATGACCTTGCCTTTTGCCAAATTTCATGATTCTAGGTCAATGGGAAGTACCCTATAGGTTTTGAGTTTTGATTCTCTTGAAAATATCTAAATATGCAATATAAACCGCCGTATCTTTTTATTGCGTTGATTTAGAAACTTGATTTTTTCACTGCTGTGAGAGACAGCAGACCTGAGTATGTGATATTAATTTCAGCTTGATATCTCGACGCGTTTCTGAGAAAAAGGTTCTTGACAGACAGACGGACAGACGGACGCCTGGTGTGAACTAACTACAAATTTAAGGTTTTCGGAGTTTTCCCTTTATTTGTGCTACATGACCTTGCTTTTTGCTAAATATCATGATTCTAGGTCAATAGGAAGTACCCTATAGGTTTTGATTTCCTTGCAAATGTCCAAATAGGCAATATAAACCGCCGTATCTTTTTATTGCGTTGATTTAAAAACTTGATTTTTTCACTGCTTTAAGAGATAGCAGACCCGAGTATGTGATATTAATTTCAGCTTGATATCTCGACGCGTTTCTGAGAAAAAGAGTCTTGACAGACGGACGGACGGACGGACAGACGGACAACAAAGTGATCCTATAAGGGTTCCGTTTTTACCTTTTGAGGTACGGAACCCTAAAAATGTGATTAAAGAATCGTATACTGCACCTTTGTTTTTGTCTAGTGTTTTGCCACTTTATCCAGGTCTCAGGCCACAACAAGCCCTGCTAACAGGGCTATTTGCCACAAATATATTGTTTACAGCCGCGACAAATGTGTCCGTAGTGTGCGTACCCGCGAAGAGGTAGAAAGGGACGATAAACGTGTCGATTAAAAATGTGGCGCCACATTTACCAAAGTACATGTATGCTTGATATGCCGCCTGCTTTATGCGCCTGTAATTACACCGAAATTTTGAATCTGAACACGGGTAGTACTCAACAAAGAGCTCCTTTATGACCTACACAACTATTACACTTTAAAATGCATTTTTTGATATTATATTTTTTCTGGATTAAGAAAAGTGGACGCAAACTAAAATTAATAACACCAGCAGCACAGATCCCAGAACTACAGTACCCGTAATCATGGTGCACTATCTAATAACAGCAGAAATCTACGTTACAGGGTCCGGACAACGTTGGCTTCCCGCGGGAGTCTTCCGTAGTCGACTGACGGAAATGGGGCTTAGTGGTGCTCTTAGGCGATTACTTAGACAGCAATCTACTTATGCAAGATACCAATTATTGATGGGGTTGGTTTGTGGTTGTGGTTTTACTTAAGCAGACGTTTGGGAGAAATGTTTAACTGTTCGGGTAAATGGGTGTTACGCAAATGATGTAAATTGATTGTTTAAACACTCTTCTTTGCTTGTCTTTATGTGTAACAAGCGATCCGCTCCAGTTTCGCATTGGTGTTACAACTCTTAAAAAATATTACTTTTGTCTACTTTAATGAGCATGTTTATTCACACAAACACTTTGTACTCAAAAATCCCTAATTTTCAAATGAGTTTACGTAGAAAAAAAGACGGATTTACCATCTCTTAATAATCCCTAGACCGCGATACTGCGTTCACGATAAGCACACGAGTAGCTACAGACGTTACAGCAACACGCTATACGTTACATGATATAGCTGCTAGCTACACGTTACGGCGGCCAGTCGACGGATCTGCAAGCGTCTCAGGGGTATCGTAACACACGTCTAGATTACCTACGTAAAGCTAACGGTAGACTAGTTTTATGTAAGTATATTTTGATTTATGCCGCCAGTGATTAGATTTTCTTGATTGTCTTTTCAGCCGTTGCGGCCACTGTTGTAGGCTTCCCTGAAAGAATCAGCCATCCCGGTCCTAGGTTGCCCATTCGATGACCACAATCTTCAGTAAACCATCGGTCTATCTTGGAAATATTGGAACATTAAAAAAAACTGTATCGATGAGTTGAGATGCATTCAACTTTAAGCGAACTGTCAATCCTAAGTTTCATTGAAATTAAAGCTATCTAAATATATCAAGATGGAGCTTATAACAGAATAGACCGAATAGGATAGAATAGGCAGAATATTCTCTTGAATTATTACCCGCTTACCTGCCTTGTTATTATAGTTCTTTACAACCAGCATCTGCCAAATATTTGCTTACCTGAAAAAAGGAAAAGACACAATATTAGTTTCATCAATTTATTTTGTAAAGTGAAGATTTCACATATATGCAAAACATATATGCAAAACATTATGTTGAAAAGATCCTGGACTACTATAATCACAACGTGTAAGAGTGAATCATTTGAAAAAGTAGTAATTTGAAATTATATCCAAATATTTATTTTAAAAACTTTTTTTTTGTCGGTGGCAACACAAATTGAATGGCAGAAGAGAAGCCACCGACTTCCGAAATTTTTGTTATTTTCGGGATTTTAGTTTTTGAAGGCGGTTATTATTTTTTTGAAAAAAGTTTTTTATTTATTACTTTTTAGTGTCGACTTCCAATGTTTGATTGTGTATAGTATCTTTCAAAGTTATTTATTTTCAAAATAAAACTACTTACAATCTTATAAAACGAAAATAGAAACTTGAAGAAAAAGCACAAATCGTCTATAAATATTTCGTCAATTTTTTTTGTTCTTGGTGAATTTTTCGAGAAGCCCTGAGCCGATCGCCACAAAGTTTATATTGGACCACCCCTGAATCATGACTTATCAAACAAAAAAAGAACCATCAAAATCCGTTTACAATTGACGGAGATATCGCGTAACAAACATACAAAAAAAAAACATACAGACGAATTGAGAACCTCCTTCTTTTTTGAAGTCGGTTAAAAAAACAGACCCAATTTTACAGCCGCAGCTTTCTCGCAAGGCGTTCTTATGTCATAAAACTCTCGCATATTTTAATTAAATTATACATAAAATAAAATTGACATCTAACAGTTTCTTTACCTAACAAAAAACGATGAAAAATTCTGGATGCAGAATATAAGTAAGAAGAAAAAAATTAAAATAGTTTAGTCTTGCAATCGTGTACCTAGATCCTTACAATTAGTGTAGAAACTTTAATATCAGAAAGGTAAAGGAATCGATTGCCATCCTAATGTGTATTGCTCAAATGAAATTATATCGTGATTTTATAAGGCTACGCTTTTCATTACTTCAGCCTTTCAAAGGGAGTTATTAGAAAACTGAAAGATCTGTTTATGTTCTGATTAATCTTTTTGAGTTCTGATTGCCATAATTAGATTATGCTTTTCCTTATTTTTTTGTATAGTGATGAAAAATTCTCATTATGTCCTCGGCATTGATTTAAGATAACAAGGTCGATTACAGCGACTGGACAAATGGTACTGTGTTTATGCTGTAGTAAACAGATGCGACCTTGAAGTACATATGTCTTAATCAAATACAATTACAGAAACAAGTTGTCTCTATGAACTTTACAATGAAAAGTTTAAAGTTGATTCTTGTCGCTACGTGTTTTGAAATTATCAGAAATAAATCCCAAGACTAAAGTGAAAAAAGCTTTTTTAAAAAAAGATAACCGACTTCAAAAACTAAAAGCTCAAAAATAACTATTTCCGAAGTCGGTGGCAACACAAATCGACCGGCAGAAGAGAAGCCACCGACTTCGGAAATAGTTATTTTTGAGCTTTTAGTTTTTGAAGTCGGTTATCTTTTTTTAAAAAAGCTTTTTATTTTGTTATTACTTTATAGTTAGAGTCCAACATACAATCGTCTTTAAAAATCTACAACCCAAGAAAGCAAAACAGGATCTGTGCAGGCAACGTCACGGGATACCCATTAGTGTTATATACTAAAACCTTCCCCAGAATGTAACGAACACTTTTCTGAAAACCGCATCAAAATCGGTTCAGCCAAACGCAAGATATTCGCGGACAAACATACATACATACATACATACAGGTCAAACAGAGAACCTACTTTTTTTTTGAAGTCGGTTAAAAATATACTGCTATTGCTGTAATTGATGTTTTATTTTAATGATAATTTTTCTTCGTGTGATATACTCTATTGCAAAACATGTACCATTTGATGCCGAAGGCTTGGTTTTGGATTTCTTGACCTCACCAGGCAGGCACCATAACCATTTAATCACCGCGATGCTAAAATGGATAAAATTGAAAATAAACAAGATACAATCAAGTTGTATGAAGCAATAGTTTCACCTGTATTGGAAGTTGTCTATTGTTGTCGCTGCGAGTTTTCATCTCGCTCTGAATAGAGGTGAGGCAGAATTGTATACTAACTTATTCTTGAATAAAAAGGTAATAAAGTGTTTCTTTGTTATATCTATATTAATATAAAGCTGCAGAGTTTGTTGGTTTGGTTGAGAGCGCTAATGTCAATATTTGATTAAAAAAATATTCTTGTGTTGGATAGTCTATTTGTTGAGAAGTTGCACCGTGGGTAGAATAAAAAAAACCTTTCATAGTGCAGACCTATGTCAGTAAAAAACATTTGTGTTTTATGATTCTTGATTCAGCCGCGCGTTGATCATTCAGTCAGTGCAGAAGCACACGGGTGAGTTTCAACTATATATCTATAATTACACGAAAGAAAGAACATTTAGGAAGGCCGCATTAAGTACTCAAACTGCGAGTCACAATTTGTACTCATAATTTACCCTACAATAGTATAAATGGTCACAAAACCTTAGCATCCACTAGGATATGTAGACAAACATCTAAGGGCAACATACATTGCTGGTAAATGAGCAGTCTAAAGAGGTTTGCGCCATTAATGGAACGGGCACATTCGAACGCACGATGTCCTAATACCTGACGCCCAATGTCTACCATCACTACATTTTTCTTTAATGTATTATTTATATCCTTTACTATATAAAGCTCAATCTCCCGCCGCGTTTGTCTGTTCATCATTAAAAAAGTTTTGAACTGGTTTTTATACATTGTTTTAATTAACAGAAAGAGTATTTTCATAAGAAGATTTATGTGTAATAATATTATAGAAGAGAAAAGCCGAGAATTGCAACACATTTGCGCAATGGGGTTAGTAGCTAGTACTTAGTTACATCATTTGAACCTCATTAACGGCTATCTTTAATTTGTGGAATTATATCTCCGCCACCGCAACATAATCTATATAGGGTGGCTTGTAATCAGTGACCGATATGTAAATATTAAAAAAAAAAATACTTCCAAAATAAACTTTTGTTGTAAAACTACTTGGTATTAAACCTTTTGGTACTAAGTACTTTTTAATAGGTAATGTCAATGAAAAAACATTCGTACTTACTTGATTATATAGCAACCATCATATATGCTGTTTTACTTTTTTAATTCTTTTCAACATTATTCCACAATACTAGAAATTACACAGATTCCAACATACGTTATCAGCACGAGGGCTCTCTGTGTATATTTACAATCAAATTTAAAAGGAGATTGGTGGTGAAAAATATACATAGTTACCATGTCTGCTGCAGTTTCTGGTATGTCCCTAAATGGTATTCCGATGCTTTGTAATAGAGAAGGATACACAGTGTGGAAATTTAAAATGCGAATGTTGTTAATGCATGAAGGTTTATTGGAAACAGTAAGCGGAACAGTTGTTGAAGGGAATAAGACGCCCGACGATGTACGTAAGGATGAAATGGCTCTTTCTAAGATTTTGCCTTACTGTAGATGGTGCTGCTATTTCGATTGTTCGACCAGCTAAGACCGCAAAAGAAGTGTGGGATGCTCTTCAAAAATCCTACGAGGATCGAAGTTTAGGTCGTAAACTTGCACTGGAACGCAAGTTGTACAGGTACTCCTTATCTGACTTTTCTGACGTAGAGGCTTACTTAACAGCAATAACTACAACAGCACTAGACCTGGTCGATATTGGCAAGACCATAGAAGATAGTTCTCTGGCAGCTATTATATTGGGAGGTCTGACGTCTCGCTTCGAGCCCATGATCATGGCGCTTGAGAATGGGAGCGTTGAAGTCACAACAGATTTGGTGAGGACTAAGTTATTGAGCGAAATGACGAAGGAGACTAAAGATGATGTGACTGCGTTGCAAACAAAACAAGTTATTTGTTTTCGGTGTAAGAAGCCTGGGCACAAGAGCCCTAATTGCCCTCTCAAAAAGAAGGAGAAAAAGGCAAAGGCGAGTTGTTCTTCAGAAAGTTGCTCTAAGGATAAGGAACTAGTGGTTTCAAGTTCAGGAAATGTCACGAAATTGGCTTTGGACGGTGTCACGGAACTGGCTATGTCTGCACCTAATGTTCAGATGTCTGAGAAATGGATTATCGACTCTGGTGCGACTGCTCACATGACTCCACATGCTGAATGGTTTAATAGTTACCGACCCTATGATGGGAAAATAACTGTCGCAAATGGTAAAAGTTTGCCGGCTGTGGGCTTAGGAGAAGTTGCGATTGACACAAATACCGATTTCAAGAAGATTTTTAATGTTGTACATGTTCCTGATCTAGATTGTAATTTACTATCGGTTAAAAAAGCAGTAGAGAAAGGTCTCTTGATTGTTTTTGATAGTAATGGCTGTAATTTTTATAATTCTAATGATGTTTCTTTTGTAAATGGTCCTGTTTTGCATGGTTCTATTTGTGGTGGATTGTACACTTTAGATTGTACAGTAAAGCCGCAAAGTGTTTCAGCTTATAATGTTCATACTAATTTGTCTCAGTTTCAGCTTTGGCATAAGCGTCTAGGACACCTCTGCCGTATTGGTATGGATCTACTCAGAAAAGGTCTAGCTGTTGGTGTGGAGTATACTGAGGTTGACAAAGAACCATGCGTACCTTGTGTAGAAGGTAAGCAGGCCCGGAAGCCTTTCAAAAGTATAAAGTATAAGAAGGCATCGTCACCATTAGAATTGGTCCATACGGATGTTTGTGGACCCCTGTCCACTGAATCTTTTAAAGGAAATAAATATTTTATTATTTTTGTAGATGATTATACACGTTTTATAACCCTTTATTGTATGTCATCTAAGACAGAAGTTCAGAAGTATTTTTGTGCTTTCCAAACACTTGTTGAGAGACAGACTGGCATTAAAATTCGAACTCTTCGGTCAGACAATGGGACTGAGTATGTCAATAAGGAGTTGACAGACTATTTACAGGCTCAAGGGATTCGACATGAAACGTCTGTACCATATAGCCCTCAACAAAATGGGGTAAGTGAACGTTGCAATCGTAGTATTGTGGAGAAGGCCCGTTCCTTGCTAGCACAGAGCTCTCTGTCGAAAGCTTTTTGGCAGGATGCTGTTGAGACCAGTGTTTATTTAAAGAATAGGTCACCTCATCGTGCACTTGATGGTAAGACGCCATATGAAATGTGGTGTGGGAGTAAACCCGACCTGGCTCATTTAAGGGTGTTTGGTTGTCGAGCTTTAGTTCACGTGCCTTCATGCCAGAGACCTAAGCTAGAAATGAAAGCTTCTGAATGTGTATTCGTTGGATATTCAGACGATCCAAGGAGTTATTATTTCCGTAGTGTGGAAAACCCTCGGAGGTTGATTAAGTCACAGGATATTACGTTTTTTGAAAATAACTTTTCAGGATTGAAGGATAAGCCTGTTCAGCCTGATCTTGTTATGAGTCCAAATGTCATTAACTGGTTTTCACAAACTTCTTCAGATACCACATTGCCACTGGTGACTTCTATCTCATCTCCTTCTACTTCATCTTCACCTACTTCAGAAGACATGGAGATGACCCCGGTAGAGCAAGCTGAGGTTTTTGTGGACGCGACTGATGACACGGGTGACGTAGGTGACGTGGAGTCTTCACATTCGGGTGAACAAACTGATCTGTCTCTGGTTCCTTCAAATGAATCCAGTGATGTTTGTCCTGAAAGACGATATCCTATACGAGTACGTAAGCCTCCAGATTTTTATTCATACGGCACTCTCGGTGATGACTTGTTATGTTATGATCCGAAAAGTTATCGTGAAGCTATTAATAGCGTTGATAAGGATAACTGGATCTCCGCAATGAAAGATGAGTACAATGCCTTGTTGAATAAGCAGACTTGGATATTAGTGGATAAACCAAATAAAAAGGTTATTCCATCTAAATGGGTGTTCAAGATAAAGAGAAACGCGCATGGTACAATAGTCAAATATAAGGCGCGACTAGTTGCAAAAGGTTTTAGTCAAGTTTGGGGAACTGACTATAATGAAACTTTTGCCCCTGTGGTTCGAAATTCATCTCTGCGTACCCTTATAGCGTTGGCGGCAGAAATGGATTTGAAGATACAACACATGGATGTTGATACCGCATTCCTCAATGGGGACTTAGAGGAGGAGGTATACATGCAACAGCCTGAGGGATTTGCTGAGCACGGGGCAGAAGGTAAAGTCTGTTTGCTCAGAAAATCCATTTATGGGTTGAAGCAGGCAGCTCGAGCCTGGAATATTAAATTGCATCAAACCCTATCAAAAATTGGCTTTGCACGAACATCTGCGGAATCATGTGTTTATTTGAAAAAGTTTGGTAGTAAAACCATAATTCTCGCAGTCTATGTCGATGATCTTATTGTCTTTTATAAAGAAAAAAGTTTATTTGACATTGTCAAAAATGACTTGGAAAATTTTTTCTCTCTAAAAGATTTGGGACAATTGTCGTATTGTTTAGGCTTAAATATTATCCGTGGTGACGATAAAATCGTGGTCAGTCAGAAGAACTACATTCAGGCAGTGTTGGAGCGGTTTAATATGCGAGATTGTAAGGAGATGTCTACACCTTTGGAGAATAACAAGTTAGAGAAAGGTAATCCAACATCTCTTGGTGAATATCCTTACCAAAACTTGATAGGCTGTCTCATGTACCTAGCTGTGAATACAAGACCCGATATAGCTTATGCCACAAGCTATTTAAGCCAGTTTAATAACTGTTTTGATAAGAGACATTGGTTGGCCGCTAAAAGGGTGTTACAGTATTTGAAAGGTACTGTGGATTACTGTATTACTTACAGGAAAGTTGGTGGACGTCTGTGTGGATACACGGATGCTGACTGGGCGAACTGTGTGCATGACCGCAGGTCTTACACCGGTTATTACTTTACGCTAGCAGGTGGACCTATTAGCTGGGAGTGTAAGAAGCAGCCGACGGTAGCCTTATCTTCTACAGAAGCTGAGTATATGTCCTTGACCAGTGCTGCAAAGGAGGCTATTTTCCTCAGACGGTTAGTGTGTGACATTACTGGTTTTGTTGGTAGGGTGTTGTTATACAACGATAGTCAAAGTGCACAGAAACTTGTGCTCAATCCAGTCCACCACAATAGAACCAAACATATTGATACGAGATATCATTTTATTCGTGAAAAGGTTACGGAGGGTCTTATAGACATAAAATTTATACCTACGGATAAAATGACAGCCGACGTTCTAACTAAGCCCTTAAGGCGCGTAAAACATCTTAGGTGCGTTGTTAATATGGGTTTGATAAATAGGTAGAATAGTTTTCTATTTATTTTTAGTCGGTTTATATTTTGTATCTATTTAGTCTGGTAGTAATGTTAAATTTTTTCTATTGTGTTTAGCATTACTACTTTGTCTTTTTATTTCCATTAAGGGCGGATGTTGTAAAACTACTTGGTTTTAAACCTTTTGGTACTAAGTACTTTTTAATAGGTAATGTCAATGAAAAAACATTCGTACTTACTTGATTATATAGCAACCATCATATATGCTGTTTTACTTTTTTAATTCTTTTCAACATTATTCCACAATACTAGAAATTACACAGATTCCAACAACTTTTTTCATAGTAATCATAGTACGGAACATTTCAATGCGTTCTGTTAGCCAGTTTAAATACAAGTGAGGCCAGGCCCTTTTAAAAAAAAAACCTTGACTGCTAAAACCTATTCAAAACTCCACCGCACTCACAAAAACACATCATCAACTTTATCAAATACAACATACTCTTTTAAATCGATATACTCCAGTACCTCCATGATTACACTCAAGAGAGTACACCAAACATATTAAACCACCTTTAAGTCTATGTATCAAAACCTTGCCATGGCCGCTTGCCAAGAAATTGCCAAGTAATCCTGTGTACATTCATACACTTGTAATGCACCCACTTGGACCACTTGGCTGTTGTTTAATGTTATTTGTGGCCTTTTTGAATTGGCAACTAGATTTATTTCTTTCAAGTGTAATTGGAAATAAACTTTTTGAGTTTGATTGGAGGCTTTCGGTGGTTAAAATTGTTGTTTTATGGTTTAAATGTGACAAGATGGCTGCTGACGCATTGTGTGAGTGTCGTGATGGCCTAGTGGATAAGGCGCCCGCCTCTCGTGTAAGAGGTTGTGGGTTCGAATCCGGGCAAGTACCAATGTGACTTTTTCAATTCATTTGTACTTTCTAAAGTTTATCTTAGACATTACTGACAGCCCGTGCCTCGGAAAGCACGTAAAGCCGTTGGTCCCGGTTGTCATTCGTAGAACTTTGACAGTCCTTACGGGTAGTCAGAAGCCAGAAAGTCTGACCAGTCTAACCATGGGGTATCGTGTCGCCTAGTTTCTGGGTTGTGGAGGTCTATAGGCAGTCGCTTCACGTAAAACACTGGTATCCAGCTGAATCCGGTTAGGCTGGAAGCCGACCCAAACATAGTTGGGAAAAGGCATGGCTGCTGACGCATTATTTATCACCAACAATACCATTGGGTTAAGGTTAGATTAGTTTTAACCATATTCATTAAGCTCACAATCTCAATGGATGAGAATCCATTGAGATTGAGGACTTTAAACTGTGATAGAACCAATAAATAAATATTTAACTAAATAAATACCTTTGTCAATACGACTTTTTCCTTCTTTGAATAATTTTATCAAAGACATCATTGACATCCCGTTAAAATGTGAGACGTCAATTTTCATTTACGAATAAAATATTTTGCACTGGGTATCTGTTTCGTGAAATTTGTTTTTACATTTATAACATATTAATTAGTTTATTATTAATTTTTATTAATTTCTCTGGTCTCCTATTTCTTCTTCATATTTCAATTATATTAGTATCAAAGTAAAAGAGTTATTTCCTTATTTAATTAAAAAGACAGGTAAACCGAAATCTTCAGCCTCCTTATTACCAGGTAATCAAAAAGTTGCCAGTTAAAAAACTTTAAAAAAGGCCGGGAATTGATCCCCGCATTCTTTCAGAGCACTCCCAATGTCTGGGAATCTGGAATAAGAAAAAAACCCAAACAAGTGCAAGTCGGACTCGAACAGATAGGGTTCCGTAGAATCAATATTAAAATAGAGCAAAAAAAAACGATGAGACTTTAAATTGTAGGGGTAATGTTTGCAGAGCATTTGTGTTTAAGTGGCTATAGTCTATTATAATCTATGAAACAAATATAAGTCTACTGTTCATCCGATATTATATTTATAAATGCGAAAGTAACTTAGTCTGTCTGTCTGTCTGTCTGTCTCTTCTTCACGCCTAAACCACTGAACCAATTTGAATGAAATTTGGTACAGATATAGTGTGGAACCCGAGAAAGGACATAGGATAGTTTTCATCCCGAAAATCTTCTGTAACGGAAACTATTATTTCACGCGGACAAAGTCGGGGGCAAAAGCTAGAAATATACAAAACAAAAGATACAGCCCTGTGACAGACAGCGAAGTAAAATATAATATAAGCGAGATAAATAGACTTTATAAGCACTGACTTTGGCTCAGCATTGTTCCTGTCACTGTTACACAAATGCCAAATGTCAAGTGCACGATAAAGGCGGGAACATGGCTGAGCCAAAGACAGTTCTTAGTAACGTCTATTTATCTTACCATACGTGTCTTGTTGGACCTGTAAGTAAAAAGCTCTAATGGTTGGCCCGTACGGCTAAGCCGGAGGTCGTGAATTTGACTCCCACCCAGAAAAACTTAGAATTAAAATATATATAGTTAGGACTTTGCTTTCGTTGTGAATTTGTGTCTTCTTTATACCTACATATATTTTGAATGCTCGTGCCTTCTTTACCTAAGAAGATACAGTTTCCCTGCAGTGGAACAATAATATTAGTATAAAACTTAGTGGTTTTAGTACAGGACTTAGATAACCACGGAACCCTAGAAAGAAACATCACAACTTGTTTGTGAAGTTGGAAGACCAGCCCCTTTCGTGGAAATTAAATTTCTTATTGATTCGACGAAGCTGGGAGATAGTTGAAGTTTCTGCGGTTGCGTTGCTATTGTCTTAAGAAAAGTTCGCTGACCTTTTAGTAAGTCAATAGTCAAAAAATCTAAAGTATTAATTAAACTTAGTACCCTATGCGTCGCTGTCGTGTCTAAAACGTATAGTACAAATGGAGAATCAATATTTTGGAAAGGCAACTATACCTTGCAAACAATCTTGACAAGCCATTAATTAATCGAGAAATTCCATTCAAAAAATCCAACATTGAATGCAATTCGTTTCTATTACCTATCGTCGAATTGGAATAAAGCAGATTCCGAAAAATCTACACAACATGTCAAAATTGTCTACATTTTGTTAGATACTTAAAACGACAGTTTGTATGAAACGTTAAAACAGCTTTTAATCCATACTAATATTATAAATGGGAAAGTGTGTCTGCCTGTCTGTGTCTGTGTATGTTTGTCTTTCTTTCACGGCAAAACGGACCGACGAATTGACGTGATTTTTTAAGTGGAGATAGTTGAAGGGATGGAGAGTAACATAGGCTACTTTTTGTCTCTTTCTAACGCGAGCGATGCCGCGGGCAAAAGCTAGTAGTCTATACATATCATATTAATAGTCTATACATGTCATAGTAAACTATACTTTACTGTTAAACGGTTGTTGTGTGTGTTGTTGTTTTACTTTCTTTTGATAAGTTACGATTAAATTAATTGGCAGATTATTTCATTTCAATTCTATTCTATTCATTAATATATCTGGAAATTTAGAGTATACTGTTAGGTACCGAAACAGCCCTTATTAAAACTAATAATTTATCTGACCAGTTAGACAAGTCAAGGACATAGTTAATATCGATTCCTTCAGTAAAATAGCGTCAGTAACCGCTACCTAATGAAAACTGTCCCTTCTCAGAACATTGGCACATTATTGAAACTTGGGGGATTGACAGGAACCTCAACATTTTAGCCTCAAAATTTACATTAGAAGCTAATAACTTTGTCTTAGTGACCTTACGTAAACTGGTAAATTTGATTGGGTTAGGTGCTTTACTATTCTTGAAGGTCACTTTATAAGGGAAGTAGGATAGAAAGGTCAAATTATTTATTTATAGTGAATTAATACGGTATTACTGTCGTGATGACCCAGTGGTTAAAATGCTACTTTTACACGAGGTTGTTTTCTGAAATTTGATGGAAAACGTCGTAAGGAAACCTGGTGTTATAAATAATTCAAGTCTGGACCGCCAATAAAGACTCCCATCGCGTGTATTCGTTTTTATTTTAGCAATTTGTTTATTTATTTATATTTGTGTTTTTGTTTGTTATTTATGTATGTTGTGTGCACTAAATAAATGGTTTATATTGTCTTTCTATCAACAACAATATACACTCGTTCTAACGACCGTCTTGCAAAACAGTTGGGCATGTTATTGGACTGTCCCGTTCAAATGTAATTGGTATATTTCTCATGTACAGAAAAGGAGCGTTTGGGTCACTGTACGGTAACTGTCACTACAGAATGTCAATTGGTATGCCACATTCTCTTCAAATACTACAAATCACATATTATGAAATTGTTTTAACATTGATCAGAAATGGGTATCGATCTGTATTTACTTATGAATAAGTACCCGTGCTCATGAGCTACACGAGCTCATTCCCCCGTCTCCGTTTTTCCACCGGACATCTAGACGTACGGCGGGATACCACCCTTTCTTGGTCGATATTCCTCGTATCCGCACGCAGCGTTTCTCGAATTCCTTTATTATGCGCACCGCAAAAGAATGGAATTCCCTGCCGGCGTCTGTGTTCCCAAATGCATATAACCCGGATGTATTCAAGAGACGAGTGCATAGGCATCTTTTGGGTGAGCTCGCTCCATCGTAGGCCCCGTCTATGCCCTCGGGCTAGTCTGGGACCAAGAGCAAGCCCATATGTAATAAAAAAAAAGACGGGTTGCACTCCGGGAGTGCCGGCAGAAGTGAAAACTTGATTATAGCTGTCTACTATCCATCCGTCCTACGCTTTTTCGATCTGGTCACGTGTCCTGACGCGAGTTTAAGATTTTATACCCATTACAGAAAAAGTGCTCAACGCCGCTAAAGAAGTTTTCACTTCAAAAAAACCCTATCAAGGATTTTATTTAAGTTGACGATTTTTTTTGTCTATAACTATATCCTCGGTGTAGTACAAAAAAAGACGGGTTGCACTCCGGGAGTGCCGGCAGAAGTGAAAACTTGATTATAGCTGTCTACTATCCATCCGTCCTACGCTTTTTCGATCAGGTCACGTGACCTGACGCGAGTTTAAGATTTTATACCCATTACAGAAAAAGTGCTCAACGCCGCTAAAGAAGTTTTCACTTCAAAAACCTGTTACATACAGTAGGTACAATGATTGACCACCACCTATTTAATGCATAGTGCGGCTTGCTCAAGGTGCATTGACGATTTGCAACTTATATTTTAACCATAAATCTATACTAATATTATAAATGGGAAAGTGTGTCTGTCTGTCTGTATGTTTGTCTTTCCTTCACGGCAAAACGGAGCGACGAATCGACGTGATTTTTTAAGTGGAGATAGTTGAAGGGATGGAGAGTAACATAGGCTACTTTTTGTCTCTTTCTAACGCGAGCGAAGCCGCGGGCAAAAGCTAGTGTAATATATTTGAGCCTCTACCTCTCTTATTATGGTTCAGAGTGAACATTGGAAAAGTATATCAAAATCTAAAACTCCGTCAAACTTAGCTTTTACACTGGCGTGATAATCTCAATTAAAAAGTTTTTGCTCATTCTAATCTGAGATAAGCACTCAAATTAATACAGCTTTAGCTTTATAGATTACTGAAAACGTTAAGTGAGTTGCATTAATTCCCTTTGAGTTTCTAAAACGGTAAGTTTCGAAACTAAGTTTCGTAGACTGAATATTTTAATGGAGTGACAAGTCTATACTCACTCCTATAGTTCAATGGGTCGGAATCGAGTTTTTTAGCGTAGTTGTCGATGTCAATCTGGAATCACCAATTCGCTTTGATGAAATAATGTGAGCAAAACTTATTATTTTTACACGAATTTTAACGGCTGAGCCGATTTAACTAATAGACTGAAATTAGCCAAATCGATTTAGCCGTTCTCGAATTTTAGCAAGACTAACAAAATTGCAATTAATTTTTATATATGATTGGATGACAAAAAATGTAAATGTTAAGTACCTATACATATTGCAAGACCTATCTTCGAGACCTTGCCGATTGTTGCCAACCTAAATACAAAGAAGAGACCTTGACCTGTATTGAAACAACAATAGGTATAAACAAGACTAACAACAAAAGGCTTAAAAGAACCCATGACGACAACCCATAAAATATCATCGCCTAAAAAACCTACTACCGAAACTTCAAATCTAAAATAACAGTTCCTTGATACGATCTAATGGAAGGGCGAAACGTTACCAGCTCGGGGACTGCAATAGACGTTTATTGAAATTATGGCGCTATCGCCAATGTGATCTTCAATTCTTTTTCAAAGGGATGGAATTTAATGAGAGGACAAAGACGGCAGAATTTATGACACTTCATTTTACATTCATGCTATACTTTTTTGGGCTTTGGAAATGGTTTTGGTGCTTCATTTAATCCTGTAGTCTGTGTGATATGGTATGGGTGACTTTTCTTTTTAAATATTATATGGAATTTGAACTCGAGGGGAAAGGTACTCATAACCGAAACACAGGTATGCCTGGTTTGCTTACAGACGCTTATCTCGTTACTTTTATTAAAATAAACATTTTAAAAACTTACATTCAAATAGAATGATGCAAAGTTGTTTCTTTACATAGGAACTTAATGTCTTAGAATACAGTAAATACGTGGTAGACATAACGATAGCACGAAAATAGAAAAACGCATCTAGACGTATAGTGTAAAATAAATTAAACAAAGAATTAAGTAACGCACATACAACGTTTAACGCATACGCGACCTTAAAATATAAGTCAAACGAAATTGATGGCTACACAATAACACATTTACAAAATTGAAATAATTATTTTTAATTAGAACACAAAAACTTAACCCTTGCAACTGTAGAAATGTTGTTTCTAAGCCTCAAAAACAATCACAAAGATCTTTTATAAGCTAGACATAGCACAACTTGCACCACTGAAGCCATTTTCCAAAGAATTTTGCTGTATTTTCCATTACAATTTAAACGGGTTCCAGTAAATTCAACGCTTAGCAGTTTAGACTATTTAGAATACTGTAATATCACGCCGTTTGCTATAAATTGCGTGCCGTCTACAACAGACACGGTATCTTAATGTCTTAATCAATACAAGTAATATTGAGTCGACAACATCATAGTATTACTTGAAATTGTTAAGGAATGTTGTATTCACTGAGAATGATAACAAATGTTTATTATTGTTTACAATTTCATTTACATGTTTCAGGATTTTCTGAGGGACTTTTGAACTTGTACGAGGCTTGTATTTGTGAGATTTTCTGTTACCAACTGTAATAGCAAAACCTTTTTCTTTGGAGACTATATCAGGGTTTTTTTTTAATGTTTATGATGAATACATGAACGATAAAGTACTAGCGTTTGTAGGCAACCTTTTTTTAAGTCTTTGTTTCAGGTCTTTGTTCTTTTAAGGTTTATGTAGGATATCACTGACACTGACAATAGTTACGGATATTCAAAAGGCAGAAAGTCTAAAAGGTGTAATGTGGTAACTAGGTATGAAAGACTGATAGGCTGTCGTTCTATGTAAATACTAATGTGCAGATGGATCTGTTTATACCAGAACTTAATCTTAACATCGTTGAGAAAAGACCTAGAGAGGCCTGCAAACACAGGTAGATTGGTCCTAATTTGAAATCAGAAACCGTAGCATCTAAAATCTAAAACCGATATTGATGAAGATATGCAGACAGCTAAATTTAGACCGACGAAGAATGTTTAAATACCATTGCGACAGAGACTGGAGAGTATCAAAACAGTCAAATCATTCTTGTATTGTAATCCACATGGTATCCAAAAACCGAACAGCAACAGCTGTTACGTGAGACAGGTAGACTGGTCTTAATTTAATAACAGAAACGTCAAAAGACGAAAGTGATCAAAATACAGAGAGCTAAATTTAAACCGACGACGATTATTTAAATACAATTACAACACTAGAACCGTTATAGCAATACATGCAGCTTGTAAAGAATTTACAAACGATACAGAAACAGTTGTTACGAGTACTCAGAAGCCAAAAAAACTCCAAGAGGTATCGTGTTACCTATGTGGTGGAGGTCTGGTAGGCAGTCACTCCATGTAAAATACTGGAATTCGGATGGATTTGACTATACTAGAAGTAGACGTTACCATAATTGGGAAAGGCTACGGAGACGATGATGGTATTAGAATAGATCCAGTGATGCCACACGTAGACAGATAGACTGGTCTTAATTCAACAACAGAAACAACAAAAGCCGATACTAATCAAGATACAGACAGCTAAATTTAAACCGACGACGATTATTTAAATACCATTACGACAGAGAGCGAAGAGTAACAAAACAGTTAAACAATACATGTTGCTTGTAAAGCATCTACAAACGGAAAAACATTTGTTACGGATACTCAGAAGCCAAAAAAAAACCAAGAGGTGTTGCGTTAACTAGAAAGGGTCTGGTCGCTCTATGGATACGGAACATGTTGGGTCCAGTTATACTAGTAGCTGAAATAAATTATATTTAGGGAAAAGGTAAGGGAGATGACAATTATATTAGAAAAGATCTAGTAATGCCTCTATAGACACAAAGACTGGTCTTAATACAACAACAGAAACATCAAAAGCCACTGATCAAGATACAGACAGCTAAATTTAAACCGACGACGATTATTTAAATACCATTACGACAGAGAGCGAAGAGTAACAAAACAGTTAAACAATACATGCAGCGTGTAAAGTATCTACAAACGGAACCGCATGTGCGCCAATCGTTGGGCGTGCCAACTCGGTCAGATGGCGAATTATATTAAATGACAGGTAAACACTCAAAGTTTATTTACTTACAATTAATTGAGATGAATATTTTTGGAGCTTTGCTGGGTTTATTGTTTGTGAATTTGATGGTGTTTTTTTTAAAACATAAAAAATTAATCGTTATTTTCCACAATATTCATCGCGATCAAATTCCAATAGAGTCTAGTCATCTCTGCCGCTACTCTTACATTTCGATGATTGACGCAGCTTTATGTATTTTACAAAGTTAGGAGTTATAACTATAACCACAGTTTTTTACAAAAATATTGTAATGTACAAAAAATATGAATTTGATCAATAGCTCGGGAGATTATACTTTATAAACTAAAATAGAAACTAACGATATAAATGACGATGAATGAGATTTTAGACATAATTTAGCTTGCTGGATCTGAACGACCACTCAAGTATGAGTCAGATTTGCACACGACGGGTTCCGTATTTATTTGTTGTATCTACTATGGTTTATAAAATACACCCCGCTTACTGACAAACGGACGGACAGTGGAAGTTCAGTATTAAGATCCAGTTGCCACATATCTAGTCAATGTCTTAAAAACAAATCAAATCGTCTACCTACAACATTTAAGTACAGAGTTTGACACACAATATTTCTGATTCACGTGATTGCGTAGATATAAATCGTGTAGTATTTCCTCGTATCAAATATCATTAACTATTTGATAAGGTCACGTCATAGTCACTTCCGACTTTTCTCCAATAATAGGAAATAGAGAAAAACGTTTATTTCTTACAATCTTGATGTTTTCGGTACAATAAACTGTTACATCGTGTATAGCTGACATTTATATTGCTATAGATCAAGTGTAAATGAAAAAAATGCGATTTATCAAGATTATTGTGCCTGCAGCTAACAAAAGAGTTGATAACTCCGAAACGGCTTAAACGATTTTGATCAAGCCTGTCTAAGAACCATTGCTAGATAACCAACTTACAAACGCAACCAAATGTGTTCGCTCAGACCGTGTGCCACAAACAGACAGACACACACATATATAGCGCTCAAACTAATAACACCCCTCTTTTTGCGTCAGGGTTAAAGATAAGAAATTAACCTTTTGACGACCAACCGACAGCCGGCTGTCGGGCTGCAATTGTCTTTCTATTGTGTCTCAAATCACGTGTGCTCGAAGGAAAAATATACTACTTATACTTGATTGTATCGACTATTTCATATATTTATTCGTGTTTTGTCAACGAACAAAATTAATTAATTTGACTTTATTTTGTACTGTGAGAATGAATGGATTCATCATTCTGACCGAAAAAAATTATTGTCTAAAACACCACTCCGGGTCTGGGCGAATCTCAGTGGCCGAAACAACAAGCTAAGCCTAATTAAAATTACATTAATGACGGTAGTTTTTATCGGGCCATTCACCAATCGTACACTAATTAACGCCTATTATAAATTTTGCAGAGGACAGGGCTATTATTATTCCAACAAGGAAGTACCCAAAGGATGCACAACGATTTGTCGCACGACGTTTTGTCGCACAATAATTTGTCTTGTCGTTTAGGGGCGCCATCTTTGATTCTGGTTCTTTTGTTTTTGTTGTATTGAAATTTATGGCTGTTTAATAAATCTTGTGATGCGTTGCTTTTTTGTTCGACGTGTTTGCCAGGTCATTTGCCGATCTTAATTGATGTAGAAGCTCGCTGGAGACATACGCCGCAATAGATTTCAGAAGTAAAATTAGAAAATAAGGTTTCCAACTTGACTTTATGGACTTACGGAAAAATGATGAATACAGTAATGATACATAAACCCTTTCACCTATTCTGCAAAGACAATCACAGACGTTTTCTAGGCCCAAATTGTGGTTGGCTTGACACATCATAGTTCCACATGCAGCATATGAACCGGACTAGAAAAAAATACACTTTATGACCTTAATCTTTCACGAGTCTAGGACGTACCACGCGAGACACAGTGCTTTTCTAATTGAGTCTGTAATTAGAGCATTTAATGGGTTAAATAAAAGCTTAAAACAAAAAAAAATACAAAATATTTTTACTAAAATGAAACTTAAGTAGTTTACGATTGAATTCCCATCAAAAACTCATATTTAAAATACAGCGTTTTTAATCGTTTCACCAAATCATTCATAAGATCTTAACGAGGTGCTTCAACAACGATATTACACGATGCAAATAAAAATAAAGTGTTCCTAATTAATTTAATTAATGCACCGTTTCAAAGATATTTATTACACTTGAAATGCTTTAATATTTTTCAAGTTTTTAGACTCGTTCAAGAGGAACTCAAAAGTCTGTTGATAAAATTATTTTTGTAGGTCGAAGTAAAAGTTGTTCTTGTGAAAAACTAAAGCTGGACTTTGACGGTTATTTTTCGCGTCAGTCTAGTCGTAAAACTGTGGCGTCACTCCAAATGGTTTAGGCGGCCAACCAACTCTGGAGTGACGATTCGACACCCACGATCAAATTTTGGATGGACGTCAGTTTAACTGACGCGGGAAAATGACCGTCAATTCCCAGCTTAATCATAAATAGGCGTTTTCAGATGTTTTGATGTCAGTAGTCAATTAAATTTTAAGTATTGATCTCAGATTTTAGACACATATATTTTTTTTTTTGGTGAGTGGGAAATCATCCAATTACTGCTCCCGTCTTGGGTGCGGCGGGAGGGCGTGTCAGACTCTTACTGACTAAAATCCACTCATGTTCCTTCGATTGCCCTTTAAGTTCCAGGGTCACAGTAACTATTATAAACATTCCGCAACTTAGACTCATACATAAATATCTTACATGGCTATCTGATTCATACACCCAGCCTAAACGGCACACTAACACTTCTATTCATTAAATTTATCCACCAAAATCCAATCAAAGGATTATAAATCTCAAAACTCACGACCAAAAGAATTAGCGATACCTTCTAATTGTGGGATATCCCTTCATGAAATATGTACGTACGTCCTGAAAAATACAGAGTTTCAGCGGGATTATTCATTCATTGGTATTACCATAGAATTAAGATGCGTAGACAGGTCAATTCAACCTTGAACTGCATTTATTAGAACAGTTTTTGAGTGTAACTGAAATGCTCGATTCTCATGGAAGCGGTTGGGCAAGTACCGAGAGACTTTACAAATAATACGTATTTTCTAAGTTTATCTAGGAGATCACTAAGTTCTGTGAGGGCAAATGCGTCAAACCGTTGGCCTCGGTTGTCATTCGTAAATGATTACTAGTCGCCTCTGGTACTCAAAAGCCAGACTATGTCTGACCCAAAGTAGCATCGACAAGCAGACTGATTGCTTGTGACCATGGCAAGTGTAACCCTACCGAAACGTCAAGCAAAAAACAAAAAATGTACATGCGCATTAAATCCCGTTTATCAGTATAATATAGATGACCCCTCTATGCGAATTCCTCATTCTATGGTGTTACCGAGGTATCACGTTGTCCCATCTGAAACCTTCACAAAAGGGTCGACTCGGCCTGAAAACGAAATGGAGATAAACTAATTTCGAATTTAAATCTACGCACCATCTTTGGTGGATTATGTTCTAATATTGAGTGTTTTGAATTATAATTATAGGATGGCGTAAATTGTGTTAGAGGAGATTATCTGTGCGGGTTTTAATAAATAAACTTTGTCCTACTTGTGTCGGTAACTTAATTTAGAATTTGTACATAGGGTACCTGAATCGGAGCTAATCCTTTTGACACTTAACCGACAGTCGGCTGTCGGGGTATCCCATTTCAATATAGTCCTTATTTTTATTACTTACAGACTACTTTTGTATGAACAAGTTTGGTTATTTACGTTCTTGGATAAATTTCCTAAAATTAAAAAATATAAAATTCTATCTAGGCTCGTACGTTTTTCTTTTTAGGTTAGTTATGAAATTTCGCCGCCATTTTGTTAATTGCGTAATGGGGTTAATAGATGATTTTGGACGCAAAAGTGCGTTATAACTAAACTAGCTGCCCTCCAGGAATTCACCAGCGTCTTTGATTACCTACCACTTCGCTCCCGTAGGACGTAGCATGATGTTAAAAAGCCTATATAACCTTTTTCCCCGACTACGGCAAAGCTTCAGTAAACTGTGCTTCCAGTTTTTTTTATTAAAAGTATTTGAGCTAAGCTTGCGGACAGACAGTCAGACGACCATAGCAAAACTTTTAAGCTTTCTTGTGCCTTTGTTGTACAGAACCCCAAAACGGGTACAAAATTTTCACTACACGCATTAATATAAAAGATTTCCCTAAGGGTACACGTGGACTGGTATTTGTTTAATGACAGTGTACTAATATTAGTACGACTATAACCCCAGTTTTGTGCGAAGAATTCTCTTAAAGAGAAAAGTTCTCTCTCCCTTTCACGAATTCAAACCACCAATCAGGTCGTTTAAATCAATCAACAAATAATAAACGCGACATTCAATTCGCAATCGCGTTGCGGTCGCGTTTCCGACCTCTTTTATTAGTCGTCTATAGACCAGTTTGTACAACAAAGGCCTATATAATTAGATCTTGGCACAGCAAGCTACCATAGAGTATTTAAGCTTTGCAGAAATGAAACTTACCTATGTTTTTTCTGTTTATTTTCATACTATTACTTCTAAATAACGATATTTAAAAGTGAAGATTTGCGGTTAAAAACACATTGCTTTATAAAGTTTATGTAATAATAATATGATCTATGCCATAGTAGAACTAACGCGATAAATAGTATAAAAATATTAAAATGATGGGTTTCAGCATTGAAAACCCTTTTTTAAAACACGCGTGAAATCGGACACATTTTAATATAGGATGATGTCAGGAAAACCTTAGTTAATTTGGTTTCCAATAACTTTTGATATTTGATAAAGTCAAAGCCTTCATACAATATAGGTCGGTCATATAAAAGAACACTAATGGGTATCGTATTTACATAGCAGCTGTTATGTAAATGTACCGCGTAATATTAAATTATTACATTTTTTTTAAATAGTCAAATCGAGTATAAAACGAGAAAATTTAAAAGGTGGAGGTTATTTTGCGATTTTTTTACTGAGAAAATGTTATGTCATGAAGTTTATCATATATTTTTATTTCAGGATTCTTTCTAGAATTTTTATTTAAAATCATTATTTAACAATAATAATTTTGCTTTATGCGCACTCTTGACTTGCACAGCTTGCAACGCAACCAACAAAAACGGTTCCTTTATTACCACGATTACGTACACTCATATTGAAAATTACTGAGACAAAAAGATTATAAAAATAACTATTTACTTAATTTTTAATCAAAATAAAACAAGACAGCTTGTGAGAATCGAACTTACACCTCGGAGTGTGCGAGGAGGACTGATGATTAACTACGCATTTGGATCAAAATATTCGCATCTACATGAAGCATATTTTCTTGATCTATGACACCGTTCACTTTCAATTTATTATCCAACAACTAACTGCCTACATTCGGTGCCGTTCTCATTAAAGTTAATGCATTTGATGTTAAGGGAATTTCAATCAATTTGTTTGGCATTTTGAATTTGTAATTATGTTAATTGCTATCTATTATTTGCAATGGAGGTTAGGCATTTGAGAAACAATTAGAAACGGAGTTAGTGGAATGATGATGACGTTTTCAGATTGAGTTATTTTAATTGTAATTGTGTTTGTTAAATTTATGAGCATTGAGTGGATTTGGTGAAGTCAGTTTTGGATAAGCTGTCTTACACAAATATTATATTTTTATTCACATACGACTTTAATTTTTTTAATTGGTTTAAAGACAGCAATTAGTCGAATTTGCTAGCCCGATAGAACAAAAGAAAATTTAAAAAATTACCCTTTTTAGGGTTCCGTAGTCAACTAGGAACCCTTATAGTTTCGCCATGTCTGTCTGTCTGTCCGTCCGTCCTCGCTTAATCTCTGTGACCGTTAGCACTAGAAAGCTGAAATTTGGTATAAATATGTATATCAATCACGCCGACAAAGTGGTAAAACAACAATTTGAAAAAAATGTTTTATTAGGGTAGCCCCCCTATATGTAAAGAGGGAAGTGATTTTTTTTTTAATTTCTACCCTGTCGTGTGATTTATTGTTAGATAGGTATTAAAAAATGAATATGGGTTTACTAAAATCATTTTTTGATAATGTCAATAATTTCGGAAATAATCGCTCCAAAAGGAAAAATCAAAGCGTCCCCCCCCCCTCTAACTTTTGACCCGTAGGTTTAAAAAATATGAAAAAAAAATGGAAAGTAGAACTTTATAAGGACTTTCTAGGAAAATTATTTTGAACTTGATAGGAAGAACAGTTTTTGTACAAAAAAGACAAAAAGGTTGTACAAAATAATTTCTGCGTACTTAGTATGTCAACGTAACAAAAGCCTTTTTTTAAACTTATAAGTGGGAACACTTATTGTGACAGACGGTAAACTACGGAACCCTACATTGATCGTGGCCCGACACGCTCTTGGCCGGTTTTTTTTTTCATAAAAACTTTCAACAAAATAAATTTATAAAATACTAGCAATTTCGTAGTAGCGCAAATTTTGCGTTTAGCAACACAATGTATAACAAACGTTTCGGGAAGCAACTGTCTGTCAGACCTCCAAAACCCAGTTACTGTGCGAAGCGATACATCTTGGTAAGATTGGTTAGACTTTCTGACATCTGAGACTGTCAACGTTCCACGAGTGTCAATCGGGACCAACGGCTTTACGTGCAGACCAAGTTATATATGAAATGGCTAAAATTGGAACTAAGGTTGACATGACATTTCAGTCATACATTTGACTTCATTTGAGTGTTCTCTGTCTCTTTCTCTTTGCAACGCTGAATCGACGGAGTCGCCCTCCTTCAGTTCACAGATAACTTGGTCTATCCGTACGCGCTTTCTGAAGCACGGTAAGTAGTGCTATCTAAAACTAATTATTAAAAAAAAAATTAAATTAAAAAAAAAAAAGTACATTGTGAATTGAAAATATTACATTAGTACTTGCCCAGATTCGAATCCACTATCTCTTACCGGAGACAACGGTGCCTTAAACACGACATTATTCATATTTAAAGAAACCCATATGAACAATTATCTCCACTCAATTAACTCTCACACTCTAATCGAAAACCTCATAATGTTTATCGAACAAGCCTAAATCCCATTCACAGCACGACCGCTTATTAATAACCCCCAATAGTGGGTATTGTGCCAAAAGGTTAGATTTATAGCAGTTGTTGTTCCCTCACGAAACACTGTGCAAACCGCACGCGTATAACGAAACGTGGATATGAAATTTTTGGGCAAAAAGGCCGAGTTCCAACTTTTTGGGCGCTTTTGTCTTTGGAATAACAATATGGAAAGTTTTGAGGTGACGTATAAATCATTCTGTGGGTTGCTGTGACAGTTTTGTTGCGGGTTGATTCGGTGTATTATTAGGGTTCTGTACGCCTGAATGGAAAACGAATAATGTGTTAATGCATTTTTTGGTATACATCTGCCATTTTTGCCTTTGAGGTTAAAAGTGCTAACTTTAAGAACTTTGTGTTAATACATTCTAATTCGGCAACAACAAATAGACTACACGACAAAATAATCATGATTTTGAAAAGTGTGAAACCTGTAGCATATAAAACAAATGACGTACGACCGAATGAATTTGAAGAGAAAAAAAACTTTTAATTTGACAGCAAAAAACATCCTACAATGAGCAACATTACAAAAAAAACAAATGATACTCGCACGAAACACCACCAACAATTGTTTAATCGTTCTCAGCAATCACATAAAGATGAGTCAATCTACTCTACAATTACATTGAATACGGTTGAATCATTGAGCGAATGCACGCAATCAATACCTGAATACCTATCGACAACTCAATATTACTTATTGATTAAGACATCAAAATGGCGGCGTGGATAAGACGACACGCAATTCGCAGCGAATGGCTTGGCGTGATGCAGTTTTGAGTTATTAACCCACTTCATAGGAGGTAATTCTCAATTCTATTGGTATTTTTATGTGGGTACACAGATTACGCTAAGTTTTATGATACTTAATTCATCTTTAGTTTAATGCGAAATAGTTGTCATTCGGTCCTATCTAAGCAATTTTCATACATTGTTGGTCCCAAAAAAAAGGTGTTTTTTTGGATTGTTGACCTGATGTTCTTTTATATAGGTTGTCCCAGTAGTTTTTATTTTAAGAACATTTTTATCCTGTTTTTAGTTTCTAATGGCGTTTATTTTTTTAGTTTTTTGTTTTTTAATATTTTGGCTAAGGCTAAGATGCCAGATGAAATAATTTGAAAAAAACTAATCCCAAACAAATGGACATAAGGACAGAGATACAGCCCAAAGCTACTTTGTTTTATATTAAGTATAGTGAAGGATCTATGACCAATAGTTTTGATAATAAAATAAAAGTGGTTAATTTTCTGTGTACTTCTCAATTTTTTCATCAATAACGAGTAACCAATAACGGCATTGGTTACTCATTATGTTTAAATTACACCTAAAGAACCTGATCACAATAAAGATAATTATGTTTTTTTACAATTAAGTTATAAATTTTCCAAGTATTGTTAGTAGTAATCGTGCTGTAAATAAGGCCAAAGAAACTGTTACGAGGAGACGGATGGTATTATACACAAGGTTATAATATTATTGATTTTTCAACTGATTGGGAACATCGTTATTGTAACTAATATTAAAAAAAAACCGGTCAAGTGCGAGTTGGACTCGCGCAACGAGGGTTCCATTAATTTGTTTTTTTAGTGAAATAACTACAATATTACAGTTTTCAGAGTTTTTTATTTACTTGTGCTACATGACCTTGCTTCTTGCCAAATTTCATGATTCTTGGTCAATGGGAAGTACCCTATAGGTTTTGATTCCCTTGCAAACGTCTAAATATGCAATATAAACCGTCGTATCTTTTTATTACGTTGGTTTAGAAACTTGATTTTTTCACTGCTTTGAAAGATAGCAGACCTGAGCATGTGATATTAATTTCAGCTTGATATCTCGACGCATTTCTGAATAAAAGGGTCTTGACAGACGGACGGACTGACGAACGGACAACAAAGTGATCCTATAAGGGTTCCGTTTTTACCTTTTGAGGTACGGAACCCTAACAAGATTTTTCGCGGTTTCAACCGCGTTATATATATATCAAAAACCTGCCGTTTTTGATTACCGCCCTGCTCTACTGAGTCACAGCGTGGTTTTATATAGTCCATGTGTCCAAACAAACACAACACAAACAAACAAACGTTCACATTTATAATACTAGTAAGACTACTAAGATATATTTGTACATATAGTTACATAAATTGGCTAAATAAATAATTAATAATAAAGTGACAAAATGTGATAAACTACTTATTTACAAAAAAATCAACCATCTAATAAAGTGAAAATTATTGTGTAATATTATAATTTTTATAGAGTTATTTTCTCATTCATCAATTGATTCACGGATTCTGATAATTCGTGTTAAGTGAAAGTGTTCATAAATGGTTACTATGAATAATAAAATTATTACGCATGGAATTTTGTGTAGCTGTTTTTGAGCTTTTGCACGTCACACACATCTGATCTAAGAAAATAAACTAATAATTTACACTAATCCTTCCAACCTCAATAAATCAATGAAAACATTTAAATGGCGCCATCCATTCAAATACTTGGCAAATAGAAGCAAATATAATCATTTCTTATCTTGCACTCTTGAATCTAAGTGTGGAACAAATGGAATGGACCACTTACGCACTGCCCACATTATGTTAGAGAAATAAGGAAAAACAATTATCCATATAATTTACTGAGTATTGTATAAACATTTATATGAATAATGGCTTTAGTTTAGGTATATTTAATTGTTCGACAAAACTGTGATTTAGTGCGTCACTTACTTATTAGTTGGGGAAGAAAATATTGGGTGTGTGAGAAGGTTTATTAATGGAATTATGTGATGTTGGTTAAGGCGCATTTTGTTTAAGGGCTTTATGACACTAGTGGATTGTGAAACGGGGAAAGTTTACATGGCCTCTTAAAAAATTACATTATTCATATGAAGGTATTGTAATTTTTTATCCTCTGAAGGAGGCTAATTATTTACAATTTAGCCTGTATAATAATTATAATAAAATGATATTCATAAACAGTTAATAAATGTAATTGATACTGAACAATCTTCTCTTAATTTCCTGCTCCCGAGGGAAATTACTTAATTTATTTATAGTCCACCTTTTGTACCATTTTATGGAACGAAATTAAATAAATAATTTAGGAGTTCTTAACTCTTAATTAATAAAACATTAAGTGCCTTTTCAAGCTGTAACCAGTCTGACTGGATGCAGAAGAATCATCAGCATCTCTCTAGCCTTTTTCCAATTTCGTTAAGGTGGCATTCAGCTAGATACCAGTAAAAAAATGAAGAAGCGATACTGCCCATCAGATTACAACGCAGTTACTGGGCGACACAATACTCTTTGGTTAGGCTTAAGAGACATTCTGGCTTCTGTCTACCCGCAATGACTGTCAAAGTTCTATGAATGACAACCAGGACCAAAGGCTTTACGGGCTTTCCGAGGCACGGAGTGTTAGCGACGCCCAATCTAAACTTTGGAAAGTACATACGTGATATTTACTAAAGTACAAACGGGTTTTTATGGTGTAACTAATGATATTTTTAGTAATATTTTAAGTAAAAAAGGCGTAGATAGGTTACCCAAACGAAATTGGTATAAATTGAAAAACTCTCGTTTCATGCGAGGGGGTGCCATAACCACTGGGCCATCACGACACCATATAAATACATACATTATTATAGATAAATTACACCCATACACAAAATAAATCATGCCTATCACACAACATTTGTCTTGGTTGGGAATTGAACACACGATCTCCAGTTTAGCGTGTGTGCGTATTTCCTAAATCTGGTTGTTAGACTTTCGGGCTTCTGTACGTGCGTAGTGTTTGGTGCTAGCCACATTGAAATGGCGTAAAGTCCGGTCTTGACACGAGCATTATATTCCCTATAAAGTCCATGGAAATTAATGGCCTGCGCCATCCTCACAAACTTTTATATTTATAATATTAGTAGGATATCCTAAAATAGATCCCGGAAGTACGAAAATAGACTACGTGCATAAAATATAACAGAAATCAGTCAATTTGTGTGGAAACTCTCGCGTCTCTCGCGGTGTAACAAGACGAATTTACCCTGAATTTTGAACCCTAACCCTTGGTAATAAGGCTCGTTACATTCCCAAACTGATGAGCTGATTACACACTCCACCCCTTCGTCTACAAATTAATTGTGTCTAATGGAACACACGCTTGAATTCACGTTCGTCACTTGATACGTTCAACGATGGGCTATATTTCTTTGAACATAGGGTCTAGAATAGAGTGTGATTAATTCCAGGATGTGCAAATATTTCGTAATGTGTTCGAGGTAGATTTGTGCTGCGTTTGAATTGGTTTAGTACTTGTACGAGTGCGAGAACTAGTGTAGAGGTGAGTTGTTAAGATGTAGCCATTAAGTTAAGTGCTACCTTAGTTGTTAAATAGAGTAAAGTTTTGAATTGGGAAAGCGGATACTCTTGATCGAAGCTTCTATGTTCTGAGAAAAACTGGTGGAATAAGATGATAAATTAATATGAGCTGTCATAGGGATTTGCAGATCTCAATCTGGGTTTACCTAAATTTAATAATGGAGACTGGAAAAGTTTGGAATTTTAAAGTAACTTAGAAGAGCTGTCAGAAGAATTTGCAGCTTTTCTCAAACTAGATTTATCTCAGTTTACTAATGGAGACTTGGAGTATTTTGGGACTGAAATATGCCATTTTTTTATTAACTCAACAAGGGCGATACAAGCTCCATGCTTTCCTAATAAGAATATCGTGTTACGGACGGTTTTGTTGTTTCAATAGTGGTTATTTAATAGACAAGATACATCAAATTTTTTTCATTTTCTTTTATTATTATTTTCTGCCACACATCTACATCTCACACTTTTTCGTGTCCTGAATGTGCTTTAAGAGGAGTTAAAAACTTCACACATTAATTTATGTATTATTTTACACAAAAGCATTCAAGTAAGCGAGATAGTTACTTTCATATATGCAAACTATTTGAAGGAAGCATCATAAACCCAACTATTATAACAACTGGTCTATAGTGAAAACTTGATTGATGGTTTAGCAGAAAGCTGAGTATTAGTTAACAGCTTGTTGAATGTGGTTGTGGAATAGTTCTAATAGTTACCGCGGCCCCGGAACATAAAGGGTAACCGAAAGAACAAGGGTGCGTTTTAGTCAGTAAAAGTCTGACACGCTTGTTCAATGTATTTGATGGTGGAAGTAAAAACTAACTGCAACGACGCAAACAGATGTTTTATAAGTATGACCGCTCTGTTTGTGTCTGTTTGTTTGTGTAGTGTAATTCATGCCTTCATGAAACAAGTAGACTTTCCAGTCAGTATGTTGTCCAAACAAATTGCCTGGTTAGTTCATAAATTACAATATCAACACTTTATAATTTACTATCTACCTAGTGACATGGATAGTAAATTACAGTGGTAATTAAACAAATAAAAGCGATTATAAAACAATGCAACTGATTTCAGTATTGTAGCTATCCATAGTAATGAAGGAACAAACCCTGTGCTTTGAAAAGATCTTGAAATTGATCCTGTGTATGAGCTTTTGTCATGTTTGGCATTAATATCTTAGGTATATATAAAATTCTCGTGTCACAATGTTAGTTATACCTTACTCCTCCAAAACGGCTTTACCGATTTTTACCAAATTTTATACGCATATTCAGTAGGTCTGAGAATCCGCTACTATCTATTTTTCATACCCCTAAGTGATAAGGGTTGTTTACCCTTAACATTTTTAACGCGGGTGAAACCGCGAAAGGCAGCTGGTTAAAAAGTAAAAAATAATAACGTCCTTTCAAATAAACCAGTTAGAGCATCGGTGCCACAGACAAACAGACAGAAACATACGTTGCGACCAAATTAATAACTCCCCTCTTTTTTTTTTTTTTTATAACTTATGAGCTTGCTCTTGGTCCCAGACTAGTCCAAGGGCATAGACGGGGCCTACGATGGAGCGAGCTCACCCAAAAGATGCCTATGCACTCTTCTCTTGAATACATCCGGGTTATATGCTTTTGGAAACACAGACGCCGGCAGAGAATTCCATTCCTTTGCGGTGCGCATGATAAATAATAATAATAGCAGAGAGGACAGACCCTTGAGGAACACCGGCATCAATGGCCATAAGGTCAGAAGAGCAGCTGTCGACGACCACTCTAATCGACCGTCCCGTTAAGAAGTCTGATACCCAGCAGCAAAAGTCAGCAGGGATGCCATAAGCAGGAAGCTTGCTAAGGAGACTAGCGTGCCAAACCCTGTCAAAAGCCTTTGAGATGTCGAGCGAAACGGCAAGGGCTTCGCCGTTTTTCTCAATGGCTTCGCCACAGCAATGAGTAACATACACTAGAAGATCTCCAGTAGACCGACCACGGCGAAAGCCATATTGCTGGTCACTGAGTAGATTGTTGTCTTCTAGGTATGCCAACAATTTGCTATTTAGAACCCTTTCCATGACTTTACAGAGCATGGAGGTGATGGCGATTGGTCGATAGTTACAGGGGTCGGCACGGCTGCCCTTTTTGGGCACTGGCTGCACATTAGCAAGCTTCCAGGATTTTGGCACCGTTCTAGTTTGGAGAGAGAGGCGGTATAGACGTGTCAATACAGGCGACAACTCAGGCGCACACTGCTTAAGTACTCGCGCAGGTATTCCATCTGGTCCGCTGGCTTTATTCACGTCTAAATTCAGCAGAACCCTTTTTTTTTTTTTTTTTTTTTTTGGTGAGTGGGAAATCATCCAATGACTTCTCCCGTCCTGGGTGCGACGGGAGGGCGTGTCAGACTCTTACTGACTAAAACCCACTCATGTTCCTTCGATTGCCCTTTATGTTCCAGGGTCACGGTAACTATTATAAACATTCCGCAACAATTCAGCAGAACCCTCCGTACCTCTTTTTGGTGAACAGCAATATCCTTCATTGAGGAATCGCAATGAGGTATTAGTAGGTGGTTGATGGAGGCCTGCCATCAAGACGCGAATTGCTCGCAAATAGAGAAGCAAACAGGTTCGCTTTCTCTATCGCGGAGTGGGCCAGCGTACCATCGGGTTTCTGCAACGGTGGAAGTGTGGGACGGCAGAAGTTAGATTCGACCGCTTTGGATAGGGACCAAAATTGCTTGCTACCAGGAGGGTAGGACGCAAGTCTGGCCCCTACTCGACTGATATGGTCAAATCGAGCCTTCCGAATCACCTTTTTGCAGGACTTGGCGGCAGCATTATAGGCTTTCTTCTTCCTACGAACCCTCTGGGCCCTTGCTTTGGTGTCGCGGGCTTGCACCCGAGCCAGGTATGCAGACTGTTTAAGGGCCTCAGCCCGAGCACAATCCACATTGAACCATGCTTGGGTTCTGTGATCAAGCGAGAGGTCGGAGAACGGAATAAAATATTTCATTCCCTGCCGAATCACATCTACGACAGCCTCAGCAGAACATGAGGGGTCGCCAGAGAAAAAACAGACCGGCCGCCAAGGGAAAGACGCAAAGAAATGCCGCATCTCATCCCAATCTGCTGACTCGTATCGCCACACTCTTCTCGTGCCCTTTGGGCTGAGATCCGGAGGGGAGCAGACCGATACGGATTTCACCAGACAGTGGTCTGACGACCCCAGCGGAGCTGAGACCGAGACAGAGTGCCGATCCGGATCCGTTGTCAGTAGAAGGTCCAAGCAATTGGGTGTGTGGTCAGCAACATCAGGTACCCGCGTCGCAACGTTTACCAGCTGGGTGAGGTTTAGCGACAGCGCAAATTTGCGTGCTTCCTTGCCAGCGTGGCAGGTTTTCTCAAACGGGAACAGCCACTCCTTGTGGTGGGCGTTGAAGTCCCCGAGAAATACTAGTTCCGCAGCAGGGTACCGTTGTTGGGCATTATCTGCAGTCTCAGCAAGATGGTCAAATAGCCTGGTTGTCTCCTGGTCACCGACGTGCGATCGGTAAACACAGGCATATAAGGTCCTCTGGGATCCTGTGTCTACAATGACCCACAGAGTAGAGAACCCGGAAGTTTCAAAGCAGCGAAGACGCTTGCAGCAGATGTCGTCGCGGACGTACACACAGACCCCCGCTTTCTCTTTGAACTTATGTTCAAGTGAGTAGCCTGTGTAGTTGAGGTACGCCACGTCCGCTGGGGTTTTAATTTGCGTCTCCGTCATGAAGAACAGGTGCGGCTTTTCAGTCTCGAGGTGGTGGTGGACTGCGTCGAGATTTGAGTGCAACCCACGTATGTTGGTTAGGTGCACTTTCAACGGGAGGAAGTGCCGCCGGTGTTTAACCCTATTCTTATTTTTGTTGTTCATAATATTAAGTAGTGCGGGTTGGGGGACGATTGGATGTCGAGGCGATGCTTTCGCCAAGTGGATTGCACGAGTAAAAACCGAACAATGAGGAGCTCACTTGGAGACTGCGGGGACGCCCGAGCCCCCCCGAAATAGCCACCGGATCCTCCCATCCAGTCGCCAGCTGGCACGGTGGAGCTATTCCAGGATTTTTCGCGAGGTGGCGGGGCAGCCTTTGGCACGTGGCTAGCGCGCTACTTGGGCCCCCAACTACCTGCGGTCGGTCACCGGCAAGACCGTGCCACGGATCCCGCTACCCTCCAGAGTGAGCTACCCGGTCCGGTGTCACTCGAGGACCCACAGAATCGGCTATATGCAACACAACTAAAAACCATTCATCCCCCAAAGGCTCTGGTGTTCCCGCGCACAGATGAAACACAGCAAGCTGCTTGACACCTGACTCCGGCGGGAAGGTGGTAGCTACCAGGCGGACTCTTGCGAGACCTACCACCGCTGGTTGGGTCGTTCAGCCGTCACCACAAGTGGTGCCGTTGCCCGGGGTGGACCGCTAGGAGGTAGACCCAAACCACCCCACCCCCTCTTTTTGCGCAAAGGATTAAAAAAGCAGTAAGTACATAATTTACTATTCTGATCTTAGAATTTTAGTCCAATTTCTAGAACCCTATCCAAAAATAGTTTTCAAGATACCATGTTTGGATAGCAATTAAAACCGCCGAAGCACGTGATTTCATGACGATCTAAGTTTAGTTTAGAGGTTACGAGAGGCAAAACTAGGCAGACTTCTCAGAATTGGAAATTAGATCTCTGTTATCTAAGATTTCTAGAAAGGGTCCCAAATAGTTGGCAACCCCGAGAATAATTTAACACCCATTAAAGCTTAAGGTGTGAAAATTGGTAGAAACTTTCGAAAACATATGAAATACTAAACAGTGGTGCCGAAACATGAGTGGGTTTTAGTCAGTAAGAGTCTGACAGTCTGACACGCCCTCCCGCCGCACCCAGGACGGGAGCAGTCATTGGATGATTTCCCACTCACCAAAAAAAAAAGGATTAAACTAAAATGTATCTTCTGTCCGTTTCTTTAAGAAATGGAAAGAGAAAGATGCATTTAACTTAAATTTACGTTAGTTTGTGCACTAGAGAATCGGCACCATTGTCTGTGGTATCTGCGTATCTAAAGGTGTGTCGAGATTGTTGTGACGTAGCATTTAATGTAACTGAATTCCCATTACAGCAGTCTCAATACGCCTTTAGGTAGTGTCTTTCTATTTCTATTACCCACCGATGTAAAAACAGGGGTGTTATAAGATTGAACTCTATGTGTGTGACTGGCTGTATGTTTTTCTGTTTGTCAGTTTGTCTGTCTGTTTATCAGGCTGTCTGTGACAGCGTAGCTCTTAAATAGCTGAACCGGGTTGGATGCGTTTTATTTTTCGAAAATAGCGATGGTTCCTAAATATAAGTATATAACAAACTCGATTGAGCCTTTCTGAAATTATCAACGCCTTTGCTAGCAGCAGTTGCAATCTTAAAAACTGCGCGGCCGAGGTTTTTTAATTTACACTTATTGACCAGACCATCTGCATGGAGATTTTCTAGTACCCCATGAATGCATCTGCATCTGTTTTCTCTTAAACAGCATCATGTTTATGTAAATGCATCAGATAATAGAATCCATTACATTGAGTAATGACTAGGTTCAGACTGAATGTAAACTGAAAGCCAGATGCGGCCCATTATGTAGTTAATTAATATTAATGCACTTGCTCAGTAACGTTTTATACCCAGCATTTAGCTATTGGGCAATTGCTTGGTTTAAGATTAAGAGCTTTTTTTTTTTTTTTTTTTTTTTTAATATCCTGGGACATCTTACACACGGCCATCTGATCCCAAGCTAAGCAGAGCTTGTGTTATGGTAATCAGACAACTGATATACATACTTAAATAAATTTTAAATACATACATATTATAGATAAATAACACCCAGACACAGAACAAACAATTATGCTCATCACACAAAGTTTGTCCTGGGTGGGAATCGAACCCACGACCTCTGGCTTAGCAGACAGGGTCACTGACCACTAGACAAACAGGCTCGTTTGGGGAATAGCCAGTGCTTTTCAACTTCTATCGCAAAGCACGTCGTGGTTTACGATAGAATGTACAGGCGTGACTGAAGTCCGGGCTGTGATTCTTGGTTTTCCAAAATCATATCGGAAGCCCTGAGAAGTTTACGGAAGGTGATCTGCTTCTGTAGGAAGGTGGGCTGGCTGGAGTAGCGGCTGCCGCGGCTTATGTCCTATGGTCCTATCAAGAAGATGGCTAAGTGCGGAAACATAACCTACCAGAAAGAGGTCCATAAAGAAGAAAAAAAAACGCCGTAGAGACTACGTGGCGTTCATAAATTGGTTTTTCAAAGGGTAGGCGAGACCCTCCTGATACTCTGGCAAGCGTTTAAACGCTACACCAGGAGGGCCATAGACTATAAGTGAAGTGATCAATGGGCGTCAACTAGACATTAGGCGAGCCGTCGCCCTTCTAGCGTTTCAGTGAAGTAAGTATTTATTTATTTTTTGAGATGGGTAATCATCAAATTTCTCCTGCCGCTCGGGGCGAAGAGGAAAAGAGTGTATTTCTACTACTGGATAAAACCCATCCATGTTCTTTCTGAGTCCTTTGTGTCCGGGGCTCCAGTATCTCTTTTTAACAACCCGCAACCCTGATATATAGCCCTTTCAAGAAAGCAAAAGTACACAGCCGGATTAAAAAATATTTCATAAAATCGTTTAAAAATTCTAAGCAACTCTTTCAACCCAGAAACCCGTAACTAAAACTCCACACATTCACACAAAAACCAAAAGAAAATAAAAATAACATTTCGCAATAAAATCCCAAAGTCGAACAAGCGGAGTGTGCACAGATAAGATTAATATTTGAGGGTTGGGCACGCAAAGCGATTCCTAGCGCCGTGTGCGCTGAATCGAACGCGATCTGAACATTCACATTTTGAAATAGCATCGATAGCTTGATGTGTGACGAATGCGTTTGAAAATCGAACGGATGACGTCATCAAATTTGTACGTGCAGTTCGAAATTCGAATTTGACCGTTATCGTATCTTGTGTTGTTTTACCCCCGACAAAAGAGGTGTGTTATAAGTTTAACATTGTGTGTGTCTGTTTGCACAGTAGCTCCCAAACATGTGGACTGATTTGGATGCAGTTTTCATTTTTTGAAAGTAGGTTTTCTAGCGATGATTCTGAGATACGTTTTAATGAAATCGGCGCAGTTGTTTGGACTGTTTTGTTACCTGCAATCGCAATCTTCACATATTCGGGGCCGGAGAGGTTTTTTAAATCTTTAATTGTCTGCTTATCAATATACATTTCAGAAGATAGCTCCATCTGTATTTCTGTCTGTTACGCTTTCACGGTTCTATCAGAGAACCAATTTCGACCGCTAAAGGGGTTAAATATAGTGGATGGAAGTTTAACATCCACGCGGGCGAAGCCGCGGGGGAAAGCTAGTAATGTATATTGTAAGGCTTGTAAGTGTTAGGTTAAGTTTACTATCATAGTGTTTATGAAATATCGTTACTAACTATTGAGTCCAGTGAGTTACTTGTTAATTGAAAATAAGTAAAAGAACAATAATAAAACAATGTTTTTATGCCATTGGCTTTTAATTAACATCCCTGACTGTACCTGTTCACCAAACTCGACATAAAGGTAATAGAAAGCGTAAAATATCAATACTTTGGAGAACAATAGACTTCTAGGCTCGACATTCGTGACCCTGGAACATAAAGGGCAATCGAAGGAACATGAGTGGGTTTTAGTCAGTAAGAGTCTGACACGCCCTCCCGCCGCACCCAGGACGGGAGCAGTCATTGGATGATTTCCCACTAACCAAAAAAAAAAAAACGGGACTCGAGGTTTCCGGCGACTCGGACCGCAATTAACTCGGACCACAAAAATGACCATGGAGAAAATTAAATATTTTTTACGGATCCGGCGACAGGGGCCGCGGTCCGAGTTAATTGCGGTCCGAGTCGCCGGAAACCTCGGGACTCGACATAAAGGGAATAAATCTAAATAACTGTTAAAAATATTGTTCGTTTAATAAAGAAATCGTAGAAATCACTTCGCAAACTCTTACTCAATATGTCCTCCAGAACAGGCTAACTGCGACCTGGAGGTAAGAAATAAACTAGAAAAGAGTAACTATTGTGTACCTCAACTTTAAACTTTCAGAGGTTTCCCTTTGTCTTAAAACTTTGAAGTTTTCAACAAATCAAATCTGCGGAACGGTTCAAGGAAATCGTAAAACCAATTTTAAACAAGGGTCGCCTGAATAAATTAGGTATTTGAGGGACACTTTCCGCTTCCAGAAAGTTTTGTGTGGAAAACAGAAGTTCCGCTAGCGAAGGATTTACTTTACAAGGAAACATATACCCTTTATTTATAATTCTTCAGTGGGTTTTCATGCAAACTTTAATGCCCTATCTTACCCCTGTAACGGTTGAATTTTTACGTCTAAATGCGGCTTTACACCATAACATTGATTGTACTAAAAGGCTCATATCATATAATGATCTTGTATGTAGCTGGCCTTCGGTTTCATTAATATATTTGATAAGTACTGCGCTCTCGTAGGTTGTAGCGTAATGTTGTATTCCTCACAACACAAAAACTATTGTTCACACGTGCTTCGAAAGAGACAAAATAAAACGACAATAGCAGCCCGAAAGCCGGCTGTCGTTTGGTCGTCGAAAGGTTAAACCAAACCAACCAACGAACTCTTCGTTTTATAATATTAGAAGTGGGTATAGACCAATCAAGGACCAGCACTGTTCCGCGGCCAGACTGACAAACTCCCAGCATTTAATCACACCAACAAAACTGACATCAAATCCAGCCTCTACAACCTCAAAATTTACTCAGTTCCACAGCGGACGAGCCCGGTCGAATCTCATTCGTCTTTAACACACAAAGGCTTAGCATCAATCATTCATCTGACCGACCGTGGCTCCTGAATCTATCAACACACATGTCACATCTTGAATGCGGCGTTCACGCGATCTGCACAGAATTGCGATCTAATTGCCGTTTATTTGCCTACGTGTGTGTGTGTGAATTGTTGACACGCGCGTTAGATATCCATCGTAAGAATTTAAGAACGTATCATATAAGCCGGTTCATTAAAGAAAGGAATCTTAAATGGCGGCATGTACTTGCGTTCACAGATAGTACAGACTGCATATAAAAAAGTTTTTGTTTTTTTTTTTTTCAAATTAAAATGTTATTAAGAATTTTTATTGTTTTCATCGGAAACAGTGCCTACTTTTACCACAATAACAAACAGGTAACAACGCAAAAATAACAGAAAACTATAACAAGATATTTGTAAAAAGGAGCATTGAGCGCGTCAAGGCAGCGTGGAAGCAAATCAAGACAATTTTTTTTATGTTGATGGTACGCGTGCGAGTGAGTATAGACGGCACTAGTGTGCAAGCGAGAGAACATGATAAGCGCCGCCATTTTAGATTCCTTTCTTTAATGAACCAGGTTATACCTACTTTACGCTCTTACGTTCTTCTCGGTTAGATGCAACCGCAAAGGGTGACCTTTTTTAAGACTTTGAAAGACTTATTTCGATAATTCAACTACCTACGGTTTTCTTAACGATTTTTTTTATATTATTAATTAATTACATTTATATTAGTCATTTGAGAGCATATATTTTCGGGCCCTTAACTATGGCCGTCGACTTACCTAACACGGTGTATATTTTATTCTTTGCTATATTTATTATTTGCTACATTTTGCCTGTGATTTGGTTTGCATGAAAATTGTGTACACGTAAAATAAGAGCTGTAGTTATAATGTAGTTACTCTTAAAACAGTGAAAGTCCTATGAAAATCGGTTAAACCATTTTACATAACGTCGCTGCGCTTTCAATAATCGCTATGTATTTTTTACACACTTTACAGGAGACGCAAAAAACTGATTTTCTCAGAAAATACCCGGAGTGTTCAAATAATTTATTTTTTCTTTAATGCATATAATAAACTTGCCTAGTTTTAGAATACTTTAGGATAGATAGCATTATTAATAATGCCAAAATTAAACATAATAGACAAATTTGACACACAGCGTTAATTATTTGAGTCGTAAATACTCGCTATGTGCACTTGGAACACATAACTACTATAACATTCTATGGATGTTGTAGTTATTATAGATTATACAATCACTTAAGACAGTTTATTATACTGCAAACAATTTATAATGCGTTCTTCTTTGCTGCTAGAATTGTAATGAAGAAATACATAAAAAAAAACTGTCTATGTGACGCTCGACCTGTGCGTTTTGTGAAACCGAAAAAGTCGCTATGTGCAGTAAAACACTTTGTCAGGCGCATATTTTAGTTATGTAAATTAGAAGACTTAGCGTATTAAGGAACTTTCTATGTATGAATGCCACATAGCAATATTCCGTAATCAACCGTAACTCTTCAAAAATTGCATCAATCACATAGCTGTTTTTACAGTATGTGCGTATTGTAATAAAAAGTAGAACTGCCTAAAATCCGAAAATAAAAAAAAGCACATAGCGACTTTTACACGCGCAGCGACGACAATACAAAAACAAAGAAACATATACAAAAATTAATAATCAAAACTGCGGTGGACAGTTGAGAAATTTCCAAGCAGCCTGGAGTAAAAATTGGTGATGAGACAACCCGTGCGTTCAGATAGCGCATAATCTTCTTCTTGTGATATTTACCCGGTCGTGTCATATTGCCGTCCCATCGGATTATGAGGGAGAGAGGGAGTGCATCTATGTTTTCGCACACACGGGTATTATAATACAATAGCTTTAGCCGGCGGCTTCGCCCGCACGAATGTCGATATTTTTATTCTCTTTTTTACCCTTTAAGGGTTGGAATTGCCGAAAACTCTTTCTAAGTGCAACTTAATCTTTGCAAAGACCACACTTTGCAAGTTTCATGTCTCTAGAACCAGCGGTTTGGGCTGTGCGTTGATATATCAGCAGTTAGTTCAGCTTATCTATATTAATAATTTCGTCAAGGGGTACGGTAGACTCGATCGAAACATTACCTGAATAACAAAACATAAAAAAATATCGATTTCGAGTCGACAACATATATCCGCAAAATTCGGATTACGGAGATTATTTCGTTTTATTAATTCATTTTAATGACACTGGCGGACAAACCGCAGTCGCCATTTTCAGTAGACAATATATTATATAGCTCTCAAATACGTCTCGCCAATCAACACGTTGTCGCGTCAAAAAAGTACATTATTCCGACCATACCTATATGTGTAAAAAGTAAAACAAATAATGATTTTTATATGGTATTGTTGTCATGTCATCTGTAAAGTGACATTACGTTTGTTTGTTTACATTTGTTATTTTCTTGAAATCTTTAGTAAAAAGTGAAAGAATGACTAAGAAACCACCGCGGTTACAATCCAGAAGCACTGTTTATAATGTGTACTGATAAATCTGTAAAGAAGAAGGTGTAGCTTACACGCAATTTTTGATTTTAGACCGCGTGCTTGTAACATATAACTTTGGCTTATTACAGGGGCGTGTACTAATACTATGCGACGAATTATTGCAGAAGGCCGATGAAGAAGGCAGTAGCCTTGGTGTCAGATTCACATGAGCCGCCTAAAGACGTTTGACTTGCCTTATGTGACGATTAATTTATTTTATACTAGCTTTTGCCCGCGACTTCATTTCCGTTCCCGGGGGATTTCCGGGACGAAAACTACCCTATGTCCTTTCTTGGGTCCCAGACTATATGATGTACCGAATCTTATTCGATCGTCTCATCGGCTCATAGAAAAATACAACTAATCAAACTTCACTGTTGAATAAACTGCACAAATTATCACCTATGTCTTATTCTGATTAATAATTAATAACTAATAAGACATAGGCGATAATTCTGTAAAGTTTCATCAAAATCCGTTCAGTAGTTAATGCGTGAAAGACTAACAAACAAAAATACATACAAATATTTCCTCTATATGTATAATATTATTAAAAGAACATAGGCCCGATTTAAAAGCCAGAATTTTTAAACTTAAATTGGAGGAACTTTTAGATAACATTACAAGGAAACATATTTTTGGAATACCGAGTGCGTGGTTTTACACCATTGAATTTCAGAAACGTGGGCTTCCACATGCTCATATGCTTATTATTCTAAGAAATGAAGATAAACCAAGGTCATCAGAAGATTATGATAAATTTGTGTGTGCAGAAATACCTGATCCAGATAAAGACCAGGAGTTATTCCAGACTGTGTCAAAAAATATGATCCATGGGCTATGTGGCCCTGGATATATGAATTCACCCTGCATAAAAATGATGGAACTGCCTCTAAATGTTCTAAAAACTATCCAAAGACATTTTGCGGAGAAACTAGAGATGGTACCCAAAATGGAGGTTATGCTATAATAAGAAGAAGAGACGACGGAAGAACAATAAAAAAGAAGGATTTCGAGTGTGATAACAGATGGGTGGTGCCTTACAATCCCTATCTATGTAAAAAATTTAATGCTCACATAAATGTGGAAATTTGTTCAAGTGTCAAAAGTGTGAAATATCTAAATAAATATATTTATAAAGGTCATGACCGAGCAAAGATACAAATCACAGTAGCGCCACAGGAGTCCAGTGATCAATCGACATCAAGCAATGAAATGAAACACCATGATGAAATTAAGACTTTCATTGATACCAGGTATGTTTCGGCTCCTGAAGCAGTTTGGCGAATATTTGAATTTTCAATGCACAAAATGAGTCACACAATTATACAGTTAGGTGTTCATTTGGAAAACCAACAAACTGTCGTATTTACAGATCTGAATGTTCATGAAGCAGCAGCTAGATCAGCAGAAAAATCAACATTATTAGCATTTTTTGAACTAAACAGAACCAAAGAAAGTGCTCGACAATATCTTTACACTGAAATTCCGACACATTTCAGATTTATCCATGGACAGTGGCAACCACGAATATCTCAGTCAGCGGCAGATAAAATAATTGCAAGAATGTATAATTATTCCTTTTCTGACCGGGAACGATATTATCTCCGGCTATTACTTCTTCACGTCAAAGGGCCGACTTGCTTCAGAGATGTTAGAACTTATGAAAATATTATTTACAACTCATTTCTAGAAGCTGCTCAAGCAAGGGGGCTCCTTTTTGACGATCAAGAATGGGAAAGATGTTTGGATGAAGCAATCGGTTTTAAACTTCCTCGGCAATTACGACAGCTGTTTGCGTTAATTTGCGTATTTTGTGAAGTAACTGATCCTAACGCTCTTTGGGAAAAGTTTGCATCACATTTTATCGAAGACTTTACAAGATCACGCCCTGAAATATTATCCAAACAGCTGGCTTTACAAGAAATTGATGAAGCATTAAAACTCCACGGAAAGAGTCTGACAGATTTCGGACTTCCAGAGCCCGATATTAGTGAAAATGATGCTTTCTTATCTGATTCCGTTTATGACTGTGAACATGAAAAAGCAAATGGCTATGAAAAATACCACAAATTGAACTCCGAACAAAAATATGTGGTCGATACAATACTAAACGCTGTGAATAATCCCACAGAGAAAAAGCTGTTTTACCTTGACGGCCCAGGAGGAACTGGAAAAACTTTTATATTTACAACTATTTTACATATTTTAAGATCTGAAAACAAAATATGCCTGCCCATAGCGTTTTCTGGTATTGCAGCAACTCTGTTAGATGGTGGTACAACAGCTCACTCGCGATTTAAAATTCCAATTAATTCAGATGTAGATTCTACGTCTCATATGTCGTTAGGCTCACCAGCCGCTAAGTTATTGAAGGAAACTCATTTAATCATTTGGGATGAAGCACCCATGACTAAAGGTCATGATATTGTTGTAGTTGATCGACTCCTTCAAGATATAATGAAAAATAAATTACCTTTTGGAGGCAAAACTTTATTATTCGCAGGAGATTTTCGTCAGATTTTACCAGTTGCAGTAATGGGTCACGAAATGATATTATAAATGCTTCAATTAAGCACTTTTCAATGTGGCCAAACTTTACTCAACTCCAATTGGCTCATAATATGAGAGCTCACGATGATTTAGAGTTTGCTAAATGGATATTAACGGTAGGCGATGGATCAGCTAATGAAGATGGTGACGACCATATTGAACTGCCTCTGCGATGCATTGTAGATAAATCAATTGAAGACCATATTTTTGGTGTTTCCCTTAACATAAATGATTATAAAAGTTATTCAATGAAAGCTATACTTACTCCTAAAAACGATGATTGTTTTCAATTGAACGACCAAGTTGTCGAGAAAATCCCCGGCTTACTTAAAATTTACGAGAGTTCTGACGCTGTGGTTGAGGACGATCATAATGTTTATGTTAGTTGATTTAAAATAAAAATTATTTATGTAAAACTATTGCAGTTTTTATTTACTATATTTATTAAACACAATGACCAAAGCTATACGAATCTATGGCTTGCTTGCCTTTAATATTCCTTAAGAACTAATAACTACAGAAATATCTACCTACATTTTGTATCTAGAGGTGTAGTATTATGAGTCACATTTCACCCGAGCGAAGCCGGGTTTTCATCTAGTCTGTTTATAATTTTGTATTTATATGTAAATGTTAGTTTAAATCGACGGACGAACTATACAAGTCAGTGGTAAAAATTCTTTCAGGTTAAAGTCAAATTATTTTTCCACTAGACCGTTTCAACGACCAAGCGACAGCCGGGTGTCGCGTTGCTTTTGTCTTTCTTTTGGGTTTCAAATCAAGTGTGTTCGAAGGTTTAAAAGGAACTTGGAAACGTTATTGAATCTACTTCATTATGATAAGTGCAAATACAAACTTTTAGAATTACGGTTAAACAAAATGAACGTTACACCCCCAAAATTAAGGTACATTTCCGATTACTGCTTAGATTCTATGAATGAAGGATTTAATTTATATTTTCGTGCTTGGAACTAAAAATAATCTCTCAAAGTATCGCTTACATTCAAATCTACTTATTAGACTAATCACTCAACGTTCCTAACAGTCTAACACTTCAAAGCAAAATTCCAATGTTAACTTCAGGAATTTCCTTTTGAACTACGAGTCTTAGATGGCAACACTTTCGATTAAATCAAGACTTTCAAACGCTAGACAAAACTGGTTTAAAAGTACAAAGACAGAGATAGATACTGTAAAGATACAGTGTAAGCTGAATGGACGATTATAAAATAATAATAAAATTCTTAAATCTATATTGAATTGTTAGTAAGTAGCTACTACTTATCTGTGCACCTTGCGCTGTGACGTAACACTGTCGGATTGTTATCGCTACTAAACGAACGAGGCGAACACGGGGCGTCGCGCGGGAGAGGGGGAGCGGGGTCGCATTCCAGCGAGGTGCACAGATAAATAAATGCTACTAACACATACTTCGATTTGGCTTTTTTAAATAATTAGCTACCTAGCTTTTCTCTCAATTATGTTACGGTCGGCTTCAGTATAACCGGACATAGCCTAATACCAGTATTTCACTCGTAGCGACTGCTTATCAGGTCTCCACAACCACCACAACATTACCATACCACTTCAGATTTTTGTGGTTTCTGTTGATAGACCAACAGAAATCAAACAAAATCTAAAGTATAGCAATTCTTTAAAGTCTTTTAAATAATATATTGTTGCCTTTTGATGAAATGTTAACTAAAATCGTCGTATTACATTGATTGTTATTGTTAAATAAATAGTTCTAACATTCCTAAAAATAATATTGTGTAAATTCATACAAAGTCAAAAATAAAAATTTATATACGAGTAAGTATAAAACAAAATCCGCTACTTTTTTTAGTGTCAAAAAGGCCTGTCTAAATATTAAACCATAAACCGGTTACAGCTGTCAAAATTCAAGAACAAAAAGCGGAATTGCCCTTAACAATAAAACAATGGAAAATAATATCGTTCAATGTTAAAGTGACACGATAAAATTAATTTTGCCGCCATATTAATTGAATAAATACTGAGCTGGGGTAACAAAACAATAAGCTGGGGGTCGGCTGATGTTTTAATATTAATTAGTAATGCTGATTTGAAAGCAAAATATCAACAAAGTTTAATAACACTCAATCATTCTTGTAAAGTAAAATTGACATTTTGTAAGACAAGACTCTTTGGTCCATTGCTTATTTTGTATGTGGATCTCCGAAACTAATGAGTTATGACACACTATGAAAATACTGATGGAAAGGTATATAGAAGTTCTTGAGTGATATAGACTATAATTAAGACTACACGTGGACAAACTCGCGAGAGAAAGCTAGAAAGGTAATATTAAGGCAGCCTTGCGTTAAGTACTACCTTGGAATGAATTCTTTAAAATAATTCACCTACGAAAGTGATGTAGGTAACTAAATAACATTAGAACCTCCGAACTCATGTGATTTGAGACACAATATAAAGACAATAGCAGCCCAACAGCCGGCTGTCGCTTGGTCGTTGTAAGGTTAAACCTTCGAACACACGTAATCTGAGACACAATGGAACGACAATAGCAGCGCGACAGCTGGCTGTCGCTTGGTCGACGAAAGGTTAAACAAAAGTTACACAAAAAATGTAAGTAACTTCAAAGCTGTGACTAGATAAATATTACTAGACGAATTTAGCTGACGTGAAATCTCGCGTCTCGAGGTTTAGGGTAATAGATGAAAATAAAGTAAAAAAACGTTTACTAACAAAATAAAAGTCTAAAATTACATTGCAAATCCCGACAATCCTGTTTTACTTATTTACTTGCTTATTACAAATTCTTCACCTATTCAAATCTCTGACGATAACTGTCATCACAGCAACAGTAACTAGAATACGAAAACAAAACAACGAAACAGCAAATTTTCACAGCAAAGCCAGACCAATTACTGTACGCATAGCACCGCCTTAATTAAGTGAATGCATCTCCCTGTGGCTGTACGCGCCATGCGTTCGTCATTTCCCGCCAAAGTAGATTCAAGATGGCGGAGTTTTAGCTGCGTTCATTCACATGTAATATGAGAAAATGGTCTGAAATTGTAGAAGGAGCTAATTTAAAATGGTAGGGCATGATTTTTCATTATTTCTTAACGGTTTATTTTTAAAATTTAAGAGATTTTTATTCATTTTACTTTATTAAGAAAACCTACAGTGTTTTAATACAGAGTTTAAAAAGTACTTTAGTTTGTTTATAAGCGGCAAGCCTATGAAAATGCCAGTCGGACTGGAATATTCTCTGTGTATACTCTAAATCATGAGGAATATTATAGTAATAGCCTGCTTAATAACCCTAGAGGCAGGTGAACTGTTTGTTTGTGTTTTTAAATCCATAGGCAATTTATATCACCGACCAATTTAAACACTTCCAATAATTACAAAAAAGAATTTCCAGATAAATTTTAAATCACTCAACTTCCATTGCCATTACAAAAGCAAAAGAAAACAGAATAAAACCTGTCAATTTTGAACCATTCGAGCAAAATCGATTTATATTATGACGAGACATCGGCCATATTGAATTTCCGCGGACAAATTCAATCCCAACGTGTCTGGAAATGAGTTCAGGATTTAAGATTATATGACAAAACAAACTTTCTGGCTACACATACACTTGTACCTAGCTTATGAGATCCACAAAGAATCAGTTTGGCTTTGCAATGGTTGGGTAAAAAGGGTGTAAATGTGTACTGAATTCAGACGAGCCTTATGATGACATTTGTGGGGTTAAAGAATAGTGAGACATTGTTGTCGGGGTTTTTGGCATAAATTTATATAACTTGGGGTTTTTGTTGAAGTGTTTTGTAGATATAGCGCCTTACTAATAATCGCTGCATAAAGTTATGACAGGTTTAAACGTCAAAAAATGTATGGTTACACAGGCTTTATTCATTGCATATTTTTACACAGTGATTATTAGTAAGGGCAATAATATCTAAAATTTACGGTCAGTCGTTAGGTTTATATCATTTTAGTATGAATGAAAAGAGGATAAGTAAAGATAGACTTCGTTATGTGCGAAATTATGCAATTTTATGTTCAGAAAGCTGTCATCATAACTTGATCTTAAAGATTTAAGAATAACAAGAGATGTAAGGGACATGGTCAGATTTTAGGGTTTTATAGTGAAAGGCTTTTATACAGGCAATGGCGGCTACCGTTTGTCCGTCTGTCTGTTCGTCTGTCGATAGGCTGTATCCTTTGAACCGTGATAGCTAGACAGTTAAAATTATCAGAGATGATGTATATCTGTTGGCACTATAGCCACAAAGACTAGAAACGAAAAAAAAACTATTTTTTAAGTTGTGCACCCGTGCAACAAACGTATTTTCTGTCGTTTTTAGTTAACAATGGTTCCGTACGCACCCCGTACATTGCAGACATATGCCCTTACTAATAATCACAGTGTAAAGTTATGCAATGAATAAAGCCTGTGTAACCATACATTTTTTGAAGTATAAACCTGTCATAACTTTATGCAGCGATTATTAGTAAGGCGCATAGATGTTACACAAAATCATAATAAAACCTGTGTTTATCTATTAAAACTTTTTCTCCAAATGAGCGTATGGAAGTTCAGAGATTTTTACACAGAAATTAAGACCATATTCATTGACCAGGACAAGGTTTGTCGAGTTAACTGGTTAATAATATAACTCTGATTTCACCAATCAGATTTCAGCAAATGTGTTAATCAGCTCTTGCCTTTTCTGTATTCAAAGGCCAATAAATACCCTAGCATTATTTACCGATCTAAACCCAAAACACGGTTGTACAACGCGGCGCGAATTCACTAACACTACCTTAAGCGCAATACACACCAAAGCGGCCCAACCACCGATATGTGTCGGCAACTTTTTTGGTGACGGGCTACTCGGTGACTTCACTCAATGTCGGCAGCATGTCGGCGACTCGATATAAAGACGTATTTGGCAGTTTGAGATTGCCACGTGACGAAAGACTGTCATATAATTTGTGTGCTGTTTGATAATTCAGTAAAGTTATTTATTGATTCTGAGACGACACCATGTTTGCCGGTTTAGCCACACATCAATAAACATGGATGATGACAGTGATCTCTTTTTTTTTTTTTTTTTATTTATAACTTATGGGCTTGCTCTTGGTCCCAGACTAGTCCAAGGGCATAGACGGGGCCTACGATGGAGCGAGCTCACCCAAAAGATGCCTATGCACTCTTCTCTTGAATACATCCGGGTTATATGCTTTTGGAAACACAGACGCCGGCAGAGAATTCCATTCCTTTGCGGTGCGCATGATAAAGGATTTCGAAAAACGCTGCGTGCGGATTCGAGGAATATCGACCAAGAAAGGGTGGTATCCTGCCGTACGTCTGGATGTCCGGTGGTAAAACGGAGACGGGGGAATGAGCTCGTGTAGCTCATGAGCACACTCACCGAAGTGCAATCTGTAAAACACTGCCAGACAGGCAACTTTACGCCGATGTGCTAGAGGTTGCAGTTGGGCCACCAGCTTCTTGTCGCCAATCAACCTCCTGGCTCTGCGTTCTACCGAATCCAATGCGGCCAGTTGGTATTCGGCTGAGCCATCCCATAGGTGACAGCAATACTCCATACACGATCGGACTTGAGCTTTATAAAGTGTTAGAAGCTGTCCCGGCGTGAAATATCGCTTAACCTTGTTAAGGATGCCCAGCTTTTTCGCCGCAGTCAGTGCTTTGGACTCGATGAAAGCGGCGAAGTTGAGGTCAGAACTCAACTCCATGCCAAGGAGTTCTAGGGAGCCGGTTAGATTTACAGGTGCACCTCGGAAAGTAGGAGCCAGGTCGAATGGGCTCCGTTTAGCGGAGAACAGACACGCTTGCGTTTTGGCGGCATTGAACTGCACTAGATTGTGATCGCCCCATTGGGACACACGGCTCAAGGCAAAGTTCACTCGCTCTACCATGGCCTCTCTCTGTGAACGTATATTGTCCCTACTGTCTTTTGCGCTGGCCAGATATCTCTCTCGAATGCTGGCCAAATATCTCTCTTGTTGGCAGCTCGAGTATTGCTAGGCAACGCAGCATTTCGGCGAATTGTCTATGAGAAGCTAGCCACGAAATACTTAAGACTTTTCGTTTTATTTGTGTACCATATCAAGGATAATAAATAACATTATTAATAAATCAATAAACGCAAAACATAACAGTGATCTGCTGATACCAGCTTGAATGCCGCTAGACAACGCGGAATATCAGCAACTTGCTTGCGCAACTTGGCGGCTTTACAAATGGAACAAGCAACAAATGGTTAAGACTTTGTCGTATAATTTGTGAGCATTAAGGATAGCCCAGAAATTAAAAATAATCGGTAAACGTGGACAATGACATTTATCACTGTAGAAAGCAATTCAAATGTTGCTAGGCAACGCGCTATGTCAACCACTTATGTACCCAACGCAAGAGGCATGTCGACGGGTAAATAACGCGAGCGATGTTGTCGACATGATTGTTTTCATAACAAGCTGCCGAGTTGTGTCGGCGGGCTGTGTCGGCGAGTCGGTGGCATGTGTACTGCCCTTTACATCAGACATTAGAGCATCGGCGTGGTTTAATTACAGAATAGCTCACACCGATACTGACGAACAGCACCGTTTGTGTCTGGCTTTGAGTTTAAAGGACTTTTAGAAAGGACCAATGGGTTCGCTTCTGCTGTAACGTTTTTGGTTTATATTTCGGAAAAGTTTTGGTGAGTGTTTATGCGTTTAAATATGAAATAACAAAAATTGATTTAATGCAAGTCGCCCACATGTCATATTGGTCGCCTGGGCGATGTTGCCGACATTCTTTTCATAACAGGCCGCCGGGTTGCGTCGGCGGACTGTGTCGGCGAGTCGGTGGCGTGTGAATAGCCCTTTACAGCAGACATTAAAGCATCGGCGTGGTTTAATTACAGAACAGCTCACACCGATACTGACAGACGAACAGCAGCGTTTGTGTCTGGCTTTGAGTTTAAAGGACTTTTAGAAAGTACAAATGGGTTCGCTTTTGCTGTAGCGAAAGCGGGTTGAAATTTTGGCTTTCTGGCAAATTTTTGTTGAGTGTTCATGCGATTATATAAAATCTTATGAAATAACTAGCTATCGCGTGTAATAATATTAATTTACGACCTTAAGGGTGTGCTTTCTTAGTGCTCCCCTTCGGATTAAAAGAATCCAGAATCCGGCCAATCAAAACAGAACTTGTTCTTTATCTGAAATATATTGAGATAATGGAGTGCAATGCGTTATCAATTTCGACCACTAATAATTTAAATACAAATATATAGATGTTGTAAATTAAAAAAAAAAAAAAACTCCCGCCAAGCTAACACAAGAGATGATAACTTCGAAACATACTTAAGAACCCCCGCTAGTTAACTTTTAAATAAACCTGCATCCAAATTAGATTACCCGTTTAAGATTGACGGTGGTGTCACAACCACACACATGTAGCGATCAAATTTAAAATACCTCTCTAAGAGCGCCGGCGCCGGGGTCAATAAAATAACCACAACTTATTACGTGAATCCCAAATATTTCGCCCAACAGTACCGAACTAAAATCTTAATCTAGCAGGCCAGTCTACAAGCTATATTACGGCATCTGTGCAGTTTAATTAGTGCACAACTGAAGCTGAAAGGCCCAAGACGGTACCATATAGCTAGGTGTACATACGAGTAGATGGTTAAATTGAATAGCTTGCGGCGGATTTCGATGGTGGGTTGGTTGTTCAGGGTAATTTTGAAAAACACTTAAAACCTTACTTACTCGCTGTACACCTGTCGCTTTGGCTTACAAAAAAAAAAAAATGTAATGATAGTTGTGATATGGGATAAATAAATAAGGAGCACCTGATTTCTCTATTCAAAAGTTTATTAATTTCAGAGCTACACATTTTAGCTTTAGCTTTAATATATTACAAAAAAATTGCATGAAAAGGCTTCATTGAAAATATTAGGTTAGTTAGCCTTAGTTTAGCACTAAACTTTCAACACACATCTGCCAAACCCAATCAAACGCGACCCACAATTCCTTTCCTACCAACCTAAAAGAAAACTGAACTCACAAAACAAAACGATAAAGTTTAAAATCCAGTACCCTAATCGCGTCTTATTTACAGAGCTGTTCACATTAACGTTTGACTAATTAGCACTGTGACGTCACATGGCCCAAAACAGAGCAAAGAGGCTGCGCACTGATTACTGTAGGGATATTAAACCTCTTTTGTCACGAATTTGTTCGAGTTTAAGCTTCGTTGCAGTTGCACTAGAATGTACCTTGAGTCTTGTTTAATAAAGGCTTGTGTTTAAAATTAGTAGTACCTATTGATAGTAGTAATAAATCTGAATTGCTCACCAAATTGTGTTTTGCAAAGTTTTCTAGAAATTAACCTATTTTCGTTTTTATGATTATGAATTTCAGTCGCAAATTACATTTGCCTCTTTTTCTCTTGCAATTTGAATCATGTCATCCTACTTTGACGTCTAATTGTATGTGAATGTTAGTGTTTTTGACGTTAGAATGTCGTATAAGTAATCTACCAATACACTTTTTTACTTATAATTATTATCATTGTTTGAAGGCGTGGGAAAGGGACAAATTTTAATATGTCAAGATTTCATCTATACATTTTTGACATGACATGTTTGTCATTTGGCACAGCAGCGAGCGTGACAATAGGCGAGATGACAAAAAAAAAGTAATTAGTCCGTCAGTTAGATAATCAAAAAATTTGGGACACGTATTTTTTCTTTTTTCTCGTAAACAGAAAATGACGACAATGCAGTGCGTAGAAGTTTCGTGAAACGTCACGCCTTTGTATAATTTTTACTCAGAAGTGACGTCACAAGCCCCCTCTCCGGAACTTTGATGCTCTTTATCTTTGTATTTTGTTATTAATTTGATCAAGCAAAAAATATGTGTCCAGTATTTTTGGACTGTCTAACAGACGGACTAAACAGAATGTCATTCTTTTGATGTAGTCATCATCCCTATTCTAGCGCGGAGCCTTTAGTCTAATTTCAAATACTAGGCAACTACTACAGTTTTCTATAGTTGCTACTATTTCGCTATAGTTGCAGTAAGAAATTCTGTCTCCTTTTCATAACCAAGTCAGTGGCACAAAGTGACAAGGCTGTCATAAATCTTTCTCACTTAATGCGCACTGTCCGAGGTTGTGAATATATGGCAACAGCGACGTTCCTTATTCAAAAGTTGAGGGAAGTTCGTAACGTTAGTGTTGTGTAGGGTAGTTGTGTTTTTTGTTAACGAATCGTCTTCAGTGATACAGTTTTTTTTCTAGTTAGGATAAATGAATAGGGTTTTGGGATGTAAACTTATGAATGTCAGTGTTCATGAGCTTTAAGTGCATTTTGCTGTCAATGGGTTACCTAATTTATGATCCAGTAGTCATAAGGTTTATTTTTTATTTAGAATTTACTGACGCCTGCAGTTCTGTACTCACACTATCGTTACCTTATCACCTTATCACCACATTATGTCGAAACCCTAGTGCTTTTTTTTTGCGTAAAAATATTCAAAAAGAGCCTTTGTGCACGCTGAAACTACCAGCAACATGCTGTTTTATTTCTCAATCGTAAGTCTCTCAGGTTTCCATAAATTAAGGCTACTGCCGTAAATAAGTATTTATCCTAAAAATTACAAAACCGACGTCACCCTACACACACTGATACAAGTTTTGATATCTGCCGTACTCAATGTCGTTTCACAAGTTTTTGATTTATGTGCTGAGCCCCTTACGGCCATAGCGACATGTGCAGGCAAAGGAGGCTCTCCTAAAGTCGCCACGGTAATGGAAAAGTGAGTGAAGTTCACAAAGTACCTCTGTTATGTTAAGATAATTCATCATGTTTTGACTTTGACTGAAAATGTACACTATTAGCGGTAGGGGTAGAAATGTTTGTTTGTTAGTTTGTAGGATAGAATATATGATCCCAAACTAAGCAGGGCTTGTATTATAATAACCAGACAACTGATAAACATTAAATAAATGACACCCAGACACAGAAGAAACCATCATGCTCATCACACAAAGTTTGTTCCTGGTGGGAATAGTAGTCAGGGTCACTAACAATTACACCACAAGGCAATTCTTAAATGTGGGGTCTCTGACTGTAAATGACGTTTAATTAAAATAATCACGTAAGTGCAGTAGAGTACTTCCTACTCTACAGAATATTACTGTAGCGGCCGGAAAACCGGTTTATATGAAATTATTACAATAGCGACTGCAGCCAACAATGAGTTGATAACTTAGAAGTGTATGTACAGATTTTGTTTAAACATGTCTACGAACCATCACTAAATAACCCATTAGCAAATAAAAACCGCATCCAAATCGGTTTACCTACTAGTTTAAGAGTGACACTCACAAAGCAGTCAAACTTATAACACTTCTTTTTGCGTCGAGGGTTAAAGGTAAGCGTCCACTAGTCGGTATCGTACGCAACGGACGCATCGTACGCAACGGATCGTAGTATTATTTGTATAGAAACTCATATAAGTGCGTCCACCTGTCCGCATCGGGCGCATCGCACATCGGCAATGCCGACACCGTTGCTCCGAGAGGCAACTTTTGCGATGCCTGCCGATGACGTCATACGGATTGCCGATCAGTGGACGCTCTCCGCTTCGTCATCGTTTAACAAATCAAGAAATAGAGTGTGATATTCTCCATGTTCCGATCTCTTCTTGAATATGTTGTGTATCCAGATACTATGTTTTCTTTTTTAGCTTCTTTTTCCAATTCTTCCTCTTCTGCTAACAAACAAGCTACTAAATGTTCTTCATCGCTTTCCTCTATTCTCACAAAGTCCACACGTGCGTTCACTATGAAAATCCGAATGAACTGGCATCGTCAATCCGTACGCTGGTGCTCACCGTCGGTAATCCGTACGCTGCCGGTACAGTGGATGCACTGTGAAACATTTATCCGTTTTGTACGATGCGTCCCTTACGTACGATACTGACAAGTGGACGCTTACGTTAAAAAGAACATAAAAGTACATTGTGCGAGCTTTTATGAAAGTAGTCAAAGTATTGTTCTTTTCATGATTTCATGAAAAAACAATTTACGTTTATTACAGATGGCTCAGAGAGTACTTACAATAATAACTTACGAAGGTTGTGAAGAATTACCTGAAAGAAACAAAGAACAATTTTTATTAATGTTTCCAATATACGGAAGCTGAAATGGAATTTCATTAATAGGAAATGCGACAGGAATTGTGTTTACATAAAAATATTTTCGGTACCGTTACCAAGGTTAAATAATAAAGAAAGAAAAAGATAATAAAATTTTGCTTTATTAGAAAAATAAGCTGTCCCTCACGGTTTAACTGTATTTTTGGTTACTGCTTCGCTCTCTTAGGTGGCCTGTTGCTTTCTAGTACAAAAAGATTTTCAATCGGACGAGTTAGTTCAAACAAACGAACAAACTATAGGTTTATTTTATAGTGTAGATTTAAAATTTTACTTTATGATTAAAATATTATCTTAAAAACAATAAACTCTCTAAAGTGTAAAATGAAGCATTTGCCTTGAAATGAGACAAAAGGAAAAAAATATGTATAAGTATTATTTAAGAAAACTACAAGCATTACCTGACGTTTCTGTAAAAATCTAATCAAACATTTATATCACAAGATTGCGCTTAATTCAGTTCAAGTAAATAAATAAGTCTATATAGAAACCTTACCAGAAAAAAAAACATAACTAGGTCTGACATCTCCATGCAATATTAAACCATAACTTATTCGTAATACAGTTAATAACCCTATAAACGATACCATACATATAAAACATTGGTACCGAACATCATATTTCTTACTTTAACTCGAATCTGAAGTCCATTAAAGGCTCAGAGGAAAGCCAAGTTTGATAGACCTCTAAAAAGTTCTGTAATAGAAGAGAAAAAAGGTCTTTTTATTTTGACGGGTTGTAACAAGGAAAGCACGTAGAAGTAGTGGAAAATATTCTTAACTAAGTTTAGCCCGCGGCTTCATTTGTGTTATTGACTTTCTTGGGATTCATAGCGCTGACAATTTCATGAAAATCGAGTCAATGGTTTTGTCAGCCGCGGAAAGCACGTAAAACCGTTGGTCCCGGTTGTCAATCGTAGAATTTTGACAGTCGTTACAGAGTGTCAGAAGCCAAAGTCTGAACAGTCTAGCCAAGGGGTACCGAGTCTCCCAGTAACTGGGTTGCAGACGTCTGACGGCAGTCGCTTAACGTTAAATTTAACTGAATCCGGTTAGGCTGGAACCCAACATAAATATAGTTGGGAAAAGGCTAGGGTGATGATGATGGTTTTGTCAGCATGCTTGCAATCCACTGACGTAACAAAACTTGTTGTTTAAAGCAAATTTTGCAGATAAGAAACTTTTTTATGGGACTATCCCACGCACGAAAATACTTTCAACAGCTGCAACTCCTGAAAGCCAGAATCAACAACGGGGTGCACCAGAAAAGCGTCAAAACAATGAAACCCGACGAGTCAAAGAGATACAATTCACGTGTAACATGCAACTATACTGTGTATCACGCAAGAAAATTTGTCAGAAAAGAACCAAATATTACAACAGGCAGTAACTTTTCAAAATTACAACATAGTATTAAACATTCTGTTTCTGTGTTTGATTTTAGATCTTTAAAACTACACAATAGATTTTGATGCTGTTTTTTTAATGATAACGTGATTCATGAGTCAAGTTTTATCTATATGATACAAGCAAATTATAGTAAGTAGAGAAAAGTCAGGATTTTCAAAGATTTCAAACACCCATGCAAAGCTGAGGCGAGATAATTACATAAACTGGAAAATCATAAACTAGAGATCTCAAAAGAACGTTACTATAGAAATACCAAAGTAATATAAAGAACAGAAAGACCATAACCGTCCAAGCAAGAATTGAATTAAGCCACTCAACCGAGAAGCGTCAGGCCTGACCATTTCATACAATATTCAACGGCCATTGGCGCTAATATATAAAAAACCGGTCAAGTGCGAGACGGACTTAAGTAAGGAGGGTTCCGTAAAATTTTTAGGTCTAAAACCTCATAAAACAGCTATCAATGATGTCAACAAAGCTTTATAAAAGAACCGTTAAAAATATATGCCGTCATTTATTTTTTTACTTGTTATAGATGACATAACTTGTTCCTTAGCGCTCTAAAATTTTGTTCCCAGCGAAATTAATATTAACTTGGTCGTCCAATCCCGAATTCCGAATTACGAAATCAAAACGAGCTGAATAAAAAGCAGCATCATTGATTTCATTGACTTAAAAGGATAATTTTCCACCGCTATAAGGTATAGCAGAGCCAATGTAAATTTCTGCTTGATACTTTCACCCATTAATGAGAAAAGGTCTCGTCTGATGATCAGAAGAACAACAGAGTGATCCTTAAAGGGTCCCACATTTCTTTTTGAGGTACGGAACCCTAACAACATTATGTCTGGTGCGGTCGAGATTTGGAGAAAATGACTTTCAATCTACTGGCTCCAAATTAAGGAAATTTATCTTAATTTATCTTTTCGTTTAAAGGAACATCTTTCGTCAATACAATGTGAAACATCTTGATGAGTACTTACTTTTTGTTGATGAAATCTTTGTCAGTAAATAAGTTAATTTTGTGATAAACATCAGATTTTAATACATTATATTTTTAACGATTACACACAGAGTCAGAGAAGACGAGGGACATATTGAAGGAGGCTTACAATGCCTCATAAAATTATTAATTGTTGACACGCGCGCCAGATACCCGTCAAAAGAAGAACAAATATTTTTTTTTTTTGGTGAGTGGGAAATCGTCCAATGACTGCTCCCGTCCTGGGTGCGGCGGGAGGGCGTGTCAGACTCTTACTGACTAAAACCCACTCATGTTCCTTCGATTGCCCTTTATGTTCCAGGGTAACGGTAACTATTATAAACATTCCGCAACTATAAACATTCCGCAACAAGAACAAATCATTCCTACTTCACTCTGTTATCATAGGTTAGTGACCTGATGCAACCGCGAGCGCTAGGGAATCCTTTTTTAAGACTGAGAGCTATATTGCGATAATTCAACTACGATTTTCTTTACGATCTTATCTTGTATTATTATTATTTACTTTTTATTAGTCATAATGTGAGCATATATTATCGCTTCCTTAAATATGTCCCTCGACTTACCTATCACGATGTAGAAAACGTTTACGTTTACGTTTTTTTCTGTAGAGTGGGAAATCATCAAATGACAACTCCAGTCCTGGGCGGGACGGGAGGGCGTGTCAGAGTTTTACTGACTAAAACCCACTCACTGTTCCTTCAGTTGTGCTTTATGTTCCGGGGCCACGGTATCTCGCAATTGAAATTCGAAAGGCCCATCAAAAATAATTATTAATTTCAAGGTGGCCCCGACAGGCTGTGACGGTTATAAAAACAAAGATTATTAAATAAAAGCCATTATAACAAAAAAAACTCAACTAACATTTTCGACCCATACCCAAAAAAAAATACAGAACTCAACTCAATAACACGCAACAGTTTTCCCTAACAAAAAAAAATAAAAGAACCGACCTGAAACAACACGTTCTGCCAATACTTCGAAGTCAAAAGGAAGTAACTTCGACAAGTAAAGGAAAATGGAAATAAATCGGCCATACTGTTGCGCCTTTTATATTATTCAACGGCTACGGCAGTTTAAGAAAGACAAAGGAAATCCACGACAAGATTTGGTGCGATTTTTTCGCCAAATTCAGATTTATATTGGACGCAACTTATGGATAGCGGTAGCCATGATTCTTCCATAGAAACGTGGTGTATTGATCTAAGGTTGGGGTTCTCTCACCTTTTGTTCCGAACGACGATGGTGTAGGAGAAATTGGTACTGAATTATTAAATTGATTGATGACAGAGAAAGTTCTGATCGGCAGATATTTATGTTTGGATGAAAATATTTTTTTAAAGGTTGTGCGGCATAGTACGCAATATTTTTATTATGGGAATCTTAATTTAGGCATTTAAGTCGCTTGTTATTTTTTATGTTGTTAGCGAATCTGATGGTATGTTAGTAACCGCAGCGTATACATATCTCAACAATAGCAGAGACCACACAAATGCTTTGCCATCAGAGTTGCAAAGATGTCTTACGTGCTGCAATAAAATTACGCCGGCATGTATTACGCTTCACTCCGAAACACTGAAACGCTGCTTTACGGCGGAATTATAGCAAATAACTCATAAATACTTTGCCTTCAGAAACACAAAGATATGTCTCCGATGCTTGCAATAAAATTACGCCAGCACTTATACGCTTCACACCGAAACACTACAACGCTGCTTTTCGGCAGAATTAGGTGCAGTGGCAGTGATTTCAAAGACGAGTTTCTTCACTCACTCTACTACTATCATGTAGTGTTTCTGTAACGTTATTCATTTAATATTGAAATTAATGTTAAAAGGGGGTGACTAACGTACATCTTAAAGTATGTAGTTTTTAAGACCGTGAACTTACTCAGATCAATATAAGTGACACTTAAAGCTTGCTTACACTGTATTGCGAGGTTATTACAAGTTAGATTTCAAACTGATCGAATTGATGATGAATTGCGCGGTGGAGTTAATGTGCGCGTATTTACGGGAATGAACGCAAACTATTTAAGTTTATTTGGCACTATTTCAGCTCGTTTCGCCTGCTTCCAAGTCCATATACGGGACGAAAAAGTCGTTAAACCCTAAAAGAGTAATAAGCATCCGCTCATACATCATCATAAGTCGTGTTCATTCATCAGTAAGCCATAAAGAAGGAGTGTCTTTTTGCCAATCTCCGGAACGAATGTTTTATTCAGTATATAAATGATTGTCCTCCTTCTATGAATTCCAATAAAAGTTCACCATCACAGGAAACTAATCCTTTATCAACCGAACATGGGAACCGATAACAAAGCTTCGAAGATATATTGAAACAGGGTTTCTCGAAGTAGGTGGGCCAAACCTTAAGGCTCATCAGTTGACGGCAGGGGGTTAGCGACAAAATGGCTGTTGAAGCCAAGTCCAATATATACCTCGTTCAAATCACAAGCGGCATATTGAGTCAGAATTTAAAACTAAAATTGTTTAAACTAGCTCCTAAAATTCTTTCTTTAAGTTATAGAAACGTTTAAATGAAGAGAGTAAAGATAAAGGTTGATTAAACAGACATCAATTATTGAAAAATATTGGTCCCAAATAACTTTATACACAGAGTAATGGAAGGAGAGTAGAGAGGCATTTGTCCTACAGTAGAAAAGATAAGGCTTGTAATAATAATAATCCAAAAGATATCACTTATACTCAGTCATATCTACAAACAACATTTTGCAACGTTGGTTTAATTATAAGGCTTCGTTCACACGGCATTGTCCTGCACGTTTTTCTGCAGTATACGTCTTAACGTATGAATAGTGACCATACAACGTTCATAGATCCATTCACACGACGATAGTACTGCAACAAAACGTGTACTGCTTATACGTTTAAACGCATACTCAACGGACTTGTCAAGCAAATCGAATGAAATTTGACGTATTTGGTTCGCAGTGGCATATGGTACGCCTTTGCCTCCTTCACACGATACGATGTCATACGTTTTTTATCGAATAGAAACCGAAGATGCGCTTAGTATCTGAGCGTGTTTGGAGGGGTGGCAGGTCTTTAACGTTTGATTTGGTTTGATATTCAAAATGGTTGAGGAATTTTTTATAGACTACTATTAAATTCTTTCTTTCTCTAACTATTATATTTCTTTAGTGGAACAAAATCCCGTGTTAGGGATAAACCTTTGGAACTTTATAAAAATCGCGTCGCAACTCAAGCAGCTTGGAAGGGAATCATGGTAATAATTTATCCTAATTTTAAAACAATCCATTTAGTGAATCCTTCAGTGACATCTACTCACTGTGACAACTGTGTGGAAACTGCGGCTAATCGTTTTTACACGAATGAAAATTTACCATGTGAACACCCGGTTGACAATACGTTAAAAAAGCGATTACAAAAAAACGTGCAGGACAATGCCGTGTGAACGAAGCCTTACATGTACAATTTTCCCGTTTCACGTATTCACAAAAACAAAGCTGTACATTTTAACGTTAAGTAATTAACAGAACGACTAATTTCAGCACCGAAAAGCCTGTGTTAAATCAAGCATACAACACATTTAAAACTCCAAACATTGATGTACGGAGCTTAGCGAAGTTTTATAACAAAACTTTTATTTACAGACCTGAAAATGACGTTGTTTTAACATTTACGTGACATAAATGTCACTTCAACTACCACGATTTACGAAGAATTTAAATTTTCTGCTTCAAAAGATTCTGTCATGAATGCGTGACGAAATATTTTGGGTTTTATTGTCTTTTAATTATTCTTGTCTGACTACTAGACATTTATTTATTTGTCCCTTTAGATGTAAATGGTATTTTTAATTTGTTTCAAGGGATTTCAACACTAGATTTATGGGTACTTAGATCCATTATTGTGACAATCGCCATTATTTTTGTCCCTTGCTGTTTTTTTTACTTTCCCGGGATAGGTGCTTAAATATAAACGTGAGCTGGATATTTTATTGTAGCATGAATACTTTAGTTTTGTTATGGGACAACACTAGGATTTTTTCTAAAATCATGCACTCAAAAGTTTTTGACATACCCATGTAAATTTAACAGCTTACGAATTTAGGACCCAGTAATTTTGTTAAATTTTAATCTGTGGTGCTAGGAAATCTGGGCTTCTTCTCTTCGTAATCGCCTCTTTGAGCAGATTGCCGAAGTTCTGTTCTGTCTCGTACTTGATATGAAAAGAAGTGCTAATTATGATTTTTCCTATACGACAGGCTTAAATTTTCAATAGTCGCTTAATAGAGCGACTTTACACCCAAAAAAAGTTACTGAGTTTATGATGATGATGCGCACTGATTTTACTACCAAAAAGCTTGTCCCTTTACATATTAAGAAACCATTAAGAAATAATATAAATACCAGTTACAATGTTGAAATTTAATAGTTTATTTCGGAGATTTTCCACTACAAAACAAAAAACTATTTTTACATCTTCATTAAATTTTGTATTGAATTTACAAAACCTGCTTGCCATCAAAACTAACAAATATCGTATCCTAACTCCCAACATTCCTATAACTGCGCACAGACAAAACAAACCATCAGAAACTAAGCCACGATCAAAACAATATTGATACAACAAACCACATCTCCAGCGTTCCTGCCAGACTCCGAATCCCCGAAACCATTCCCCTCGACAATTGTCACTCCACCATCGGTTTCTGTCGTTAGTAAAATTAATTCAAACGTTTACTTAACGTACAATACCGTGTTGGTATCACAAAGGGAAAGTCGGATAAAGGGTGGATCTGTTTAAAGCGACCTATAGTGTGACTATGCGACTGCGCTTTGGAATCGAGTTCATTTTCTTCTTACTGAGCAAAGCCACTGGTTAATATAGCGGTTATAGACATTTTTATCAATTTAGCTAAGCATCATTCCTGCCTTTGTTTTACAATTGTCAAACTGCAAGAGCAAGATAAAAAGGTAACATTTATTTAAGTTTAGATAGTATATAGTCAGCCTAAGAGCTGGAACCAGCAATACATATATTTTTAATAAATTATACTGTACCCTAACATTTAAACTTAATAAAGCAACATATACAAAACATATACCCTCACAGTTTTCCAATACCATACCAAAAAATAAACCTTTAAGCCCACTAAAACAAAACCACTTATACTAGCAAATATTCATAACATTTTTATCCCATAAACCACGAATTTAAATACCATTTTAGTCAAACCGCAAATTTGAAATCCTTAAATTAGAAATTCATTTTTTATTCATTCGTCGCATTCCGTGGCGTTGCGGTCGTTTAGTCGCAGCTTTGGAATCCATCCTTATTTTAGAACGTAACACGCAATATTATGTTAAATGTTAATAATTAAGGATTGTTACGCTGTCTGAGAACGGGATAATGGCAGGAATATATTGTTATTAACACTCCGTGTCTTTATTGTTCTCGTTTTGAGATTTTAGAAGGAGTTTAACTAAGACTTTTGTTCTCTTCTAAGATCTTTTGGTGAAATATTATATACTGTAATGTCTCTTTGCTGATCCGTAGATTAAAAGGCAGACAACAAAATGGTTATTGTTCTGTTAACATTTAAAACGTTTTATCCATTTCTCAGTAACATCATGGAATTTGAAAATTGTTGGTGTCATACTCGGGCCTCGGAAATCACGTAAAGTCAGTTATCTTAATTGACGGGCGGGGATCGTGGGTTCGATTCCACCCCGGACAATCTTTTTGTGATGAGCATGATATAAGTATGTTTATCAGTTGTCTGGTTACCATAGTACAAGCTCTGTTTGGTTTTGGATTGGTCCCAGATATATATTTACCTTTGTAGGATTTTGATAGTCGTTATGAGTTAGCTAAAGCTACAAAATCCATACTTAATATTATAAATGCGAAAGTAACTCTGTCTGTCTGTCAGTCTCTTCTTCACGCCTAAGCCACTGAACCGAGTTGAATGAAATTTGGTACAAATATAGTCTGGGACCCGAGAAAGGACATAGTATAGTTTTCATCCCGGAAATCCTCCGGGAACGGGAACTATTATTAAAAGCGGACGAAGGCGCGGGCAAAAGCTAGTCTCACAATAAGTCATACAAATGACAACGTCATTCAAAGTAACTGTGTTTGAGGGATTTGATAGTCAGTCGCTTTATCACAGTTACGTTTGATTATTCATTGTGTGGGGAATCCTTATTTATTTTTATAAAAAATATTACACATATAAGTAGTCTTTTATCGTCGAAATAAGAATAATTGTACTAGTACTTACGCCTTTTACTAGAAAAACTAGCTATTGCCCGCGGCTTCGCTCGCGTTAGAAAGAGACAAAAAGTAGCATATGTTACTCTCCATCCCTTCAACTATCTCCACTTAAAAATCACGTCAATTCGTCGCTCGTTTTGCCGTGAAAGAAAGACAAACATACAGACAGACAGACAGACACACGTTCCCATTTATAATATTAGTATGGATAACGGTCTAATAGACTGCTATCGTGATACATTATTGAAATTACTAGCATTATAGTTTTCGTAAACAGCAAATAGTCTACTGTGCTTAGTATTTATCGTGTACAACTTAAGCGATATACCGTTATTTAGATTTCACGTTTTTGGCGATAATAATGAACGGAGTATCCTGAATATCAAGTTTTAGACAGGGAAAGAGTTTGTAGAGAGGGGATTTCCGTTTCATTACAAAAAAGGCTGTTTTCACAGTGAGAAGGCCTTTGCATTGCAGTGAGTAAATTTTTACTCATACTAAATGAAGTATAAATAGCAAATCCCTTTGTGTTCGTCAAAAAACAGACAACAGGCGGAACGCAGGCGAGCACGAACGAAATGCTCGCAGAGCGCTCATTCGAGGCTTGTAAGTCGGTCCACACTAGAAGAATAATTGTGTTCGGCCCGTGCTCCGCTCGTGCTCGGTTCGCCTAGCATAGACCCAACTCTACAACTTCGTAAAGACGTTTTCTACGACCAATGATCACCACGCTTGGCGATTTCAGACTTGTATTATACTAACGTTTGCCTCAGACTTTAGTAGAAGCCATTAACAAGTAACTATATAAAAAAAAACTATTTAAAAAATTCACTAAAACGTAGGTACTTTTAAAATTTATAAAACAACACGAGTTTTCGAAATAGTTTTAGCATTAAAACTAAAGCTACAAACGAAATAGTAATTATTAGTACATTTTAACATAACGATGCCCTCGGGTGCATTGCAAATTACAAAACATATGTAATTACACCGATGATGTGTTAGTTCACAGAACTTTACATTTGAATATGAAGTACCTAAAATGAAACCAATTTATTTTTGTACACTAAAACCATATTCGATGAAATTGTGATAGAAAATTGGTTTGGTATCGATTAAAATAATTAATGGAATTTTAACTAAAGTTTACTCAACGGAATTTTATCTAAAGTTCATTACGAGTAAAAAATTAACAATATTTGGATTGAAGACAGGGTTGAAATACGTATATTTAGAAACTGATGAACTGACTCTCTTTCTTTTAACACTCTTTTATCTCTGACGCATAAAACTTGTGTTATATGTTTGACTGCTGTGTGTCTGTCTGTTCCACCGTAGCTGTTGAACGGGTGAATCGATTCGGATGCGGATTGAAAGCACAGACATATTTCATTAAATTCTGTCCAGACGTTTTGAAGTTATTGACTCTTTGTTAGCTCAGTGGCGATCTTAATAACTTCGGGGATGGGGCAATTAAGTAAATTTGTTTATGGACAGATTCAAGTTAAGCAACATTTTTTTAGTGCAAGCCAAACTTTTCCACTATATAAAGCAAAAGGCTGTATATTGTATTTATCTAATATTATTACCACAATATTCATCTGTATCTCTAGCCAAAATAAAGCCCGTTTTCCACCGCGAGCGGAACGGACCCATTAATGACTCCGAGCGCAAACTGCATACTTGTATTTCCACCACCAAATAGTCGAATAACAATACAGTTTGCGCTTGCGAGTTTAATGGGTCCGTTCCGCTCGCGGTGGAAACCGGGCTTAACAGCTAAACCCACACCAAAATTTCCACCATCAAGGTCCCGAATCACATCAATTCTTCACCAAAAACATTGATTTACATTTCCAAGGTACGGACTTCAATTAACATATTTGGTTGTCGGGGGCACTTCGGTGGCAGATGGAAATTTCCATCAGAGAATATTCCTATATTTATCCAGTGGATATCCGTCACGGTGGGATGTCAGAGTGGAACTTCGAAGCTAGGTGTCTGTGCGTTTGCATGTTTATTTGGACGTGAGAGCTTGGGTAACGTGGGCTACACCATCAAGATATAGATAATTATGTTTTATAAAAATGTCGCAAGAATTTTGTATGAATCCACCGTTTTCGGAAACCGAACCTTAAAACCCGGCTTGTTTCTACTATAACACAATAATAACATGAAGATATAATTGAAAAAATAATAAAAATTGGCACGATGCCTATTGAAAGAGAATGTACGTGACTTACTATTTTTCTTCCTAATCTAAAGAAAACTGAGCTTGCCTTAATTTTAACTTCTAGGCACGCTATTGTTTCAATTCTTAGCAGATTGGCTTCTTTTTAAAAGGAATTTCAATAACATTTGGAATTTTGATATGATATTGATTGTTACAAGTGAATGAATAATACCAGCCTGTTACTGTCATACTGCAGGGCAAAGGCCTCTTCTCATACAGAGAAGGCACGAGTATTGATCACCACGCTTGCTCAAGGCGGATTGGCGATTTCGGGCTCATATTAACTACAAGTCCAGTAACTTTATTACTCATATGCTAATATGACGTAGAAAAATGTAAAATGACTTAGATATATGGTCGGTGGGGTCTTGGACCATATGTGATTGTGTTAGGCGACGTGTACGCGTTGAGCAAGCATATACTGAATAGGAATGGTACCAGTCACCCTTTATTAAGTCTGTTATTTCGAGTCCGGTCTTAGCTGAGTTAAGCTGCGTTCAGAGCAACACTCTAAAACTTAACCCGGTGGTTAAATAATAACATTTCGTGCATAATTTAAGCGCTTTTTGACGTTGTGTACCGAATTTAGGTTTTAGAAGCAGCCGAGCTTATTGTGATGGAGTTTGTCAAGGGAAGTAGTACTACCATATTATTTGTGCTGCCAATCAATGTTGCTGTTTTTCGGTAAAATTATTCTAAAACAACTTGTACTCCACGCATGCTTCTCAGCGCTGAAGAAGATTAATAAAAAAGTGTAACTGCGAGAGCAATGAGATAGATGTGTCAAATGACTAGAATAGATAAATTGAGGTATAAGTAATAAAATAAGGATGACGACAACATAAAAAAATGGCATTCTGTTTAGTCCGTCTTGTAGATCGGCCAAAAATACGGGACACGTATTTTTTGCTTCATCAAAATAATAAAAAAATACAAAGATAAAGAGCAACAAACTCCTGGAGTGGGGGCTTTAGACGTCACCGTAATGCAAAAATTTCTTACATTTTATAACATTGAATGCAAGACGGTAGACAGAACGTTCGAAAAGGAAACGAGTTGCACCGACCTTAACCTTTTTTTTTTTTTTTTTTTTTTTTTTTTTTTTTTTTTTTTTTTTTTTTTTTTTTTTTTTTTTTTTTTTTTTTTTTGGTGAGTGGGAAATCATCCAATGACTGCTCCCGTCCTGGGTGCGACGGGAGGGCGTGTCAGACTCTTACTGACTAAAACCCACTCATGTTCCTTCGATTGCCCTTTATGTTCCAGGGTCACGGTAACCACTATAAACATTCCGCAACCCCGGCAGGCGTTGGCCCTGTTGGGCCCCTTCCTGTGCTGACTCCTTCTCTTTGAGGCGCGCGTGGAACAAAACGCGCCGTCTACGCGGTCCTGGTCCTAGCCGGGCGGCGAGCTACCCATCGCTCGCCATCCGCAGAACCGCGCACCTTAACCTTAAGTAAAATAGGACAGAGCAGAAAAATGATTTATTTACTCTAAGATCTGACAGCTAAGACATTTTCTTCAGAAAGAAAGTACACGTAACACGCAACATAAGACCGTATAACTCCGGCATTTTTCTAGGGTTCTCATAAAACCCTATTACGAGATGGACTAGACTTCTAACAAGACCTGGCTCTAATAAATAATACCTGTTACATGTTCTGTTTGTAGCAGACCTTGTGTCAAACGTCGCATTACTGATGGACGAAAGAAAAGGACAGTTACAAGTTACAACGTTACAGCAAATGTTTCTAACATAGCTACAAAATATTTGAAATTATTAATATTTTTGTAGGTTACGTTGTTTTTTTTTTATTAGTGTTGTCAAGTCACTGAATGTTTAGATTTCAATTTAAACCATTTAAACCATTTATAAGTATATTTTTATTTTGTAGGTACTAACTTTTCATCCATGGATAGCCTAACTCAGACATAATCCAGAAAAGTAAATAACTTGCCATTTAACAAATCTACATCGGTATATAATATTTGATCTACAGTTACTTAGATCAAATACTCTTAGAATTCAAATAACGCCATCAAAGAGCAACAAAAGATCTAAATAACTCGAACCGTCCCGAAAAGGCGACCGAACCCCTTCCTTCAGAATTACCATACTAACTAGTAATTTCTCGCGACTTGGCTTCGAAAGACTAATCTTGTATCCTATTGGTATTCCGTCTTAGTCGTCAAACATGGGGTCAAAGGTTCTGTACCATCTTGATAAATGGTTTCTGTGTCAATGTGATAAATGAGGTACGGGGATTACTGATATATGCAGAGCGGGGGTTCAGTTGTAACATATAGCAGTTGGTGGAGGGGGGATGAGGAATTTGTGATCGCTCAAAGCAAAAAACGTGATTTTTTTACAATAAAGAGAAGTTGATAATTTCGAAACGGCTGACCCGATTATGATGAAACATCTCGTCACTCAATTCTGAGACGCTCTCAAATCTATTGCTGTCCTTATTTTTTCCCTTTAGAAAAACAAGGACAGCAAGAGATTTGAGAGCGTCTCAGAATTGAGTGACGTCTATTAATACGGGCCTAATGGCCGAATACTCAAACGGCACTTAACTTTGAGACGCTCTCAAATCTGTTGCTGTCCTTACTGTACGCCTATAGATTGACAATGACAGCAACAGATTTGAGTGGCACTTAAAGTTAAGTGACGTTTGAGTATTCGGCCGTAAGAATCATTGCTAGATAACCTATTTTAAAAAAAACGCATCCTAATTGGCTCACCAATTCAATAGGTGCCACACCCAGACAGACAATGGCGATCAAGCTTATAAGACCCTCTTTTAGCGTCGAAGTTAAAAATGGGGCACAAGTGATTTTCTTTCGAATTAGTTATTAAACTTCACCAAGATGCCGCAACAATAATCAACGTTATGAAGTTTGTTTAATTTTTGAGTTTGAGAGAACTAATAAAATAGAGCGTAAGTAACTTCAGCTGACAATAAGCTCTTACTACGTTTAATTTTATTTAAAAAAACTAGCTGCGTCACGCGGTTTCACCCGCGTTAAAAATGTTAAGGGAGAACAAGGGGGTATGAAAAATAGATAGTAGCCGATTCTCAGACCTACTGAATATGCATATAAAATTTGGTAAAAAGCAGTAAAGCCGTTTCTGAGGAGTAAAGTAACTAACATTGTGACACGAGAACAAAATTATAAAATACTGACTGCAGTTGACAAAAGAGTTGATAATTTCTATACGGCTGTACCGATTTTAATGAAACATATCTAAAACCATTGCTAAATAACCTACTTTCATATAAAAAAAATTGCAACCAAATCGGTCTACCCGTTTAGGAGCTACGGTGCCACAGACAGACAAATACATAAGCAAACAGACAGACCGACACAATAGCAGTTGACTGCTACCTATATGTAATTGTTATTTAGTTCATAAGATAATAAGTAAAGAATAATAATATTGATCCAACAGACAAACTATGTATGTGTATAGTTTTGTTGGACATTATGTAATATAATATAATAATAATACCAGCCTATTACTGTCCCACTGCAGGGCAAAGGCCTCTTCTCATACAGAGAAGGCAGGGGGGGGACATTATGTAAGTTATAAAATTTAAAAGATCAATAAAAAAATAATTATATGTGTGGATCTGTCTATTTCCTTATACAACATCCCATTTTTGCGTCAGGGGGTTAAAAATTATTAGAAACGTCTCCGACACCAATATTTATTAAATTTCGTACCGTTCTAATACTCAGAGTAAGGGACTGCAAGTCACTACCAAGTTTCATCGTCGAATGAGTGAAGTTTAATTTTGAGAGGCGAAGCGAATGTTTCTAGTGCATCAAATGTTTTCTATTTTACCCCTCTACTTGTCTAGTTTTCTAGTCATCTTCATCTACAGCAGAAATTAGTGACGACTAAAAAACCTATAATATGTATGTATTTATAAATTATTTAACTACAAAGACACACACTGGACCAAAGCTCGTGCCTTCTCTGTATGAGAAGAGGCCTTTGCACTGCAGGGGGACAGTAATAGGCTGGTATTATTATTATAAATTAATTAAGTGATTACCAGTTGTCTGGCTACCATAGTACAAGCTTCTTTGTATGGCATAAAAGCGCAATTAGAACCGGTTTTTGGAAATTCGTCTATTTCTATGATATATAAACGTAACAGTTTATTTTTTGTGACTGATTGAACCCCCTAACTTCTAATGACCGTTATGCTATATGACGTGTCCACACAAATGTATGGAATACATTTCAAGTAACTTAAGTTCAAGAAGTAAGTGAGAAGTGATATTTTCAAAAGTAATATTGAAAAGAAAAATCTACCGCCGCGGGTTTTCCATCAAGACTAAGTTTATATGTGCTTTGGGGCCACCGGTGTTCATATTTGAAATTTTGACGAAATTTATTTCAATTTTGGCTAAGTATAAACTAATATTAAACTCTACGAAGGTGCGAAATATCCTTCTGACGTTCGGAACATCACGCGGTTTTACAATCATACAATTTTAGGATCTAGTAAAAAATAGCGAACTAGTAAAAATAGCGTTCTTAGTATCCGGCATCGAACATAAAAAAAGCTTAAAAATTAACTAAGGGCTCTCCAATCTGGTTGTTGTTTCACATTGCCATCGATTTCCGAAATTGATATTATTTTCTGTTTTTAGTTTTAGAAGGCATTTTATTTTATTTAAAGATTTTTACTGTTTAGTAAATTTTATTTCTGAAAACCTATTTTTTTTAATCGTTTAAAACAAAAGATACAGAAAATACGTGACATACGACAAATAAATGGGTTTTTGAATTTATTATTGCCATTTGGTTTAATTCAATTGCAAACTATGACTTTTGATTAATAAAAACTACGAGTTAACCATCTGAAGCGTATTTTAATTATGATGACCAAGCTAAAATTACAACTTACCGCACCAAAATTTTCGAATACCTATCCAAAACTTCAAAAAAGTTAAACATTTCCCAGAACGATATCCTAATTTAATATTTGTAATTAATTAAAAGTACCTTGTTTGAATCCCTTCTAACGAATCAAAGTCAAGATTTTCGTTTCAATTTCCGAGTTGTATGATATTTGTCCTGAAAGTGTATTTCAAAAGATTTCTACTTTATTTCCTTTGACTTTCTACGAATTTGTTAAGTATTCGTCATTTCAGAATCAACTGAATGTAATTAATTAATCTAACTGCCAATAAACAAAATCGAGTTATTTGCCCCAATTATAACTCGAGAACCACTGGACTGAGTTTTATGATCTTTGATTTGTTGGATTTATCTGCTCCCAGAATAGCAAAATACCTACGCCATCTTAGACTGAGGACAAAAACAAAGTACGCTGAAAATAGCGTAGTGTGCTAGGTCAGCAAGTATATACCTAAACTAGCCTCGCCTGCGGCATCGCTCGCGTGAATATCAAAACTCCGAAATTTTAGCGTTGGAATTTCATACTGGTAAACTGGCTGACTTATTGACTGACAGTTGATATTTCAACACACAGCCTAAACCGCTGGTACTAAAGACATGAAACCTGGGGCCTTAGTCTGCTATTACAATCGTGTTTCAATTATCGATTTTTGACGTCTAACATCAAACTTTTGACACATTTCCCATACGAAAACTGTCAAAGTTGTCAAATATCCGGCCAATGACTGGTCATTGAGACATGATTGTAATAGCAGACTAAGGCCCCTGGAGTGTGTGTTTCTAGCAAAGAGTAAGAAGTCACTAAGAGAAGATTTTGGAAATTTCAGCCCTAAGGGTAAAAGAGGGGATGGAAAAAATTAAATAAAGTTGTACCCAACATTTTAATAAGCATGTTTCTCTAACCTAAATAAAAAGCTGTATCTAGTCATTCTACATCTAATCAAAGCCAGTCGATGCGTGGCGGCTATCTCGCGCTCGCACCCGTCCCGAATGTGTGACGAAACGTGCCGAACTATACGCCGCACATATGTAGCCAGGCCATAATTAGTGTGCTTGTAATGTTTTCGTGTTATTTATTAGTAGTTCTTTGTAAGTTTCTAGAGGCTTAGTAAGCAAGGAACTTATGCTAAGAACAGAATGTATTTTCCGCTTTTTCAGCTTTTCTTTTGAGATATTTATGTTGGTTTTTAAAGTATTTTTGAGCGAATAAGGTTGTAAATTTGTAAATGTTCTCAGGGTGTACCATAGATAAGTTTACAAAGGTAGGTAAAAGATTTTGTCTGGATGCACAAAAAAATTATTAAGGTGTCATATGTATATAAATTATTCTTAGTTAGGATTCAAGTATAATCAAACTCAGAATACTTAATAAACGTTATTAAATCTGTTAAGTAATTTATCCGTGAAAACATGAGAGGCAGACAAATATATTTATTTAATCGGTTAGTTATTTTAGCATGTAACATTTGACCTGTAAAAATGTATGTAAGTAAAATAAAACTCATAACGACTCACATACACGTCTACGTACTTCAATTATCGGTATTTTGAATTTGATAGCTCCGAAGCCCCGCCATCTTGATTTTACAATAAAATAAAAATAAAAACGTAAGGCTCTTAAAACAGTCACCGTCATTAATGCAAGACACGTTACCTACGCTTTCATTAAGATTTACGTTTTGTTAGTATACTGCATATGTATGGCTGTTTCCCGCGGTTTCACCCGCGTTATGTTAGGGCTTTGGTAACTGTTCTGCTGCTGCAGAGGCTCATATATTGATGTTTATTCTGATTTACAAAATATATTACATAATTCTACTGTTCAATAAAATTCGTTCTATATGTATTGCATGCATGAAAGAGTAATAATAAGTAATCATCCATCCATCCTCAAAAGCTCTCACATTTAAAAAAATAGTAAGACTTTTTTTTAATTAACCTTTCAACGACTAAGCGACAGCCAGCTGTCGCGCTGCTATTATCTTTCTATTTTGTCTTTTTTAAAGTAAAATAAACCTAGAAACTAATTAATGAAATCAACTCCCAACAGTCAAAATTCAAACTAAACGAAAAGTCAAGCCACAGACAAATAATATCACCACGGAAGCCGAGAAAGACACTCCGGGAACCGCACGTGACCGCGGGACCCTAGCATAGAGCCCGGGATTCGCGGAATCCCGCGGAAATGACGTGTCCCGATATTTTGTTACGGAACGGAATGGAACGGGATTTCAATTGTCTAGCATGATAAATATTCCGTTTAAGTTTCCTAGTGCAGGTTTATGGGTAAAATGTTATTTATTTGAAGTATTTGTTACAGATATTGGTAGAGGATTGTAAATTATGAGTATTAGTCAAAGATGACCCATTTTCTAGCTGTGACTGTTCAATTCAATTCAATTCAATCAATTTATTTGTCAATCTGTTACACTGTGATAAAGTTCACACGTAAATTAACGGGCTGTTGGTCTAGTGGTGAGTGACCTTGACTGCTAAGCCAGAGGTCGTGGGTTTGATTCCCGCCCAGGACAAACTTTGTATGATGAGCATGATTGCGTGCCCTGTGACTGTTGTTGTTTTAGTTAGTTTTTATATATTCACAGCTTTAGGGGACCGTAGACTTGAGTATATGATATTAAATTTAACTCGATATCTCCAAGTATTCTGCTCCTGACAGACAGACAACAAAGTGATACTATAAGCCCGCGTTTCTATGATAAGAAAAATCGCAGGGTCTACGCAATACTTTGTGGTATTCCTACACACGACTAATATACATAATGTCAGCACTATACAAGGCGAAATCTTGTCTGCGCCAGACACAACGTAATCTTTGATTCTTCTCGTGTGCAAGAATATTTTCATCTTATCTGTAGCCGATACGACAAATTTCTTACCGTGGACAGCCTTAGGATTCCGGTTTTTCCTTTTGAGGTACGAAACCCTAAAAGTCAATCCAAACAATAAAAAGAAACAGTTGAGTTGAAACCATAAAAAAGTAAACGGCCTTTTAAAATTCATTCAAAACTACGACAAAAGCGAATCTAAATATTTATTGAGCCATCGAACCACAGCGAAAATATGCCGCGATAACAAATGACATTCGCTTTTAAAACTGGATTTCGCGGTTCACAGTCCATTGCGCTTTATTTTGAAATGAACAACAGCTGAAGCTTTATCCAGCCGGCGATACATCATTGTCAATTACGAGACTTCAACAGTCGGTTGATTTAATACAATGTCCCATATTTCATAGCTGCGATAGTATGAAAATTGCTTTAAACATTTTCGTTGTGACCCACTGTAATTTTATGAATTTGGAGATCATTTTTAAACGGTTTTTTACCTGGACCATGTATACAGTGCCTGTATTTAGTGCCATACATTTTACCACATAACTATACTTATTTTATCAATCCTTTCTGGGAATAATTGGTTAATATTGACGATATCCATACAAGTCAAAAAATTTATTCAATAAACTATCTGACAGCCAGTTTATTTCGCTTTCACGGCTAAAATCTTTGAGGTTCACGCTCACTTCATGCCAAATGTCAAAACCAGCTCAGTGGTTTAGCCGTATGAACAATTTTCTTATTTCGTATAGTAAAATAGAATCTCCGAATCACTCAAATTATAACCTACATGTAACACTCAAACCGCCATACTCCTCACTCAATTTCCTCAGTACCTACCCCACTCATATTTGAGAGGTCCAAACGATAATTATCGTCTCAATTTCCGAACGACCTTCGATGCCTCCCGCTGTTACTAATTGTTTTAGTAGCAAGTAAACGGCCCAAAATGGCGCTAGCAAGGGCCAGTTCTCATCGTCTTAGCAATGAATAACAATGATTCTTCCTAAGGTTCAATTTTAAAGTGTCGCTTGAGATTTTTAGGTGATAGAACCCTCGATGATTTATGGCATACTTACTTTAAAAAAATTCTATCTTTAGGTGAATCACTTACGCCTGTCTTATTTTAAACTAAGCAGAGCTTGTGTTATGGTAATCAACTGACACACATATACTTATAAAATTTTGCTCATCACACAAGTTTGCGCTTGGTGGGATCTTCTGGGTACCTTTATCAGTGAGTGAAAGACTAGGCTAAAAGAGTACCGATATAAAATAAAATTGTAGAAATCAATCGATACCCAACATACGTCGTAGTGAGTGAAAGCCTAGGTTCTAAAGCACGCTCAAAACCCGGTTATGTCCACAATTGTTTGGTTTACGACAATTATGACGAGCGAGCGACCTTACTACACGTTCGCCTGTTCCTAAACATACACTATGTTTGGAAATTGCGAACTTTTCATCAGCGAGACACTGTTTCACTACAATTTCTAATTTTGAAACAAAGTTTGGTTATTTACACCTTTATAGCTGGAGAACGGCTGATCTTTTATTTGTAGGTCTTCTACCTAAATAGCAAAATAACTATTACGCTGGAAATAAAAAATACATCTCTGAATCACGATCAGATAATAGCCAATTTGGTTAGCCAAGTTGTTAGGTGTTTACTTGGCATAAAAATGACAAAATAGGAAAAAAATAAGCGTTCGTACAATTATTATTCCCTATTTTAAGTCACGTTACTGCTTTCCCAGTAAAATCATAGTACAATCTTAAAAACACAATAGCCACTTCAAAGAAAAGGAAAAACTCTGACCCATTCTAACCGAATTCATACAACGCTGAAAGTAAATTAATCTCAAAGCAGAAGTTTAAGAATATTGTTAAAAGGAGAAGTCTTCTGTATTTTTAATCAAAGTTAAGCAACGGTTTATCTAACAGTGGAAAAAATGGACCAGGACTTAGGCTTATAGGGGGAAGGGGATTGTGAAAAGCAATGAACCTTGAGTCAAATGTTTAATAGGGCCCCCTGCGAAGTTCCGCTTGATTAAGTTTGAGATTTCCTAATTAGATTGAAACAATTCGGTGAAATTTATTTAGCTGTTACGCTTGGAGCTTATAGAATAGAGTACGCTTACTATGGGAAACTTGTTTTGTCTTGTTCTTGAAAATTTTAAACACGGTGCTTTTGTCCAGACGAGCGCTCGTTCAGATCCCAAAGTGCCCTTACACTTGCACTTTAGAGGACATTAAAAAGCAATAGAAGTCGCGTTCAACGTAGCAATCTTTTTGTGACCCATGTTAAGTATAACCATAAATTCGAAAGAAAAAGAATTTTTTAAGCCAATCACATTAACTCGAAATTTTTGTTACTACTACACCATTAAAAATTAAGGCACTATGTAAAAGAAATAATTCTAGTAGAATTTGCATGTAACTGAATAGGCAATAAACTACGTACTTATTATTTTAAAATAAATCTGTCACTAGGTATTTCGTATAAATGATAATAAAAGTTTTAGCCAGAAGTAAATTCTGGAGTTGCTAGGTTTTGCTGTCTAGACGTGCAGGTCTAACAACCAAATGTTTAACGAAATGGGCAATCAGGATATTTATTTGTTTCACTAGGTAATTGCACTTTGTGCAATTCGCATTTATCAAGGCACGCATGAAAACAATACTTACAGACTGAATTATACGGTTTCCCTACTGAAAACGGCTGATAACTTTCCAATCTGTATGCTAATGCCACTTATAAATCGAGGGGCAGACGCGAGGGTGCAGCAGCAGTGGGATGGGGGGAGAGGGGAGTAAGAACTAATTAATTGCCGCGATAGTTCCTCCGTATTATTGAAAGACGGATCTATGAAAATGTGGCTACGATCAGTTTTCCATTAAATCATGGTTGAAGAGTGAGAATTAATCTGGGAATCCATTGGTTTTCATTATAATGTTCTTAAGAAAAGATTGAAATTTTTGCGTCAAAATATGGAGCTGAATGGCTTTTGGGTTTTACGATAAGGAACGCTTTATGTAGTATCGTACTTATTCAATTTGTACTTGTTTTTTGTTTACATAAGTACGTATTATCGTGTGGGGATTAAATAGCATGTATCATAAACCTTTGTTGGCACAACTGGGCATGCTTACTTGTACAGGACATAACGAGTATTATAAATGTATCATTAAATTAAATGGAAAATAAGATGACTGACGGTCTAATATTAAATGGTTACCGCCTTTAGTAATCTGAAATACCAGTGGCTTCTTAGATGTATTGCCATGCATGGTAGAAGTGTAAAAAGCCTTAGATAAGCCTTAGATGATAACCTGGCTTCTGTTTGTCTACAATGTCAGCTTTCAGTATAACTAGATGCAGTATTTGACAAACCGCTCCTGACTACTACAACCCAGCTACTGGGTAACGCGTAAACCGTAATACTGGTATTCAGACTTTCAGTCATATTATACGTAACTTAAGATCTACGAATCACCACCAACGTTTTAACATGTTTTCCGAGGCACGGAAATATCGAATGTAACACAAATATTGTCCTAAAGCCCATAAATCTTCTACAACTATTAATAGCCACACTCCGACTGTCTAATTGTATTTTAATTGGGACGCATTTGTAGAGTTATTTTTACATATGGACCACCCAGTAAACCAGCAAATAATACCGCCAACAATTTTAATTAACCCCAGATAACATTTATCCCTGATCAAAGACCGCATAAATGCAAAAAAGTTATAATTGCGTATATCGGTATAAAGAAATCTATATTGGCCAACATCAACTGCGATGCAGCTATTCTATGCACCTTGCTTTGCGTGTCACACGCCATAGCGAGAACACTACACCGTTTTTACTTAAATCCAAACCTTCTACCAAAGCAATTGAAACTGTAACACCAAGATTCAAAGTTGAATTTGCGTTAACCTGTTCGTGGTCAATATAATCTTCTAGTTGAACAATTTTTCTAGTCTTATCAAGTTACTTGTACGATTCGCGACTTGTGAAGGTGAATTAAAATCCAAACGTGAGTCACCTGCTGATATCGAATATCCATTTCTATTGTAGTTCTCTAATTTATTGTATGGTGTAGGAATTCTATCAGTGACGTCATCGTGAGCTAAAGACCTGGTTTTGTTATTGGATATGGGTTGTAGAAAATCACAGTTTGCGCACTTTCTAATAAGGGTTCTTTTGAATAGTGCGAAAGCATTTTTATTATGTTTAGTGTTTGTGTTTTTTGCTCTTGTAAGGATCGATTTTCTTTGTCTCCCTTGCTGTTTAGTCTTGGTCGTAATTTATCGTGGAGAACTGGTTTAATTACTTGCTTGTTGAGAGTATTGGTTTTAATGTTTGAAAAAAAAGTGAATATGTTGTGTTTAGCAAAAGACAAAGGGAAAATAAACACAAATAAAACAAAATATCCAACAGAATCAAGTTACCGACTTCTAATCTAAATTAGTAAGCTTTTCCCTTTGTAATTTTCGAACGAAGTTTTTTTTTATATTTTTAAAAACATCGTGTGAATGTGATATTTTGGTGCGTAACGCGACAAAATAAAACAATTTAATGTAAACTAAGTCACAAGGCGCATCCACATGTTCAACAATCCTTGAAACGCCAAGCACCGTCAAAAATACTTTTTTTACTGCAGCTGCAGTTTTTTCTACTGCATAATTAGTTTTAGCTTCAGCATGTCTCACGTCTGCAGTGGCATTTTAATTTAATAACTTGCCATGACAATATAGCCTAAGAGGGTTCGAAACCGGGCAAGTACCAATGTTAATTATTCGATTAGTATATGCTTCCTAAATGTTTCACATTTGGTCCCGTTTATCGTTCGTTGAACTTCGACAGACATTACGGGTAGTCAGAAGCCAGAAAGTCTGACAATCAGTAACGTAACCTAGCATTGGAGACTGATAGGCAAAAAACACTAGTCGTTAAAACAGACATCTAAATCCGGTTGGGCTCTAACGTAGTAGGGGAATAAATCCAGAGAAATGATGACATGTCAAAATACCCTGTTACGTTTATCATGGATAGCCAAGTCTTCTATTATGTAGGAATACGTACATCTTCTAATTGATATGTTAGTAATTAAACGGATCATCTCACATGGCACGGTATTAGGATAATGATATTGCGAATATGCCACTACCACTTAGTTACGTGTATGTGGATTGAGTAACATCGTGTGTGGCATTCAGAATTTGTAATTCTCTAAGACCTGATCGTATTTACACAGAATTTGGAAATTCTGATCATGTTGTATTTATTCATAGATGATATGTATCTGTTATCGCTACAACAACGATTACAATACATCAATAGTGTTTTTTCTTGCCGTTTTTAATTGACATAGCACCTTTCGTGCAAGGGTTGCGGAATGTTTATAATAGTTACCGTGACCCTGGAACATAAAGGGCAATCGAAGGAACATGAGTGGGTTTTAGTCAGTAATAGTCTGACACCCCCTCCCGCCACACCTAGGACGGGAGCAGTCATTTGATGATTTCCCACTCACTAAAAAAAAAAACTTTCGTGCAAGAAATCAACACGCACTTGGCTAGTTTTTTATGCCTAACAATTGAACTAAGTTAGATGTTGGATCTCGGGGAAAAACTTGTTTAAGCCACTTTTCGTCCTTATCCGGTATCTCGATATAAAAAACATACTCGTGTGAGGACATGAACAAAAGCCACTTTCTGATAAAGTTGTGATGTGTAAAACTATTTTTATAACATTCTATACGATTTCCTCAAGCATAGTAAATTCTGATTTGTTTACGATAACTTCTAACCTGTCTATAAATGTGAACGTTTTGACGTTACAGATACGTCAATATTAACAACGCCATTGGCAACATATAATATGACAAGCTTCTAAGTTTGGTTAACGCTGTCGTAGGTCAACACACTGAATCTACAAAAGAATCGATCGAAGTGCTATTTATAAATGGGAAAACAAATATAGGCAACAAAGTTCTGGTTAGTATAATTTATATAGAATCAGACGTTAATGTGCGGAAATCCATGCCAATTTATTGTTTTGCATATATAATGTATAGTTATAATTTCGCTATAATTTAAATTAAATTAAAATTTATTTGAGTTCTCGGTTAATTAAAACTATATATTATATCAGCTGTAGTTTGCGGCTTTGCCCGCCAATTTTCATAACATATTCGTATATCCATTCGTATATTCATACGTTCATAGCGGTTGACTCTCCATGAATTTCATAATATACGTTAAAAAAACTGCGAATTTCATTTTTCTATCTTCAGTCGTTTAATTAATGATCCTTCCTTCGTCGAGCTTTATTAACACTAAAAGGTTGTCTTTGATATATTTAGACTTGCATAATAACCAATTAACTTTATTAATAAGACAAAATCCAAAGCAACTGACAAAAGATTTAAACATTCGTTATTAAAACTACAAGAATAAATCTCTAATTATTTCTGCGCACCAAAATCAGATTAATTCTATTTTAATACCAAGAATACGCTTTACAATCTGAGATAGGTATCATCGGAGGCACGCAACACCTATTCATTACAAAACGCAGATCAAAGACGTTTGTTGGGCCAATCGCGATAGCTTCCTTTTGATGGTAATGAATAGTATGCGTCGTCTATGTTCGGGTATTTTCGGGTTATGGGTCGAAGGGGGCAAACTAACTAGGAGAGGAGAAAAGGTGGAGGTTAGAGAACACGTGTCATGTTTTGTAATGTGTCTAAATGTGATCTGTCATGTTTATCTAATGTCTATGGAAAGCTCAAAATCTGATGACGATGATTAATGCAAAAGTTATTAGACAATAACTACTGAGCCAAAGAAAGAATTTGCAATAAAACGAAATAGCAACATATTGATTATACAAAATCACGCTTGCATGTGAGAGCAGAGCAGTAAAAGAAGATGTGATGAATGCAGATGAAACCGCGTAGTACAAATATTTTTCAATATCATAAAGAAGGTATCAACGAAATAAAAAAAATATCCAGACGTCTGCTACAACTATCAATTTCAAGGTGGGGTTTCTTAGAACAAACTGTGTCAATATCCTACTTTATTTGGTTAAAACTGAGAGCTGTTCGTTCGGAATTAAAGAATCGATTTTATTATTGGGATCGTTTTAAATGCCGTAATTATTTCCACCATCCCTCCACATTCCGTACTTTGTCCCATTCCGGTTAAGTACTGAAATACCGTTTTCCTCGGGCCATTATATAAATTAGTTTGGGATTAACGGCGAAACCGAATTTATCTGAAGGCATAATGATAAATCACAGTCAGAAAATATACTTAATTCTGACAATAATATTGCGGATTGTTCCTCTTTAACCGTTACAATAAATGAAAAAGAAAATACAAAATTTTGTTAGTTATATGAACTTAAACTCAAAAGACGTCGAAGTGTTTCAGTTGAAGTTAAAATTGTCATTGGAACTCAAGGTGTTAGTGAAGCTAAGTATTAATCATTTTATTGAAGGTACTTGTCAATACTGCATGTATGATACAAAAAAAAAAAAACGTTTTACATTATTAAAGTTGACTCTATATAAACATTCTCAACGTATTTGTACGTATTGACTATGCACAGAATTCACTATAACATTAAGCACGTATATACTCAAAAATATATGTCTGTTAAACAAAATGAGATACGTACAGCGTCATTAACAACAACTACACTCAACAAAATACAAGAAACGTAACACTAAACAAAATAGCACCAGAAATCATAAAACAATACTAGGACATCATCCATATAGTACAGACGGCTGCGGTCACACATAAACCACTTTTATGAGTTCTACATACGTTCGAACGCCCCGCAGATAAGCCGGGGACCTTTGGTGGAAACAGTCTACGGAAAAAGTTTATGTATCCGGGTTTACATGGACGGCGGAATGAAGAGCAGTAATGGAATGTGATCTGGTGAAAACCTTTGGCAAGATCCACGTTCGAAACTGTCGCTCTTTGACTTTTATTTTGTTTGAAGTGGGCTCTATTTGTTTCAGTTATATGACAGTAACAAAATAAAATTAGCTAAATATTTAAAAAAGACTAATATCGACCTTTGGGTAGAAAGGTCGTATAAACCATTTTGGCCAAATTGAGTTATATATACCATTCTGCTCAGATTTTTTTTCTCTATCGATCTTTATATTTGGAATGCCGAAATTCGCTCAAAAAGGGTTAAAACGACCCAGAAAATTTCGGTCATACACTCTTAAAAAAAGAAAATTTTCAACGTAAAAGTCAAATGTTTTTATTTTGTAGTTTTGTTATGATGTAATGACCATGATTTATATTAACTCAGGGCGTATAAATAGTCGTTAATTGTAAATGGTTTATACGCCCTAACGTGTTAAATGCATTACTTAAACACAGGTTAAGTTCGACGTCGTAAATCCAAAGGAATTGCCTTTGGATGCGTGAGGTGGGTGTATAAACCATGTTTAGAAAAGATTGAGGTAAAAAAGACCAAACAGCAGAGAGATACACATGAAAATGTGATGATTATGTCCCCAAATGCACTTTATAATAACTTATTGTAAATATCAAAATGTAAAATATGCCTTTGGGTGGAAAGGTCGTATAAACCAAAACCCGACTTTTCAGGATTCATAACTTTTTTTGTTTTTTATGTTATAAAAAAATGATCTATGAGAAAGGTTCTTAGAATTTGCAAATGAAAAAGGTTAAATCATCAAAACCTACCTATCTTTTTTAGTTTTAAAGTTAGCTTGGATTTACGACTCAGAAAATATCAATTCTTGGTTTATACACCCCATGAAAATTAACTTAAAAAAAACTGTATAGGTCGTATATCCAGTTTTGTTAAGCTTATGGTTTTTTTTTTTTTTGGTGAGTGGGAAATCATCCAATGACTGCTCCCGTCCTGGGTGCGACGGGAGGGCGTGTCAGACTCTTACTGACTAAAACCCACTCATGTTCCTTCGATTGCCCTTTATGTTCCGAGGTCACGGTAACTATTATAAACATTCCGCAACCCCGGCAGGCGTTGGCCCTGTTGGGCCCCTTCCTGTGCTGACCTTCTCTTTGAGGCGCGCGTGGAACAAAACGAAGCTTATGGTCACATTTACTGTCGTAAACACCTATACATGTAGTTTTTTTGTATTAAAAACCATTGTTATAGTCATAGATTAATTGAAGTCTGACTAATAAATAATCCTGTTACTCTCAGAATTAGTAGGAACTTAGTAATTATTATTTTAATACCCATTAATGGTTGATTTAAATAAAATTAAACTACCTGAAATACGTAATCAACATTTATTTAGTATTATAATACCTTTCAGTCAACATTTACTATTATTTCAATAATAATTATAACAACATAAACTGAAAAGTGAAAAAAGAAATCTACTTAGTCATAAGATAGGTAGGTTTTGTTGATTTAACCTTTTTCATTAGCAAATTCTAAGAACCTTTCTCATAGATATTTTTTTTATAACTTCAAAAACCAAAAAGTTATGATTTTTTATGTAAAAAAATTTTTGTTTTTCTGCTCTCCTGAAAAGTCGGGTTTTGGTTTATACGACCTTTCTACCCAAAGGTATCGATATTATAAAGAGGAAAATTCTGTTTGTATGTAATTAATGCATTTACTCCGTTTTTTATATTCTACCACCAATATAAAGCTACAATATCAGCGATAACATTAGGCTTTATATAAGATCTTGCTACGACATACGGGAGCAGAGCAGTATACTAAACGCAGGTAAAACCGAAGGGAACAGCTGGTAATGTATGTTAGTACTTTATAGCTCACGGTAAGTTTCGATACCCGAACATAAGTTCTTGCTAACAGCTAAGCGATATATGTAAGGTATGTATTTTGATAACAAAAGCACCGACCCCATCGTTCAATTAAAATAAGAAAAAAAAAACAACGTGTAAAAGTGTAATTTATTACCTATTTACAAAAATAAATCATTTATTTATTTATTCATTCATTTAATTAACTCAATCGTCGTCGTTTTGTTCCACAAAAGGCCACAACACAGATTTTTGCGTTTTAGCATTCCATCTAAACTTCCCTCCCACCAAAACATTTAAAATTTGCGTTTTAAATGCTTGATGTTTCGGAAACATTTCATGTTTTTCGTTCAACGATGTTAAAGCGAAAATCAAGAGTCCACTTGGCAAAAATTTGCAAGTCCAATCATGGAAAATACCAGTGTCAAAGGAATTTATTAAGATGAGGTGGGTCTTCCACAACTTGGGATCTCTAGAACTTCAAATCTGTAAAATAAAAATGCAGGCAGGATATTACAAAATATTCAAAGAATTATTATTGCATTTTTTATATAGTTTCGAGGTAAACGAATGAAGATCTTAATTTATGTTAAGCACTGTTTAGTGTTGAAAAAGGATTATAGACTTTCAAGTGTAGAGTTTTATGGATTTTATAGTTTACAAATAATAAACGCCTTGTTAACCTTGACGGGTAAATATGTACTTTTATATAATTTTCATAATTGAATTCTGATAATTATGAAAAATATTAAATCCTTCAAAATGTTTATTTGTTTAAAGAGTTGACAGATTATAAATATGGGGAAGATTATTTCAAATATTAATGCCTTCTTGTGTTAAAATGTCTTAACAATATAATGATTATAAAATTATTCTACGCCTTAGAATATCAGAAAAAGCTTTCTGATATTCTAAGTCGAGGTATGATAGTGATCTATATTTACCTCGGCTCCACCTAGCAAAGTGAACAATATTCCAAAGTACCCCCAAAAACAATTACTCCAAATAGGTACGTTTAACGATACTCCACGAAATGTAGATAGCACTAAAACTAACAAACTGATGCCATTGAAGACGGACAATTGAAATGAATTGACTTAATTGAAGCTTACACCAGTAGTTATCCAATTTCTGAAATTAACAGCGAACAGTGAAAGTTATGAGACATTGAGACCGTCTTTAAAATGGTTTGGATAGTCGTATTTTACGAATGGTTCAGCTGTTGTTTTGTGTACTACGTTTTACTGGCAGTTACTTAAAGTAAATTTATTAGTTCTGTCTATTTTGTGAAGGTAGCCTATAACCGTCCTTTATCCGTCTTTTTAAGAATAATTATTATGCAGCTTATTAAAATAACTCTAGGAAGTTATAAATATTTCTGCCAGTGTTGCAGAATTTATTAGAAATAGTTACTGCGTCCCTGGAGCGCAAAAGGCAAGCGCAATGAACACAGATGGTTTTTAGTCAGCAAAAGTCTGACACTCTCTTTCACTGCACCCGAAACGGAAAGAGTCTTTGATGATTTCCTATCCATGAAAAAAGGAATCTGTAGATACTTATGAAATAAACCAAAACCACTATTTATAAGCAAAATCACTCGTTAACTACAAGCACGATCTTTACGAATCCATAAATACTCAAAGTTGGGCTCCTACAGAGCACATTGTGCGAAGAATAATAACAAGCCTTATGAGCAGCTAAACAAAACTTTTAATACAGAACCTAACAACATTACAGAGCCACAACTTCGTGTAACCTCGCAATTAGAAGAAAATCTTGTAATAGAAAAACTTCGAAGTATCTTGTACGCGATAAAATCTTAGAGCTTATTAACATGTAACTCTCTTTATTCATTAGTTCAAGCTGGGAGAGCGGAGTGAAATCTACTCTATGCTGTGGTCAGTTTTCTTCAGGGTTGCCACGATACTTTTAGGTAACTGATATTGAACTAAAAATGTGAAAGCTTGTTATTTGCAAAATATCCCTACTTATGCATAACATTTCAGTTGTTATTAGTCTGTAAATTTTATTTTTAATAAATGACAAAGAAGATTTTTATGATTCCCAATCCAATAGGTGCCACATAAGTCTCTTTTTACTCTCTAAGATCTGTTCTGCCATTTTGTTTATATTACCTAATTACACAGGGCTTTTACTATAGAATCGTGATGGCTAAAGATAGTTGATTTAAAATGGCGGGTACACATAAATGGCTTCCTTGAATAATGACAAAATTAAATGATTGCAAATAATCCTTTGCCCAGATGTGGGATACTACGAGTTAATTATAATAATATTATATAATATCTGTTACGTGATAAAAACCAAAACTGATCAACGCATCCAGAAACTGATCAAGCAGTTTTTAAACCCAGAAAATGTATGCTTATAAAACAAAGAAATAATTTAAAACTTCAAATTATTCCGAACAAGAAAAAAGGAATTAGGAAAACGAACGGTCCAGCTTCGCGGGGAATCAAAGTTCGTTTTAAACTCCAAATAATTTTATTCCAGTGAGAATCCAATTATACCAAAATAGATCTTTAAACCCTGACCTTTGAGCAGGTTTGAATTTCAAGCATTTCGTCAAATACCTTTTTGATATGAGAAATCTAATTTTAGGGTGGTACTGTTTTTATGAACTTCAAGTTGGTATATTTTTCAGGGTTTTTGTGGATAAGGATAATAATGGTATAGAATAAATGTCTTAGTTTTACGTTTAACTTTACATAACCGTGTTTAAATTAATACTTGCTTTGTCTGAGCATCATTTGTGTATTTTTTATTTCCGTCTCAATCTACCGTTGGGTTCCACTGGATTAGTTGTTAATCGAACCCAGTAATTATAAATCAGGAAATAAAAAAAATATCCGAATCAGTTTACCCGTTTAGGAGATACGGTGTTATAGACAGAACAACAGACAAATAAACATACAGACAGATAGAAAAACACACACCCTTAGCAGCCAAACTTACATCACAAATCTGTTTGTGTCGGGGGTTAAAAATATATGTGACAGCCCTAGAATAGGTGAATGTTCTCAGACGGCTAGACCGCTCGTCTTATGTAGAATCTCTATACAGTCCAATTTCAATGATTCATATAATAGTTCATATCAAACGTCAACTTTTATAGTTCAACGTACGCAATACATTCTTAACTTTGACGTATTGCGGTAAAGATTTAAACAATTTTGTATTTTATAGTTTCGTGAACAGGATTTGAAATAGGTTGTACGTTTTAGAGTAATTTATGATTTCTATTTGGTTTCTGTTTCTAGGAAAACCGTTTCTTCTGATTCTTTTATTTATTTATTTAAACTTCATGCACGAATACACTAGTTCAGACTTGATGTCTTAGGCATTCTGAACCAGTCGCTCCAGCGAAAAGTTTCAGTCTAAAATTAAGCCAAATTTTAGACTGTAACTTTTCAGAAACACTGAGGTTGCAAACAAACGTTACTTTTTGTTGAATTTCAGTAATACCATAAAGTCATCAAGGAATGTTGTAAAAATTTCGTAACATGCAGTTATTCACAAAATTACTAAAAACTTAACACCATTAAATATAAAGTTTTAGCTGACTCTATCAGACGATGGCCTGTCAAATGGAAAGAGCACACAATGCACTGATAATTTTTGTGCGTACTTTGTTTATATGGATTTAGCGATGATGTTGTATATTAATATCTCATATTTTTAATTTTTCTTGGAATTACAATGTTTTAATAATTATTCTGCTGTTCTGGGAGTACACAAATGACTCTGATTTGTATATTTATAGGTCCTGTTTTTTTTAGTCTGATACTAGCTTTTGCACGCGGCTTCGCTCGCGTTAAAAAGAGACAAAAAGTAGCCTATGTTACTCTCCATCCCTTCAACTATCTCCACTTAAAAAATCACGTCAATTCGTTGCTCCGTTTTGCCGTGAAAGAAAGACAAACAGACAGACAGGCAGACACACTTACCCATTTATAATATTAGTATGGATGGATATTATTTAAGTTCATAAACATTTATTTTCTTAAAATTGCTCTCACATTTTCTATTAACCACTTCACACAACTGCGCGCCTAGTACTTTTGATTGATTTAAGTACTAAGTATCTCAGTATTTTAAATTTTCTCACATTATCACTTCACATTACTGCGCTCCTAGTACTATTGTTCTCTTAAGTTTTCAATCTTTAATTGAATTTAGAATTAACTATAGGGGAAAATGATTCATCTTTTATAATTATGTTCTCGTCGATTTTTCATTATTTTTAAGATTTATTCTGCTATTCGGGGCGGGGACAAATCCAACGAACCAAAAACCATGAAAATTGGTCTAGCCGATCTCGAGTTATAAGTGTTGTAACAAACCCGACTTTGTTTTATATATATAGATGAATATGCGAGACGGGCAGACGGACTAAACAGAATGCCACATTTTTAATGTAGTCGTCATCCTTATTGCTAAGGATTATGCCTCCTAATAACAGTTGCAATTAACGATCATAAGGCCACAGCCACACGTGTGGTAGATTAGCGGACATAGTTTTTGCGTACATACAAAACAGCTGCCTGCCCGTCATGTCATAATGTGTATAACAGACCTATACAGAACTATCCTCCGCAGCTTCAGATGCATTTTTGCTTACTACTCCGCTCCCGTAGGCGCTAGCGTGATGTTACATAGCAATGGGCTATCCAACACAAAAGATAAAAGAAATATAATAATAAGGCAATATCGGAAGTCGATGGCTTGGTTTCTGTTTCAAGTAATTGCCACCAACTTCCTAAATTGCAATTGGGTGTTTTAATTATTTAATTATATTTTTTTTATTTCTACTTTTACCAAATAAATATACCCTATGTCACTTCCACAAGTGAGATGTATTCAATCACACCTCATATGTCGAAATCCACGTGCCATCAATTAATATGCCTCACCACTCAAAAACACACCGATTATTACGAATAAAATGGAACATTTGCTTTCAGTACCACGAATGAACGCTACAATAGGTACATTTACAAAGTGTAAACATCCACCATAATGTTTGGGCATCAGCCAATCAAAACGATCTATCAACGTCCGACGCTTTGACTTGTTCCTAAGTTCCGTCAAAACACCATTTTGCGGCTACCGGTCATTGAACTTAGACTAGTAGCGCCTTACTAACTTCAACTTCAACTCTTTATTAATGGCATTTGTGGAAAACACACCACAATTCTGCCACGACCATGTTTGTTTTACAATATCTCAAACGAAGAAAGATTTATAACAAAAATATATTGCAATATGACTGCGATGGTCTCCTCCTTGTGAAGAGACCAAGTCCGTCAGAGCCTCGTCAGTGAATCAGCAGGGTGTACCACGTGCAGGTGAGGTTGGCTTTGACCCTGGAGGTGATGGTAGGGCCACTTACACCCCCGCCTTACTAATAATCGCTGCATAAAGTTATGACAGGTTTATACGTCAAAAAATGTATGATTACACAGGCTTTATTCATTGCATATCTTCACACAGTGATTATTAGTAAGGGGGTATATCTGGATTATTAGTTTATTTCCTCATTAGCGATTTTATTAATCCTCAATGAAAAAAAAAACGGTGTTTGAATAAAGAAATTTGACAGCTATGAGTATGTGTCTGTCTATGGCACCGTAGTTCTGTAACGGGTGAACCGATTTAGATGCGGCTTTTTTTTTTTGAAAGTAGGGTAACCAGAAATGGTTCTGAGATATGTTTTACCAAAATCGGCTTAGCCGTTATTCTGTGTCATAGAAATAAGGGAAAGGACGAAAGCATAAACCATAACTGAAAAAGTGGTAGGTCAAATCTTATTTACTTTGATTATTGAAGTTTATTCTTCTTAAATTGGTGTTGTAATACTTGTGTGGGTTTTACTACCGACTGTCAAAATAACCCAGAGGTTAAACCAAAACCAGATACACCATATCCTATCCAAAAGTATGTTCTTGATTTCACACAAAAAATCTCCAAGAAAAGCGACAATCAGTTTTTTAGATCATTATCGGAACGTCTTTCCCAAATTTTCCCGCCATAAAAACCTTCGACACGGATTTCGACAAATACAGAAGAAATAGCTAAATCGGCATAGCCGCTGATGAATTTTGTGCTTAGCAACACATTGAGCGACTTATTTTGAACCCCCGGTGCAAAAAGAGGGTGGTTATAAGTTTTACCACTATGCTTGTGGCACTGTAGCTCTTCAAACCGTTTGTAAACCGATTTGGATATTTTCATTTATTTGAAACAGGACTATTTAACGACGGGTAATTTTTAATGATTAATTATAAAGATAAATAGTTACCAGTGTATTTATATATTTGTGAATAAATAGATGCATACATAGCTTCCTTTCCATTTTTACGTATACGTAATTTTTGCTTCTCCATAGCTGAGCCAAAAGTTAACCCGCACAACATTCCTATACCAATGAGCATAATTCAACAACTGGACTCGTATCTTCAATTTATTCTTCAGCTGTAGCAAGCTGATTTTTCTTCAGGGATTTGTTCCGACATTTGCAATGCTGCTCGCCCCCACACGAATTCACCATGAGCCAGGGATGTTACGGATATGAACTTTCGGATCTAGATAAACTGTCTCCAGATTATAATATTATATCAGAATTATAATATTACATCACTTTTGGATACGATGAAAAATATGATATTAGATTTTTAAAGTACTATTATTACATTATCGGTAAAGAAAGACCATACAACAATGAACAATAAACAATGCAAGACGCGATTGGCTAGTCTATAAAAAACAATTTTTGTCATAGTTGTATCATTCAGAATTTTAAATATTTGGATAATTTTGGATAGGGGTATCCGATATCATCCAAATTGTTAAAATGCGTAACCCGCGTATCCGAAACTGTCGATTACGGTTTTTTTTTATTTCGGATTTCCGAAAGTTTCGGTTACGGTTACGCAGGTTCATAACATCCCTACTGTGAGCGTAGTACGTGGGTGTAAGACGTGTACCCATTAGTGTTGTAATACTTTAGAGGTGCAATTCTTGTAGATTTTTCTTGTATGCCGTTGCATTGTAAAAAAAAAAAGATACAAGAACATTTTTTTTATTTATGTAAATGGTAAAATGACTGACTGACTATTTTTTTATAGATAGCACAGCCCAAAACGCTGGTCCTAGACATGAAACATGAAGGGTGTGTTCTTTGCGAAGAGTAGGTGACCATTACGAGAGGATTTTTGGAAATTGGATCTTTAAATAAGTATAATGCGGTCAAACTTATAACATCCCACTTCTGGTGTTAAGAAAACGGTATCAAAAGAATTCTCCAATACTAAAAAAGCCACAGAACTAGAGGTTTTATCAGGCAGGTTAAGTAGGTACTTGTCATTCTGCTCAGGTTTTAAGTCTACTAAAGGAAATTGGCCATTAGTTTCTGTGACACTACAATGGTAACGCGACGTTCTCGGTACTTTCTCACTTCCAATTCTTCAATTTAGAATATTTGTAAGAGCTTGTTCGATTTCATTTACACGATAACAATGTCGTAAATATACTACGTGTAATTTTGGTTTTAAAAAACCCGCTAGGAGATGATTCTACTCATAAAAACAAACAACTTTTATTATGAAACCAAATCTGAAATCTCGAAAAAAATATCAGCTGTTTAATTCATTATGGTCGAGAGGGCATTGAACTTTTGTTAGAAACAGCTGATATTTTTTTCGCGATTTCATAGTTGGTCCTATAATAAAAGTTAATTGTTTTTGTGGGTAAAATCATCTCTTTGCAGGTTTTTCGAGACCAAAAATACACCTTGTATATAATAGATTGTGCATGGGACAATGACATGACATATTTGATGACTTGCTTAGCAAAACGTAACGTAGAATTATTATGATCGATAAAAACCTGTCCCCGCGGTTACACCCGCGTAATGTTAGGTTTTTGGTTAATGCTCTGCTCCAGTCGGTCATAACGTGATGTTATGTAGCCTATGTCCTATTCTGATGTATAAGCTTCTTCACTGTGAAGTTTGATCAAAATCGGTACAGTGTTTTTGCGTGAAAGAGTAACAAACATTTATACACTCATACAAACTTTCGAGTTTATAACATTAGTAAGCATAGTAAGAACTTTTTGCGCGACTTCGAGAACATGTATCTATATGTTTAGGTATATAAGAGTATGTATGTGTGATTCTTTGCGGTGCTCTGCACCCTAAGCCTCTTAACGGATTCCAACATATTATGAGGTGTCATTAAGTCGTCTTGGCCGTAGGAATGACATATGGTTTCATGATCGAAATTGTAATAGAAATTAAATACTGCGTATCAATTTTTAATACTTTTTTTTTATTATTATGGGCTTGCTCTTGGTCCCAGATTAGCCCGAGGGCATAGACGGGGCCTACGATGGAGCGAGCTTACCCAATAGATGCCTATGCACTCGTTTTTTAAATACTTCCGGGTTATATGAATTTGGAAACACAGACGCAGAGAATTCCATTCCTTCGCGGTGCGCATTATGAACGATTTTGAGAAGCGCTGCGTGCGGATATGAGGAATATCAACCAAGAAAGACTACTATCACTGTACTCTATCACTGTATACTTCTTTCACTGTATTACATTTATTTATTTCTATTAGGAGGGCCGACAGACGAATAACTTAATAAATAACTTAAAGTAAAAAACAATTTAGCTAAATACAAGCCCACCCATAATAACAACTACATATAAAAAAAAATTATGACCAATTTAAAAAAGAACTGCGTCCAAAATGAACTTTGAAGAACATGATAACAAGTTTGTCTGTTTCCAATCTTAATCAGAGACTAAGATAATTGTTAATCTAGCTTTCTACCGTGGCTTTGCCTGCGTGGATGTCGAAACTTTAATCTCCTATTTCCCCTATAGATTTGAAATTGCCAAAAATCCTTTCTTAGTGGATAACCTTCTAAGTTTCATGTCTCTAGGACCAGCAGTTTGGGCTGTGCGTCGATACATATCAACAGTCAGTCAGTTTACCATTTTATGAAGATGAAGTTATGAAAATGCCTAAACACACTTTTACCTTTGTTATAAATTACTCTTTTTTCTTTATTGCAAAAGATTGCAAAAATATATGAGTTATCGCATAAACGCATAACGCATAGCAAAAATATAAGATTGCAAAAATATATATTACACCGGCGAGTGATAATGAGATCACGGTGACAAAAATGGAAGAAAAGCTTGCTTGCTTGAAAGCTTGATTTGCTTTTAGTTGTAATTTGAAATAGAAATGTAAACATTACATCACATACTGTGTGGTCCACTTGTTTCATAAAAATTATCTCCAAACTACTCCATTTCCCATTCATTTTTCTCCATTATTCTTAAAAAAAAAACAGGTACTACCGTACAAACATTATAACAGTTTGGTTCGAAAAAAACTGAATTTATAACTCCGTTTGGTCACGATAAAATGCACCTGTTACCTTCAGCTGATCCAAATATTATAAACAGATTTCCGAACGACTTCCTTTTATTTACCAATCTGGCAATGGATTATAATAATATGATGTTGTGTATTTCCCTTTCTTTTCTTAACTTTTTTGGGTTTAGCCTTCAGTCTAATTGGATTAACTTGATTATTAGTGTATGGAGCAACTGCCTAATAGACCTAAACAGATGCCTAAAAACTTCTATGTATGACTGATAACTGACGAGGGGTACCACCTTATATATTTTTTAGTATTTTAACTGTTTTTTGTATTATTTGTTATAGAGGCAACAGAAAACATCACCTGAAAAACAACTATCCAGATACAGCCTGGGGATATATCGACAAACACACGAACAGTCAGAAAAATAGGAAACAAGAGATCCTATAAGAGCGAGTTCCCGTTTCACCCCTCGGGTACGAAACCCTAAAAAGAAACATTTTGTACTTTTGCCCGGCAGACAAACAAATGCAGTTTATTATCCTGTTTGTACTCCAGTTCCAGGTCTCAAGAAGCCTGTTTTAAAACAGTACCGCCATCAGAAATCCATCTCATATTTAACATAGAATTTAGAGTGGGATTTTAAACATGTCCCGCCTTCCTGGTTTGCAGTAAAACAGTCGTAAAATAGTCTAACATGTCGCCTGTAGCCTACGGAAGCAGGGGTCGCCAACGTTTTTGCATATCAGTGTAGGAGACGAACAAAAAACGTTTATTGGCACAGGTATGGCTCAGTAAACGGTCAGTGAACGGTTGAAAATATTAGTAAAATAAATAAATCTAATTTAAGCAAAGTGCAAATCAAAAATTAAAAAAAAAATGTTATTAAGATTGTGACTGCAGCTAACAAAAGTGTTGATAACTTCAAAACAGCGGAATCGACTTTAATGAAACACATCTGAGAACGATCGTAAGATGAATCAAATCCGTTCACCCGTTTTAGACCTACGGTGCCACAGAAAGACAGACAATACACCACTACTTTTTAATTAGTGCAAAAAAAAATGGGGCTCTATCTGTACCCATTACTGATCATATTTGTATAGTCAAAAGTAAAAAAAACGGAATCCCAAAATTGTCCACGAAAATTTGTCATAATTGGTAAATTCATAACAGAATCAATCATTCATAACAACTGCTACTAGAAAATACTACGCGCAGCGCTTCTCCATTTCGGTTGCCATTCATAAGTACCGGCAAACTTGCAAGGAAGCTCAAGCCACGCCCCTTATGCGCCAACGTCGCGCATGGCCAGCGATCCTTTATCGAGCGAGAAACAAACAGGACTGAACAGGACAGTGCCAATTTGTTTGCGGAAGTGTGCGCGCGCGTGCTTCTTTTACGTAAATTATTGTTTGTTTACGTTTTTACTAACTGTCGCGATGGCTTACCAGTTCTCATCTCGGGAGTACACGGCTATGATACGTGCGTACTTTTTGTCTGGTGAGAACGCAAGTGCCGCGGTACGTATGTACAGAGAAGAGTACCCAAATGCTCGCCAGCCGAACGTTCGGACTGTGGTAAATGCTTACCAGCGTTTACTCGACCATGGATCATTCCACGCACCGGCCCATAGCCAAGGACGTGGAAGACCGGCGTACTCGCAAAACCTGTACGACGATGTAGTGGACTACTTTGAAGAAGATCCTCGGCGAAGTACGAATGATGCAGCTCGTCGTTTTAATATCAGCCAGTACTGTGCATGGTCGATCATTAGTTCGTCTGGATTTCACCCATACCACTACAGAAAGGGTCAAGAATTGACCACTGTGGACAATGTACCAAGGATGGCGTTCTGCAGGTGGATACTCAACCACACTGAAGCAAATGTGCTATACTCAGATGAGTGCATGTTTACTCGTGTCGGATTGTTCAATCAACGTAATGAACACTGGTGGTCAATACGCAACCCAATGTTAACAAAGGAGAACTCTTTTCAACACAGGTTTTCTGTTAATGTCTGGGCAGGAATCCTAAACGACAACATCGTGGGCCCTTATTTTATTGAAGGGCGTCTTACTGGAGAAAGTTATTTAACTTTGCTTCAGACTATGGTGTCTTCAATGTTAGATGACATTCCATTAGCCAACTTACGAGGGCTCTGGTTTCAACAAGATGGCGCGCCTCCGCACTACCATAGCGCAGTGCGTGAATACCTGACGGAGGAGTTTGGGAGTCAGTGGATCGGTCGAGGCGGCCCCGTGGCATGGCCTGCACGCTCACCCGATCTCACGCCATTGGATTTTTTTTTTTTTTTTTTTTTTTATTACAATGGGCTTGCTCTTGGTCCCAGACTAGCCCGATTTTTTTTTGTGGAGTGAAATTAAGCGACGAGTGTACATTAGTGAGCCAACAAGTGTAGAACAATTAAAACAGCGCATATTGGACGCATTTGACGCAGTGAAAAGTGAACGAACCATACTGTTATCGCTAAAGAACAATTTAATTAAACGTGCCCGTCTGTGTATTAATAATGGTGGTGGACATTTCGAAGGACAGTTAAAATACCTGTAAGTTTTTTAAAGTTTTGTAAATACGTAAATTATTGTAAATATCAGCTGATTCAAACTTTTTAAATACGCCAAAATTATTATTTTTTACAAGTTTTGAAGTTTTAATCTAATTTGATTTCTTTTTACTTTAGTTACTTAATAATTAGTTAATTGTAAAAAAGTTGATAATTTTGTTGGTCCTAAGCCCAAATAAAGTACGAAGGAAAAGTTTGAATTGAATAAGTGCCTATTATTTTTCTGTTAACCTTTTATTTTCTTTTTTTTCAATTGTAATGCGTTTTAGTTACCTACAGTTACGATAACAGCTGTTGTAGGCGGGGCAAGTTAGAGCGAGAGCACGCGAACGCGCGAACGAGAGAATACGATTAATGAATACTATCAATAGCCTGTACAATTATTGTCCATACATTGAGTGACATTTTGGGATATAAACAAACGCTAATATCTTAGCTGTTTGTGAATATTATTTATTGAAACTTTACATATACAGTGTGTCCGGGCATGGACTAGCGATATTATAAACACTTAAATATAAGCTATATTAAAGTACAATTACACTCTAAGCGAGGGTCCAAATCACTTCCTTGCTACGGGGCAGCCATTTTGTTTTTTTTGTTGAACTATTCCATATGAAAATACAAATAAAATCATATCTCTCTAAGTTTTTGTGATACTGAGATAAAAATAGGCTTATTTGAAAGGCAACCATATTATCTACCATTAACATTACAAAACAATGTGTTCCCAATTCCATAACTTTTGAAAAAAAATTTGAAAGTCGAAAAAATTAATAAAAATTTATGCAATTCAAACAATAATGGTTAATTACTACAAAAACACCCCCGACAACTTTTATTGTTTTTTTGCTAGATCGACAGATTTTGAGATAAGCTACAATACAAAACAAAATTTACAACTGTATGTCAATTACTTTAAGAATTATTGTTGTTTGAACATAGCGTATGCGCAATTAGAAAAGGCCTTGGTTAAACGCTACCGTAACATTTATGGCGTTTATTGTTTTCCATCTGAGAACAGGCCAGAAATACTGTTCGTTACTACCGTTAGTGAGCGAGATGGAACATAATTAGTCAACTACCTGGAACAAAATCACAGTTTTAGGGACAAATTATTAGTTGGGTTAGTTGTCCCTCGCCCTGCGTTGTGATCGCTACTTTTACTTACCGTACTGTTTACGTGCTGTGTTAAAGTTCATCTTAAAGTGTGATAAAAATGGCTAACCGTCAATATTCAACGCAACATATTGCTGACATACACTTCGTGTATGGCTTTTGCAATGGAAGTGCAAATCCGGCTGTACACGAATATCGACGAAGGTACCCTAATAGGCCTACACCGAGTCGCCACACTTTTATCGACGTATGTTATGTTGCGTTGAATATTGACGGTTAACCATTTTTATCACACTTAAAGATGAACTTTAACACAGCACGTAAACAGTACGGTAAGTGAAAGTAGCGATCACAATGCAGGGCGAGGGACAACTAACCCAACTAATAATTTGTCCCTAAAACTGTGAATTTATTCCAGGTAGTTGACTAATTATGTTCCATCTCGCTCACTAACGGTAGTAACTAACAGTATTTCTGGCCTGTTCCCAGATGGAAAACAATAAACACCATAAATGTTACGGTAGCGTTTAACAAAGGCCTTTTCTAATTGTGCATACGCTATGTTCAAACAACAATAACTCTTAAAGTAATTGACATACAGATAAAAATTTTGTTTTGTATTGTAGCTTATCTCAAAATCTGTCGATCAAGCAAAAAAACAATAAAAGTTGTCGGGGGTGTTTTTGTAGTAATTAACCATTATTGTTTGAATTGCATAATTTTTTATTTATTTTTCCGACTTTCACATTTTTTTTCAAAAGTTATGGAATTGGGAACACATTGTTTTGTAATGTTAACGGTAGATAATATTGTTGCCTTTCAAATAAGCCTGTTTTTATCACAGTATCACAGAAACTTAGAGAGATATGATTTTATTTGTATTTTCATATGGAATAGTTCAACAAAAAAACAAAATGGCTACCCCATAGCAGGGAAGTGATTTGGACCCACGCTTAGAGTGTAATTGTACTTAAATATAGCTTATATTTAAGTGTTTAGAATATCGCTAGTCCATGCCCGGACACATTGTATAATAACAAGACCTTCTCTAATACGCCCTTTAAGTATTTGTACTAATTAAAAAGTAGTGGTGTATATCGATCAAATCTATAACACCAATCTTTTTGGGGGGTTAAAAACTGAAGAAGTTGAACTGAAGATTTTGGTAGTTTCATTTTTCAAATAGAACTCGTTTTCCTGGAGACAATAACACTGGTAAAAGCTACAGATTCGAAATTGTAAAAAAAATTTGGTCAAATTAAAATTTAAAGGTCTTTAAAAAGCTTGTTCAGCTAGCTACGAGTACATTGTCCACCTTGGTTAATTGGTAAACAGAATATTACACGCACTTTACTTAGGCCACAAAAACAAATATTTCCATTGACCTCTGAAAAGACCTAAAGTTGTCTATCCCTGTATGATAGTATCTGTAAACGAGGGCAGTGTTAGAAACCTCATTTCGCCATCTTGTTTATTTTGTTCCCAGTACGGATCGAATTTTCGGTGGAATTGAATTCAGGTGGTACAAATTTAAAAGTAAAACCTTTGACCTTCGTTTGTTTCTTACTGAGTGGGTTAGTAACATGTCTACACTGAACTGTTTTAAAGATTTGTCACCCTGGATGCGTTCTGCGGCGTGCGGTCAGGTCAAAGTGAACGCAGCCCGCAACATGTATGAACAACGCTGTCGGTCGCCGCCTTGTCGGCCCAACATGCGTTCTTTGGTTGTGCCCGCACGGTCAGATCGCATTCTATACAAAATATATTGATACCGACAATGTTGTTCATACATGATGCGGGCTACGTTCACTTTGACCTGACCGCGCCGCAGAACGCATCCAGTGTGACAAATCCTTTACAGTTGAAGAGGAGGTCATATTTCATCAACATTGCAAAGGCCGACGCCTGCCGCCTGCTGCGGGTGGTTAGTTAGAGATCCTCGGCCCCAGGCACAAAGGGCAAAGAAAAAACATGTGTGAGGTTTTGATTTCCAATCTCAAAAAAAGGGTAGATTTTAGTCAGTAGAAGTTAGACACGGCTTGAGCAAGAGAGCCATTTGATGATTTCCTACGTACAAAAAAAAACAGAGACATATTTTATCACCAATTGCACAACTTAGTAGCGCCTTAGTGGTGTCTAGAGCTACCAAACTAAAACCGAAACTAACAGGTTGTCAGTATCAAAATGGACGTCAAAGAGTTAATAGTGTCTTTGCAATACGTACGTCGTGAATGAAAGCGAGGGGTATACCTGGTAGCGCAATTTGTGTACCAATGAAATATGGCCCATAAAACGTGATAAAATTATACAGGTTGCATCAGTTACACCAGTAAGTGATCCGGTCGCCAGCAACAATTGTGTCGCCGGTAACAGTGTGTCCTAGTAAAATACTCTCCATACAACTCTATAGATTTTGTAGGGGGCCACGACCCGAACTTCGTAACCTGGTGATTCAATCTTCGATTTCTAACCGGCTTTACGTGGACGAAGTCGGAAACGAAGACTAAGTGGCGTGGAGATAATTCACACTCGACAACAAAAGTTTACAAAGGTTTATTGTAACAAGAAAAATACAAGAATTTAGAATTATAAAGACTCAGGGTTAGAAAGTGGGTTGCGAAGGTGCTGATCTACGTGACTCCCGTTGTATGAAGGTGGAGTCACTTAACTTGCTGTCGCCGGCGCAGGAAAAAGGGCTGAGGCTGGTCCGCTGCGGCTTAAGTAGGCACCCGAGGTCCAGGGTGCGCGGAGAGGTGAGGCCGCTCGCGGTCGTGGTAGGGAGTTCGGGCGATGTCACAACTAGTATCCAGTAAACAAAACAAGAACGATTTTATATGTAAAACAGTTATTCGTACACAAACACAAACTATTAATTCAGAGCTATATTTAATTACCTACATATTATTAATAACAAATATCACGAAATACTGGCAACACAAGAGAAATTTCCGTCATAAATTATTAATTATTTCAGTAGCAACACTTAATAACAAAGGCAAACGACTGTTTCTCTAATTGTACCATATAGCTGCCACTATAAATATTATGGTCGTTTTATAGGGTAGGCCATATGAAAATATCGTGCGTAATCTGAATGAATTGTTTTCTTTGATGGCCCTGTTGTAGGCTTATTCTGAAAGTGTGAAAAATTATTTGATAGGAAAGAATGTGCCTTCCTTAATTGGTTTTGGGTTATACAGTCGGGTGAGTAATTGTAGGTGTTGTAAAGAGTCTGATTGATTTTGCAATACAACCCTTATTTTGATAATTATAAATCGTGGGTTAAGAACTAGAGTAGCGTAAGGGCAAAAATCCAAAAAAAATTTTTTTTCACCATTCGCTTTTTTAATCCCCATATTTTAATGTGCCAAAAAACTGGAACGATGTAGTGTATAGATTGCTTAGTACAACAATAACGTATAAAATTAAAAGATATTTATTTAGTGCCAAAATGAAGTGTTTCTACTTACAATAATCTTAACATTATTTTGTCAAAAAAGTTACGAGCACAACGATCGTAACTCGATTTACAGAGCGATTTACTGCATATGTGTCCTTGTTTCGTACGCTTCCGTCATTTTTCTCCCTGCCACAAAAACGTAAGGGTGGCATACGCTACTGTGGCACTAAATATTTAGAGTAATGCAGTCAGTTTTTATGTCAAGAATAGTGGAAAAGCTAAATACATTCTTTTAGCACGTAAGAAATCTCTGTTGGTCTAATTCACTTTCGTGTGTAAAACTACTGTACGTTAGTTTGACTCCAAAATCTTTAGCACGGCCCAGCCGGTTACATAAAGCGATAAGACAACAAGCCTTGCAAATGTAATTAGTCCGTTTGTTAGATTATCAAATGTTGGACACGTATTTTTTCTTTTTCCGCATAAACGAAAATTGACGATGATACAGTGCGTTGAAGTTTCGCGTGACGTTCCGATGCGGTACAATTTTTGCAGAATTCCGGTACTTCGTTCTTTCTTCGTTCGTTCGGTATATCTTTGTATTTTTTTACTAACTAGCAGGGATGTTAGAGCTCCGTAACCGTAACCGAAACTATCGGATATCCAAAATACTAATATTATAAAGAGGTAAAATTTGTAAGTTTGTATGTAGGGGGTAATCTCTGGAACTCATGATTTAATTCTAAAAATTTTTTCACTGGCAGAAAGCTGCACTATTCCTGAGTGCTATAGGCTATATAATATCACGCTATGTAGCACGGGAGCGAGGCAGTAACCAAAAACCTAACGTAACGCGGGTGAAACCGCGAGGAACAGCTAGTCATTTATAAAATTCTTGTGTCACAATGTTAATTACTTCACTACTCCGAAACGGCTTTACCGATTTTTACCAAATTTTATATGCATATTCAGTAGTTCTGAAAATCGGCTAGGTACTATGGATTTTTCTATTTCATATCCCTAAGTGGTAAGGGTTGTTAACCCTTAACATTTTAAACGTGGGTGAAACCGCGGGAGCAGATAGTTTAATATAAGCAAGTAGGTGCAAATAGAAACTACCATGGTGTGCAACTTTACATGGGTACTTGAAATGAAATAGAAATTAAATAATAATATATTTTATTTCTTAAAAACTGTAATAATTTAAATAATAGTAAAAAACTTTTAGCGGCGACTACGGAAAAATATTTTAATTTAAGTAGTACATTTCTTAAAGAAGCCGAGATTATTAATTTTAGAAGATTTTTGTTATTGTTTTTAGAGTCATTTTAACGGAAGTTCCGTTGCATTCCATACATAATTGAATTTATGTAACAGCCAAAATGACGTAAGTCAACCACTTATTGAAAATTAAATTTTATTAAAATGAAACCGTTTTTTGTTTGACCAAAAAGTTATACTATTTTGTAGCAGATAAGTAAAGCTTTATCATTAGTAAAAATCAGATTTCTAACTACTATAGATTTTGCCTTAAAAGAGCTATAAGATAACGGTAGGTAAATTTGAGTTGTTTTTCGGCTCTCCTGAGAAGTTGTCATTTTGCCCTTACGCTACTCTAGTTCTTAACCCACGAAATATGATAATAGGGATGACGACAACATAAAAAAAATGACATTCCGTTTAGTCCGTCTTGTAGATCGGCCAAAAATACGAGACACGTATTTTTTGCTTCATAAAAATAATAAAAAAATACAAAGATAAAGAGCAACAAAGTGGGGGCATAGTGGGGCTTTTGACGCCACCGTTATTGCAAAAATTGTATCTGATCGTGACGTCATGCACAACTTCAACGCACTGTATCGTCGTCATTCTTCGTTTAAGAGAAAAAAGAAAAAATACGGGTCCAAAATTTTTTGATAATCTATCTGACAGACTTCACTTTTTTTTGTCGTCTCGCCTATTATACTATGACAATTTTTACTTGCATATTAGAATGAAGACGTTACATTGGTACTTGCCTAGTTTTGCACAGGCAACCTCATGGATAAGTTCCGGGTGCCTTACCCAATGGGCCATCACGATATTCCCGTAGCCAATAGTCTTCGGCGCCTTCAATACACTTCAAATACAATCCTTAATTGGACTATGCCGTAGTTAATTAAGACTCGTCTCGCGTAGATCTACGCTTTCGGCCAAAGGACTGTCACAAGCCAAGTCGTAGAATTACGACAAAAAAATCATAGAAAAACGTACAAAAAGTTGAGCGCTCACGTCTGTCTCAGTTTCAAACCGGCAACCTCATCCATAGAGGCGAGCGTTAAAACTACTGGGCCATCACAATATTCTCTTAAACCTTCGAACACACGTATTTCGTTAAACGGTTAATGGTGCCGATTCTCTTGGTCACAAACTAGACTAATTTTAAGTTAAATGCATCTTTCTCTTTCCATTTCATAAAGAAAAGGACAGAAGATACAATTTAGTTTAATCCTGTCAAATTAGACAGCGCCGGAAGAAAATTGACGTATATTTAGACGCCATGTTTTTAAAACGCGTCTAAATTATCTACGGAGTGTCTAAATTTGACAGGACTTAACTAATATTTTATTTTCCGTCCTTTTCTTAATTAAATGAAAAGAGAAAGATGCACTTAACTTAAATTTACGTTAGTTTGTGAACAAGAGAATCGGCACCAATTACTAGTCTACGCGCCCTAAATACCTAACACATTAAAGTCGTCAATACTCCCAGAATATTGTACACGTCACCATTAAATCCCACATTGTAGGGTGGTCAACAATTACAGCCAGTAATTATACCACGGATAATAACGTCGTACGAACGGCGGCTATGAAATATTTTCACTTAATATGCATGTTCTGACTTGGCTACTGAAGAAAAGGTTTACATGAAATAATAATGTAGAATATTACTAGAAAGTACTGTAGGTGTAAAATAACATTGAATGTTTTTATTATTTCCAGCATGTTAAATTACTTAAATGAGAATACTCCATTATTTCATCTATACTTGTCCCTAAAGAATAATCAATAACGAACAATTCAATAAAATATTTTTTTAATTTTCCATTTATGTTGTACTAGTTTCTGCCCGCGGCTTCGCTTGCGTTAGAAAGAGACAAAAAGTAGCCTATGTTACTCTCCATACCTTCAACTATCTCCACTTAAAAAATCACGTCAATCCGTCGCTCCGTTTTTGCCGTGAAAGAAAGACAAACATACAGACAGACACACTTTCCCATTTATAATATTAAGTATGGATATGTGTTTTTAGTACTCTATTTTTAGTAATATATTGGCAATTAGTCTAAAAGATATCAGAAATAGAAACAAGACAGAATTTAAAAGTTTAGTGTCAAACAGTAATTTTCATGCTAACTGCATTTTTTTTCACCTGTGAATAAGGATCACAATTACACAAAATGTTATAAGTCTCCTAAGACCACTTTCATGTAACTGCAACAATTAGGCCCCGTATTGTCCCGGTGAAAGTTTTCACTCTTCATAAAAAGGACGTGTAATAACAAAATAACCCAACAAAATAAATCACAAATAATCGCGTTCTTTAAAAACTCCAGACAACATTTCACTACGAATATAAAAAAAAAAAATCTTACACTCACTTCACAAAAAAGCAAAAACCACATCTTATTTACTTAAAAACCAGCGAAACGGAAACCAAATTCTATTTTACAGCGAAAAAAATCTCTACGAAGAAGCTCTTGAATAAAAAACTCGAGTAGCGCAACCTTCTTAAAACGGAACAGGCACTCAAGCAAAGATAACGGTTTATGCAGAAAAACTATAAAAAAATTTGCTTGAAAAGTTTCTTGTTCCCTACTTACAGCGCTATTACACTGAAGCACCAATTGAGCTAATATACGATTACTTAACATCCTGCAATCTTAGAAAATGGCACTAATTAGTTTTAGAGTTGACTTTTAGGGAGAATTTTTGGTGTCTCTTGGGTAGGTTTCGGGTAAAAATATTAAAACCCATTCTGGGTTGGATAAAGATTTTGTAGTACAAAGAAAATATAATGTTGAAACCGACCAAAACACAACCATGTTACTTAGTAAGTAGTACCCCCTTAAGTTTTTAGCTTTATTACATTTTTATTGTCTGTTTTCAATAAGTATACAATAGACCACAAATCCACTACGGTAAAAAGGTAAAAATAGTATGTTCTATTGTTGAAAAATACAAAAAACCTTATCTAATTTAAGTCGCAACTTTGCCAGTGTTTTTAAAAGGCAAAAATGGAACCCTTATACAACCTTTTGGAGACTACTGCGCTACCATAGGTCATAACGTGGTTTTATAACACAACAACATTGTATCTATAAGAACCAGTTCATTTAGAGATTAATTCGTTCAACCAAACATTACAGCTTTATAATATTAACAGTACGAAAAAATTTAGCAATTTACTGTTAATATATTGTTAAGAAAGGAAACCTACATACGTTTCTTTATCCCGTCACAAATAAACACAATACATATCACATTGCAAATGAAAACATAACACAGCAGCCTTAAAGTACATTTTCAGTTATTCCCGCTGTACTTTGCGTAAACCTCTGAGTGACCCGGCATGGTGCAGAACGATAAAGGGATAAACCACTCGCTTTTAATACCCTGGTCAGTGTAGGCTTTGTATTCGAGAATATTCTTGCATTACTTAGCACTGAAACGACAGATAATGTAAAAGTCGGAGCGTAAATAAGCACAGGTACACTTATGTAGCGCGCTGTACCGACGGATCATTACAGTATGCAGAAATTTTATAAAAATAACTGGCGACCCGTCGCTGCCTGTTTATGAAATGTTCGTTTGTTTGTACTCTCAATATGCATGTTGCACTATTGATGAAAACAACATGAACATAATCTGTTTAGCAGTTTTTGAGTGTTTCAGATAGATCAGGCAGACTGACATGGCGAAGAACTTAGTTGGTTAAGTATGTAAGTATAATAAATTATTTCCGTTTTCAACTGTATTGTGTCCGAGGTAGTAAGTTTTTAAAAACAATAAAGGCGGAACCACATTACCGTGTCGTGGCGTGTCGTGGCGCGCCAGAAGCATATCGGTTTCATACATTTAGTATGGTTAGAGACACACTTGTATGGCGTGTCGTGGCGCGACACGTTCGGCCGTGTCGCCGACTGCTCGCCACCGATTGCGCCAGAGCGGTGGTGGGGGTTTATGACGCGACACGACACACGGGCAAAATGTGTTTCTGTACCGGCGCGTGGCTCGTGGCGCGAACCGAACATCTGGCGGGCACTTTTGGATTTATTAATATTTGCAGCATAATTACTGACGATCTGATTGAACTTGTAAATGGTGTTTGGAAAAAAATTGCTGAAACGTTGAAAGTCAATAAAATAGTATATTACTTTATTGTTTATTTAAAAAGGGATAAGCGAATAATTATACAAAATTAACAATCCTCTGTTTATAGGGTGAACCCAGTATTTTCGTTTATTTTTTTGCTATTAAGAAATTTCAATGCTAAGAGAAATTGAAGGTTTTCATCAAAAATAATCATTATGTACGTTTGAACGCTGCAAAGGTTCGTTAAGTACTGTTCAGAAAAAACGCCAGAATGCACCACGACACGACACGTAAGTGTGCACACTCACCGCCACGCCAGTAAGCATCATGGCGCGCCAGAAGCATATCGGTTTCATACATTTAGTATGGTTAGAGACACACTTGTATGGCGTGTCGTGGCGCGACACGTTCGGCCGTGTCGCCGACTGCTCGCCACCGATCGCGCCAGAGCGGTGGTGGGGGTTTATGACGCGACACGACACACGGGCAAAATGTGTTTCTGTACCGGCGCGTGGCTCGTGGCGCGAACCGAACATCTGGCGGGCACTTTTGGATTTATTAATATTTGCAGCAAAATTACTGACGATCTTATTGAACTTGTAAATGGTGTTCGGAAAGAAATTGCTAAAATTTTGAAAGACAGTAAAATAGTATATTACTTTATTATTTATTTGAAAATGTATAAATGAATAATTATACAAAATTAACAATCCTCTGTTTACCTCTGTTTTTTTTCTTTGTATTATTTGTGTTTTAGAATATTTTAATGTTTAATTTTTTTAAATTTTACTCTTCAATTGTTTACTATTTAACCCGTGTTTTATTTTCAAATGTTTAATTGAATTTTATGTTCATGTTTAATTTAATGTAATACTGTTTAATTTTACTTTGATTTCAATTTTATCGTGTACTTTAACTTATACAATTCTAAACTATGTTTAAAATTATGATGTATGCATGATGTGTTCTCCTATAACTGAAGGAGCTCAAATCTTCAAAGAACTTTGTATAATAATGCATGTAATGTGTATCCTTTGTTGGAATTCCTTTCTGAATAAAATAAAATAAAATAGGATGAACCTAGTATTTACTTTCATTTTTTTGGTCTGAAGAAATTTCTATTCTAAGAGAAATTGTAGGTGTTCATCAAAAGAAAACATTATGCACGTTTGAACGCTGCAAAGGTTCGTTAAGTACTGTTCAGAAAAAACGCCAGAATGCGCCACGACACGACACGTAAGTGTGCACACTCACCGCCACGCCAGTAAGCATCATGGCGCGCCACGACACGGTAAAGGCGGAACCACATTACCGTGTCGTGGCGCGCCATGATGCTTACTGGCGTGGCGGTGAGTGTGCACACTTACGTGTCGTGTCGTGGCGCATTCTGGCGTTTATTTCTGAACAGTGCTTAACGAACCTTTGCAGCGTTCAAACGTATATAATGTTTTCTTTTGATGAACACCTACAATTTCTCTTAGCATTGAAATTTCTTCAGACCAAAAAAATAAAAGAAAATACTGAGTTCACCCTATTTTATTTAGAAAGGAACTCCAACAAAGGATACACATTACATGCATTATTATACAAAGTTCTTTGAAGATTTGTGCTCCTTCAGTTATAGGAGAACACATCATGCATACATCATCATTTTAAACATAGTTTAGAATTGTATAAGTTAAAGTACACGATAAAATTAAAATCAAAGTAAAATTAAACAGTATTAAATTGAATTAAACAACACATGAACATAAAATTAAATTAAACATTTGAAATTAAAACACGGGTTAAATAGTAAACAATTGAAGAGTAAAATTAAAAAAAAAATTAAACATTAACATATTCTAAGACACAAATAATACAATGAAAGAGAAAAAAAAACAGAGATAAACAGAGGATTGTTAATTTTGTATAATTATTCATTTATCCCTTTTTAAATAAATAATAAAGTAATATACTATTTTATTGACTTTCAAAATTTCAGTAATTCCATTCAATAAGATCGTCAGTAATTTTGCTGCAAATATTAATAAATCCAAAAGTCCCTGCCAGATGTTCGGTTCGCGCCACGAGCCACGCGCTGGTACAGAAACACATTTTGCCCGTGTGTCGTGTCGCGTCATAAACCCCCACCACCGCTCTGGCGCTATCGGTGGCGAGCAGTCGGCGACACGGCCGAACGTGTCGCGCCACGACACGCCATACAAGTGTGTCTCTAACCATACTAAATGTATGAAACCGATTTGCTTCTGGCGCGCCACGACACGCCACGACACGGTAATGTGGTTCCGCCTTAATGTGGTTCCGCCTTAAGTGTGCACACTCACCGCCACGCCAGTAAGCATCATGGCGCGCCACGACACGGTAATGTGGTTCCGCCTTAACCCTGTCAAAACGACGAATGTTTTACTGAGTGAAATAAAATCGTTTATTATGCAAGTAGAATCTTAAAATCACTTTTACATATCATATTTTTATAAGCTAGTTGTAGCCGGAATGTCCTATCTGGACTGGACTAACTCTGAGTAGAAATGCCGAAACAAACTCAGGGATCATCGTCGTCTCTTTTAAAGTCCAGACAATTTCAATATCTTTGTGCAATATATACCTATTTGTTGCACAAAGATATTGAAATTGTTTGCCATGCTGAATAAAGGTGAACGCGGACTTGGCCGCACCGCACGCGCCGCAGTCTCCGCATTCGAATTCTTTGTATGAAGTTCTATGCCACCTCGCACACCTACCCGCGTCGCAGTTGCCGCAGACCCTGAAACGACCGAAATCCCCAAACCGCAGCTGATGACGTCACCCGCACGCAGCGGACGCTGCGGCTAGCGCGGCGCGGATGACGTCATTCGCATCCCCGCTCCGGCGCGAGCGTAAAGGCGGAACCACATTACCGTGTCGTGGCGTGTCGTGGCGCGCCAGAAGCATACCGGTTTCATACATTTAGTATGGTTAGAGACACACTTGTATGGCGTGTCGTGGCGCGACACGTTCGGCCGTGTCGCCGACTGCTCGCCACCGATTGCGCCAGAGCGGTGGTGGGGGTTTATGACGCGACACGACACACGGGCAAAATGTGTTTCTGTACCGGCGCATGGCTCGTGGCGCGAACCGAACATCTGGCGGGCACTTTTGGATTTATTAATATTTGCAGCAAAATTATTACTGACGATCTTTTTTTATTTACTTTACTCTTCAATTGTTTACTATTTAACCCGTGTTTTAATTTCAAATGTTTAATTAATTTTACGTTCATGTTTAATTCAATTTAATACTATGTATTTAATTTTACTTTGATTTCAATTTTATCGTGTACTTTAACTTTACAATTCTAAACTATGTTTAAAATGGTGATGTATGCATGATGTGTTCTCCTATAACTGAAGGAGCACAAATCTTCAAAGAACTTTGTATAATAATGCATGTAATGTGTATCCTTTGTTGGAGTTCCTTTCTGAATAAAATAAAATAAAATAGGATGAACCTAGTATTTACTTTTATTTTTTTGGTCTGAAGAAATTTCAATGCTAAGAGAAATTGTAGGTGTTCATCAAAAGAAAACATTATGCACGTTTGAACGCTGCAAAGGTTCGTTAAGTACTGTTCAGAAAAAACGCCAGAATGCGCCACGACACGACACGTAAGTGTGCACACTCACCGCCACGCCAGTAAGCATCATGGCGCGCCAGAAGCATATCGGTTTCATACATTTAGTATGGTTAGAGACACACTTGTATGGCGTGTCGTGGCGCGACACGTTCGGCCGTGTCGCCGACTGCTCGCCACCGATTGCGCCAGAGCGGTGGTGGGGGTTTATGACGCGACACGACACACGGGCAAAATGTGTTTCTGTACCGGCGCGTGGCTCGTGGCGCGAACCGAACATCTGGCGGGCACTTTTGGATTTATTAATATTTGCAGCATAATTACTGACGATCTGATTGAACTTGTAAATGGTGTTTGGAAAAAAATTGCTGAAACGTTGAAAGTCAATAAAATAGTATATTACTTTATTGTTTATTTAAAAAGGGATAAGCGAATAATTATACAAAATTAACAATCCTCTGTTTATAGGGTGAACCCAGTATTTTCGTTTATTTTTTTGCTATTAAGAAATTTCAATGCTAAGAGAAATTGAAGGTTTTCATCAAAAATAATCATTATGTATGTTTGAACGCTGCAAAGGTTCGTTAAGTACTGTTCAGAAAGATTCTGCAACCGTTCTCCGACAGTCGTTTCTCCTTTGGACTGTTCACCGACAGGACGTTTCGTTTTTGAGAGATTCGTCGATAGAACGTTTCACCTATGGATGTTTCGCCGACAGAATGGTTCGCATTTGTTAGTTTCGACGACAGGACTTTTCAACTATGGAATATTCGTCGTCAGATCGTTTTGTCTACGATTGTTTCGACATGGCTTTTTCACTATTAAACTACAAAGCCACTAAAAAGCTACTAGCTTGCTACAAAGACATGAAGAAAGAAAATGTTTTAATGGAAGACCGCCTTTACTTTTAATGAATGGTATTTATCTATTACCTATCCATATTCGTTTATTTTGTTATTGCAAACATTGGGGAAATAATAAAACAAAAGATTAATGAAACGTATTTATTTATATTATAAAGTGTGGATTACAATGTGATTACAAAAATATCTTCAATTTACAGTTTTATTATAAGTAGGTAAGTAGTTAAGTATACCTAGGTTTAAATAATATAAAATTATTTCATTAGGTGACAAATATGTGCCATTCCATTTAAATATGATTTTAAGTCCGTCATCAGATGGACTATCTTTTTAGATAAATGTCTTTTGATAAAAAAAAAACATTTATCTAAAAAGATAGATATATAGTCTTTTGATGGTGAATGTCTTTTTGTGTACTATAGATGTAGTGAAATTGGCTTAAAAATGTGTACCTAGTTGTAATTAAATAATTTTATAATCTTTCTTATAATAAAACTGTAAACTGAAGATATTTTTTTAATCACTTTATAATATAAATAAAGACGTTTTATTAATCTTTTGTTTTAATATTTCCTCAATGTTTGCAATAACAAAATAAACGAATATGGATAGGTAATAGTTAAATACCATTCATTAAAAGTAAAGGCGGTCTTCCAATAAAACATTTTCTTTCTTCATGACTTTGTAGCAAGCTAGTAGCTTTTTGGTGGCTTTGCAGTTTAATAGTGAAAAAGCCATGTCGAAACAATCGTAGACAAAACGATCTGACGGCGAATATTCCATAGTTGAAAAGTCCTGTCGTCGAAACTAACAAATGCGAACCATTCTGTCGGCGAAACATCCATAGGTGAAACGTTCTATCGACGAATCTCTCAAAAACGAAACGTCCTGTCGGTGAACAGTCCAAAGGAGAAACGACTGTCGGAGAACGGTTGCAGAATCGTTCAGAAAAAACGCCAGAATGCACCACGACACGACACGTAAGTGTGCACACTCACCGCCACGCCAGTAAGCATCATGGCGCGCCACGACACGGTAATGTGGTTCCGCCTTAAGAGTGAACCAAAAAAACAAAGGATATCAAATAGACACATCATTTCCCAAGCATTATCGGCGGCGGTGACCTCTCGCGCCCAGCGCTGGTTCAGGCCATGCTGCGGGGCGAGACAGAATGGGATGCCGTCGCCTCCTTCTGCGAAGCAGTTATGCTAGTGAAGGAAGCGGCGGCGCGCGAGAGGCAACGACGAGCCTCTCGCCCCGGACAAAGACCCAGGCGAAGACGTCGAGAGTCGCAAGACGACTACCGGCCACCGTAGGCGCGGTTCTGTGGATGGCGAGCGATGGGTAGCTCGCCGCCCGGCTAGGACCAGGATCGCGTAGACGGCGCGTTTTGTTCCACGCGCGCCTTAAAGAGAAGGAGTCAGCACAGGAAGGGGCCCAACAGGGCCAACGCCGGGGTTGCGGAATGTTATGTTTATAACAGTTACCGTGACCCTGGAACATAAAAGGCAATCGAAGGAACATGAGTGGGTTTTAGTCAGTAAGAGTCTGACACGCCCTCCCATCGCACCCAGGACGGGAGCAGTCATTGGATGATTTCCCACTCACCAAAAAAAAAAAATATCTCTACGCCTGCCGGGGTTGCGGAACGCCTGCCGGGGTTGCGGAATGTTTACAATAGTTACCGTGACCCTGGAACATAAAGGGCAATCGAAGGAACATGAGTGGGTTTTAGTCAGTAAGAGTCTGACACGTCCTCCCGCCGCACCCAGGACGGGAGCATCAGTCATTGGATGATTTCCCACTTACCAAAAAAAAAAAAAAATCTCTATGCCTGCCGGGGTTGCGGAACGCCTGCCGGGGTTGCGGAATGTTTACAATAGTTACCGTGACCCTGGAACATAAAGGGCAATCGAAGGAACATGAGTGGGTTTTAGTCAGTAAGAGTCTGACACGTCCTCCCGCCGCACCCAGGACGGGAGCATCAGTCATTGGATGATTTCCCACTCACCAAAAAAAAAACCATTATATCTCTCAACTAAGCTTAGGTCGGCTTTCAGTCAATTCGGATTCAGTTGAATACCAGTGTTTTACTGGGAGCGACTGCCTATCAGACCTCTACAGCTAACCATTTTTTTTATCCGGGATGGAAAATCGTCATGCATCAGCCCTGGGGTCTTTTTTTGAGGATGGAATCATCAAATGACTTCTCCCGCCTTGGGCGGGGCGGGATCGAGTGTCAAACTTTTATTGACTAAAATCCACCCTTGTTAATTCGGTTGCCCCTTATGTTCCGGGCTATGGTAACAATTAGAACTATTCCGCAACCCCAGCCAAGGGTCTGTCAGACTTGCCACCCTGGTGTTCCTCCTCCCACCTACGCCGTGGATCGCGGCAACTGATGCTAACCAAAGTAAAGGATGAAAACAGGATTAAAAAAAAATGCCAAAAAATCTATTAAAACATGTCCTATTTTAGATAACTGTTTACATTTCTCTTACAAATTCTCCAAGTCATAGCAAATTAGGCATTAACCAAAGTAGTTTTAGAGTCCTTTTTATTATTTCTTAATAGCGAGGATCAGACAATAAGAGTTTCGATAACTGGGAACTAAATGACGTCATTACGGTTATGTGGGGTCCAAGTAGCTACTTACTGGAGACATTTTCAAAGTGACGTTGTACATACAAACCGATTAAATAAACATTTGAATTAGAAAAACCAGCCAAGATTCGGACTTGCTCAAAAAGGATTCCGTACTACAAACACCATTCATACTAAGATGAAGCATTAAAAAACATTGACAGACACAATGATGTTATAAGTAAAAAAGTGTAGATAGGTTATATGCAGTGAAAAAGTGGCACAATAAAAGTTTGCCAATTGACAACCATGATACTGAGTATCGCGTTGACATTTGACGTTTATCTCTTTTTAACTCGCACTACTTCAATCATGTCATCCTACTTTGACGTGTAATGTATGTGTGCGTTAGTGTGCCGTTTTTGAAGACAGAATTTCGTTTGGGTAACCTATCTACACTTTTTTACTTATAATATGATTGGACAGACAAGTTTCTTGTAAGGCCTCTTTAACCTTTTGACGACCAAGCGACAGTTGGCTTTCACGCTGGTATTGTCTTTCTATTGTGTCTCGAATCACGTGTGTTCGAAGGCTTAGTTATTGTTTTTATTCGACTGCCGAAAGGACTGTTTTTCTAGCGTATGTTTGTATGTCTCATTCTATAGCATGATCGCTTTAAAGCCTAAACTATTTTAACGGATTTCGACACATGAGGTGTCTTTGAATTCCTGTCAGTTGTAGAAAGAGTGATAGGGTATCTTAATAAAAAATAAAATAATAAAAAACCCACCTGTAATTTTAGAAGTTGGTGGCAATTACATGGTAAAAAAGCTTCCGACTTCCCTTTCCACTTCCGAATTTTTTATTGCAATAGTAGCAATAGAAATAGGTACATACTGTGTCAAAATCTGAACTGTCTACCTATTATGGTTCTTGATATACATTTTTTTGACTGATGGTCGTGCAAGGAAAACAGTCCCGTTGACACTCTTCGAACTACTGATCCCTAAAAAAACACCTTTATATCCTTTTTCCACAGGCAAGAGAGACAAATAACAATAACAATAGCGCCTCCATTTCTATCCAATTCTCATAGTGTTACGAATTCTTTCCTAATCACTACATAATATAAAACAAAGTCGCTTCCCGCTGTCTGTCTGTCCCTGATGCTAAGATCTTTAAAACTATGCAACGGATTTTGATGCAGTTTTAATAAATAGAGTGTTTCAAGAGGAAGGTTTATATGTATAACTAGCCTTTGCCCGCGGTTCGCTATTGTTAGAAAGAGGCAAAAAGTAGCCTATGTCACTCTCCATCCCTTCAACTATCTCCACTTAAAAAATCACGTCAATTCTTCATTCCGTTTTACCGTAAAAGACGGACAAACAGACATACAGACACACACTTTCCCATTTATAATATTAGTATGGATATGTGCATAGGGTGACTGGTTTTTAGTGTAAGATACTTAAACACGTGATAGTGCTCATGATAATAAAAAAATTCTGGGGGCAAAGCCGAAATCGCGAATGAAATATCAGCTGTTCGTACATTAGGCATACATAAATGTACTACTGAACAGATGATATTTTTCTGTAACGTGTTGAAGTATCGTACACTAATTATTAGTCACCCTGTATACAGGGTTATTGGTAAAACACCGACATCCTCTCAGGACTATGTTACTATCATCATAAACAACAACTTTTGTTCTATGATTTTTTACAAAATGTTATACATTTACCAAAAACAAATCTTCAAGATTTCGTTGTCCTATCTAACACATTCCAACTCTGTATTGTGCCGTAACAACATACCTACGCTTGCCGCGCACTGTCCTCGTACGCTACGCAGACTTCGTCACATTTAGAGTGTTCAATTTAAATATTTTTAATTTTGTATGAAAATCTAATGAACTAAAATATGATAACTTTTTAAATGTCGTAGAACAAAACTTGTTGATTATGATGTTAGTAACATAGTCCTGCGAGGATGTCGTTGTTTTACCAATAACCTGTATTAAAGTGGAGAAAAGCCGGGATTTTTAAAATACCCGTGTGAAGCCGGGCCTGGTAGCCAGTACCTGATAAAAGTTGCAAAGTCTTGCAGTATGAACGTGAATGAGGCAAGTCCATTAGTAGGCTGCATTTACCTCCTATATCGAATGTTTAAGTACTTATCGGACCACTCGACCGAATGGCCGAGCCTTCGATTATGTCGCCCATTCGGTACTTATTAATGTTTTTCGATCATTGGTTCTGAGATTTTGTTGTCATATATTTGTGACTGCTGTTCGTAGCTGTTTCCTGTAAGGTTTTTGTAAGGTTAAAATAGGCTTTAATTTATTAAAAAAATAACTGTCGAGCTGTATCATGTTGCCACTGCGGTGACACAGCACTAAACTTTAAAACCATATTTCAACTGGTTAAGCTTTTTTTTTAACTATTTGTTTTAAATCGAAACTTTTGTGCAATATTCACGTTTCTAGTTTCAGTAATTGCGGTGGCGCATTGAGTCCCTCTATTTCTTAATTTATAACGTTTTAAAAGATTATACGAAAGGGATTACAAATTTAAAATGGCGGTTGGCCGGTCTTGTGTGGCAAACAGGTGATGATCGCACAAAAACCATTTCTGGAGATCACGAAGAGAAAGCAAAGTGTTGGCAGACCAGCTGCCAGATGGTCAGACGACATCAAAAAGACTGATCTGGACTAGAATCGCCGCATCAAGAACATCGCAGAGAACTATGCAAGAGACATTTGTCGAGTAGTGGACCAAAACTTGCTGAGAAGAAGAAGAAAATGAAACGCGTGGTCTAACATAAAAAAAATACATACACGTTAGTTTTGAACCTCATTATCTTAATAGTGAAATTCGGGCTTTTTATTTAACACGAAAGACACAACACTAATGTCCAGCACTGGACTGACAGGCTGATAATGACGATCAAATAACGATGAACATCATTTTTAACCGACTTCAAAAAGGAGGAGGTTCTCAATTCGTCTGAATTTTTTTATTTTTTTTTGTATGTTTGTTACGCGATGTCTCCGTTAATTGTGAACGGATTTTAATGGTTCTTTTTTTGTTTTCTAAGTCATGATTTAGAGGTGGTCCCATATAAATTTTGTGGCGATCGGTTTAGTGCTTCAAAAATTCATCAAGAACAAAAAAAATCGACGAAATATACATTGACAATATTATAATGTGCTTAACTTCAAATTCAATTTTTCGTTTTACAAGATTCTAGGTAGTTTTATTTTGAAAATAAATTACTTTGAAAGATGTCATACACAGTCAGACATAGTTAGACTCGACACTAAAAAGTAAAAAATAAAAACTTTTTTCAAAAAAATAATAACCGCCTTCAAAAACTAAAAACCCAAAAATAACAAAAATTTCGGAAGTCGGTGGCTTCTCTTCTGCCAGTCAATTTATCTGAATTTGTGTTGCCAGTGCCACCGACTTCCGAAATTTTAGTTATTTTTAGGTTTTTAGTTTTTGAAGGCGGTTATTTTTTTTTTAAGTTTTTATAACAGACAAAATATCCATATCAACGAAATCTTAATCAAAGCCCGAATCACTAGAAACTCGCAAACTGACGCATCGGAGATGTCTGTGAAAAATATGGTCTTAATATAAAAAATCCCATACGCGAGGCGTCACATAATATGTAGGCTGGGTGCTTATAGCGGCCATATTAATTTCTGTCATGGCGTCCTCTCACCATGACACGGCAGTTGCGTTAGGCGCACACGTTGCGTTTTATTTATATGTACTTTACACGTTTATCTAACCAAACCAAAAAAAAACAAAAGACTGTACCACGGAGTATTGAAGTTTTAAATGTCGATGTAAACTTTTGAAGTGTTGCGGAATATTTATAATACTTACCATGACCCCGGAACATAAGGGGCAACCGAAGGAACATGAGTGGGTTTCAGTAGGTAAAAGTCTGACACGCCCTCCCGCCGCGCCCAGGACGGGAGAAAGTCATTTGATGATTTCCCACTCGCCAAAAAAAATTTAGTTCGCGATGATGAACTTTCGTGATTTTGTACATCAGTCAAATCAAATCATTTTATTTGACAAAATGAAGTACAGTGTACAGAGTGTGGTGAAAATTTTGGCTTACGTACTTTTTAATTCACGATTTTATGAATACTATAACATCGAGATTTCAAACTTCATTATTCCAAAATACAGTCGATGATTTTGCCACTGACTATGACAGTGAAGTCCAAGATTTTACCACAGACTTTGGTACTGTAGCCTTTATCAATCAAAATCAATCAATAACCATGATAGTCTACAGCTAAACGAAGGCCAAACCCAAGTTATGCCTCCACATTGTTTAGAAATTTAGGCAATACATCGCTGATACGAAGATATGGCTCAAAGCGGAGCCTTGAGTGAACCAAATTGCTTTGCGATACCAAAAGGCCGGTCGGTCAACCGTGTTCCCCTTACGTATTTGAAGCAAGGAAGGGTGCGTTTACATTGATACCTTACTTCTAACTCAGTATGATAATTAAGGGCTTTGTCCAACAGTATACAAACTTACATCCCCTATTTTACTTTGTTCAGACGGATTATCCCTAAGACAATATAGGTACGTGCCTAGGGCGATAGGTTAGGTTAGGTTATTAAAAAATAATCATGTCAGTAAGCACTTACCCTACACGATTAAAACGATTCATAATTACTATATTATTTTTTCCCCGCGACTTCATCCGCGTGGATTAATAATTCGCGTTCCCGGGTTCCGGGATGAAAACTATCCTGTCTTTTCTTGAAAACATTAAAATTAATCTTTCATGGTGAAGCGTTTCATAACACACCACCATTACTCAGCTAAAATACACTGTCAGGTCTCTATTCAGGTTCTATGAAAACAGATGACGCCGCGCCAAAGTCCTGTCTATACGAATACCCACTACCACTTTGACAAGATGCCCCGACTAAGAAAGACTAACTAAATATGTTGTGGACACATGTAAATAAGCCCTTAGTAGCAGATTGCAGAGATCGTATGCGTTCAAGTTCGTATCAATAGTAAGACGGCTTATAGCGAGTGGTCTTCGGGAAGCTGCTGTGTGAATATTGTGACTTTGTGAGCATTGTGGAATATCATATTATACTGTCGTCCGGATTTATCCGCTTCATTGGCTACTACTTTACTCCGATAGGTCATAGCGTGATGTTATATAGCCTATAGCCTTCCTCAATAAATAGACTATCTAACACAAAAATATTTTTGTAATCGGACCTGCAGTTCCTGAGATTAGCGAGTTCAAACAAACAAACTCTTCGGCTTTATAATATCAGTATTTGTATTTATATGTTTATAATATGTATTAAACTTATATCCAATTGGTAAAGCTAAGTTTTAAGACTACCCACTTAATTAAGTGTTTTAATTATATTTTTTTTGTTTGTTTTTCTGTAAGTTTGTGTCCTTTTATTGTTATTAATAATGCACCTGCCATGTTTATATCTCATCAACTCTGGGTTGACTGGTAGAGAATGCCTAAAGCATTAAGTCCGCCCTTGTACGCTTGTGCATGAAGTTTAAATAAATGAATAAATATAGTATAGATAACTGTTGTAATTAGTCACCGATAGATAAACACGTGTTTTTAGTCGTTATAACATTACCAAATATTTTTGGTGGGAAGATATTTTTTAATTGTGGTGTTTAACGAACCTACCTACCTTAACAAATATGTCGTGTTACCCAATAACTGCGTGGTCTGAAAAGGTTATTAAGACCGATCCCAATTTATTTATTTTATTTAATGTTTTTGCAGTCAAATAATCAGATGCTTATAAACAGTCAGTAAAAAACATGAAAACCAAAAAGATAAACCGCAAAAGTAAAAATCTCGAACGCGGAAGGCTTAGAGGATAAAACTGCCACGTCTGCGTCCAATCTTAAACCGCGTCGCGTATGACACTTAATTAAATTATACTCACTGTGCCCGCGAGTTATAAATGATTGGGTGTCGTTCTACAATGGAATAAATAACTAGAATGTATTTTTAATGTGTTAAACATTCGAACACACGTAATTCAGGACACAATAACAAGACAATAGCACCGCGACCGCCGGCTGTCGCTTGGTCGTTGAGAGTTTAAAACACAATGTCCTGAAATCTTTATAAAATAATAGACAGGCTTATTGGTGATAATTAACGCAAAACTTAAACTACTAAAACTTGAGATATAAAATCTGCACAGTAGTTTTTTTATTTGAAAATTTAACCTCTTAATAATATAGAAGATAGAAGTTGTAAGTGCTGCGGGCGAAGCTGCAAGAAGTATCTAGCACTATATGCATGAAGCACATTATCTATTAGAACGATGCTTATGTGGCGTGTTTTGAGGATCAGATATCGATTAAATACCTAGCGCCTTACTAATAATCGCTGCATAAAGTTATGACAGGTTTATACGTCAAAAAATGTATGGTTACACAGGATTTATTCATTGCATAACTTTACACAGTGATTATTAGTAAGGGCACTAGAGTACACAATCATATGAAATTTGATACTTGTCACATATTTTGAGTCTCAAGACGAGACCAAAGTTAGAGATTTTATTAAAATGTGCAATATTGAAAAAGTTGTTATAATATGTTAATCAAAAGAGTAACGCACGCTGGTAATGATATTACAAAGAATATTAAAATTAAGATGAATGAGACATACAATTTGGACTGTCTACGTTAGGGACAAACGGTAACTAAAGCCATAGCTATACACGACACGAACAACAGATCTTAAAAACTTCTTCAAACCCATACTTACTTATATCACGTTTACCAAATCGAAAGAAAACCCAAAAGACACATATTAATTACCAATATCACGTTTAACATTTCAAAAGAAAACCACTACAGCTTCAACACATAGATCCTCATCAAAAAGGCGCCATTTCGACGAAGTTTCCCAAAGTGGTCCAACCAAAGGTATGCATCTGAAACCTAAAACCAACGGTCTCGTCTCAAATTACCAAGTTTATTCGCAGGTCTCAAAAGTTGGGAAACCGCAGCGAAGGTGGATACCGCTAAAGGAGTGTACTTACTGCACTGTACCATACTATAGTACGAACGAATCAGTGCTGCTCAAGCCATTTCGTACGCAGTAGCGTGCCTAGATATCAAATTTCCTAGTTCAGGTACGTAAGACTTAGAATTAAGATGTATATTTAAGACAGTATGTAATTTATCCTGTAAAGAATTTTGAATAAAAACTATTATTATTACTACAGTGACTGTGGGCAACTAAGTTTGGTACAGTTTAGCGGGCAGACGCCTTTATGTACTGAACATACAGTTAAAATGAAGCTGCGTAGTTTCTGTTGACATTAAGACGAAGGAACCGCCTGATATGGGAATTAGCATTGGGACTACTTCTTACATGATTGCTTAATGAAACATTCATTTCAAACTTGGTCCTTAGAGACGTCTGCAAGGACGGGCGGTAAAAGTAAAAACAAGTTAATAACAGAAAATTGGCGGAATGCGAGTCGGACTTGCGAATGGAGGGTTTTGTACCATTTTGGCAAAAAAAAGTGCAAAAAAATTACGCTTACTACTTACTTTCTAAAGTTTATCTTAGACATCACTGACATCCCGTACCTCGGAAAGCACGTAAAGACCTTCAAGACGATAAAGTCAAGAGGTATCGTGTCCCCTAGTTACTGGATTGTGGAGGTCTGATAGGCTGTTTGTTCCACGTAAAACACGGATTTCCAGCTGAATCCGCTTTGGCTAGAAGTCGACCCCAACGAAATGATGATGTTATAACGGCAATACAATCATCAGCGAAGATTTCAACAGGTTGACAATAAATACAGCCTGGCGACAGATGGACAGACAGAGAAACAAACGGACAGTGGACAGACAAACAGCTGAGTTTTAGTGATAGGGGTTTTTAACCTTTGGGTACGGAATCCTAACAACAAAGTAGTGGCAAAAAAAGGTTGTGAATCAAACAAATATTGGCGAATAGGAGTTCTTTTTGAGCTTTGTGTTGGTTTTATTTTACAATTATTCAACTCAATGTCCTTCGTGGTTTCAGGTACGATATGATAAGTCTTTTGTTACATGAGTATCTCTATACTGTTACTCTCTCGTGATGCCATACCGTGATGTATGTAGCCTAGGTTATTCTGATGTATAAGCTGTATAAAGTTTCAACAAAAGTCGTTGAGTAGTTTTAGTGTGAAGGTGTATCACACATGCATCAATCTTTACAAAGTTTCAGATTCAGATTTATAATATTACTATCTTTTGCTCGCGACTTCGTCCGCGTGTATTAATGGTTCCCGGTTCCGGGGATTTCCGGGATGGAAACTATCCTATGTCCTTTCTCGGGTCCCAGACTGTATCTGTTCCAAATTTGATTGAAATCGGTTCAGTGGCTTAGGCGTGAAGAAAATACAGACAGACAGAGTTACTTTCACATTTATAATATTAGTGCGGATTCGGTTACAATATCGGACAGCAAAAGAAACAAACACTCTATAAAAATATCAACTCTTCGTAGTTTTCCAGCCTGTAGAAAGACGGACGGCCCACGGAAACTTGTAACAGGCTCTTGTCGAGTACAAAACTCCAAAACAGCACAACTCCTACTTTCTACAAACATCATTTATACATTTATTTACACCCTAAACTGAACACTAAATATATTAAATAAGGCTTAAAACTGTTAAGGCACAGCAAAACGGTACTATCTTAAACTCATCACAGAATATAATCCTATTATTACCCAATGTAATAAAACGAAACACATAAAGGCTTATTTTGACGATATTCACGAGCCATTGAAAAGCTTAAGTAATAGAAACTTCGATCATAAAATTGAACGAGTTACTCCGACGTTGCTTTGTACCTTATACTCGAGGAATTCTAGGAAACGAACACGTGTTTTTGCAAGAAAACGGTAATCAAAGGAAATATTTTGCCTTTTATTTGAGAATAGACCATTAAATGTCTTTACATCGACGTCAAGAGTATTTATAGGTCTTCATGCCTCTGTGGTTTATGGCACTCACCTCTCAAGCATGAGGAAGCGATAGCGGTGGCTTTTTCAATTTATAGGCCATAGCTGACATCTGATCCCGTGCCTGGGAAGCTTAAGCCATTGGCCTTCGTTATGATTTGTAGATCTTTGTCAGTCGTTGCGTAGTTAGAGTCAAAAATCTGGTCAGTCCAAACAAGAGGTACTTATCGTGTTACCTAATAATTGGGTTGTAAAAGTTTCATAGAAACAGCCAAGCCATACATTTTTACTGATTTGTAAAATTTGTGAAGTTCGGGTCGGTAGATTTACGCCGTGTAGATTCAGAAGCTTGGCTCTACATAAGTTCTGATATATTTTTTACAGGGCCTTATTGTGGTCGTCTTGGCAACATTTTACATGAAATGTTTTTGGTCTATCTTTCATGGAATATTTGGCATTCTCGCTAACGAGAAAGATATGTTGGCAAAATACTTTTATGGATACTTTACAAGCTTCCTAACTTAAGAGGGCCTAGACAAGTGGCATTGTAGAATAGATTGTAGATTAGAATTGATTGTCAAATGTATGGGGTTGACATAAGCTTTCGCTAAATAATTTGACATCTCCATACATTTGACAATCTATTCTATTCCGCTATCTATTCTACAATGCCACTTGTCTAGGGGGGAAGGACTTTTTGCTTCGCCAATCGATACTTTATCTCCATAACCAATTTTTACACAACCTAATTTCTGTTAATCCCAAACATGAAACGCTTTAAACCAAAACTTAAATCAAGAGTATCAACATTAAAACGTGATCGAATCGGCAGTTACGAGAAACTCCCAAACCTACCGTTTTTACCTTGCCTAAGCATGAACCCATAAAAGTACAACAGCCTAAGTTTTGGAGGCCAAGTTTTACCGACGATAAACTTCAGGCTAATAAAGTTTTGATAAGGAAACCATGTGTAGGGTACAGGTGACTACAGCTGTAGCAAGACTGTTTGGGTTGTAAAATTCTTTGCAACACGTGGCTTCGACTTTTTATGGCTGAGTTTGATGTCATTCTGTGTGCTATCTTCTTCTTCTATGTCCATTCCTGTTCCTGTTATTTGAAGTCGGGTCTCGTCACTCTACGGTACCAGGAGAGTCTGTCCTGGGTTGTCGGTTTTGCAAATTGGTTTAATTTGACCACCAGGTTGACGGAGGGCGACCTCTACCTTTCTTTAGTTCTGGCATAGCCAGTGCAATTTTTACCACGTGTGCAACCTCAAATTATCATAAACTAGCTCTTTTCCGCCGCTTCATCCGCGTAGATGTTGGATTTTCGTCCAATTTTACCCCTTTTGAGGTCATATGTCCACAATTCTTTTCTTAATGGCTACCTACTTTTTACAAAGAACACACACTCCAAGTTTCGTGTTTTTAGGTCCAGCGGTTTGGGCTGTGCATTGATAGATCAACAATTAGCCAGTCAGTTTGCCATTTTAGAGGTATATCAAATGTATAGATAGCATACAAGTAGGCAGTGTTTGAGACAGTAAAACTCTTGCACTAGGGCGGGAGAAGACATTTGATGATTTCCCATTCCTAAAACAAACCTGTACTGACTTTATTGAAGAAAGTTTGAGTTTGACAAGAGTTAGGCCAAGTCTACGTCTGTATTAGTTGTGACGTACACAACAGGAATCAATACAAAATTATTAGCTAACCCTTCAAGCAAACGTGATTGGTTACGTTACGCTTAAATGTTGCCAAACTGTTACAAAACTCAGCAGTTTCCTCATCTTTCACGTGTTTCTAACTACGTTTAATATTAACTGTTAGGTAAGGAAACAAATCGAATCATATTTTGGGTTTCTCCGGATTAGGGAACGAGGGTAAAAGGATTGTGTAACAACATGATTTCGTAACAGATTTTTCGTTGCCGTAAAAAATATTTTGCAAGGAAACTGGAAAGATGCGTGCACTGAAGGTATGTACTGCCATTTAGTTCAAAACCGAGTGCACGCCTCTAAGCCATTAGCTTAATATCATATTATATTTTATTTATACTTCATCTGTTATTAATTATATACAACTAATTAACTCTGATATACTTTGCAACTGATAACAGCTGTTAGCAAAACACATAAAAAATAAGAGTTTTTTAATAAATGCTTTTAGAACAAAACTTGTTTTTGTATTAGCAATTTAAACCTACAAGGCAATTACTGAACAAAACTCTTCAACAAATAAGAACGAACAATAAAGTACACGCTGCAAGTTAAACTTTGAAGAGCAATATGAAAAATTAACAACACAACATAAAGTTTAAAGTCTGACCCATTTTCATGGATTCATTTAACTTCAAGATTACAAAGTGGGGCTTTGAAACATGTACACTCAAACAAGCTATTTGGTGCACAGGCAGCCAATTTGCAACACATCTATGTAACAAGAAACATCATAATGCATTTACACATTGTTTAGCAGTACTATTAATATGCAGATAGATTGCAAAATAAATTGGTTTAGGCAACCTAGCCTATAGAAAATAACAGAACTTAAACATGAAAAATAGCATTCAACAATGCAGTGGACCAATTATTAATAAAAAAATATCGAAAATAGCGTGAAATCAAACATCAAATTGTATATTTTAAGTTGCTTTTAAATTGACGGTGTTTTAGGAAGGGCCATCGGAATCCCATTATGAGGAATTCTATTTTTACCGACTTCACAAAAAGGAGGAGGTACTATGTTCGGCTGTTTGTATGTTTTTTTTGTATGTTTGTTCATCGATTACTCCGTCAATTGTCAACGGATTTTCAAAATTCTTTTTTTGTTCGAAAGCAGATAGTTCTGAGGTGGTCCCATTGCCACCAAGTTAGGATCTGATGATGGGATCTTAGAGAAATCGAAGGCAACCCTCAAATTTTATAGGCTCACTTATTGTTTTTTGCATATTTTATGAAGTATCTTGTGTATTTGCGTATGGTTGTCACCATCTCAGTTAGCTGAGCTGAGCGTGTCGGGCCACGCTCAATGTAGGGTTTCGTAGTTTCCCGTCCGTCACAATAAGTGTTTCCACATTTAAGTTAAAAAAAAGGCTATTTGTTACGTTGGCATACTAAGTACGCAGAAATTGTTTTGTACAACCTTTTTGTCTTTTTTGTACAAAAACTGTTTTTTCTATCAAGTTCAAAATATTTTTCCTAGAAAGTACTTATAAAGTTCTACTTTCCAGATTTTTTTCATATTTTTTAAACCTTCGGGTCAAAAGTTAGAGGGGGGGGGGGACGCTTTAATTTTTCCTTTTGGAGCGATTATTTCCGATATTATTGACATTATCAAAAACTGATTTTAGTAAACCCCTTTTCATTTTTAAATACCTATCCAACAATATATCACACGTCAGGGTTGAAATAAAAAAAAAATTCCTTCTTTACATATAGGGGGGCTACCCTAATAAAACATTTTTTTCCAATTTTTATTTTACCACTTTGTCGGCGTGGTTGATATACATATTGGTACCAAATTTCAGCTTTCTAGTGCTAACGGTCACAGAGATTAAGCGAGGACGGACGGACAGACAGACAGACATGGCGAAACTGTAAGGGTTCCTAGTTGACTACGGAACCCTAAAAATGAATAGTGGCAATGTGGCATATATATCAAACAGTTTGGTCGACTGTACCACAGTTTTTGCTCACTATTGTTTCGAAGTTTACAGTGAGACAGCCGGCCTTTTTTCACACAAGTTTTCTACGCTATGGAGTAACGTCCATGGAATTTCAACCGGCTGAACGAATATAAAAAAGCCTCTCAGTACTAGTTAAAGTTTTATTCGAGCGGAAATTTTTGAGATCAGTGAAGAGTTTTAAGTAAATGTTTAGGTGTATTTAAATAATTGAAAAAATTGGGTAGGTTCGATACGCTTCCACATTATAAAAGAAAACTTGAAAAAAAACAACCGCTTTCTGAAATTAAAAGCAAAAAATAATTTAAAATTCGGAAGACAAAAATGTTTATAAAATTAAAACTAATGGGTCAAACTATGTAATTTTTTTATGAGACCAAATGGCAACTATGCGGCATCAAACTTAATAAGAATAATGTAAATTGGATCATAGATCTCAGCATAATGAGTAAACATACATAAAAAAACAAAAACATACACATCGAATTAAGAACTCCTCCTTTTTAAAGTCGGTTAAAAATATGGTTTTTATAGTCTTTGACGACTAAGCTTGTTGGTAAAGGGTGTTTGTAGTTTTCTAAAAAAAAGTCACTTAAAAGTTAATTACTTATAATGATCGACGAAGTTGCATACTTTTAGGACATATATGAGTATTAATATTAATGTTATGGGTTCAGCAATATAATACCTAAAATGAGTTAATGCAATCCTCATTAAGGATTGTTATAGTGCGAATAAGTGTATTATTCTGTAAGATGAATTTAGCTGAGCGATTTTTAAACCCATAGCATTAGGTAGTACCACACTAACTTCACCTAAATACCCTGAGAAGGGTTTTCACAAAAACACAAGCAAATAATTTTCACCCGAAAAATACCAATTAAAACTCTTGAAACTTTCAGCAATTTTCAAACGAAAATATTGTCGTTACACAAACCCTAATTGGTACACCCCAAAATAATTATAATCCGTCGGGTCAGCCTGTATTCAACCTGAAAATTATCAAGAAATTTCATTTATAATGTAAACAGTAACCCATGTTATTGGTAAACTTAATTATCTGTTATTTTCGTCCATCGTTTAGTTACTATAAAAAAACTGAAACTCTAGAGAGAAAATTTGAAGCAAAATTTTCTTGACTCCTTATATTGAAAATTTTATTCTGATTACATACTTGTGGTAACAATATTCCTTCGACCGATTTTACTACTAATTTCCTGACCATTGTGTGAACCCAGGAATTTGCTATTTAAAACGCTGTAGCTTTATCTTTTTGACTCTATGTAGAAATTGGTTATTTCAGTAGTTAGAACCCGTAGTACGCCAACCAAAGGTGGTTCTGAAGTGGTTTGCGACGTCAAAACCATACTTTTATCATTAACATCTTGCAGCTCTTATTCATCCGCTGTTCTTTTATCATTAACATTTTGCAGCTCTTATTCATCCGCTGTTCTTTTATCATTAACATTTTGCAGCTCTTATTCATCCGCTGTTCTTTTCTGATTAATTTCGTTGCAGATCCAAGGCAGTAGAAGTGTTTCTCCAGGACTCGTCCCGCTTCAATGCTCGGCGCTTTTCTGGCGGACTCCACTGTTGATTCTGTTCCAAAGTAACAATGGTTTGGAATAGTGTGGAAGGCCTAACAAAAAACCTCTTTTTTAAAGGTCAAGAAGCATTGTTTTATATGAAACAAGTAATTAAAATTGGAAAACGATACACAGACAAAAGAATACGGCATAAATATAAAGCTTCATTGTTTGAGGCCTTAAAAATCTATTAAGGCTGAAAACCCTTACAACGCCTAGCATTAAACATCAAGCAGTTCCGACTAACGACGACAATGAAATCAAACGACATCTTCTCGATAATCTGCATCTAAACCAGACACTTCCCAACGTCTATCAAAATCGCCGATAAGCCTCAACCCAAGGTTAATTGTTCGCGCCCATCAAAGAATCAAAAGACAAGTCGAAAACACGGAGCGTTGCTTTATCGTCATCTAAATTACTTTCAAATTGCTTTGCCATCGAAATTTGTTGTTATTTTAAGTCATTAAAGAGGGTAGGTTGTAACATAAACTCTTATTATGAAAGTTGGAAGGCTATTAGCCGAGGGTCGGCCTTTTGAAGCATCTAAGCTGTATATATGGAGCACCGTCTTTGACAGACTGTACTTGTCTTTTAGCTGTAAGCAATGCCGGGGGCGGTGTGTACATTGTACAATGGAGTGTCGGATGAGATAGTTTCTTTGGGAGTTTATTTTAGAAAGTTTACGCGGGTTTTTTTAACCTGTGGTCTGGCGAAATGTCAATTTGACAACTGGCATTAATGTCAGATGTCATTACTGCCACGCGAAAATGACCCTTATGATCAATGTCATTTTATTGTTTTATCTGTGCTACGGTTGTGGTTCACTCAACTGGCCTGGTCGACAAACTATACCAATCGCCAGATGAGGGGCTAAGTGGCGAGAAATGAAGTGTTGTGGATAAGGATTATAATGGTTAGGTTTTATCTATATTAATCTATACTAATATTATATAGTTGAAATGTTACTTTGTTTGGTTGACTGCACTAATCTCAAAATCTACAAAAAATGTGCTATGTAATAGCAATACCCAAAAACCCAGAAGAAATCGACGGCACTAATTTACTATTTATTTCAAACATCATACCGTCAATGGAGATTTGTTTACTTATCAAAGTAGAATATTAAGAAACTTAATAATTGAAATGTTCATAAAAAAAAAATACGTAAACGGACCGAATATTACCACAGCACCCCTCCAAGCTGTCCTTAAAACTACTCTTAAATTTTCCAAAGTCGAAGAAAAAACATACTTGAAGTAAAAAATAAAGTTGCTATAAAATAATTTATTTACAAAATAGGCAAAATCAGTTTAAAAGACCTCTAGAAGGACTCACTTGAGGACGTTAAAAGGTCCGTAATCTTAATATATAAAGGGGTATTTGTTTAAATAAGTTATTTGATTTCGTAGGGACAAGGTTCGCCTCTGTTATTTATAGCAGTGTTATATTTAGGGGTCGCAAATAAAAGAAAAAAATATGAAACCTTTATAAGGTAGAGCTTCTTTAGTTTAAGCGTTTGTCGGTTAATAAAATGTTCTTACAGCTTCAAAATCGTCTTAAAACAATTTTGTTTGGAACTTTTCTAAAGAACGTGCTTTTTAAGTACTTTATATACAAAGGGCATAATTATCAAAAATTCGTTAAACACTTTTCATTTCCAATATTTTAGTAAACGAGTGTACACTGGATTTTTTAAAGGTGAATAGTGATGAGGACAACATTAAAAAAATGGCATTCTGTTTAGTCCGTCTGATAGACAGGGCAAAAATACGGGTCACGTATTTTTTGTTTAAATCAATTAATAAATAAACACAAAATAAAGAGCAACCAAGTTCCAAAGAGTGCTTTTGACATCACTGTTCAGCAAAAAATATATCAATGATGAAGTGAAAAAAGAAAAAATTGTGTCCAAAATTTTTTAATAATCCTTCTAACCGGCGGACTAATATCGTCGTCTCACCTTTTCTGATAATACCTATAGTAAAATAAGTAATACAATTTGGTAAACTGTAAAAAAAGCTCAATTACTTAAATTATTGTTATAATTAACTAAATAAAACGTTTCTATTTAGATGGAGCTGTCTATAAGAATTTTAATAAATATATTAATGACATGTTCATTAAAATTCTTCCAGCTAAATTCAATTTTACGCTAACATGTCATACAAGAAGGTAATTCTATACTAGAATGTTAAAAGCTAATTTATATGAAAGTCTGTTTGATTGAAATGTTTTAACGCGTAGCGGTAATTTACGAGAACCTATAAACTGTTAATTACTTTAGATTTTTGATAAATATTGGTGTAGAGACGATTTAATCCTGAGTAAGAAACTTTTTTACAAAATGAAAACCTTTTGAGAAATAAAGTTATTAGTAATTTTTGAGGTATTTAATTGTTTATCTCTGAAGGGCACTCTTTCATGAATGTACTCATTAAAAAATGATTTAAATCCATTGACAGTTGTCGAAAAAAAGGCGATGAAAACACGAAGAATTCTTAAAATTCGCTACTTCGCTCGCCTCACCTTTAACCGTCTATAACGCGGACATAATCGCGGACAAAAGCTAGTAGTTATAAATACGCCATGTTGTCATCTATGTGATTGACACGTGGATAGACGGGTTTCTTTGTTGGCGACACCGCTGCGTGCGTGTTACGGTCGTGAATTTCTAAATTGAGATGTATCTATAGAGATGGAATATATGGGTGGCGTTTTTTTGGCGTGCACGCAGCGATCTTGCTACAGATGTGCTGTCATTACATAGCAACGTACTTTTTACGGGTGTTTCTTCTTCTTAATATCAGTGCATTACCGCTTTAAAACGGGTTATGGGACATTCTCATCCTCATCCCATTCGCCCGAAAAATAATGTCCTGTTTAAATATGGTCATTTGACTTTATGGTTTGCAGATTCAGCTGATATTTAGTAAAAAAATATACGATTTAGCCAAATATCTCTTTACTTTTTAATAGGAGACATCCCAGTATCATTTATTTTACACAGGACATTATATTTCGGGCGAATATACCAATGCACATTTTAAAAAGTGGACATCTCGCCCAGGGGCGAGATCTTTCGTGGGCGGGATGTCCCATAACCCTTTAAAACACGTGTTTTTTTTTTTAATACTATGTTATGTTAACGGCTCAATAAGTCTAGTTGTTAATGACCCTGACTACTAAGCCGGAAGTCGTTGGTTCGATTCCCACCCAGGACAAACTTTATGTGAAGACCATGATTAATTGTTCTGTCTGGGTTAAATTTATCTATAAACTAGTTGTTCCCGCGTCATGTTAGGTTTTGTGTTGGCTCCTCTCTCATAGGCCATAGCGTGATTTTATGTAGCCTATGACCTATTGTAATGTATTTCAGCTATGGTACTGTTAAGGGTCATCAAAATCCGTTCAGTAGTTTTCGTGTGAAAGAGTAACAAACTTTAACATTTCATTAGTAGGATTGGTAGGATAATGTGTTTATAAATAACTAGCTTTTGCCCGCGGCTTCGCTCGCGTTAGAAAGAGACAAAAAGTAGCTTATGTTACTCTCCATCCCTTCAAATATCTCCACTTAAAAAATCACGTCAATTCCTCGCACCGTTTTGCCGTGAAAGAAAGACAAACATACAGACAGACAGACACACTTTCCCATTTATAATATTAAGTATGGATATAAGTATGTTTAATGGTTACCTGGTTACCATAGTAGAGGCTCTGTCTAGTTTGATACCAGTTGGCCGTGTTTGAGTTGTCCCAGGATATTTATTTAAAAGACTTCTACTAGGTCGCTTTCACAGTTCGGCCACAGATTACTAAATAGTTACTACGTAAGTTCTGCTCAAGACATCATCCCGTATGTTTACAAAAAATGTAAACGGAAACTACATTTCTATTTAATAAGCTATGACAAAAACACGAATACAAATTCTAATAAGTGTCAGTTGAAATGACACGTATATTCATGAGATAGGTATTCGGAAATGACTTTTTAATTTGTTCTTTGTTTCATTAGAAGAATATTTCAGGTCATCTTTTTTTATTGTCTGGCTAGTGATCGTTTTTCAAGTCACTCATATTCAGCGGCGCAGTCGTGGTGGATTAACCTTCATTTATTTTTATAAAGTTTAATACATGATAATATAATATACGTAATCGCAATGGTATAGAATAATCGTCTGCTAATTCAACACTATAGAACCTTGTCGCAATTTCAATTATATATATTTAAAAAAGAAAAGTATTTTATTTATTTATTTAAACTTCATGCACAAGTCCAGTCCACCCAGCTTGGCTTTACTTTAGACAGAAACTTTTCAGAAACACTGAGACTGAAATAAACGTTACTTCTCGAGTTCTCATTGATTTCTAAAATAACCATCATAACATCAAATACCATAAAGTCATAATAATGTTGCCCAATTTTCGTAACCTGAAATTATTCACTAAATGACTGAAAATTTACCTCAGAATCATAGCTGTACCTGATAAGCTTTCAAACACAACCTCAAAACATAATAATAATAACCTTATTACTAAAGATTTAAACACATTCTACTTACAAAAATAATCGTAAAGAGCTGAAAGTATCCAATATCCCTTAAAAGGATGGCGGCGCTAGTTAAACCCGCTACGGCAACAATATTATTTTAGAAAATGGATAGGTACCTACAGATAGTTTTTTTTTGGGGAGTGGGAAATCATCAATTGACTGCTCCCATCCCGGGTGCGGCGGGAGGGCGTGTCAGACTTTTACTGACAAAAACCCACTCATGTTCCTTCGGTTGCCCTTTATGTTCCGGGGTCACGGTAACTATTATAAACATTCCGCAACCCCGGCAACCTACAGATAGTGCAATCCACGAAGACGCGCCCCACTATTCCTCCTAGCCGTTTAAAGTATATGGTGTGTAAGCACAGATTAATAAATAGTTACTACGTAAGTGTAAGCTTTTGTCAATGGTGGATTGCACTATCTGTAATGCTCGGTGCAGACGGCAACGATTTATCGTAACGGTTTGACTGCGCAGTTTGTTTGTGCAGTTTCTTGAACGCTCAAAAAGTGGTCCACAATTTCTATGTCAATTTTCGTCCACACGATCGATAAAACTGCACAAACGAACTGCGCAGTCAAATCGTGGCGATAAATCGTTGTCATGTGAACCGTATAATAGTTACGGTAGCTCAACGGCTATTCCCTTCTGCCCATTCTTATCACCTTTTGCATTTAATTTTCATCATAGCAGACACACTATTAAAAGAAAACAAACACCAAAATGCAACAACATGCGTTTCAGAATAATGTCCCTTCATTTACAGAACGCGAATATTTAAAATAAAATAATGATGCCAAAATGCACGGAAAATAACAATGTAATCAGCTTGCCAGTCAATTGTGTCTTAATTGGATGAGTAATTACATTTTACTGTGATGTGGCTGGTGGTATTCGGAATTGCTCTTGCAATCGTTGGGAATGTAAAAGAAAATGGAAGCTGAATTCGATATTCGAATTCTGATTTTTAAAATATTGATGCTGAATTCGATATTTGATATTCGAATTCTGCTTTTTAAATATTGTTGTGTTGTTCAGTTGTTGAAGATAAGTGTGTTTTTATACGGACCGATTGCAAGTTATTAAGTGCCGTCTATCCGTTGGTGTTTGTAACAGCTAGCTTCGGGTAACCTAAGAATAAAATAAGTTAAATGTTCCATTTAAGCTTTAAGGATCCTTTTAGTGTCCTTAATATTCAGATCAGAAGAATAATTTGTATTAAGCGTCACCAGTTCCCATCGTCAAACTATTACTATGGTTTTGTAGGGCTTATCTAGGTCTAGATTATGAAAGAAAGCGTAGAGCGTTTTGTCCAAAAAGAGTAAAGATAACATAAACTCTCCACGCTTTCTTTCATAATGTCCAAATTATTTTTAACCGACTTCTAAAAAAAGGAGGAGGTTCTCAATTCGGATGTTTGTATTTTTTTTTATGTTTGTTCGCGCATATCTTCGTCGTCTATCGCGCATATCTACGACGTCGTCGTCCGCCGATTTTGACAATTCTTTTTTTGTTTGAATGCGTAGACTTTCCAAATGGTCCCATTGTCATCAGGTCCAGGATCTGATGATGGTATCATGCCGAAATCGAGGGAAGCCGGTTTTTTTTTTTTCAAAAAATTATCTTGTATACATAATTTTTTGTGCGTGCTAAAAGCGTTTTTTTAGTTTTTTAAACTATATTTTATAAACTCTAATTTCAAGGCGTTTTTTTTTGTAATGGGGTAAATAATAGAAATTAAGATAAGAAAATGAATTTTATTTTAAAAAGAGTTTTGGCCTGGTAATATAATGCCTTTGTAAAGATACTTACGATACAAAAAACGTGATGAAATTAATTGTAAAAAAAATACTGGAACAGAAAAAGCAGAGCACCAAATATTTATGATTTGGAAAGGAAATAGAAAGAAGGAACTAGTATGCCTTGGACCAGCATCAGGACATTTGGCTAGTAGACATTTGAACTTAAAACTGAACATAAATATCTGAAACTAAGCACTCATATTAACTTAACTATAATAGGGATGACGACAGCATAAAAAAATGGCATTCTGTTTAGTCCGTCTTGTAGATCGGCTAAAAATACGGGACTTGCTTCATCAAAATAATAAAAAAATACAAAGATAAAGAGCAACAAAGTTCTGGAGTGGAGCATAGTGGGGGCTTTTGACCGCCATGCGCCACCGTAATGCAAAAATTGTATCTGATCGTGACGTCACGCACAACTTCAACGCACTGTATCGTCGTCATTTTTCGTTTACGAGAAAAAAGAAAAAATACGTGTCCAAAATTTTTTAATAATCACAATGACGGACTAATTACTTTTTTTCGTCGTCTCGTCTATTATTAACACGTTTGTATGTCCCTGTTGACAACAATTTTGCCGCGGACAAAATTTATTTATTTATTTCACAACACATTACTGTCATAACAGGTTACCCCAAATCGGTAGTGTGGTCTTCTATTACATTTCTACTAACTAAATATGAGTGTGGTGGGATTGTCCCAATTTCATAACTAAATATGATTCCTTAGCAGTAACATATTCAATATATTAATACATTATATATTATTAAAATCGTATTTCATTATCTTAAACCGATGACCAAGCAATAACGTAAAAAATTGCTTCAGAAAACTACCAGTGAAAATAAAGTAGATAGGAACAAAGCGACATTATTGTGTGACCTGTTTTTGCTTATCATTCAACGGAAATTGTAAGAGACAGTGGTAGGAAACCGGTAATTGTGTCGGGTAAAGGAGATTGGCTACTACCCTCACTGTTTATTTACTATTTTTTTCGCTCCATCGGTTATGAAGTTGGAAGATAAGAGGTATTCCCGTTTGAGCACCATGCAATGAGTAATAAAAAACTCATTTGAGCATCCATGTGTATTTTTACGCGGTCCTCAAATGGGATCAATAAAACATTATGCAACTCTTATCCCTTTTAAAAATCTACGATATGGCACAAAAACCTACGCTTTTGGTTGTAAACCAAGATCTATTCTCTGTCAAGTCGGTTTAGCTTTGTTCGCAAAGCTGACGTAGTTTTTTATACGAAATAGCTTAGTTCATATATTTAGCGAACTGTACACAAGAATAAGCAAAAGATAAAAAAAATGTAGATGGGAAATTATCAAATTATAATTAACAAATGATTTCTCCCGCCCTAGGCCTGTCGGGAGGTAGTGACAGACTTTTACTGACTAAAACCCACCAGAAGCTAAAAAGTCTGAAAAAAAAACTAACTAAGGGATATCGAAGTAACCAGCAACTAAGTTATGGAGATCCCTAGACAAGTGGCATTGTAGAATAGATTGTAGATTAGAATAGATTGTTAAATGTATGGGGTTGACATAAGCCTTTGCTAAATAATTTGACATCTCCATACATTTGACAATCTATTCTATTCCGCTATCTATTCTACAATGCCACTTGTCTAGGGGGGCTGATTGGCAGTCGTTCCATGTAAAGTACTGGTATCCAGCTGATTCGTGTTAGACAGTAGGTGGACTCTAACATAGTTGGGAAAGGGCTAAGAAAATGATAATGGTGATTGTGATAAACTTATCCTTTCCCCTTTTTTTTTTGGTGAGTGGGAACGTATCAACTTAAAACCGACAATTATAGAAAATTAATTTCCTCATTTATAATACCATAAAGGCTTTCATGCACCTACTTATATTTATACAATAAACACATTTCCATAAATAATGACAACTGAATATTCAGGAAAATATTTGCGAAAAATTTTCTTTTTGTAATTAAAAATTATCTTTTAATGAGACGTAAATAAAATCGACATAATTGACTCGTAAATAATAAAAAAACCGGCCAAGAGCGTGTCGGGCCACGCTCAATGTAGGGTTCCGTAGTTTCCCGTCCGTCACAATAAGTGTTCCCACTTATAAGTTTAAAAAAAGGCTATTTGTTACGTTGACATACTAAGTACGCAGAAATTATTTTTTACAACCTTTTTGTCTTTTTTATACAAAAACTGTTCTTTCTATCAAGTTCAAAATAATTTTCCTAGAAAGTCCTTATAAAGTTCTAGTTTCCAGATTTTTTTCATATTTTTTAAACCTACAGGTCAAAAGTTAGAGGATTAAAGGGAGGAAAATTAAAGCGTTCCCCCCGGACGCTTTAATTTTTCCTTTTGGAGCGATTATTTCCGACGTTATTGACATTATCAAAAAATGATATTAGAAAACCCCTATTCATTTTAAAATACCTATCCAACGATATATCACACGTTAGTGTTGAAATAAAAAAAAAACTCACTTCCCACTTTACATATAGGGGGACTACCCTAAAAAAACATTTTTTTCCAATTTTTATTTTACCACTTTGTCGGCGTGATTGATATACATATTGGTACCAAATTTCAGCTTTCTAGTGCTAACGGTCACGGAGATTAAGCGAGGACGGACGGACAGACAGACAGACATGGCGAAACTATAAGGGTTCCTAGTTGACTACGGAACCCTAAAAAGACTTTTCCAGAATATTATGCGTTTATTTGCTGTCAATACCAGAATCTTCTTATGTTTGTGAAGTCAATTATACTGTTTGAAAATAAGAACGCGGCAAGATTGAATTTTTTATCTTTAGTAAAGTGAAATGATTTTATTAGTCGACTAGCTTTTGCCCGCGACTTCGTCCGCGTGGAATAATAGTTCCCGTTTCCAGGGGATTTCCGGTATGAAAACTATTCTATATCCTTTCTCGGGTCCCAGACTATGTCTGTACCAAATTTCATTCAAAATTGGTTTAGTAGTTTAGGCGTGAAGAAGAGACAGACAGGCAGAGTTACTTTCGCATTTATAATATTAGTACGGATTAACTGTGGAACTATCTAGCGTAAAAAAGCTACATTGACCATGGTAAAAGCATCCAAAAAATATCCAATGGCGTTTTTTTTATGGATAGGAAATCAACAAATGACTTCTCCTGCCCCTGAAGAGGGAAGGAGTGTCAGACTTTTACTGACTAAAATCCAATAATGTCCCTTCGGTTACCCTTATATATTCCGGGGCCGCGGTAACTATTAGAAGCATCGACACGCCGTCGATACGGGTCTGGTCTGGACTTGGTGATTTTTCTTGATATAATTTTAGCATTAGTTGTAACATAGTAAAAAATTTACTTGTTCAATATATATTTTTTAATTGGCCTTATAATGTAATTTTGTATAGGACATCGGGCAATTTTCACACGTTGTAGGTCAATAATAAAGTTGCGCGGCCTGATCTAGAATTATCCTCAATTGTTAGGTCACACATACCGTTAACTATTACTACGGGCTTAACCATGAAACTATTTTTTATTAGCAGTATTTTTTTAGGGTCTCTCTCTTTCTAGCCAGAATCTAAATAAAGCTTTTAATGCACCTTAGCATTTAAAGATTCTGGCTAAGTTGATGCTATAAGATATAATATTTGCTTAGCAATTAATAGTACGATTGGCCTGCTGGCCTATTATAAGGCAAAATATTATCTAGTAAACTTAAGTCAAAAGTTACGTAAGGAATTCAATAAGCACACACAAGAAGAAAAAATATGGGCGAAAACTGTTTCCTATGTAGTATAGGAGCTATGCCGGCCATATAAGCATTTTGACAATGACTTTCAAACGGGTAAATATGCTTTAAAATTGCTTAAGTAACTCAAAGACGGTTTTTTTATCTTGAGTTTTTATCCCAATAGATACGCCAACTACATCATGCCTTATGTAAACTACTTTCACTTAAAATTACTTAAATTTTACTTAATTAAAAGGAGAGTCTTAATCGCTATGGTACACAAACTCGCAAAACTTCCTTGACAAGCCCGACTTTGGTTGTGCTAAAATAGTCTGGGTGAGACCAACCTCTGATATATTCAAATCAAACTCATCATCAAAGACGGTTATGTGTCATAAACTCAAAACTAATCGCATTCTTGGACCTAATTTAACCTACCAAGAATCAAGATAAAACTATGGCTATGTATATATGTATGCTAGTAAGTACGAACACCTTTTTCTCAACATAGATGTTTTCCAACTTACATTTATGCTAATATGATAAGTTTCCCGCCTCTGGTATCTCCGACTATTATCATGAAAATATATAGATCTAATATGGTCAAAACGGCGCTAAAATAAAGGTCAAGACAATAAAATGACTCCCTGTTTTGTACAAAGGCTTCTCATATAAAGAAACAACATTAATCACCACGGTAGCTAGTGCAGACCAATATAAAATGAAATATAATGTTACTAGGTCGGTAGTTCCCCTACTGTTTTAATATCCAACATAGTTGTTCCAAGTCTTTTAAGTCGTAAACTGATGAACATTCCACTAATACGTCATAGTTTTCAGTGTGTAAAACTATCGTAAAGTATATTAAAACGTAACTTAGTTTCTTTGTTGCATACCCAGCTTAGTTGGCGGCTTTAGATTATGTAATTTAGCTTTTATACTTATCTGTAATAGGGTTTAGTTTGCTTAGTGTAGGGGTGTTGATTCGGGCAAGATTGGACGGGGTTATGTGAGCATATGTTAAGTTGATAGTGGATTGTTTTTAAGGGATGTTTGCTGACAAATTGAGTAGATCGTGACTATGGTTAGTAAAGAATACGCTAAGATGAAGAACATCATCTTTTACTTAACAAGTTGGGGGCGGATCCAGCCGAATACCAGTGTTTTAGGTGGACCGTAAAAAAAGACAGATATTTTGTATTTTATTTCATCAATTTACCCCTTTTATCAGTGAAACATAAGGCAATATAAAAAAATCTATCGCTCATTCCCCAAACCAAAACCTTTCTTAATTCACCAGAGTGTTAAAATAAATGTTTTTAGACAAATTGAAACATCACTACTTAGCTAAAAATTTCTTGTCAAAAACATAAAAAACACAGAATTTGGCGTCGTAAATATCATTCATTCCTTGCCTGACGATAAGGCAGGTTAGAACACAACAATAAAATAAATACGATCAAGTCACGCGATATTTTCTTACATACTTCGTAGTTTTTTACAAATAATCTGTCAGGTATCCAATGATGAATGTCCCGCGGTTTGGAACACTTTTTGATGTATGATGGCTGGTCTTTTAATGGTTTTTGGACCTAATCTGATGGTTTAATCTGGTTTACTCTTGGCAGGCAGTTTGTTTGTATTACTTCTGAAGTCGTTAATGCTGATGGATCATTGGAGTTTTTTTTTTAAATAATCACCTCGTAAAACTAGATGCCATATAAACATAATAACCTATAAAAAGCCTCAAGTCTCGCAACTCCTTCCACCATATAAATTTATGAGATCAATGTCGTTTAATTGACTTAGCTATCACAAAAAAAAACAGTGTATCTCATAAGTAATACATATTATATTAGATTGTTTAGCGCATTGTCTACTGAGTAGCTTATTACAAAAAAAAAGTTTTTGCTTTCCTTTAATTATCTCCAAAAACAGTGCTTCCTTTCACCTACTCTATTTTTGATTTGTGTCCTTACACGCATTTTGGTTTGTTATTACACACACATATTTGTTTATCACATATTTACATTACTTACATTATTATTTAATTTACAAAATTATCATCTAAGAATTTACACAGAAAGTAATAAAATATTGAGAACTGACTACAACTCTAATGCCTTACTTTCCCCCAACCCCGTTTACATATTTGTATCCCTAAAAAAACACTAAAATCCTTGTAACCAAAAGAAATCAAGATAGTGAACATAATATAGCAAGCATTCAGTCGAGAAGTAAAGGTCCTTGTTCCAACAGTTTACATATTTACGCTATCTATCAGACGGGGTAGAGGAGCCTACCATTTGTCTAAGTGATAAACTAGTACTGAGTACACCGAAAGGAATTTTGGCATAAGCTTTGCTGTCTTCAGATAGTTAGAGAATCTTTGTAAGGTAAACTTTGAAGGCTCAAGTAAATTTTGACATTATGATTTAGTATGAGTACCCCTAGACATATTATTTTGGCGTAAAAGTTACAACTGCTTAGAGGACTTTAAAACTAGCCAGAGATGGACTCACTTGCCAAGGGTTTTGTGTTTACTTGTAGGTGGTTTTGTGTTTACTTTGGGTTAAGCTCGCCATTGTACATAACTCATATATTTTTTGTGCAATAAAGAGTGAAAACTTGCGCGAGTCATTAATTTAGGTATACATTTTAACCTTTTGACAACTCTTTCTAATAAGGCTCTGCGCAAACGGACCACCGACCACAGTCACCGGTGGCTGTCGCGAACACTGCTGTAGCGAGTGGCCGCTACCGGCTACACGTGTGCGGCGCGCCTATTACTAAATATGTGAAAAAGTGTGACGGCTGGCAAAGGCCACCATAGGGTCCGCGCAAACGAGCTACTCGAATTATGTGCTTTCGAAGATTTAAGATAAAATCAGTCAAAAATTGAGTTGAGTTAAATAAAATTGTTTTAATACATAATTTTGGAATCATAATCGAATACTGAATATAGCCTCCCTTCATGTCCCTCATCTCACTAGTCATGGTGATTGAATAGGTACTAAATAAAACTATTGTGAAATGTATTAAGTCCGTTAAAGACGGACAAACAAACACACACATACACAGTCATTTATAATATTATAGCAGGGATATTAAGAATTACTATGAGTTTATCAGTTCCCATAGTAGGAGAAAACCAGGAGCCATATGAATAAAGGAGGCCCCTAAAACCACCCAAGCCGCGATTCGCACCTATTCAGCCTAGACGATACGTCTAGATCGAGGAATAAAACATCCCTTTGTACCCTTCCTGAACGAAAGATGCTTATAGGTTTCTTTTTTCTTTTTTTAAAAGCAATGAGGGAGCTGTTTAGGATCGTGTTGTGATTCAGAAGTAACCGATTTTCGATACTGGCAGATTGAGCTGCTTAAATCAAAAGGGATTGTTTAAATCTAGCGTAGTACAAGAGATCGGTACACACGACAACGATTTATCGTTACGATTTTACTGCGCAGTTGGTTTGTACTGATATTTGTGCAGATATTTATGGTTATACCTATTTATCATAAACTGACTTTTGCCCGCGACTTCGTCCGCGTGGAGTAAAAGTTCCCGTTCCCGGGGATTTCCGGGGTGAAAACTACCCTATGTCCTTTCCCGGGTCCCAGACTATACCTGTACCAAATTTCATTCAAATTGGTTCAGTGGTTTAGGCGTGAAGAAGAGACAGACAGACAGGCAAACAGACAGAGTTAACTTTCGCATTTATAATATTAGTACGGATTTCATTGAACTTTCTTTTAGACAGAAAGTTACTGTAGTTTCTACAATATATTTCTGTCAAAAGTAAAAACATTCGCCCAGAAAGCTTACAATTTTCAGAAAACTTAAACACTATTTTCCTTCCAAAGACGCGAAAATGATGAGGAAAGCTAATTTATGCATAAGAGAGTAAATTGACTGACTGACTGTCGATATATCAACGCACAGCCCAAACCGCTGCTCCTAGAGACATGAAACTTGGTGGGTGTGTTCTTTGCAAAGAGTAGGTAACCACTAAAAAGGATTTTTGGAAATTCCAACCCTTAATGCAGTTAATTGGGCATAGAAGTTTCAACATCCACGCGGGGTAAGCCGAGTGCAAATAATCCTACTACTAATCCGTACTTTTCCGTACTAATATTATAAATGCAAAAGTAACTTTGTCTGTCTGTCTGTCGTTTCTTCACGCCAAAACCACTGAATCGATTTGAATGAAATTTGGTACAGATATAGTCTAGAACCTGAGAAAGGACATGGGATAGTTTTCATCCCGGAAATTCCCCGGGAACGGGAGCTATTAATCCACGCGGACTAGGTCGCGGGAGAAAGCTAGTAAGTTATAAATAAGTTGGAGATTGAAAGTAATACCACGAACAAAGTTAATTTTATTTTATTAAACTACTAAGGTTGAATCATAAACTGTTAAGTAAGTTAGCTGACTCCCCTTTTATCTGCCCACAAACTTGGCTGAAAGCCACTTAAAGATAAGCAATGGGTTTCATAGGTATGTGTCTTCATACAGGACTTCAGTTCATTACTTTTTTATTAAGTTTCCTTCTGGTTTACTATCTGCAATGTGCACTGAAATATCTTTTAACCCCCGCAAAAAGGTGCTTTAAATTTGCGCGCTATGTGTGTCTGTTTGTCTGAGGCATTCTGTAGCTCTAAAACGTGTGATCTGAATTCAATGCGATTTTTGTTATTTGGACGTACGCTATCTAGCAATTTAAAGTAAACACGTCTGAGATCCATAGAATAACATATCAATAAATAGACTTTTGATTTTTTTAAAAGCCGCATCCATATCGATGCACCCGTTTAAAAACTATGGTAGCACAGACAGACTGTCATACACAAACACATAGCGGTAAAACTTAAAACACCCCTCTTTTTGCGACGGCGGTTATAAAACCTGCCTAATACAATCCCAGTACAAGTCAAAGGCCTCATATCAAATTAAACTAACAAATTGAGTCAACAACCCCTTTGGAGTAAGCAAAAAAAGAAACGCAATACTACGGGAAGCAATTAAAATAAAAAGGCCCAACTCACAACCATAAAAACCAACTAAAAAAAATAAGCACTTAACCCCACTGCACTTGAAAAATGTACCAACTCCATTAAATTAAATACAGCCAAGTTGCAACCCGTCTGTTGCCGTGAAAAATAGCCAAGTGCGTTGTTTTTACACCAAAAGAATGTAAACATAATTAAAATTCTCCCGAGAGCTGGAGGGTTGTATATTTCTTGGCCGGAGGAATTTTCATAAAAATGAAAATATTTCAACTGAAGTTTTAGTTTGTTATTTTTTGAGGTCGCGGTCTAAGCTTGAGAACAGTTTTGTTTGACAAGTCGATGAGCTTCGAAAGCATCCTGTATATCATGCCACCCTGTATATTTATTATTTTCTTGATCGTTTTTCGAAGCGAGGAGATGAGCTGTGAAGAAATGTAACAAAAAATTGCGGTAGTTTATCTTTCATCCACGACATATTTATAAGAGAGACTAGCTTTACTATACTAGACTAGCTTTTGCTCGCGGCTTCGCTCAGTGGATACCGAACCCCTATTTACTATTTTAATCCTTTAGGAATCGAATGTCCAAAAATCCTTTCTTAGTGGATACTTACTATTCACAAAGAAATTAATGAACAGAAATTAAATAGAACCAAATAAATAGATAAATGGAATCATAAAAAGTACCTTATATGTAACTAATAACAAAAAACTAATGAAGCGCTCTTCTTTTCTCCTACTTATATTTAAAACTTGCTGTGCCCAACAGGGTCCATAATTGTTTCTATGTTATATTATTATATTTACCACCTGTAAGTGTACATTATGGATTGCAATAAACTATTTGATTTGATTTGAAAAAAGAACATTGCTTGGAGGGTTCCAAGTTTCATGTCTTTTGGACTAGCTATTTGGGTTGTGCGATGATATATCAACAATCAGACAGTTTACCATTATAGATAAATATAAATGTGTTTTTATATTGCATCGGCCAGATAGAATGTTAAACAGACAGACGCAACACACACATGGCTGACACACTTATAACATCGCTCTTTTTGCGTTTGGGTTTAAAAAAACGTACATTTGTGCCGATTCTCATGTGCACAAACTAACGTAAATTTAAGTGCATCTTTCTCTTTCCGTTTAATTAAGAAAAGGACAGAAGATCAAATATTAGTTAAGTCCTGTCAAATTTAGACACTCCATAGATAATTTAGACGCAATTTAAAAACATGGCGTCTAAATATACGTCAATTTTCATCAGGCGCTGTCTAATTTGACAGGATTAAACTAAAATCTATCTTCTGTCCTTTTCTTTAAGAAATGGAAAGAGAAAGATGCACTTAACTTAAATTTACGTTAGTTTGTGCACAAGAGAATCGGCACCAATGCCGTGAAACTACCGCTATCTAAACCATATTTTACTCAAATTTAGACTCGACTTAAATTATTTTCTGCCCGTACCACGTCACCTAAGTTTTACGATCTTTAAAGCACCCTTCATGAATACGGCTTTGAAAACCCACGCACTGTAAGGGTTGACATTGTTGACACCGTTTGACACCGTTGTCACCTCGCTCGTAAAATATATTATGTAAAGGAAAGTGCTGTGACGCATTAAAATCTATATGTACTTGGAAGACAAAGTATGGGTGTGTTAAGGTGTCTTTACATGAGAGTGATATATAACCCAAAGCGAAAGAAGAGTGTAAGTGAGTGATAAGTTTGACGGCTATGTGTGTGAGCTGTTTGTTTGTCTGTCTGTGGTACCAGTCTGTGTTTGAAATCGGGTAATCCGATTTAGTGCGGTTTTTCCCAACGATGTTTCTTAGACACGTTTCATTAAAACCGGTTTTGAAATTATCAACTCTTTTGTTAGCTGTAGTCGCGATTTCAATTTCGAGAGCGGAAGCGGAGTCATGTCCCATCTCTATCGTACACTTGACGTTTGGCTCTTGTGTAACAGTGACAGGTATACTGCTAAGCCAAACTCAGTGCTAAGTTACGTCTATTTATCTCGCCATCAGTGTTGTATATAAGCAGCAATCAGGCGTACATCAAGCGTATAGCGACGAATGCGCGTCACTATACGTCGACAGTCGGCAACAGCTAGCATCTTAATTACCCCACAAATAAACCTGCTAACTACAAACCTCATCAAGGTAACAGAGAACAAATTGCCAAAGCAATTGAGCACAGAAAAAAACACCTCATCAACGTCACTTTTCATTTTTTCCTCCCATTCAAAATGGCCGCCGCAGTAACACTGTAACCGTGTAATGAGGAACATGTAACGTGTAACTACGAACGCTGTGTACCCGTTATACACAGGGTATCATATAACTTCATTAAGTTAAACGTACATACGTTACTTGTAGGCAGTGCATTTATTTCATTTGTTACATTACATTCTGTAATTATTATGTGCAAGGTAGAAGGTTGCGGCGGAAAATGGAACTGCCAAAAATATAGGAATATTTTGTGTCGGGTTTGTATATTTCGGTTCATTAGTTCTGTAAGTTTTAGTATCTATACTAATATTATAAAGAGGTAAAATTTGTAAATTTGTAAGTAGGGGGTAATCTCTGGAACTACTGGTCCGATTTGCGAAATTCTTTCAGTGTTAGATAGCCCATTTATCGAGGAACGTTATAGGCTATTTACCATCACGCTACGACCCACGGGAGCGGAGCAGTAACGAAAAATGCGGGTGAAACCGCAGGGGACAGCTAGTAATATATAAGTAAAGAACTATTTTTGTTTTTATTTTTCAAAATTTTAGACTCAGTAGTTGAAGATACGTATAAGAACATTGAACAGTCAGATACAAGTCTAACTCTCTTCTAAGGGTTTTGTTTTGCATTCGGTTGAACGTTAATAATCGATGGACACTGTTTTTAATCAAAGCTCACTTAGAAAAGAGTCCAAGCATTAATGCTAGATCAATCGTGTATGCTCGCTAACAAAGAATAACATTACAGTAAAACAACATTACTTCCACATCAAATAATTTCACATGTCATTCCATTTACAGCTTAAATCGCAACACTTGGGCCACACATCAAAATGAACTACGCTGAAATACAGAGTTTCAGTAATAACCGACCTCACAAACTCAAATAAAGTGCGTCCATAATGACGGCCGTGTTCAGCCAACGTTTCTCCCGTTTTCAGCCATTTTCACGGTAATTAAATGGCGTCGGGCAGACATCTTTCTTTGCAGTTTACGGGCGAAAGAGTTTTGTTTGAGTGAACGGAACTTAATGTTGAGCTTTGATAGGTTTGATTGGGCAAGAGCGAGTCGTTTGTTTAGGGAGTAAAATGGGGTGGAAAGCAAAAAGAAAATTAATTTTGAATAAATATTCGTTTCAGAAATGTAAACTGTCTTAGTCTGTGTGTTAGTGTGATGATGGCCTGATGGTTGAGGTTTCAAAACCAGAAAAGTACAGTTTGTAGCCTCAATTTATAAAAAACTTGGTTACGACTTTTCAATTTATATGTAAATTTTCAAAAAACATGTAAATCGGTTGAGCTTGATTGTCATTTTTAAGTCTTTGACCACCGTGAAAGGTAAACAACAGCTGTCAGTAAGTTCCAAAACGAGTCAAATCATATATCACTAATTCCCAATAACAGGGTTGTGAAGGTGTGACACGCATTTGAAACGACACAAAAACAAACTGAAAGCCTTCTCCAACAAAAAATACATTACTGATAGAACGATTATTTGTAAGACTATGCCATAGACAAGTGTAAATTATAAATTTAATAAAACCCCACCCCTAAAGTTTTAAGATCACTATTGCAGCTAACAAAAGAGTTGATAAATCCGGAAAGGGATAACCCGATTTTGATAAACAAATTATACGGTGTCACAGACACACTTATAGCGGTCAAACTTATAAACAGTGCAAAACGCCAAAGAGACATGAGCATACGTTTTGGAAATTTAATTTGATAGACTCGCCTGTCATATTAGCGGTTTTGCGTACAAACGTAAATTGTATTAAACAGTGCATTGTATTACCGGTGACGGGCTGCCAGGGAGTTTGTTAATATCTAGCGGGAATTGTGTTGAATACTTGACGGTTTATATCTTTGTGGATGTCCGGCCCATGGTTGCTAATTATAACAAGGGTAAATTAAAGATAAAAAAGAACAAAGGTTAATTAAAAATAAAAAACCGCCAATATCAAAAAGGGCTCTAAAAAGAATCGATAAATAACCTAGTTTTATTTTCTTTTTCAAATCGGTTTACCCATTTAAGACCGATAGTGCCACAATCAGCTGACAGACACATATAGCGAACAAACTTACAACAACCCTCTTTTTCGTCCGGGGTTAACAACGTACTTGAATTCCATGCGGACGAAGTCACGGACTCAAGGTAGTGTACCATATTTAGCTCATGACTGTACGATCGGAAATCCCACCCCCGTATAAAGCAAGCAAGGTATTCACTAGCCTTTAGCGATAGCATCTGCCATGGTTTCTCAAACTGGGTGTACCTCAATTGGGCTCCGTTATGTGGGGCGGAATGACACAGGGATATTATGGTGTCCCAAAAAAATAGGTATAATAGTATTAATAATAGCGGTCGCTTACAAATACGACCATAATTATTTGAAAACTTAATAAAAAAATTATATGCTGAATCTCGTTACTAGGTGGTCAGAGTCAATAGACAGTACATAATTAATATAAGTAAGTGCAATATTCACAGTTTCACCACAAAACAAAAGAGTAAACGTTATAATCGGGGGGCACGGTCGTGCCCCCGGCCAAGACAAGCAAGCGAAGCGCAGGGGCACTACCTACCTTTTCTCGAAGTGTTTCGTCGTTTTTTCGAACCCTCATAGAGTTGGTATCCGATGTACCAGACACTTCATATTCACAAGAAATAATGTCAATAACAGACTCAATAAACATACAAAGTTTCAATTGAATAGCTTTTATGCTTTAGATTTTATTGATATCTAAAATACACCGATTTCGTCACTGATTCACTGACACACTGACACACTGACACACTGATGATCATCAAAATGTTTGGCTACTTCCTGAAGTGCTAGAATGCTGAAATTTGGTATGTAGCCTAAGTTTAGTATACAACCAACAGAAAAATTCATAAACTTATAGATTTCGACCTCCATCCCCTAAAATGGGGGTGTGGAAGTTTGTTTGAACAAATCAAGTAAAAATGCAAAGAGAAAGATTGGGCTATTGGGCTATGGGCTATGAAAGCCGACACTGCTGATGTGGCTACTTCCTGTAGTGCTAGAAAGCTGACATTTGGTATAAGAAGTTTGGTAAGTTTGGTATCAACCACCTAAGAAAATTATAAACTTGTGTCGTTGACGGTCGTGTTGCGATTGCAATATTTTTCGTATTCGTATAAATAAGTTTTGCGGCTTATTTCAGTGGGCATAATTTTATGTATTGGTAATTGGTTAATATACATACATACCTAAATTGTTACGATGTTGAACGGAATCGTGGCGCGATCCTCGATGACAAAAAGTTTAAGTCTTACTTCCCTAGATGGCGTTGGGATCGAAATAGATCGCGCTATGGTTTCGTTACATCGGAAAGTATAAGTACTATTTGAATTTTTATATATCTGATATGTAGAGTTTGTGAAATTAGGGTCTGTAGAGTTAGGCCGTGTAGATTCAGAAGCTTGGCTCTACATGAGATCTGATATATTTTTCACAGGGTATACCTTATGTGGTTGTCTTGGCTACATTTATATGAAATGTTTTTAGTGGGATATTCTTTTCTCAAAAAAAAAACCATTCGCATAATTTTCCCCACGAGCGCCCAAGTGGCAAGTTATATACGCCAAAATCCGGGGTCACGCGTGGTTTAAAGATTGGGAACGGTTGACAGGTTAAAACCATAACATTGTGGCCATGGTAGGCGGCGCATGAACTGATGGCAATGGCGTGCATTCAATTCAGACGCCACACTTGCCGCCATTGTTTTTGTTGCTCGGCTTTCGGGCATGATATGACAGGAATGGAACATAATGTCCGTCAGCTAGTGATGGTAAATATGGAAATGAAATTTGGATTACCGTCGGCTTTTGTATTTTTGTGACTGAAAAGACAGTGACGGTGAACACGATTCTCCTTTTTTAGTTTGATTGACTAGCTTACAGGCCAAGACGCCAGCGAATGGTGAATAAATTAGCCCAGCTTGCTATTTTTGGAGTGTAACTTTTTGACGTTACACGTCAAAAATTGATCCCATACAAAAACTGTCAAAGTTGTCAAAAATCCGGCCGATGACTGGTCATTGAGACACGATTGTAATAGCAGACTAGGGCCCCTGATAGTTGTTAGTCATATAGGTAATGCTTGGTCTCGAACCCTCAACTTTATATATGAAAGGTGGGCAACTTAATCATTGGGCCAATACGACACAACATTTGTTTTGTCTATTCTTCTATTTGTTAAGCATTTTCTTATACTTAACTGTTATTATTATTTCACGAAAAAATTAGAAGTAAATTTGACAAAGATAATAAGCTCTAGACTAGGGCACCTTAAAAGCCTAGATGCTTCTTAAATATGAACTAATGTTCGGTAAAATTGGCATAATAAAATCACTTTTCAAACCATTCTCGCAGAAAATATTATTTTACTATTCAGCGAAATAATAAAAAAGGATTGGAACTAATTAACCATGAATTTTTCTTAACGATTTGTTTGAACAATCAGAACTTAAAATTGGTTTTTATTGTACTTTGACCAGAAAATATCTTTAGTAATTGTTGGAATAAGTAAAAAATGTTTTCAGAAATTATACTTAACAGCTGTGTCCCGTTGGTTTCTGCTCGGCTCCCGGCTATTTTGGTTTAACATGGGCTATCCATCACAAAATGTTATTTCAATTCGAACCTTGGTTTCATAGTGATAAAACTTTTTTTTCAGCTATATAATATTAGATATAGTAAGTAGCAATAAGAAAAACTTTTTTTGTAAAATTAAAATCACTTTTTAGTTAAAAATTAACCAAGTCACAATAAACGTAATATATCAATGTCAAATCTTAATACAATATATTTAAACTACTTTAAAAATGTCTCTTTCAAATATATAAAGATTCTATGCACAATAGTTTTCTGATCTAGATATCGCGTAATAAACATACAAAAAATACAGAGACAAATTAATAACCTTCTTTAGAAATCAGTTGAAAAAAACAATACCATTGAAGCTTACACAGGAATTCCATCCTTACATTAACAGCAATAAGATTTATTATAGTCTGAATAGAAACTTACCCTTTGTCTCCTCAGAGGACAATAGACTTTGACTCTGTCACATACCTGAAATAACAATAAAATCGATTTAGTAAAAGGTTTTCTATGTTAGTCCAGTGAATTTTAATCAATTAGGGAACTGAAAATTTGTAGAGATAGAAATAAAATGTGCAAACGAAAAGAAGAATAAAGGTAAAACAATTGACTAATGAATTCTTGGGAAACTCGACTAAGTGCGAATTTCATTTTGTCCAACAATATAATCTAAGCAGAAACAGGTTTGTATGAGGAACATATTTAAATTACTTGAAGTTGTAAAAAAATTATGATTGTATTATACACGGTAAACACACATGACTACTTCACGTTACTGCGCGCCTAGTACTTTTGTTCTCTTAAGTTTTTAACCTTCAATTGAAAAATAACGTCCTGTAACTCTGTGGGACACTTTGTTTCCGATATGTAAACCTTATAACATACTAGAGGGTTGCAGTGTTACTCAACGGGAATTTTTTTCCCGTTGAGTAACAGTGTTACACAAAATGGTGTAACTCAACGGGAACAAACCTTCTACAAAAATTAACTGCACAATCAAAACGTAGCGATTAAATGTCATGTGTACCGGGCATTACACATACATAAAACACATGTCTACTAATAAGTGTATATCGAGCCCAAGCCGGAGAAACCTTACGTGCAGCTCCTACAAATCTATATTTATATCTTTAAAGATACGGGACATTGCCTTGATACGGAAAAACAGACTAACAGGGTTACTTTTGACACCTTTTGGATACGGTAGTCCTAACAAGTGAAACACCATTATAGAACAGAGAAAATAAACTTCTCGAACAAGTAATCGCAAAACCGACATTGTCTATAATAATGGAGACAAAACAAACACAAAATAATGAAAAATTACCATGAAAAAACCAACACAATTTCCACAGAATCATCAAAAATTCACACAATACCGATTATGTCGAGCGAAAACATTACAAAATTGCATCAGGCCAATTTCAAAAACGTTCGTTGCTCGGTCGCTGTTGCAAAATTAAAATTGTAATCAAAGTTTCCAGGTTCGCGAAACACGAACCCCCAGATAGAGCAATTTAACGTTCGTAGAAAGGCACTACATCGAACGTTCAACGAAAACTTTCGACGAATCGCAACAGAGTTGAAAAATAATCGGATATCGCTCATAAAGTTTGTGGCACGTCAGAGAGCTTGTAAATAGTGCAGACGCGATGTTTGTTTCGATCGGGAATTTACCTTCTGATAAAATAAACCAAAAGCATGATAAATTAAGTGAACTTTGTGAGGGAAAGTTTAAATTAAAATGTGCGCTGTATGTTCATACGAAAACACCACGTGACGTTCACACGAAAACGCTACGTATTCCCGAGCTTTAACACTGAGCCGACTGGTCCCTAATTAATAATTCTGAGGAAGATAATAAAAAACTTTTTTCAAAAAAATAATAACCGCCTTCAAAAACTAAAAACCCAAAAATAACTAAAATTTCGGAAGTCGGTGGCAACACCAATTGAATGGCAGAAGAGAAGCCACCGAGTAGTTATTTTTGGGTTTTTAGTTTTTGAAGGCGGTTATTATTTTTTTGAAAAAAGTTTTTTATTTATAACTTTTTAGTGACGAAAATTGAAACTTGAAGAAAAAGCACACATCGTCTATGAATATTTCGTTAATTTTTTTTTGTTCTTGATGAATTTTTCGAGAAGCACTGAACCGATCACCACAAAATTTATATGGAACCACCCCTGAATCATGACTTATCAAACAAAAAAAGAACCATCAAAATCCGTTTACATTTGACGGAGATATCACGAAACAAAAAAAAACATACAGACGAATTGAGAACCTCCTCCTCTTTGAAGTCGGTTAAAAAGATAATAAAAGCCAAAGGAAAACCGCCTGGACAAGAAATGAAGACTTAAGAAAACCCTAGCGGTGAGAAGGACATCGTAGAAGACAATTATTGAAAGAACGGAGATTTTTATTATGCTTTTCTCTTTATTATGATGCTGGAGCTGCATAAGGTGCGTAGTCCTTATATCGTCTACTTAGTAATAGGATAGCAGAAGGATTAGGATCTTACCAATAGGACCTCCATACGCATACTTGGTAAATCTCAACTAAAATTTACCGTTGTAACCAAAACCAGGCGTCCGTCACTCGCTCAAGGCCACGCGTTTTATGCCTACCGCTTCGCGTATCGTCGACGATACAACGAACACCGGGCTGTCGCGCGCCCGCCTGAGTGCTCGCGCGTCACGGGTATAGCGTTGACTATCAAAATGCCGAAACCACGTAATTATTGCGTGATTATTGTGCAATTCCCCTGTTTCCCAATTCTCCTGTTTCCCTTTTGAATATTTATTATAATTATTCACGCGGTTTTGGATATTTTCGACACTAAAATATAATAATCGGGAATTCAAGGAACCAAAAATATGCATCAGTCATTTTATAAAAAGAAAAAATATTTGATCAACAAATGAAAAAAATATTATTTTTCTAAAACAATCGTTTTATTACCATTATCATCATACGTATAACCCTAGCAGATTTGTTGGACGACACGCACACACGTTAGTCGCGCGGCGGGCAAAAGAATCTCAACTCTCTTTGTGCGTACTTATGGTACATTTCTCCTCGCTGCAAACAGTTGGTATTATTATTATGATTTTGTAGGCTATTATAGCGTAGGTTTTTTCGTTTTTGTATTGGAGTGAAGTATCTGTTACGTAGTAACTATTTATTAATCTGTGCCAAAACCAATCTAAAAAATATAAAATTCCATCCAGTTCCACGCATCGAAATTTATACACATGCCAAAAACAGTACAATTCTCACCATATATTGTCAATAAAACGCAAACACAAACTCCGAATAAAATAGATATTTGGATGACATTCAACGTCCCAAAATAAATTTTCATTAGACAGGCGACAAAGCAATTTCACGTTTAGACCAGAAATCATAGTTATTTGGCAGCCGAATACGGTTCGTACACTTTTGGGTCGTTAAAAATGATTTGAAATATAAAAGCGTTGTTTTGGCGACAAATAATATTTTTTGGAGGCAAAAATTAAGAATGATCATGAATTTCTATTTCATTTTTGCCTTTGAAGTTTTGAACCTACTATTAATAAATATTACAAATAAAAAGACAAAGATTGGAATGCCACGTTTTATTTGTTGTATTTCTTTATCTTTGTATTTTTATCTCCAAACCTTTATATTTTTGACTCTTGACGCAAAAAGAGAGTGTTAGAGGTGTTTCATCGCTATGTGTGTGTCATAGGTGTGTGTTTGTCAATGTGTCAGTCCGGAAATCAGATCATACGTTTATGAGCTACGGTACCATAGACAAACATACAGACACACTAAGGCCCGTATTAATAGAAGTCACTCAATTCTAAAACGCTCTCAAGTTTATTGCTGTCCTTATTTTTTCCCTTTAGAATGACAAGGACAGCAAGAGACTTGAGAGCGTCTTGGAGTTGAGTGACGTCTATTAATACGGGCCCTATAGCGGTCAAACTTGTAAAACCCCAATTTTTTGCGACGGGGGTTAAAAAGGTTACACTTTATAATTAAAATCCTATCTAAATAAATATCTTTACTCTATACCTAGTGCTCAAGCAACACTCGCCTCTGAAGTGGTTCCGTGACAACTGATTATAAAATTGTTGTAAAAACTAATTTCAAAGGCTTATTGGACGATTCGCACGAATTTAACTCGCACAAAACGTGCGAATCGACTCCTTTATAAAAATATTATTTTTCTGTAGTCGATTCGCACAAAGTTCATTTATTGGCGTGCGAATCGACACCTTTACAAATATGTAGTAGGCTATTCGCACACATATGGTTTTTAATGAAATGCAGTTAAGATAAAGTACACTTGAGTACAGAAGTAGTAAGGTCAAATGTGTTTTACTCATAATAGATAGATAGAAAGTAAAAACACAATCTACACACATCAACATGGTCTAGGGAGGGATAATTCAATTAAACCTAAATATAATTCTATTAACTTTTTGAAAACAAGGGTGACAATATCCTGTTGTGGAATACTGTCCCAAGTCCTGCTAAGATGCAAGAAAAGCTGGGTTTCATGCACAATATAGATCTTCAGGGAAATTCCTAAGAGCTCTTCTCTGAAGCATACCCCAGGCATGTTCAATAGGATTTAAGTCAGGGGATTGTGCAGGCCAGTCTAAAGCTTGTGTTGTAACCAACTTGTATTGCATTGTCGTGCATTGGCTGAAAAATTTGTCCCATTTGCTGTCTTTGGGGTTCTAGCACCTCATCTCGGTATCCAAACGAGGTCCGTTCTACCGCCGAGACGAATTCCTGTCCAAACCGTAATCGTGCCACCTTGATAATTATGCATGAACTTTTTGTGGGTGCTGCAGTCGATTCCAACGTCCAGGTTCTCTCCAAACGCGTACTCTTCGCGAATCAGGATGAAATCTAAACCTGGATTCATCAGTGAAAAGCACAAGTGACCATTGAGAATGGTTCCAGATTTCGTGTGCAATAGCCCATTGAAATCTTCTTCCTCGATTGCCTCTCCTCAAAGCTGGTGCCCAAAATGGCCTACGAGCACGAAGGTTGACTTCATGCAGTATTAGTCTTCTCAAAGTTTGACCGCTTACCAGCAAACTATACTCTCTCTGTAGCCTTTGAACCAATTGCATCGCCGTTACATTTGGTTGACTTCGTGCCGCATTTACTATGAATCGGTCCTGTACATGTGTTGTAATGCGTTGAGGTCCTCGGTGCCGTTCCACCACTTCCCCCGTGACACGATAACGTGATTAAAGCCTGGATATAACGCTATGACTGGTCCTCCTGGCTCCAGAAACCTCAATTTGGGTAGTGCTAGCTTAAACAGGATATTGACACCCTTGTTTTGAGTATGCAGAACCGCTGCAGATGTGTCAGGAGAGTCTCAGGTGGATCCACGGATTATTAATTTTAAGTTTTCTACAATTTTTATAAAAAATATAGTTGTTTTGTTTAGGTTTTGATGTTTCAAAAATAAAGTTAAGATTAAAATTTTATCAGAGTTTTCCTCTTCTTTTAATTTTTTTAAATGTATGTTCATTTAAAAGTTTATTATCAGATTAGATAGGATATTAAACAAGGTTTATTTTAATGTGTAGGTGTCTTAATAAAATGTTAATAGAATTTTATATAGTTATTTGTTTAATTGAAATATCCCTAGACCATGTTGATGTGTGTAGTAGATTGTGTTTTTATTTTTTTTTTGGGAAGTGGGAAATCATCAAATAACTTCTCCCGTTCTGGGTGCGGCAGGAGGGCGTGTCAGACTTTTACTGACTAAAACCCACTCATGTTCCTACGGTTGCCCTTTATGTTCCGGGGTCAATTACACCCAGGGTAACCCCCCGTCCCTGGGCAAGAGTACATTTATAACCCAACCAGAGGATCCACCAGTTCCCTGGCTGGGGGTGCGCTAGAGACTGATGCGCCATCCATAACTGCAAGCGCAAGTTATAAATGACACTACTCCTCAGCCATTCGTATCTTCGCCACGCACCAGAACTTGGTAATTTTTTATAGAGGTGGTCTTCCTCGCGGCCCGGGCGGTTAAGCCAAGGCCCTCGACCCCCGTCAAAAGTCAGAGACATGAACGTAACAATCTTCGGGGCTACGAGTACAACGGTGACAGGAGGAGGTGACGACCCCTAACTGCCTGCTCTGCGGCAGGGTGAGTGCACGCAGAGCCCGTTCCCCGACTCCAACACACACTGCCCTCTGCTACATTCAGAGGGACAGGTGGTGAAGTCATCCGCGACAGAACATTCGCAGGCGGGCAACAAGACCCCCCAGGCACACCGTACTCAGTGACGAGTCGTTGCCCACTTTCCAAAGTGCACCGTCCCGAGGACTGATCTTCGCCCCGAAAGAATCCTTAAGCGAACTCCAGCCCTCGGGTACACGAGGAGGTTTTCTGTCCGGGCACCCCATTTTTTATCTATTACGAGTAAAACACATTTGACCTTACTACTTCTGTACTCAAGTGTACTTTATCTTAACTGCATTTCATAACAAAAAAAAAACAATATGTGTGCGAATAGCCTACTACATATTTGTGAAGGTGTCGATTCGCACGCCAATAAATGAACTTTGTGCGAATCGACTACAGAAAAATATTATTTTTATAAAGGAGTCGATTCGCACGTTTTGTGCGAGTTAAATTCGTGCGAATCGTCCAATAAGCCATTTCAAATGCGGGTTCCGCAGAAAAGTGCAAACACTGGACTTTAAATAATGTAAAATAAAAATTAAAAAACCTCTGCCAATAAAGTTATTAACATCGCGACTTCAGCTTACAAATGTGATAACTTCGAAACGACTGAGCCGATTTTGATGAGACGCATCTAAGAATCACCGCTAGATAATCTACTTTCAAATAAAAAGAGCCGCATCCAAATCGGATCACCTGTTTAAGAGCTCCGGTGCTACAGACAGACAGACACACTTTTCTTCGGGGGTTGAAAAAGGTTCTACTTTATTATCAAAATCCTATCTAAATAAATATCTCTACTCTATACCTAGTGCTCAAGCAACACTCGCCTCTGAAGTGGTTCCGTGACAACTGATTATAAAACTGTTGTAGAAACTAATTTCAAATGCGGGTTCCGCAGAAAGGTGCAACCACTGAACTTTGAAAAATGGCAAAAAAAAACTCTGCCAATAAAGTTATTAAGATCGCGACTTCAGCTTACAAACGTGATAACTTCGAAACGGCCGAGCCGATTTTGATGAGACGCATCTAAGAATCACCGCTAGATAATCTACTTTCAAATAAAAAGAGCCGCATCCAAATCGGATCACCCGTTTAAGAGCTCCGGAGCTACAGACAGACAGACACACACTTTTTCTTCGGGGGTTAAAAACGGTTCTACTTTATTATCAAAATCCTATCTAAATAAATATCTCTACTCTATACCTAGTGCTCAAGCAACACTCGCCTCTGAAGTGGTTCCGTGACAACTGATTATAAAATTGTTGTAGAAACTAATTTCAAATGCGGGTTCCGCAGAAAGGTGCAAACACTAAACTTTGAATAATGACAACGTTATGTAACTTTGATAAATGTTACTATGTATTGCGACACGATAACTGTAAGTTATCGGCGAAAGTTATGTAGTCGTAAATATTTCAATGCCGAATGACATGTATTAAATCATTGAAATATAAGTTACAATCGGTAGGTAGTTGTGGTCTTGTTGCTATGTGATGTAACAGCCTAAATACGGCACTAGAGATATCAATTTATATCTTTGAATAATAATAATAGGCGAGACGACGAAAAAAAAGTAATTAGTCCGTCATTGAGATTATTAAAAAATTTTGGACACGTATTTTTTCTTTTTTCTCGTAAACGAAAAATGACGACGATACAGTGCGTTGAAGTTGTGCGTGACGTCACGATCAGATACAATTTTTGCATTGCGGTAGCGTCAAAAGCCCCCACTCCAAAACTTTGTTGCTCTTTTTTTTGTATTTTTTTATTATTTTGATGAAGCAAAAAATACGTGTCCCGTATTTTTGGCCGATCAACAAGACGGACTAAACAGAATGCCATTTTTTTATGTTGTCGTTATCCCTATTCTAGCCTGTAACTGTCGCACTGCAAAGTTCTCTTCTCATATAAAGAAGGCACGAGCAATGATCATCATGCTTGCTAAAGGCGGGTTGGAGATTTCGAACTAATATTCACTACAAGTCTATGTTTTCTCGCGATGTTTTTCTTCACCGATGTCCAAGATAAATTTTGTACATATAAATTGAAAAAGTCACATTGGTACTTGTCCGGATTCGAATCCCCAACGTCGTTCATGAGAGGCGGGCGCTTTAACCACTCTAGACATGATGAGACATTGCGAATGCTTGCGTTATCGCGATAGATCGCGAAAATGTGAGTAACAAAGACGTGACCTATAGCCGGACTTGGCTGAACTTGGAAAAACTTGGCCGAACTTTACCTAAATCCGAGTACCTACCTAAATTTATTTCCACTTGCCAAATTTAAAAGAGATTTTGCTATCGCGTGTTTGTTGATACTATTTTAAATATTAAAATCTCTACAAGTCTAGTCTTTTTAAGGTTTTTTTCTGGAAAAGTAAACTAGACGTGCCGTAACACGAATCTTTGCGCAAAAACCTTCAATGTTTGTTATTTCTTTTTGTCATATTAATCGAGAGACATTTGTAAATAAAAAAGTATAAGATTTCATTCGCCTTTGAGAGGATATTCGTGGTTGCGGAATGTTTATAATAGTTACCGTGACCCTGGAACATAAAGGGCAATCTAAGGAACATGAGTGGGTTTTAGTCAGTAAAAGTGTGACACGCCGTCCCGCCGCACCCAGGACGGGAGCAGTCATTTGATGATTTCCCATACACCAAAAAAAAAGAGGATATTCGTGAAGCTGCAAGAAAGAGGTAATATTCTAGTAATATTTTAACAATTAACAAAATCTATTCAGTTTATCTTGGACATCGCCGACATTCCGTGACTTGGAAAACACTTAAAGCTGTTGGTCCCGTTTGTCATTCGAAGAACTTTGTTAAAGGTAGTCAGGAGAAAGAAAGTCTGACAAGTTTAACCATGGAGTATCGTGTCGCCCAGTAACTGAGTTGTGGAAGTCATAGGCAGTCGCTTCGCGTAAAAAACTGGTATCCAGCTGAATCTGGTTAGGCTGGAAGCCAACCCCAACATAGCTGGAAAAGGGTTAGGGAGATGTGAACTATTCATGCGTCACATTTTTATTAGACAGATCCAAGGAGCTGGGAATTTTACGATCGAATATCAGACAATATTTAAAAAGACTTTGACCACTTGTCTCTTCTGGCTTAACCTCTTGTATGCCGTAATTAATAAAACAATAAAAATATTGTGTCTCGCGTAGATCTGAGCTTTCGGCAGTCCAAGGATTAAAGGCTTAAATTTCGACATGTAAGAAAATTAAAATAAGGTCATAGTGAGTAAATTTTACGATAAAAAACAAATATTTCACTATAAAATACGTTTGATAACTTCGTAGCCAAATTAGGTATTATAAAAATCAATATCAACCTAAAGCTAAGTTACAATAAAGCGGTAGTGGGTTCTGTCTAAACTGAAGTAAAACATCGTAAATGTGAAAAAAATTATCGTGAAGAAACCTGGACAAAACAGAATTAGTGCCCGCTATGTTAGAAAAATAAGGCATTTGGAAAGGTAAGAATTTGTAAAATCAAGAATTTTCACGTAAAAAATTTCGTCCCCTTTACGAATTATGTCGCCAAGATTTTGTAAAACATAAACCATTGAAAAGAGTATCCGTGAAATTTCTTGCTCTTCTCCATAGCTGTTTTGGAACAAGCAACTAGCGTCACTTTTGTCACTAACCGACCGACTCTTTGACAATTCGTAAGTGCCTTGGTTTGAGGGACGTAAATGTTTGAATTTGAAAGTACACTTGCACTCAGCAATCCACAACAACCAATGATTGAAAAACATTTCAAAAGCAACTCAGATACGATATAATTAAGACTTGAACGCATAACTGTGCTCGACTCATCGACAAGTCGTTTGTCGCGACGAGTTAGAAGACCTTCATCGACGAGTAGTCGTTTGTCGCGACGAGTTAGCAGGGACTCAACAAGCTTTGATGGGAATACCTTATGAAACTACTGAATACTTCTCGACATTCCTTTCGATGTTCAGAGTTGTTGAGATATATATTTCAAAAGGAGAATATTCTGTGATAATACTACCTCTCGCGCGCGATTTATTTGTGTGAACATTGATTTATCAATAAAGAATAGAAGAAGATAATTCGGGGAAATAAACTTGTGGCGACATCTATCATCCAGCATGTGAACTACGTGTTCTTTATCGAAGCTCATAAACACGTAAACCGATTTGTATGCGGTTTTTTGTATGAAAGTAGGTTATCTAATGACGGGTTCAGCTGCAGTCTTAAAGAGCAGTATTAAAAACTTTAAAGACGGTTTTTTTTTTATTTACACTAGTTAACAAAGAATGCCGAAAAACTACATAACCACTAAACCGTCAAGTATACAACATAATTTCCGCTTGATTATAACAAATTCCCTGGCAGCCAGTCACCGGTAATACAATGCACCGTTTAATACAATTTACGTTTGTACGCAAAACCGCTAATATGACAGGCGAGTCTATCAAATTGAATTTCCAAAACGTATGCTCATGTCTCTTAGGTGTTTTGCACTGTTTACCACATTTTAATCCCCGAAGCAAGAGGGGTTTTATAAGTTTGACCGCTATGTGTATATCTGTGGCAGCGAAGCTCTTAAACTGGGTTTTTTTTTTTTGGGGAGTGGGAAATCATCAAATGACGTCTCCCGTCCTGGGTGCGGCGGGAGGGCGTGTCACACTTTTACTGACTAAAACCCACTCATGTTCCTTCGGTTGTTTTTTATGTTCCGGGGTCACGTAAACTATTATAAACATTCCGCAACCCTCTTAAACGGGTTATACAATCCAAAGTAGGTTATCTAGCGATGGTTCTTAGACAAGTTTCATAACAATTCGTTAGCGGTTTCGTAGTTATAAGTTCTTTTGTTAGCTGCAGATACAATCTTAATACATACAGATATAATAACAAACGTGATTATATCTATACGTATGTTAGGTTAAGGTAATTTATTTATGGACATAATGCAGACTGAAATATAAATAAATTAAACTTTCGGGGACAACTCACACACGGTCATCTGATACCAAACTAAGCAGAGCTTGTTCTATGGTAACCAGACAACTGATAAACATACATATATAAAGATTATTCTATTCACTAATTCGGGCTAATTCATATATTAGATTTTAAATTACTTTTTTAGTTGCATATTAGGTCTCAAAATTATTATTATTAATTATTAAAATTATTTACGGCCGTCTCAAAATTATTTACGGCCCTAACACGAAAAACATATACTCGTAAATAGTAGAGATAACTACTAAAGTTCGCAGTTAGTAATTAAAGTTAAATTGTTACCTGACAATACTTTTACGACGCGTCGTTTTGAAACTGTCATAACCGTAGTTTAAAAGTTACGAGTTTAATAAACTTTACTGTCTATAAAATGATAATGACTGTCGTTTATTTACAAGTTTTACCAATTAGTTGGCAAGTTAAACTATTAATTTTGCGATTTGAAGTTTTACAGTTACTTATTTAGAAATAAAAACTTAGGCAGTGACAAATAAAGCTTACTAAGCTTAGCGCGTGCTTTGGTTAAGCAATATGAAAGAAAGAAAGAAAGAAAGAAAGAAAGAAAGAAAGAAGGAAAGAAAGAAAGAAAGAAAGAAACAAAGAAAGAATAATGAAATAAATATAAACACTGGGGTTGCGGAATAGTTCTAATAGTTACCGCAGCCTCGAACATAAAGGATAACTAAAGGAACAAGGGTGCGTTTTCGTCAGAAAAAGTCTGACTCTCCCCGCCCCGCCTAGGGCAGGAGAATTTATTTAATGATTTCCCATCCTCAAAAAATAAACTATTTATTGTCGCATAGCAAACTACAACAATAAAACATATAAGTTTTATTGTTATAGTTTGATTCTAGTTATATATAACTAGAAACCTTAAAATAGGGAGTTAGCGTCACTACTTCGAAACGGCTAGCGCTCAAATAATGCAATATTACTGTAAACGTCACACAATTGTCAAGTTAATAGCGTATGCACCTTTATTTATTTTTCCTTTACTTGTGCTACATGACCTTGCTTCTTGCCAAATTTCATGATTCTTGGTCAATGGGAAGTACCCTATAGGTTTTGATTCCCTTGAAAATGTCTAAATATGCAATATAAATAAACCGCCGTATCTTTTTATTGCGTAGATTTAGAAACTTGATTTTTTCACTGCTTTGAGAAATAGCAGACCTGAGTGTGTGATATAAATTTCAGCTTGATATCTTGACGCGTTCATGAGAAAAAGGTTCTTGACAGACAGACGGACAGACGGACGCCGGATGTGAACTAACAACAAGTTTACGGTTTTCGGAGTTTTTCCTTTACTTGTGCTACATGACCTTGCTTCTTGCCAAATTTCATGATTCTTGGTCAATGGAAAGTACCCTATAGGTTTTGATTCCTTTGAAAATGTCTAAATATGCAATATAAACCACTGTATCTTTTTATCGCGTTGATTTAGAAACTTGATTTTTTCACTGCTTTGAGAGATAGCAGACCTGAGTATGTGGTATTAATTTCAGCTTGATATCTTGACGCGTTTCTAAGAAAAAGGGTCTTGACAGACGGACGGACGGACGGACGGACAGTCGGACAACAAAGTGATCCTATAAGGGTTCCGTTTTTACCTTTTGAGGTACGGAACCCTAAAAAAAACACTTAGTGTTTTTAATTTCAAAGCGCTAGCGAATCCAATTAGAATACCAGTTAACAAAATTATGAAACATTTTATTATTTAACAGTAACGTACAACTGCTAAAAGTCTTTCAAAAGTCGCGACTATTGAACTTCTAGAAAGTTCTTTTGAGCTATCGAAAGCACTTATACAGTAAAGTTGCAAATTAATTTACCAGTCGAACTAGAAATATAGTTACTGTTGAATATTTAAAAGCTTTGAAGACTATTCATTAATAGAGGTTGATTTTTCTTTAGACATTTTATTTAGATTGCAATTTTTTTGGAAATATACTTTCTAGTAGGAAAGAAACTGTAGAGGTTTTATTTTGGTTGAAAAGTGTCATTAGCAAGAAATCACAAAATAAGACGTCTTAATCACTGATGATTATAAGTGATTTCTTAAATCTATATTAATTTACATTCTAAGTTTATTCTTGGACATCGGATAAGAAAATACTTCATAAGGCAACCTGGACATGATATCTTTGAATGCTATTAATTTTTTTTACCTGAAGGATTTAAAAGTAGTTTTTAGGGTTCCGTACCTCAAAAGGTAAAAACGGAACCCTTATAGGATCACTTTGTTGTCCGTCTGTCCGTCCGTCCGTCCGTCTGTCAAGACCCTTTTTCTCAGAAACGCGTCGAGATATCAAGCTGAAATTAATATCACATACTCAGGTCTGCTATCACTCAAAGCCGTGAAAAAATCAAGTTTCTAATTCAACGCAAAAAAAAGATACGGCGGTTTATATTGCATATTTAGAAATTTGCAAGGGAATCAAAACCTATAGGGTACTTCCCATTGACCAAGAATCATGAAATTTGGCAACAAGCAAGGTCATGTAACACAAGTAAAGGGAAAACTCCGAAAACCGTAAATTTGTAGTTTGTTCACATCAGGCGTCCGTCTGTCCGTCTGTCTGTCAAGATTCTTTTTCTCAGGAACGCGTCGAGATATCAAGCTGAAATTAATATCACATACTCAGGTCTGCTATCTCTTAAAGCAATGAAAAAATCAAGTTTCTAAATCAACGCAATAAAAAGATACGGCGGTTTATATTGCATATTTAGACATTTTCAAGGGAATCAAAACTCAAAACCTATAGGGTATTTCTAATTGACCTAGAATCATGAAATTTGGCAAGAAGCAAGGTCATGTAGCACAAGTATAGGGAAAACTCCGAAAACCGTAAATTTGTAGTTTGTTCACATCAGGCGTCCGTCTGTTTGTCCGTCTGTCAAGAACGTTTTTCTTAGGAACGCGTCGAGATATCAAGCTGAAATTAATATCACATACTCAAGTCTGCTATTTCTTAAAACAGTGAAAAACTCAAGTTTCTAAATCAACGCAATAAAAAGATACGGCGGTTTATATAGCATATTTAGACATTTTCAAGGGAACCAAAACTCAAAACCTACAGGGTACATCCCATTGATATAGAATCATGAAATTTGGCAAGAAGCAAGGTCATGTAGCACAAGTAAAGGGAAAACTCCGAAAACCGTAAATTTGTAGTTTGTTCACATCAGGCGTTCGTCTGTTCGTCCGTCTGTCAAGAACGTTTTTCTCAGGAACGCGTCGAGATATCAAGCTGAAATTAATATCACATACTCAGGTCTGCTATCTCTTAAAACAGTGAAAAACTCAAGTTTCTAAATCAACGCAATAAAAAGATACGGCGGTTTATATTGCATATTTAGACATTTTCAAGGGAATCAAAACTCAAAACCTATAGGGTACTTCCCATTGACCTAGAATCATGAAATTTGGCAAGAAGCAAGGTCATGTAGCACAAGTAAAGGGAAAACTCCGAAAACTGTTAATTTGTAGTTAGTTCACATCAGGCGTCCGTCTGTCCGTCCGTCTGTCAAGAACCTTTTTCTCAGGAACGCGTCGATATATCAAGCTGAAATTAATATCACATACTCAGGTTTGCTATCTCTCAAAGCAGTGAAAAAATCAAGTTTCTAAATCCACGCAATAAAAAGATGCGGCGGTTTATATTGCATATTTAGACATTTTCAAGGGAATTAAAACTCAAAACCTATAGGGTGCTTCCCATTGACCTAGAATCATGAAATTTGGCAAGAAACAAGGTCATGTAGCACAAGTAAAGGAAAAACTCTGAAAACCATAAGATTGTAGTTAGTTCACATCCGTTCATCCTCCCGTTAGTCCGCCTGTCAAGACCCTTTTTCTCAGAAACGCGTCGAGTAATAAAGCTAAACTAATATCACATACTTAGGTCTGCTATCTCTTAAAGCAGTGAGAAACTCAAGTTTCTAAATCAACGCAATAAAAAGATAGGGCGGTTCATATTGCATTTAGATATTTGCGAGGGATTCAAAACCTATAGGGTACTTTCCATTAACGGAACCCTCGTTGCGCGAGTCCAACTCGCACTTGACCGGTTTTTTTTTTAAGGGCCCATTGAAACTTTTCACCCTGTATATCATCAATGTTCATAATGGCCCACAGGAAAGGAGCTGAAACCATGAATTACAAAAGAGAAATCTCGAAAACTACTAGACGTCTGGTGCTGGTGTTTGACAGAACTGATTTAACTTTGCCTTCCTCGCGGGCAAACAAGTAGGTACTTAATCTTATCCTGCAATCACTGAATCACCCTTTGCTTTTAACGACCGATATTGAATCTGCTCGATTTTCAATACTACTCTAAGAGACTACGCACAGTATTCTTAGGGATAACCTTGGATGCTAAACTTCAGTGGGGCCCTCATATAGATAAATTATCTAAGAAACTTAGCTCTGCAGCATATGCCGTCAGAAAAATTCGTGGTTTAACTGATTTGGAAACAGCCCGATTAGTTTACTTTAGCTATTTTCACAGTTTGATGTCGTACGGCATTCTATTGTGGGGAAATGCAGCCGATATTCAGACTATATTTGTTTTGCAAAAAAGGGCTATTCGTTCAATTTATAAACTGAGTCCTCGACACTCCCTCAGAGACAAATTTAAAGAGGTAAATATTATGACTGTGCCGTGCCAATATATATATGAAAATTTGTTGTACGCGCATAAAAATATTAATTTGTTTAAAAAATACAGTGATATCCATAATATAAATACAAGAAATAAGGACAAATACATAGTTCCTTCAACTAGGCTTAAGAAAATAGGTGGCTCGTTTAAATGTCAATGTATACGCTTTTATAATAAACTACCCAGACAAATTCAAGAACTTAGCATTACTAAATTTAAATTATTTATAAAACGTAAACTTTGTCAGAAAGCTTTTTACTCTGTCAAAGATTACATTGAGGATTCAAATGCTTGGGATTGAGCTGTTTCGATTAATACATTGGCCATTATTTACTTTATTTACATTTCTTTTCTCTTTGACATTTCAATTATTATTTTGACATTTATGTGTACTTTTTAAAGTATATAATCTTTTTTATGTATTTCTATTTGACATTGATGTGTACTTTTTAAAGTATATAATCTTTTTTTATGTATTACTATTTGACATTGATATGTACTTTTTAAAGTATTGTGTATATGTTTTTGTGACATTTTTTTTGTGAATGTGAGGACTCTGGAAGTCGTTGGTTTTTTTTTTTTATTAAATATGCGGTCTGACGGTTTGAGTATTTAATGCGGCCTACCCAAATGTCCTTATTTTGGTACTGTTCGTCAAGACGTTGGGCTCCTTAGTTTTTAGTTGAGCTAAACGATTACTGACAAATGCTTGCACTGTCTGGACAGGTCCACTCAAATCTGTGTCCTCCTCTCATCAAGAGAGTGCCTCAGACATAAACCTCCATGGTTCTCGCACATTTTTGACCAATACGATTGTATGGACTTTAAAAGAGACTTTGACCTCTGAGTTTGTTTCGGATGTTTCTTCTCAGAGCAGTCCAGCTACGAAACACCGGCCCCATCGTTCGCTTAAAATAAATAAAAAAACAAAATATTGACGTGTAAAAGTGTTATATATATAACCTATTTACAAAATAAATATGATTTTATGATTTTATGATTTTATTTATGATTTATTCAGTTCTTTTCAGCTTATGTCCATAGAAAACATCGTTTTTAATACAAAATCTGAACAGACGCGGAAAGAAGAACGGCCATGTACGCGTCTTCATAAAATCATTGATTTCTATGGACATAAGCTAAATGAAGCTAAATAAATGTGAGTTGTCCCTCGCGCTCAAAAGCAATGCGCAATTTGACATGAGCATCGACATGTACAATATAATTATTATCTCACCTCATGTGTTGTCGGTGTTCTGATTCCCTGGAAGTATTGTCAAAAGGTGAAAAGTCTCTCTAAAGTAATTAATATCGAACCAACACTATTCCGTAAAATGAAATTGTTAAAAGAGACGGTCAGTAATTGGACAATAGTCTAAATAAAATCTAGTAGAATGCTGGCTATAGCATCAGCTATCGGCGTCACCATTTCGCTTAGAAAGCTATCAACATCCCGCAGTTTCACAACCTTCACTATATATTACATAAACTATGTAGATATAGTCTACCTGTAACAGTAATTGACTACTAGGCAGTATGTGTAGATGCAATACACCTTGACATTTTCGCTTCTTATGATGCCTTCGTCCAAAATTATTCAAGGTCGTTGCAATACTTCTCATTTAAGGACCCGTCTTATAAACTGTCATTTCTTCACAGATGCCCATTTCCTTCACACGATTCTTCACACACTCCATCTATATTTTCTCTCCCTTCATCTCCTTAATTCATCCAAATTTACACACAGAAACAGGTCTTTAAAACCAGACCACGTCCAATCAATTCATAACAATAAAACAGAAATCCAGCAAGACGACTTTCATTGAAAAATAAATCTACTACGAAAATAGACAGGGATCGTGACATCGTGAAACGTACGTTTTATTATATGATCGAGACTTGTGACAAGTTTGGGACGAAGCCAAAACATGAAAAAGTATGTAAATAAGTATTTGCATAAGGAGACCCGTTTAAAACTTGCGCTGTGGGACTGTAGTTGTAAATGTTGATATTGGGCTCTGATGGTTGCCGTGTTGGCGAGAAGTGTAGTTTAAAGATCTAGTGCTGTGTTATTGCCGGAATTGGTGCCAAAATATTATACTGTTATGGCTTTCTTTTCTGGCTACTTGTTGCTTTAAGAATGATAAGGTATTATGTAGTGCTGTTCCTCAAACAACAGGGCATCTGTTTTAGTATCCTGAGCCTTGCTATAGAATAGCTTTCTGGATACATGATTTATAAGGAACTGATAGCGCAAACTCGCTAAGTTTTAGGCCAACTTAATATAGACTGCTATTTGTATTTATTTGGATCTCCAACAAATATTACAGCTTAATTGCTAAATTAAACAAAGTATAAGTGTCGCAGTCATCTGGTTGAATCAGCTATTTGATTGTATGACTAGCTCGTTCATTGAATAGCAACATTTAATTGAATGACTAGGCCGAAAGCTGATTGAACAAGCGTCACTCAACGTCTAACTAGATAGCTGATTGAAGCATAGCCCTTTGAACAGAGCGGACGTAATATCAGTCAGGTGATTGTAATTTAGTTCATTTTTTTCCACTGCGGCGTTAGTAGCCACCAAAACAAATATGGCGTAAACAAAAATAGCTCGCGCAGATAGCACTGTTTTGAAATTGTTTTTATTAAATTTACTTTAAAGTGACCTATTCTTGATAAAATAGTGTGACAGACAGCATGGATTTACCTATTGATACGTCGCCGCCGGCTAGCTTAAAAGTTTATTTTTTAATTAAAATCAAAATAAAGTGTGTCATGTCATGTCCTCATTTTTGTTATGTAAAGGAAGTTAAGTTTTTAAGTTGCGAACTTATGGCCACCCTAAACAAACATTACAAAGTCGACTATATCCCATTAAACGACAATGCTAAATGACGTTCAGTCAAGTCGATGAACGTTACATTAAACAACTTGACGAGTTGTCGTTTAGTCATTCAATTAAATGTTGTCATTCAATTAACGCGCTAGTCATACAATCAAATAGCTGATTTAACCAGATGACTGCGACATAAGTATGACTGTAAAGTACCTTTTAGGTTGTGTACCTGCGTTAAAATCAAACAATATGTAGATCTATGATGACGACTTTACAAAACATAGCTTACCTATCCCTTTTTTTTAGATAACTGACTTCAAAAGGCGAAGATCCTCAATTCGACGCGTATTTTGACACACGAAATACCTCCACGATTGGTGAACCGACAACAATTTATTGTTTGTTTGAAGGAGTTAAAAATGGCTTGTGTTTAAACACCGCCCAAAAAAGTACAAATTTTACTACCAAAAAAGTTCTTCATTTTTGAAATTTTCTTAAAATTATTATAAACTAAATTCAATTTGGTTTTTATATGAATTTGACTGAAAATTGAAACTGTATATGAATTACTAACAAATCTGGTTGTGTGGTCACAGTTCTAACCTAACCTAGCAATTTGGTGATCATTTATCCATTTTGGAAGGCAAAACGATTTTTTGGTGATCATTTAGATTATATCCGTTAAAAACAGGTTCCATGTAAATATTTTCACGACCTGACAATGACCTTCTGAAATGTAAAACAGCAGAAATCCACACTGGATCATAGCAATCCTGTAGCCTCGTTACCACCATTTAAATACATTAGTTGGCACTAACCACAGCCACGTGTAAACACCGGTAAAAACTAGATTAAAGAAATACGTCGGAGAATAAATCTGAAGAGTCTTACGTCAAAGGAATTCCCGGCTCCGTCTGCCTTAACCGAAAGCACTCCCGACTATTTAAACTCACGGTTATCTAACTACGAAATTGGCAACGTCCGAAATACGTAGACGACTACGTCATAGAGAGATCTGGCAACGTCGCGCCGTTTCCGATTGAATTGTAGGCGATTGTTTAACGTAGTTTTGACGTTGGTAAATGTTAGGACGAATAGTCGTGGTTCGTGTGTTGATGAAGCGACTTTTTGTCGCATTGTATTACATTTCTAATACTCAAAATGGGGCGAGTCGCTAGTTTAAATTAAAGTTGTCCGTTGCCAAATCAGTCAGCATATTTACAGGGTTAGCGTAATAGATATTTTATGACATTTTCTTACAAGAATCACACATTTATTTTGATTTTACAAATGTTTCCTTACAGGCTTCCTCATAACTTCATAATAACGAAGTTATTCCATGACGCTACCATCAAAATTCGTTCTACAGGTGTCAACTACGATCCTTTCAAATGCTGGCCAAGGCTTTAGAATTCGAAGGCTAGTACTAGAAAATTAATGAGACCAGTCTAGGTCGACCATCAAAGCTTACTGGAGCTTCGTTAGCCAAAACAACAAATGAAGCACGTGATTTGCTTGCAAATTGAAAAGTTTTATAATCTCTTGCAGGGCTGCAGGATTGCTTTGATGAGAATATAGTTGAGTGACTGTATTTTTTAGAGATTACAGTGGACTGACAGAATTGATAATTAATCTACGCCTTTACTTAGTATTAGTAGCTTTGCTATTTTATTTTGTAAGATATAAAATCTGGAAGAACTGACACCTATGCATTGCTATAGCTTATGTTTTTGATATACTTAACTACAAAGAGGTGACGAAAGCTAACAATTCCTAAAGTTCTATTTAGCTAAATATTTGATATCAAACAACAAAAAAACATTTTGAACTACAAGGCGCTTTTTCACATTCTTCAATAAATTCTGGTTTAAATAACTGGCAGATCATTACATACAAATCCTGATCCATTTTTTTTATATTTCTGGAAACAAGCGTCTTTTGTTAAGTCGTAAACAGGAGCTAACTATAATGAATCTTTAAAACATTTTCCAGACGAGTTTTCGATAGGATGGCAGTCCGACACCATTCGAAAGATATCATGCGTAGGACCAACAACTAAACGTGCTTCTCGAGGCACCTTAGTACCACACCACAAACTTTGACATCTGATACTATTATTACTTTTACTGTATTACTACTACTGAGAAATCCATACTAATATTATAAATGGGAAAGTGTGTCTGTCTGTCTGTCTGTCTGTTTGTCTTTCTTTCACGGCAAAACGGAGCGACGGATTGACGTGATTTTTTAAGTGGAGATAGTTGAAGGGATGGAGAGTAACATAGGCTACTTTTTGTCTCTTTCTAACGCGAGCGAAGCCGCGGGCAGAAGCTAGTTAATAATAAAAACCGATTTGACCTAGGAATCGAACACCAAGCTTAGTCGAGACCATCGGCGCAGTTAGAGGGCATGACTACAATTACGAACTACACAACAAGCAACAGGACTGAACAGGACCCTTAGAAATATATTCAACAGCAACTTGTTATACGGATTTATGGAATCACAAATGTTCAGATACTTGTCAGGTTGTTGAATTTAATTAAACCTTCGAACACGTGATTCGAGACAAGACAATGGCAGCGCGATAGCCGGCTGTCGCTTGGTCGTCGAAAGGTTAAACGGCAAAACCTAAAACAAAACACACATTTCTGTTCAAAATCAAATCACTATTTCCCCATAATTCTTTCACTCACCACCTAAAACACTGCCAGTTATTTTAAATTCGTACAAACACATACAAAAGTCGCGTATTGAATAGGCCACTTTATCAGCCCGTTTGGATGACGGCCAATGATCACGCTTTTGAAATATTACAAACAATATTCAATACAACATCCGTTGGCGCTTACTGTAATAAAATTAGAGTTAATATTACTATTGAGAGCGATATGTTCATAATCTTAGTATATTATATTTATGTATGTATATAAAATAGTTATACTAAGGGCCGATTTTTCAATCGCCAGATAACTTTTATCTGAAGAGTAAGTTTGACGTTTTGACAGCTTTTGTATAGAAAATATGTCAGACCGACATATTTATTCTTCAGATAGAAGTTAACAGATGATTGAAAAATCAGCCCTAAGTAATATATCAACGTACAACCCAAACCGTTGGTTCTAGAGACATGAAATTTGGAGGGTTAGAGAAAAGTAGAGTTTTTTGTGAAGAATTAGAATAGTAGAGAGTGAGTAGAATTATTATGAAAGGACTTTTTGGAAATTCCACTCCTGAAGGGGTAAAAAAAGGGGGGAAGTCCAGAACCTCTTAAATGAACATCGGGCGCTTGACAACTGGGCGATTACGACATTAGTTGTCTTACTATCTCATCATCATCTTCCTAGCCTTTTCCCAACTATGTTTGGGTCGGCTTCTAACCTAAGGCCGTATACAGAGAGAAAGCTGGAAACTTATAAGCGCTTGCCGGCGCTTGCCAACGGTGGTAATCCGCGCAGGAAAATATATGAACATCGACAAGCTTTAACACGCGCTGGACGGCGCTGGGCGTTGCCATAGCAACTGCAAGCAAATCGTTCCGACATTTTGCTTAGTCGCTTCAACCTGCTTCCTTTGTGTAGAACGGACCAGCAACGGCAAGTGCCGACAAGCGCTTATAAGTTACCAGCTTTCTTTCTGTATACGACCTAACCGAATACAGCTGGATACGTGTTTCACGTAAAGCGACTGCCTATCGGACCTCCACAACGCACTCTCTGAGCGACACGATGCCTCTTGGTTAGACTGCTCAGACTTTCTGGCTTACCCGTAACGACTGTCAAAGTCAACGAATGACAACGGGACTAACGGCTTTACGTGCTTTCCGAGGCACGGAGTGTCAGTGATGTCCAAAAAAAAATTTAGAAAAAACATGTGAATTGAAAAAGTCATTTTGGTACTTGCCAGATTTTAACCCCAAACCAAAAATGAGAGGCGCTTTAACCACACGATCACAACATTATTTGTCTTACTTACATTGCGATGAAATCTATCGCTCATCTGTAGCGCCAAACGCAATGACAGACATCTTCATTTCAAATATGTGGAGGTCGACACTTCAATACCACAGGAACGTTACTATCGGATTTAAAAAAGAAGTAATAAGAACCGGTCAAGTGTGATTTAGACTCACGCAACGACGGGTTCCATTTAAATATTTATTTTATTATATGTTTTTATTTATAAAGGAAATTAAGAAATAAACATATTTTTATTAATACCAAGATTAATACCAAGATGGCGATCGGGACCACGCGCCACGGTCAGGTCCGAAAAGCTCCATCAAAAGTGATGATTAATTTCAAGGTAGCGTTCAGGGTCGCTATCCTAGTCTTGAGAGCATTTGTTGATATAGTGGCAACAAATAATATGTGATTTCACTGTCTAGTTAACGGTTCATGAGATACAGCCTTTTCGACATGGAGATAATCGGACGTGAAAGCGTAATCCGCTATGAGTGTTTCTCTATGACAATTTCATCTTCTAGTTCTAAACGTGAATAAACCTTTTACACCACCGGGGTGGTGGTGGTGGTTAGAAGCAAAGTGGGAATATCTTCCCACTTTGCTTCTAACCAAAAATAAAATGTCGCATTCATTTTTGGAATTCTCCAAATACACAGTGTCCGAAACTTCGGGAGATTAAAATAGATTCACCATCTGTTTTAACAGACAAGTGTCCTAGAAACTAAAATACACATTTAGAAATATTCCCTCAAGGCGTGTGCGTTTGTCGCCTTTGTTCATTTATCTTCAAGCTTGCGGCTTAAAGGTTGGGCAGCGGTCCAACTGTCAATTCTGAATGTATTAGAATCGTTTGTAGCTATTAGTAACAAGAAACACGACATTATTTCTTGTGTTAAATTAATTTTTTATTTATTTTATTGTTGTTTTTATTGTTGGGAATTAGATTGTTGACAGTGTAATAGACGACAGCCAAAGTCAGCTAAAAATATCTGATAGAAGCAAATTATTTATGGATTTGTAACTAGCGCTCGATTTATGCACGTAATTTTTTTTCAATCAAAGTTGAAATAATTTGTTTTACCTACATAAGGTGTAATACTCGAGCGTTATTTTTGAGCGGGGCCTGGTAATCTAATCTCCCACAAAAGATTTGTTAGATTTAGTATCACCATATTTTTAAGACACTTACTATAATAGGGATGTTGACTACATCAAAAGAATGACATTCTGTTTAGTCCGTCTGTTAGACAGTCCAAAAATACTGGACACATATTTTTTGCTTGATCAAATTAATAACAAAATACAAAGATAAAGAGCATCAAAGTTCCGGAGAGGGGGCTTGTGACGTCACTTCTGAGTAAAAATCATACAAAGGCGTGACGTTTCACGAAACTTCAACGCACTGTATTGTCGTCATTTTCTGTTTACGAGAAAAAAGAAAAAATACGTGTCCCAAATTTTTTGATTATCTAACTGACGGTTTAATTACTTTTTTTTGTCATCTCGCCTATTAAAACGCGAATATCTTGTTCAAAGAGAAATCACAGACATACATATTTCATACTGTTTTCATAATTCAAAACAAGAAAACAAAAACGTTTGCCTCTCCGCGTTAAATGCATATTCCCATTTCCCTATTATTCCCATGGGACAATGATTGATTATTAATCATGATTGAAATTCCTTGCCATGAGGTACAAACTCAAATTGTGATCGATCGTATTGGGTGTGATAGCATACACTGCAAGTGCTATAGCATGGAGTAATAAATTAAATTAGAACTAACGAATATACGTGCTGTTTGCTGTAAACACTAGCATAGCACTAGCAAAAACCAACTATAACACTAGCAAATCTTTATATTCGTACTAGCTATTGCCCGCGGCTTCGCTCGCGTTATAAAGAGACAAAAAGTAGCCTATGTTACTCTCCATCCCTTCAACTATCTCCTCTTAAAAAATCACGTCAATTTTTCGCTCCGTTTTGCCGTGAAAGAAAGACAAACATACAGACAGACAGACAGACACACTTTCCCATTTATAATATTAGTATGGATAAAATGGTAAACTGACTGACTAAATGACCGACTGTTAATAGTTATATCAACGCACGGCCCCACAGGCCGCGTTCTTTGTAAATAGTAGAAATCTCTATAACATGTTTATAATCATCTAAAATTATTTTTATAAGTATTTACACGTGCATAAACGATGAAAACCAGTCGTCTGAAATACGAGAATTAGAACTTAATTATTTACTTGTCTAGAGTCTAGACTGTCCTTACAATGTTTTCAGCATGTGACACTCGAAGACGTTATTATTTTACTTTTCAAAAAAAATATAAATGATTAATTAATTTACAGGTTTGATTAGCTACTTTTGGTTACACTTAAAAAGTACCTATATAAATCGTTATTTTAGGAGCAGCCATTAAATCGCTCGAACTTCGTAATATCACATTTGACGGCTGTCTACATACGAGTATGCAGGACAAACTCACATTCCAATTTAACGTACTAGTAGAAAAATTCTTCGGTCTATAGAATATGTGAAGATTGAAATGTGTGCTATGGAAACTTAAAAAAGATAGGTAAAACCTTAGTTAATCCTCTCACTCAGTGTGAGCACTGATATCCTTTTGTTTAGGAATTTAGTGTACTTAACTTATGTTTGTATGGTTGTAATATGGTAAAAACCTTGTGGTTTTTGACTTGGAAATGATTACTTCAATAAACTATTGCCCAACCTTATAGCGCAATTACGCTTGGTTGTTAGCCCGAAATTACGCACCAGATGCATTAATTACATTGCCTCTTCAGAGAGCAACACTTATCAAGACGAGAAGTGAAGTATCAACCATAGCCCTGCTCTGGTCAAACGTCAAATGTCAATGTGACAGCTGTCATTAACGTCAGGTGTCGTATTGTTGCCAAACAAAATTGACCCTTATTATCACTGTCATTTTGTTGTTTAATCTGTGTAAAGTTGTAGTCCATCCACTCAACTGGCCTGTGCTCGACAAACCATACCATCGCCAGGAGGGATATGCAATCGAATTCGACTACTAATTCCCCACACAACCTCAACAAAAACAGGGTTATCAACCCCAAAAGCCATGCATCAAAGCGACAATTTACGTCACTTAAGCACAGGTGCAAAATCAACTCAGGTGCTAGATGCAATCCCAACATACTAAGAGGCTTACAATAATCCTGTTAACTCTAAAGTACCTGTGTGCGCCTCTTGCGCATTGAGTTAGAAACGTTAGACGATGAGATTTCTTAGTAAGCCTCTCCCACGTGTTTTATTTTGATCTAAAAATATTACCAGGTTCTGAGAGGTAAAGGATCTTGTACTAAAAATACATTACCTCTTGACGACCAACCGACAGCCGGCAGTCGGGCTGCTATTGTCTTTCTATTGTGTCTCAAATCACAAATGTTCGAAGGATTAACATTAATCTCTCATTGTAATAATTTGGCATTAAAAACAGATTTATTTTGTAGTAATAGGGGCAGTATGAGTAGTGTTATGTATCATGGACCAATTTGAATCATGCATGACCCATTTCGTCACGATTAAATTCTTTAGTAAGCCTTGCCACGTGTCTTATATTGATCTAAAAATATAAGTAAGCCTTTCCGCGTGTATAATTTTAAAGGGCCTTGTTCTGAAAATACATTAAATTTTCTCCACGTGCCGGTACTTCAATGTAGGTATATTTACTTAATCTCTAATGGTGATAATTGGACATTGAAATTAGCTGTTTTTAGTAGCAATTAGGGTAGCTTTAATTTTCTAAAGGTTATCTTGGTGTCATCACTGACATCTCGAGGGGAAACGCGTAAAGCCCTTGGTCCCGGTTGTACAAGTAGTCAGATGCCAGAAAGTCTGACCAGTCTATCTAAGTGGTATCGTATTGCCCAGTAACTGGGTTGTGGAGGTCTGGTAGGCAGTCGCCAAATCTCCAAAAATAATCAAAACGCCACAGCAATCCACACGAAATTACCCCAAAGTCAATACAACACCTACACGCTACAATATTAATCAACACACACAATCACAACTTGTGACGTCATGGTATACGTCATCCATTACCGATCTATTAAGGCCTGTTAATAGATAATAGGAGAGGTGAACCCACGTCAGGAAGACAGTGACATCTAGTACACGACATATTTGGAATTACTTTCTGCTATAATTAAATATTAGTGGTGGTAGATTTGGCTTGATTAGGTTTACGGTTAGACTGAGAATTTATTGTTTATTTTAGTTTTAAGTAAGGTTTAAAGTAAGTGTATTTACTCTTGATTTTTAACCCCCTTGCAAAAAGAAAGAGCTACACTTAGAACAATAAGTTTGACATGTCTGTCTGGTTGTCTGTCACACCGTAGGTATGAACTAGCGAACCGTTTGGATGCGTTTGGATTTCCTTTATTAGTAGTAGTGGGTTATCTAGCGTCGGTTTACAAATATTGGTTTTGTCTCATCGAAATCGGTGCAGACGTTTTTAAGTTCTCAACTCTTTTGTTGGCTGCAGTCGAGGTCTTACACTTCTGGTCTTACACTGTTATTTTGTATAGCCACTATATTACGAAAAAGAAGTATTTAAATCAGATTTTCTTATATTGCTAAAGAGTAATTTCCCTTCCACGATGTGATTACGAACTCGTTTCAATCAGATTTATGAATGTTGTGAAAGCTAATGCGTATCCTCTACATCTTTAGAACACTGTTAACGACTACATCCAACTCTCTAATTTCTTTCCTTACGACCCAACACCACCCGCCTAAAACTAAACGACTATACGCACTAAAACTAAACGATACACTTTACTTTAGCCGTGCCATCTTATTTGTTACTTCTCATCTTACATTTGAGTGTACTTCGGACTACGTTTATTTTATTAAGGTCACAAACAGTAGCAAAATAATAGAAATGACAAATACACTATTCACGAAGTTATCCACAGATTATACAATATATCATGTTTTACCACCTAAAAATAGACTCTTGTTTTATAAGCATTGATACATTTAAAAACCAACACAATTGATTGATTGATTTTTAGTGTCGTGATGGCTCAGTGGATAAGGCGCCCGCCTCCCGTGTAAGAGGTTGTGGGTTCGAATCCGGGCAAGTACCAATGTGACTTTTTCAATTCATATGTACTTTCTAAAGTTTATCTTAGACATCACTGACATCCCGTGCCTCGGAAAGCACGTAAAGCCGTTGGTCCCGGTTGTCATTCGTAGAACTTTGACAGTCGTTACGTAGTCAGTCTAACCAAGAGGTATCGTGTCGCCCAGTTACTGGGTTGTGGAGGTCAGATAGGCAGTCGCTCCACGTAAACCACCGGTATCCAGCTGAATCCGGTTAGGCTGGCAGCCGACCCCAACACGATTGGGAAAAGGCTAGGGAGATGATGATGATACATTTAAAAACCAACAACGACAATAGGTGGTCAAAAATTCACCACTAATTTGTAGAAACGTATGAGCTTTGTTGATGTAACTTCAACAAATCTCTTACTTAGGGAGGTAGCGTTGCATTTTTGATAGTAATTTCTTTAGTAAGATCTTCTAGTTTTTTCTCTCCCTCCGGTCCACCCCGTGTGCGCCTGCTGACTTTTAATTCAAAAGGTATGCATGTGGAAACTACCAATTGCACTAAAAAATATATCCTTAACTATCTCGGAAAAAAATAAAATGAATTATGCAAACTAAATGTTCAAAAATTTAGTCTATCCCAAATCCCTGTAGCATACCACGTACCACGTAACACGCAACTAACAAATTAGACGCCTATATTAACAAAAACATATTAAACCACACATTCATCGATCAATATTTAACACGGACACATCCCTGACTAATTCATCTGGACATGTCACTACCCAATGGAACACCGGTCCATAACGTAGTTACGAGCACTGGGAAAACGTAGCATGGGATTACCACCCTTCGGTGATTCAGATAGGGATGAAATTCCGTTGAAAACTTTTCAGGTTAGGGGTATAGTTTAGTGGAACAGGGTATAGTATAGAGATGTGCTACTCTAATGCATCAAATGGTAAATATTCCAATGGGATATGTTTGCAATGGATTGATAATATTATGTGTTTGCGTAGTCCGCGAAATTCTAGGTATATTGGCTGTAATGATGAATGGCGTTGAGCTATATTGCGAATTCGCGCGAAAAGGTTTATTAGTACGGATTGGGCGCAGTTCTGAAAATTGGAAAAATTTGTTTGATGTGTGAAATAGTGACAGAATTTTTGGAATCTTTTAAAGCGTTGTATTTATTATGAGCTAAGTTTCGCATGCTATGTATTTATAGGTCCCTAATCTTATTTATTAATAATTAAGAAATACCATGAACCATCCGGAGGTAAGATAGCTTCCTATTAGCAAAAGAAAAAAAATACATATAGAGATTGGCACGTTTAAATTAGTAAACAAACCATAGGATTTCTATATGAATATAACATGTAAACTACATACAGTGTAAATAACTTGATAAATAATTCAGTACTACAATAAAATAAAATAGACTTTCCAGTCATTCGTAAACTGAAACCTACAAATAACAAATTATTCTAAGGAAGCAAAAATTAAACGCTGTTGCTACGGCGTAGACGTGATACCGTCATCGCTACGTAAGCGTAGCTAGCGTAGCCACTGACCGTAGCGCTGTAATGACATTCAACTCCCATGGAACATTAATCATGTTTTTTAAAGACGGATTATTGTTTTAGTAGACCAACTATTTTATATTTTCTTTGTATTAAAAATAGGTATAACTTTTGTTTGTAGCTATCCCTCGCTGATTCACCCGTGTTATATTTGGCTTTTGGTTATTGCTTCGCTCTAGTGGGTTATAGCGCGATGTTTGTAGCCCATATGTTTTTGACATAACTATGGGGTCAAGGTTGAAATAGTCAGAATGTGTATTTCTATTGCCAATATAACAACGTAGGCGTTTCTATAAGAAATGTAATTTGGACTTATTTTGCTCAATTTTAACAATATTACATAATAATGGTTTAAATTCAGCCTTCATAAAAAAATACTGTAGGTAATTGTTAATTTTGGAATTTTTTTTTATCATCATTTCCGAATTCAACAAAAAAGAATGCTTTTATTAACATCTTAGCTATAAAGCTGTAAATCGAATAACACTTCAGTTATTAAATGAATTTTACCGTTGGGTACTACTAAATTTATTTTAATAGCCGTGATGGCTTAGTTGTTATGGCACCCGACTCTTATGTAAAAAGTTGTGTGTTCGAACTCGGGCAAGTACCAATATGACTTTACCTAAATTATTATTTTGGAAATCACAGATATCGGTGAAAAAAACATTGTGAGGAAATGGACTTGTGAAGAATAGAAGTTCGAAATCGCCAACCCACCTTCAGCAAGGCTGGCGATCATAGCTCCATGCCTTTTTGTATGACAAGAGGCATTTACCCTGCAGAAGGACAGGCTGGTATTATTTTTATTTTTCATTACTACCAAATTAATGGTTTTGATAACTTCCATTTCTATTATCTCAGAATCAACAATCTTTCTACGAGAATTTCTCCAAATAAAGACTTTGAGTTTGAGTTAGAATTTTGAGTTTCTTATGACGTCATAATACGGAATTCTTCGCTATTGCGTCTTGCACTCAAACAGTTTTTTCTGTCTGCCAACTCTAAAACACCAAGATTATTTCTCCCACAAAGCTCAACAGAACCAGACAAATACCACAATATTACATCTGCCACTGAAAGTTTCATGTTTTTATTATTTTCAAACTACAACCGAGTCGAGACGGGAATTTTTAAACTGCCGTTCAGCATTCTTGATAAGGGAATGAAAAGTGGAATTATTTTATGACAAACTTTGTCTGCGGGGATTTTTTTCAGTCGAGAACTGCGAAATGCGATGATTAAATTCCTTTGGAAATTGGCGGAGTTGCAATTAAAATGGAAGTCGGGGATAACGTGAGTCTGGAGTTTCTTTTTATTTCCGATCACCTGGATTTGTAGTAAGTTTAACCGTCGAAGCGATTGTCTAAAATATATTTCTTTATGAAGACGTTCTTAACTGTTGTTTAATCTATTTGTGCTGTACTACTAATGGGTAAAGGCGTCTTCATAGAATACTTAATTAATTTTTGTTTTTGCCGTTCTAAAGTGCCTTCGAAATGGTCTATTAGAAATAAATGATTTGAGTTTACTTTTCAATATACTATTGGATCAAAATAAGTACAATCCTAATTGTTTTTTACGTTGCAGAAACCCCTTAGGAGCTAGAGAGAAAAAATCTGGTCTTCATCTTAATCTTAGTATCTTTCTAACCGACTTTACGAAAAAGAAGAGGTTCTAATTTATTTTTATTTACAGACAGGTTTATGTTGAAAAGGCATATTTTTAGCAATAAAACAACACCACGTACTCAGAACAAAGACAATTATTTAATATTTTCAAGGTACGAAAACTCAGCATGAATTTCAATCGACCAGCGCCATCTATTGAATTATGAGGTAAACTTTTACAACAAAATTGAATTTAGGTTTGGTTTATTAAGAATAATATAAATATTATTATAGCGTTAACTCTATCCACGGGAGAATAACTCTTATCTTGGATAATTCTTTCACAAAAACCAAATAAAAAGTAAAGGTTTGGGACAGCTCATACACGGCCACCTGAAAACAGCGAAAAAGCTGAAATACTATTTAATTTATAAAACTATATCTAGGTACATATTAATAAATACATACTCGTACATATTAAAGATAACACAAATAACCATACCTATCTCATAAAGTTTCTTTCGGGAGGGAATCGAATCGGCCTACGGCTTAGCAGTCAGGGTCACTAACCACTAGATCCAAAGACTCGTTTTATTTATCATTTAAAGAATTGCCTTACATACAATCCTAGAATATTCACTACGCCTTCAATACGTAACCATGTAAAGAGGAATCCAGTTAAAATACCAACCACATATTATTTTACGAGTTTTCAATTGCATGCTCCCAAACCCGAATTAAAATAATCCTAATCCGAAAACCGTTTTCGAGTGCGCAGGATTATAAATACAGATTTTATTTTTTTGTTGGTCAGCTAAATTAAGCAACAGAGTAAATTTTTTGTGATTTGGATTGTTTCAGCATCATTAACTTTTGTTTTGATAAAAATATCAATGTTTTACCCGATTGCAAGGTTAATGTGTCTTCTTATTCAGAGAAGGCACGAGCTTTGATCACTACCAGTAATTTATAATACAACTAGCTTTTGCCCGCTGCTTCGCTTGCGTTAAAAAGAGACAAAAAGTAGCCTATGTTACTCTCCATCCCTTCAACTATCTCCACTTAAAAAATCACGTCAATTCGTCGCTCCGTTTTGCCGTGAAAGAAAGACAAACATACAGATAGACAGACACACTTTCCTATTTATAATATTAGTATGGATATTATAGATAAATATACAGCCAAACATAGAATAAACAATCGCTCTCACCACATAAAGTTGGTCCTGGGTGGGAATCGAACCTACTAGCTGAGCAGTCAGGGTCACTAAACACTAGATCAACAGCCCCGTTGTCATCAGTGGTGATGGTCTAATACTAACATATCTAATTCAAACGACCCGTCACTCAAATGCAATCGTCCCTCACAAAACAGATAACCAATCAACATTCGTCAAATAAACTTAATTAGTTCAACTAACAAAGCACAAAGACAATAAATTCTGTCAAATCAGTAAACCACACAGAATAGTTTGATCAACGTGAGTTTCACTAACGCGGCAATTTGCAAACGAATGGTGATGACGTCAGGAGGCTTTGACAGCTCCTGACGTGAGTTAAACGTCTGCGTATTTGAACGATTGATGTATTATGGTGTTCTAAAGCTTCGGCATATATGCGTTTTTTCGACAGTCATCTCCCTAGCCTTTTCCCAAACGCGTTGGGGTCGGCTTCCAGCCTAACCGGATGCAGCTGGATACCGGTGTTTTACGTGGAGCGACTGCCTATCAGACCTCAACAACCCAGTAACTGGGCGACACGATACCTCTTGGTTAGACTGGTCAGAGTTTTTTCGACAGTGTAGATAAAAAACAAGTGTAAATATAATAAACCTTCGCCCTCGTATAATAAAATTAAGATCGCGACTGCATCTATTAATTAACAGTATGTACTTCAAAACGATTTAATCGATTTTGGTGAAACATGTCAAAGAACCATCTCTACTTTCAAATAAAAAATATCGCATCCAAATCAGACCGGACAAGCAGACAGGCAAACAAACAGACATACACAAATAGTGGTCAAACTTATAACATCATTCTATGTGCGTTGGTGTTATGAAATGTCATTATGTTCTATATTATAACCAACTAGCTGTCCCCTGCGGTTTCACCCGCATTTTTCGTTACTGCTCCGCTTCCGTGGGTTGTAGCGTGATGGTATATAGCCTATAGCATTCCTCGATAAATGGGCTATCTAACACTGAAAGAATTTTTCAAATCGGACCAGTTGTTCCAGAGATTACCCCCTACATACAAACTTACAAACCTACAAACTTACAAATTTTACCTCTTTATAATATTAGTATAGATAGATGAATTGACTATCTATACTCTAAAATATCGAAAAGTGAAAAGTTAAATCTAAGTTACAGTTTATCAAAATTAAAATACCGTAACTACATCGTTTGAGTTATTAACCTAGACCGATGCTATCAACTAAAAGGCTTATAATGACAAACTATAACAGAGTATCATTACAGGCCTTCAGACGATCTACCTAATCACAAAGCGACTAGGGAATAATAACGTATGATAAAGGATTCTAAGCGACCTTGTCGTGCCTTTTAAAAACCTTTTAGAAAAATGTAGTTGAATATAATGACATTGTATAGTTTTGGGGTTCTATATTATAATAGATAGTCCCTTTACACGACTCCTTTTTGTTCATCCGTTTATCCAATGCGTTTTTTAAATAACTTTTATGTAGTAACTAGCTTTTGCCCGCGACTTCGTCCACGTGGATTTTTCCTGAATTTTCTTTGCTATAAACCTCACGGAGCCCGAGACCTTTCCAACGAATGCAAAACCGTGGAAATCGGTTCGTGCGTTCTGGAGTTATAGCGTCAGGGAGGAAAACCCGACTTATTTTTATATAGCAGATTAGAATTCTATGTCAGACAATCAGTTTAACCGCTTTGAACCACTGATTGACAGATTTTCTGGCCACTAATATCCGCTACGACACTCTCAAAAATCTACGAATGAGAACCGGGAGCAACTGCTTTAAAGCTGGGCATTGATGGTCATTTTTCGCGTCATTCGAGTCGTTTAACTGTGGCGTCATTCCAAATGTTTAAGGCGGCCAACCTACTCTGGAGTAACGATTCGTCACTCACGATCAAATTTTGGATGGACGTCAGTTCAACTGACGCGGAAAAATGTCTGTCAATGCCCAGCTTAAGTGCTTACATTGACAAACGACTTCGTTTAATTCACATTATGATTCATAATTATGTACTTTAAGGATATAATTTAGAAAGTAAATTTAATTTGAAAAGGGCTCTTGATACTGATCTGGTTCTGAACCCTACAATTTGAAGCATTATAGGGCTTAGAGCTTAACCGCTGGGCCATCACGATTGCAGCTTGTTTACCATTTAACCTTTTGACGACCAACCGACAGCCGGCTGTCGGGCTGCTAGTGTCTTTCTATTGTGTCTCAAATCACGTGCGATCAAAGGATTAATGACATGTCAAAAAACTACTCTGGTCAACACACGATACCTTTCACGCCTTACCGGGGTCTGGTTGAAATAAATCGTTGGAGCGTAAGCCGGCACCCATTTCGTATACATCTCCGCCCGAGTAAGCAAGTGGGTGAATTTAATCTTACGGCTATGAACCAAACAAGTAATGGATTGTGAAATTATGTGCGGGTTCTCATTGACGTTTTTGGGTTGCGTTTTATTGATAGGTTTGAAATTGGGGTAATAGCGGGTTCGTTTTAATCTGAATATTTTACGAAGCAGTGTTTACGTCATTAAACAAATTTCTATCATTATTTTTTGGCTTCCGTACAAAAATAAATGGACCACTTTGCTGTCCGTCAGTCAAGACAAGACCATTTTTTGACAAAAAACGGGTGAAGAAATCAAGCTGCAATTAAAATTAAATATAGCTTGCACTTAAAAAAAATGTTAAGTTAATTAAAAGATACAGTCGTTTATGCCACATATTCTGTCATTCTTTTGGCGAGGAGCAGCGTCATGTTAAAAGATAAATTTGAATATCATAATTTCTATTTAGATAAAAAAAATGTACTACGGTATGGTACCAAGATTTCTATACCAACACATTAGTGCGTAACGCTCGGTGCACTTGGCAGATTTTTTATTATTAAACGCACCGACAACATAGAAAACATTCAAAATGTGGTGTGGCGTGAAAGGGGGTAATGTGTAGTGGAGATAATTCACACTCGACAAAAGACTTTACAACAGTTTATTTTTACAAGAAAAATACAAGAATTCAGGATTACAGAGACTCAGGGTTAGAAGTGGGTTACAAGGAACTGATCGACGTGACTCCCGTTGTATGAAGGTGGAGCCACTTAACTTAGTTGTCGCCGGCGCAGGAAAAGGGGGGAGCTTTTCTTGCGCCGGCGACAACTAAGTTAAGTGGCTCCACTCATCATAACGAGAGTCACGTCGATCAGTTCCTTGTAACCCACTTCTAACTACACATTATCTCCACTACACATTACCCCCTTTCGCGCCACAGTGGTAAGTATAACGTTTTTGAAAAACACAAAAAATATCTCCACAGGCATAACACCCAGACCTACAATTCTTAAGCCCATACTCATTACGTTTTCCGTAAAAAGGTTTTATTTCGCCGTCTAACACGCCTAATAACGCCTTCTTTTACGGGTTATTACAACTTTAGCGCTTACAAAAACTGCCACTTTTTCATTTTCGTGGAAATGATGTGCCACTATTTCTTTTAGCGGCTTACGTTACCATGGTGATGACGTATTTGATAGACGGGTAGCGGGTAACATGGATTTGTAAGGTTATTCTGAAAATGAACTGTCGTGATTTTTTTTGTGAACTGGTTTTAAAGGAAAGTTTAATTTCCAACGGCGCAGAACTCATCGAAATTGAATTTTATTAACGTCCAATACGTGCAAATCTTTATGAACTTCATAGGTATAGGTTATAGTTGTTAGGTCATTTTTAATACAAAATTAGTCAATTTTTGAAATGCTCCAAACTAGTCCCTTCTTCTTGAATACAAAGTGATAACTTTTGATTATTTCGTTCCCTGACGATTTTATGGTCTTGTTGTTGTGGATATTTATTTATTTAAATGATGCGTACTATTCAATTGGGTAGATTTATTAGTAATAAGTAGTTATGATTGTCAATTGTATGCCCTTACGGTTATGTAAGCTTTTAACTTTTCAGAAAAAAAAAATGTACATCAAATGTTAAAAGTCACGGTCTTTCTTCTTTTGTGACACTATGTTATTTAGCAAAAAATAATCCTTATGATGAAACCTTTCGACCGGTATGATAAAACTACAGGCTGATTATTTTTTCTCGTGGAACAAGTTCGATTCCCGGCCCAACCATTTAATTATTTAAAAATATGTGAATACAATTTAAATTGTTTTTAAAATCCAAATAATGTCTTCTTTCAGTAAAATGTTCTATCTAAAAGATTTAAGGTACTTTCCCTCCATGGGCATAGCCGTGGGACACCCTGTATAGATTACTAGCCGATTGCAATCGCGTATTTAATATGTATACTAATTCCAAATTACAAGTCGCTGGCAGAAGACAGACATAGCGTCACTGTAAGTTTTCTTCAAAAAATAAGGGAAAACTAAAAAAGTACTTTAAATCCTGACGGTTTCTTTTGGTGGGTGAGAAATCATCAAAGGACTTCTCCCGGAAGGGCGTGTCAGAGTTTTGCTGACTAAAACCCACCCGGTAACCATTAGAACTATTCCGCAACGCAAAGCTGCTGATGAATCAATCAAATAATCTTTTTGCAATTTAGACGTACTATCTCACCGAAAAACCGTATATATATACATAGAACAGTGCGTTTTCCTAATGCCATTAAAATCAAGAATCAATTCAAAAAGGGAGTTCAAGTCCTAACTAGGGCACAAGCTACCAAAAGCAATAATCATAAACATAAGAAAATTAATAATGAACCGCTTGCCTTCTAAAATAACTAACACAAACATTTCGCAACAAAATCGCAACTTCCTTTCAATTAGTTTTCAGCACTGAAGGAAACTTCTAACCCCTATGATTAGTCACTTTGCTAACTATCAGGGATGTTAAGCGACCGTAACCATAACCGAATTTTTTGCATATCCGAAATAATAAAAATATCCGAAACCATAACCGAAATCGATATAAAGTTTTTGATAATTAGTATTACAGACAGGGTCAGAGTCTAAGGGTCACTACACAATAGACGCTATTTTCTAGAATTTGTATAAAAAGATCTGTTAGTAATTTTAACCAGCTAACTGAAACAGGCCCTAAATGATAATGTTATCACAATTTTTTTTTACTAGCCACGCAAGTCTCTTGCTTTATTCTTTTTAATTGTTGTTGCTTGGTCATTACCAAAAATCTAAATATGTATAACTTAAAGGCGACTGACTGACATAGTGATCTATCAACATACAACCCAAACCACTGGACGGATCGGGCTGAAATTTGGCATGCAGGTAGATGTTATTACGAGGCATCCGCTGAGAAAGGATTTTTTGATATATTCCATCCCTAAATGGGTGAATAGGGGATGGAAGTTCCAACATTCGCGCAGGCGGAGCTGCAGGCAAAAGCTATCCGATATCTAAAAATACTATCTGAAACTAACGGATATTTAAAAAAACATATCCTCAAACGTATCCGAAACCGATCTAACATTCTTTCTATATCCGTATTCGTATTTAGATCCGAAAATTCGTATCCGGGACATCCCTGCTAACTATGTAATTCGTTACTAAGTCACTTTAAAGCTTTCCTATGTATTTTGTTCTGATTTAAACAGACTCGTGTTTACTGCCAATATAGCCGACTTAATTTAGACTTGCTCACACGAGGCTAAATAACTTATCATCCTTACTAATAACATAAATGAGAAAGTGTGTTTGTTTGTTACGCTTTTATCACAACACTACTGAACCGATTGCCATGTTTTATTCATAAAAGGCCAGAAAAAGAATAACCGTAAGCCAGAAATAGAAAACTTTCAAAATCCCGTACTTCGCAATGATGAACATTCTAGATTCAGTAATTCGCTATAAAGAACGTTCGAAATTCCGTACATACTATACCTTTGAAATACCCTACTTTCTTATTAATGACAGCTGTCACATTTGACAGGCCAGAGCTGTGGGTGTCCTAAAGCTGTGCATTGACGGTCACTTTGGCGCGTCAGTTGAACTAACGTATGTCCAAAATTTGATCGTGAGTGTTGCATCGCCATGCCAGAGTGGTTGGCCGCCTAAACTAATTGGAGTGACTTTACAGTTTTACGACTGACGCGAAAAATGACCGTCAAAGCCCAGCTCAATAAAAGTTAAAAAACCTTTAGAGTAACAATTGACAATAATATAAGATAAACTTATGAAAACATAATAACAAACGGTACACACATAAATCTATTCCCCAACTATGTAATAAACATATCATGTCAAGAATCCACATAATATTATCGATCCACACCCGCCAAAGCCTTCAGTGGAAAAATCCACGCATGCAATTTGCAATAAAATGCCTATAACTTGCTTTTACGATCAGTGAGACATCTTAACAATGTTCGCAGCTTCGGAAAATATCTGCGAACATTTTTTAGTATACTGTTGTTACTCACAGGTTTAAGACTCGGTATTTCAGGGTCTGCAGTGCTAGTCAGATAACTGTGTTCATAACTGTAGGACCGAGTGAGTGGAAATATTTTATAGATGGCTTTGTATAAACATGTTAACGGAATCAGAGTTTTAAATGACGACACGATTGTTAATAAAATAATTAAAGAACCTCCGAACTTATTAAGATCGCAACTGTAGCTAATTAAACATTTGATAACTTCGAGCCGGTAGAACCGATTTAAATGAAATTTGGCTAAAATCCATCCAAATAACCTACCTCCAACTAACACTCTCGGCAAAATGAAAAATACCCTCATATTGTGTTTAAAAAAGGAATGATTTGTTTTATTGTTAATACTTTTTTTTATATATTCTTCTCTCATTTTTAAAGTTAAATTAGTTTTATAAGAATGTTACTGTCTAGATGAACACGTGGAGTTTACCTATAATTGTTACATTGTTATCTCTTTATTTGTATTTGTGTTATTTTTTTTTGTTACTAAGTGTATACAATTGTTGGTAAATCTTATTAATAAATAAATAAATAAAAAACTACAAACATTCAGAACGGTTTACTCTTTTAAGAGCTACTGTCAGGCAAACAAACACACTTTTTGCGACGGAGCGGAGGTGGAAAACACACAACAACACTAAACCCGACCTTGAATCGAATCGAGGACCGCCATGGTGTAATGTAAATTAACCATTTAACGTTGAATTTAACCACACGCTCACCAACATGGCTAGGCAAGTGCAATGTAGCATAGATAGTAGTATATAATTAATTGTTAAATGTATGGGATTAAAATAAGCAAATGCTATGTAATTTGACATCTCGTATCGATCTCCATTCTACCATCAACAATACCTTATAACCTGTGCTCTGGCGAAATGTCAATTTGACAACTGTCATTAATGTCAGGTGTCATTACTGCCACGCGAAATTGACCGTTATGATCAATGTCATTTTATTGTTTTTTCTGTGCTACGGTTGTGGTTCACTCAACTGGCCTGGTCGACAAACCATCTCAACGGCCAGATGAAGAGTTATCTAACCACACGAAACCAATAAAGCAGATTCTCACCAAAACCAGAATTAAAACCGCCACTTCTACTAAAATTCCAGTCGCCTGTTGATCGGTCCATGAAGCGTGTAATGTGCTGAAAACTTCAGTTTAAGTACAAGCATGTATACAACGCTATATCGAATGGCTGCCAAGTCACGACGGATACGGAGCGCAAGTCCCGGGCGAAGTTGGGAAGCGCGTGTTGTATGTAATGGGCTGTAATGTATGTGTTTAAGGACACTTTAAGTAGAGTCTTAAATATAAGGCTTGAGTACGAGGTTGACGTTTTGTAAGGTATAAAATTTTGTTTATTTGTCCTGTAAATGAAGGTTGGTGAACTCATGTCAGAGTAGTAATATAAAAATTAATCTTTTTTCCTGTTTTTCTTTAAGCAAAACTAGTTAAAGAGAGAACTATACTTTTTTTTCTTTTCAAAACCGTTTAAAAGTGCCTTATAACAATCTAATTTCAAAAAATTTGATTAAGACTGTCTGCAAGTGGACCCTAAAGTTGACTGAACCTCGCCCTGACTAACAAAAGCCTTCAGACTCACTTGCAACTGCCGTGTCGAGAGTAAATTGAATGAGAAGGATATATCTTTCATTTATTTTTTGTCACTGACTTGTCATTTTATATGTCCCAATATATTTTGCTCGATACTTTTCGATCTCGACTCATAGATTTGATAATGTTGTTCCTCAATCTACCTTAACCAGGCCCTACACGGATGACACATACTAAGCAGGCCGCAGATCGGGCATACGGTTGTAACTCGGTAAATGTGGCGACACATTATTTTATCGCCACCATAAATCTGATAGCAGGCCCGCTCACTAAGGACGCATTCGTAGCGTGCGTATATAACAAATCGCGCCGGCATTATGCGCCTGCAACTGTTTACACATACACCGGAGCGACAAATATGTCGCGTTGCAAATGTGGTGCCACATTCACCAAGATACAACCGTACGCCCGATGTGCGGCCAACTTCAAGCGTAGTGATCAATGCTCGTGCCTTCTCTGAATGGGATGAGACCTTTACTGTACTGATAAAATTAAGCCGGTACACCGATTTGAACTAAAACAAAAGGCATTTCAGTCTATCAGAAATGCCCTGAAACGAGAAATCTTTCCATCCGCGAAGCTTTAATAAAACGTCGTTCATACATCCATATTTCAATGCTCCCCCGGTCTTTGCTGTCAAAATTCTGCAACGTCGTCGGCTTATTAAAGAGTGTCGCCGCCTCGTTAATAAGGCAAGCGGGGCCTTATATTAAACGTGTGAAATTTTGGTGCTTCCCTATATAATTTATGTGTACCTGTTTTAGGCATGATATAGATGGAGTACGTAAAATTGTGGGGACGTATGTTAAATGCTTGTTGGTGAATAATTTGTTGTTATCAAACAGACCTACGTGTTTTTTGGTATTATCTTGCCTACTCTAAAATCTGGCGAATTTATGCTAATTTTATCAAATTTACAATAAATAAGGTCAAATAAGGATCAGTTGCAATCAAGTATACACAAACACTAGTTTAACTGGATCCGCTAAGATTTGGAGCCGACACTAAAATAGCTAGGACAAGGACAAGCAAAGATGAAATTTGTATGTTTTTTTGAGTATTTTTAAAAGAATGTCTTACACGAGATTAAAAATAACTTAAATATCTCAGCATGGCGCTGCGACGTTATAAAATTCTGTATTTCGTAACACCGTCAGGATCATTAATTTTCAAAGCCCCACGGAGATTTCCGCAGGCCAATCACAAACTCCGTCAAAGTACGCCCAAAGATAACACCTAATCAATTTAATATAACAACACGGAGTCAAGATATTAATCAAAAATTTTGCCCGAATCACTCCGAAATCAATTTGCACAGGAAAATCCATACTAATATTATAAATGGGAAAGTGTGTCTGTCTGTCTGTCTGTTTGTTTGTCTTTCTTTCACGGCAAAACGGAGCGACGGATTGACGTGATTTTTTAAGTGGAGATAGTTGAAGGGATGGAGAGTAACATAGGCTACTTTTTGTCTCTTTCTAACGCGAGCGAAGCCGCGGGCAGAAGCTAGTACACTATAAAGTTGTCATTCAGTTAACTTAAGTAATCATTTATTTTCATGTTGAGAATTTGTTGGTGAAATTTCGAGAGGGTATAGAAATTTGCTTTACTAGTTACAAGTCAAAGGGAATGTTGTCGAGTCACAGGCACAAGGTTGCGTTCAACTTTTGAATAAGATAAAATTACAGGCTCGTTAACTCGACAATTTAATTTCGAAGTATATGTTTAGCTTCTCTTAAGATTGTTTTGCACTTACAGTTAGGGCGAAGATAAAAATTAAGGCTTAATTTTCTCCTACCCTGTCTTCAGTGGCGTATATCGGTTGTGTGTCAGAATATAATGCTCTATAGGACTCTGTAAAGCGAAGCTGACGTGCGCAGCAGATTTTTCTTTGGGTACGTGATCGACAATGCTCTCGGCCACCGTCCTATACCGACGTCAGAAGGAAAACCAAGCCTTAGTTAGGGTCAGTCGTTCAGAAAGTACGTAAGTCATCATCTAGAAAGTACTGTAAGTTGTAAGTCAAATATTTATAAACTAGTTGATAAACTTTAACGAGCAAACTTTTTAATATTTTTAAAAGGAATATTTCTACAATTATGTAATGTTTTTGATGTATATCAAATTGACAGCTTTATTAAACAGGGACCTGGGGCTACTACTTTACGCTAACTCACGATTTCCTTATAGTCTATTCAGTCACGTCTATTCCAACGGGCGGTTTTTAACTTTAGTTTTACAAAACATAATAAAATTATACTACTCTATACCTAAATCTAAAATAAATCTTCATAAAACGTATATCCCGTTTGCAGCAAGCTTTATCACGTCGGGCAAATTTCCAAGTGTTCTTAATCCGTAGCTTTAACATCATAATAAATAACAATATTTGCTAACGACTTTAAGATGACAGGATTCAAACTTGCTGTGAGAAAAGGCAGCATTTGAAACTAACTTCGAAAGTATAAAACTCTCTTGAAATAAATAAAATAAATAGGTACCTATCTAATCCTTTAGGCAGAGCTACTGCATCAGTAACCTGATAACTGATACGCATACTTACATAATTTAACAAATGCATACACATTACGCCTTTCAACGACTAAACGACAGCCGGCTGTCGGGCAGCTATTATTTTTCTGTTATGTCTCAAATCACGTGTGTTCGAAGGATTAAGTTAATTAAAATCCCAACCTGGCTAAAGTGTAGACCAGGGTTGCATTTATTATATAAAAAAACGTGTCGAGATTGTCTATATTAAGATAATTACCTAAACCGATGTAAGTATCCGCCTACCTACACCATAAACTAGGGCACGCTACTAAAATAATGGCACAAAACTAATCGTCACCAAATTATCAACAACACGTGAAATACAGCCAAAACAAATCGGACGAAAACAACAAAGACCAGGGGGCGTACCACAAGCCCTAATAGCAGTATTACTTTGATATTACTTTCAGTGGGAAAGAGACGGCGCTAGACAACGTGTCTAACGCTGTCACTTGCACACTCCTGCAACAGGACTAAAACAATCTTACTTTAAACGTCATGGTAAGGGGGCTGGGCACGCTAATGAAATAATGGCACAAAACTAATCGTCACCAAATTATCAACCACACGTAAAATACAGTCAAAACAAATCGGACGAAAACAACAAAGACCAGTCCAAATGCAATGGGACATGAACAATAAAGTTTTACAGCTTTTTCATGGCTTATAAAATTATCATATTCACGACAGGATCAATGACTGAACACAATGCCGTAAAGTCTGTCTAATGTCTCTTTTATCATTTGTCGACACTCAGAAAAGATTTATTTGTATTAAAGATTTAACCATTCAACGACCAAGCGACAGCCGGCTGTCGCGCTGCTTTTGTCTTTTTATTGTGTCTCGAATCACGTGTGTTCGAAGGTTACTAACCTGTTACTAGCCCGTGGTTAAAGGGGCACCTCACATGTGAAAGGTTATGGGTTCGAATCCGGTATCAAATCCAAATACCAACGTGACTGTTTCAATTCATATGTATGTTCTTTCTAAACTTTCTAAAGTATGTATGAATTGCACATCACTAACATCCCGTGCCCCGGAAAGAACGTAAAACACGGTTGTCATTCGTAGAACTTAGATAGTGTTTTACGGTTAGTCAGAAGCCAGAAAGTCTGAACCAATAGGTATCATGTACCACAATGTGTCCATACATCACATCACTGACATCCTGTGCCTCGGAGAGAATGTAAAACCGTTGGTCCCGGTTGTCATTCATTAAACTTGATAGTCTTTACGGTTAGGCAGAAGCCAGAAAGTCTGTCCAGACTAAGTGTTGCCTAATAACTGGGTTGTGGGAGTCTGCAAGGCAGTCGTGTCACGTAAAACACTAGTATTCATCTGAATACGGTTAGGCTGGAAGGCAACCCAAAAACATAGTTGGGAGAGGGCTAGGGAAATGCTGAGTTGTGTATTGTTTTTAAGTGTTGAAATCGCTTTTGTCCTGAATAAAAGGAATTTATTTATTTAATACCAAATATCAGGTTATTCCTGACTTACCGTGCCTCACCTTCAAAAAACTTCTAAAACAGAATAATAATTCAAAATCTTTGCGCACCTTTATCCGAAAATAATCCATAAACCATATAAATATCCCCAAGAAAATCCTAACTTCGGCAATTAAATAACAAATAGCCTACGGTAAGAAAATTGCGTACGAAAAATAGCCTAGAGCAAGGTATTAATTTCCAGCGGAAAATTTTAACTGTACATTCAACGTTGAATCCAACTTAAATTTTCATTTTCCAAGGGTGCGTATAGACAGACCGACGGTAACGCTATTAAAACGCTACGCGAGAATCTAGCGTAATTATTTACGTATGTAGTATGATGGGAGGGAATGTGATTATATATGTTAATCGTGGGTATGTTGTGTCGAATGTGTGAAGGTATTGTGTAAATTGCTGTCTGGATTGCTTTAATTTCAAGGTCAGTGGTTCTGGGGACCCATTTTAGTGTGTGCTGGAGAAGTTGTGATTATTGCAGGAAGGGCAAATAAAGTGAGGATTTTTTTTTTGTATGTTTTAACGAAGAAACTCGCGAATTTAAAAGGCCTTTTCAAAAATTATTTACGTATTAGATAGCGATATTGATAAAGCTATTATCCTTTCAACGCCCAAGCGACAGCCGGCTGTCGCACTGCTATTGTCTTTCTATTGTGTCTCGATACGCGTGTTTGAAGGCTTAGAAACGAAAAAGACATTTAATCAAAAATAAACATTAACAATCAAAAAACTTTACCCTATTTGTTTAGATATTTATATACGAATGATAAACATATTTATATATTATTTTTGGACAATTTATAAATAAAAGACACGTCAACATTATTTACCTTTAGTTAAAACCTGAACAAACAGGGTATAGAACCTTCTAATCCCTGTGGGCGCCTCCTTACTCATCTCCGTAAAACTCAAAAGAGATTGAACATGGCAGCTTTTTAATCAAAAACATAAACCGGTGTATATCACGTCATTTTCTGAATAAAGCTTGTTTAATAAGCGAATAGGGTGCGTCCTTATGTTTTCATGTCATACGCAGTGCGAACCGTTTGTAAGGAAAAATGGGAATTGCGAGATAAGGTTCGTTGTGTTTTTTTGGCTTTTCATGTCATTGAACGGCAAATAAGGTGACGGTGCACGTGTTATTAAGTCATCTTTAGACACCTGTATGCATTAAGCTGGGCATTGACGGTCATTTTTGCGTCAGTCTAGTCGTAAAACAGTGGCGTCACTTCAAATGGTTTAGGTGGCCAACCAACTCTGAAGTGACGATTCGACACACGCAATCAAATTTTGGATAGACGTAGTTCAATTGACGCGGAAAAATGATCGTCAATGCCCAGCTTTAGACTCGCATAATTCGTTGCCATTTGACGTTAGTCTAGTAGCCTTGACTGTTAAGCTGGAGGTCGAGGGTTCGATTCCCATCCAGGACAAACATTTTGTGATGAGCACGACTGTTTGTTCTGTGACTGTGTGAAATTTATCTGTAACTAGCTGACCCGACAGACGTTGTCCTGTCAACTATGAATATTGAATTCGAATTGACATACTACCTACCTACTACCTACCTACTACCTACCTACTACCTACCTACTACCTACCTACCTACTATCTACCTACTACCTACCTACTACCTACCTACTACCTACCTACTACCTACCTACTACCTACCTACTACCTACCTACTACCTACCTACTACCTACCTACTACCTACCTACTACCTACCTACTACCTACCTACTACCTACCTACTACCTACCTACTACCTACCTACTACCTACCTACTACCTACCTACTACCTACCTACTACCTACCTACTACCTACCTACTACCTACCTACTACCTACCTACTACCTACCTACTACCTACCTACTACCTACCTACTACCTACCTACTACCTACCTACTACCTACCTACTACCTACCTACTACCTACCTACTACCTACCTACTACCTACCTACTACCTACCTACTACCTACCTACTACCTACCTATCTATATATATAAAACAAAGTCGGTTTTGTTACAACACTCATAACTCGAGATCGGCTAGACCAATTTTCATGGTTTTTGGTTCGTTGGATTTGTGCTAGTTTCAAATAAGATTAAGTTTAATAAAATGCCTCTAGGCTCTAGGCATTAAGTCAGTCTTCAAAATAATTAATCGATTCGTCGATCGATCGTTTTCTATTTACCACTTCACGTTACTGCGCGCCTAGTACTTTGGATTGATTAAGGTGATCTTGTGAGAAAATTAAGAATACAGTGAATTTTAAATTTTCGTACATGACTACTTCACGTTACTGCGCGCCTAGTACTTTGGATTGATTAAGGTGATCTTGTGAGAAAATTAAGAATACAGTGAATTTTAAATTTTCGTACATGACTACTTCACGTTACTGCGCGCCTAGTACTTTTGTTATCTTAAGTTTTCATTCATTAATACCCGATTTTTTTAAAAATGATTCATCTTTTATAATTATGTTCCCGTCGATTTTTCATTATTTTTAAGATGTATTCTGCTATTCGGGGCGGGGACAAATCCAACGAACCAAAAACCATGAAAATTGGTCCAGCCGATCTCGAGTTATAAGTGTTGATACAAACCCGACTTTGTTTTATATATATAGATATGTATTTACAAATTACATAAGTATGTTTATCAGTTGTCTGGTTATCATAATAGAAATTGTGTGTGAGCTGTCCTAAGATATTTCTTTATTTTTATTATTTATAAGGTAATCTAGGAAAAAAGCTGAAAGTCTCATATATCAGCAACAAGCTAACCCATCAAGAGCTATTCGCTCGTAATAGAAAGGTTTTAATGTCAATCAAAATTCCAAGGTAAAAGGGCGTTGAATATGTACAGGATCTGAATATTATTGAGACATAATGGTGCCGATTCTCTTATTTACAAACTAACCTCAATATAAGTTAAGTGCATCTTTCTCTTTCCATTTCATTAAGAAAATGACCGAAAATAAAACTTTACTTAAGTCTTGTCATATTTAGACACTCCATAGATAATTAAGACGCGACTAAAAAAATAGCGACTACGTCGATTTACTACAGGCGCTGTCTAATTTGACAGGATTAAACTAAAATGTATCTCCTGTCCTCTTCTTTAAGAAATGGAATGAGAGAGATGCACTTAACTTAGACTTAGTGAAGTTTGTGTGCAAGAGAAACCTTTCTGGGTTTAGATTAAACAATAAAAAAAAATTGTCGAATTAATCCAGCCGGTTTCAGTTAAACAAAAACAACAAGAAAATCCGCTCCGAATCCAAAAATGACCACAGGATTTTAACAGTACAACACGATTTTTACGTCCTATTTTTCATGTCAGGCAACACTACATCAAACGTCACACAATGTGACGTCACAGTCTAGACACAAACGGCCCGTAAACGTCAATAAGTGACGTCAACAGCCTTATGAATCAACATTTTTTTCGAGGAAACAATAAGATTTTATCGGGGCATATTTACCTAGCCATAATATAAATAAATTGAGCTGGGGTGACCAACTTGTTTATCTATACTCAAAGATTAGACTCAGCGATCGACCAATTCTTTGAAAAACTAAAGGAATTTTACACATTTTATTTGCTAGTCCGTACATCCGTACTAATATTATAAATGCAAAAGTAACTCTGTCTGTCTGTCTGTCTGTCTCTTCTTCACGGCTAAACCACTGAACCGATTTGAATGAAATTTCGTACCTGCAGATATAGTCTGGGACCCGCGTAAGGACATAGGATAGTTTTCATCCCTGAAATCTCCTGGGAACGGGAACTATTATTCCACGCGGGCGAAGTCGCGGGCAAAAGCTAGTTATTGATAAAAATTATGCTACTTTACAGAGTGTTGCATATTTAAAACTATAATTGATTAAGAAAAGCATTAAAGTATAAAAGTTTTATGAACAGCTAGTTCAAGATATAAATGTAAATATGGGTTTTCATCCACTTGTATTATAATACTAGCTCTCTCCCGCGGTTTCAACCTCGTCACGTTTTGTTTTTAATTGCTGCCCCGCTCCTGAAGGTTTCAGCGTGATGTTATATAGCCTGTATATTATTCCGATGTACAAGCTATATTACTGTAAAGTTTCATCAAAATCCGTTGAGTAGTTTTTGCGTGAAAGAGTAACCAACATCCACACACACACACATACATACAAAGTTTCACATCTATATAAATAAAAGAAGGTCGTGTTAGTTACACATTTTATAACTCAAGAACGGCAGAACCGATTTGGCAAAAAATTGGTGGGGAGGTAGCTTAGGACCAGGGGACGGACATAGAATACTTTTTATCTTCTTTTTTTAGTAACCAAAAATCTGATATAACGCGGGTGAAACCGCGGGGGACAGCTAGTTTTAATACAAGTAGGGCTAGTAGGATTATGTATGACTAAATCAATTGTTCGATTTTCGAAAAAAACGGTTATTCAAATAACCATGTTCCACAATAACTTTCGTAATAAACAACGCCCCACTGTACTTAAAATAGATTAATGAGATAAACATTATTATTGTAAATCAGAACAATGGAAACTTGACAACCATTCGCAAAAGCTGACAGGCAGTTTTCAGTTTAATGAATTCCAATAAATATTTCAGGACTGATATCAAGTTTAATTTTATCGGAAAACTGTCTTTTTGTACTGCGGCCATCATTACATGAGTACATCATTCCCGTCACATTACTTAATGATTCGATACATGTATAATGAGAAAACAATCTAATTGTTTACTTCATCATCTCCTTAGCCTTTTTCCTAACGATGTTAAACACGGTACACACGACAACGATTTTATCGTTACGATCTGACTAGGGATTGCAATCCGGTCCGGCGGATCCGGTAATCCGGCGGATCCGGTACGTTTTTGTTGCCTACCGGATCCGGCATTATCACCGGATCCGGTGGCCGGATCCGGTAATTAAGAAAAACGCAATTTCTCTCATCAAAATCGTGCAAAAGTACTAAAAAAACACGGCGTATGCAAAATTGTACAGTATCCATAAGCTATTGATTTAGACAATTTTAATTTGGATTATAGAAGAATATATGATGTTGATTTAATTAAGTTTTTATGAACGGGTTAAAAATAATTTAAACCATAAATAATTCACTGTTGTTTGTAATCTTTGAGACTGATTATTATATTATGTAAGGTGTCTCAGTAGGAGTGCACTTTTCATTTCAAAATAAAAACAAGTATTTTATGATAGAATTGTGATATTTTTAATGTATTGTAAAGAAGACATGTTCCGATTAATTATGGATTAAAATATCTGGCAAATGACCCCCACGGCTCCAATGATAAGCCATTACTCTTTTCATGAAATTTGCTATGACTTTTGCACAGAGATGTAGCTGTATCTCACCGATGACGCGTTGGATTTCTGGTTTGAGCTCAGGAATTGTTTCGGGTTTTTTCGCATACACCCAGAGATTTCACAAAACCCCAAAGAAAACGCACGGCGTTAAATCGCACAATCTTGGCGACCAGTTGACATCAAAATTTCGTGAGATGATGTGTTTTGGAAATCGTTGCTGCAATAAATCGATTATTTAATGCGCGGTGAGGTTGCGCCGTCCTGCTGAAACCATATATTGTCAGTTTTTTCAAAATTGTTGACAAATCTTCGAATGGTTGAAAATTTGGCAAACTTTGCGAGCGGTTTCATTTTTGTAATGAGTTTTTACAATTATAACGCGTTGTTCTTTCGAGAAGCCCTCCATTTTAATAATCGGAATAAACTATACGGTGACAACAGTCAAATTTCAGAGTTGCCACATGCATGAAAAAAAAATATTCCAATTTTAAAAAGTGCACTCTTATTGATACACCCTTTATAATAACTGACGGAAAATAATCCATACTAATATTATAAATGTGAAAGTAACTTTGTATGTCTGTCTCTTCTTCATGCCTAAACCACTAAACCGATTTGAATGAAATTTGGCACAGATTTAGTCTGGGACCTAAGAAAGGAGATAGGATAGTTTTTTATCCCGGAAATTTTGCGGGAACGGGAAATATTATTCCACGCTGACGATGTCGCGGGCAAAAGCTAGTTATAAATAAAGAAGAGTTGGTTTTCGTACAAATTCGTTTCTATGTTTCCGTAGATTATTTCACATAATATGCCATGAAGTTAGAAATATGCGCTATATTGAACACCCAAAATACCAATCCGGCCGGATCCGGCCGGATCCGGCGGAATTCTCGTAAATCCGGCCGGATCCGGCCGGATTCAAAATTGTACCGGATTGCAATCCCTAGATCTGACTGCGCAGTTGGTTTGTGCAGTTTATCGTCAGCCCATAGAGCGTCCACTCATCTGATATCTGTGTCGATCTTCGTCCTCACGTTCGATAAAACTGCACAAACGCAATGCACAATAAAATCGTAGCGATAAATCGTTGTCGTGTGTACGAAGCATTAGGGTCGACTGCCAATTTTACTGGAACGGTTTTGATTTGTATGACATGTGTTTTAGATCAACAGTTATTAAATAATGTGGCGTGATGGTATCTACCGCAAAATAAGCTTCTAAACTTCAAATTCAAAGATTGAGTAGTTAGCTCGGTTGTACACAGGAACCATTTACAAAAGGAGAAGAGGACTTCTGGGCCCAGCAGTTTGGCAGTTAACTAGTTGAAAAGTGTATTAAAAAAACCGATTAATTATTCTAAAGTAAATCACAAAATATGGTACCATATTTCTACCTAGGAAGCGAGAAAACTTAAGTTAATGAAACTAAATATTCGATATTGTGTGATTGTGACTGGCCGCAGTAACTCTATTGCTAGCAGTCTGGGAAGGTGAGGCGATTTTAACAGTTATTCTTCAGTGACATGCAATTTCGTAAATAAAATAAAACTTAATGTTATAATATAACCTCACTTTTACTATATTTCGTATGTACATAACTTGTTTCTTGGATAGCCAAATTTCACAAAACTTTTAGTGAGGCCTTGTTATTATATCCTCTTACAAATAAGGCTTTTTTAAATCATTTAACCTGCCCTATTTCATATTATTTACCTGGGCCTAGGAATGTATGCAACCAATTCCTTCTCCTTTAAGCACTAAACTCATAGACTGAATTATATCGAAACACAAACTATTCGACTCCAATACGGTTTGAAAAATAACCTTAAAAAGTTAAGAAATGGAACGATTCCAAATAAATAAAAATATACGACTTCATAATATTCGTCTCACGTGGCCCCTTCGATATTAATTTTGGGGAAATGCACGTTGAATGGCGAACCGTATATTAGGTGTAACCGGTACGTGACGAGAACCGTCATATGTTACGATTACGGTTAATGAAATGAAAATGAAAGATTACGAACAACTTACGGTTTAATAATGTTTGTGTAAAATGATTTGTTGGGAGGGAAAAGATGGAGAAACAAAACGTCATGAAGCCGTTTTAAATGGCGTTTGTACTTTTCGTTATTTTTAGGGGTTTTTTTAGGATTGGAAATCATCAAATGACTTCTCCCACACGTAGTCTGGGATAAGGCATTTCTTTCTTAGTATGGGATCAGGTGGCCGTGTGTGAGTTGTCTCAGGATATTATTCATTATTAACAATTTATTAGTCAATTCGACTACACATTTGCTACCCCCTTCATTATTTCCATAAAACACATACCACAGATATTTCTGTCAATACACCAAACAAAAATATCACCGATTATTCAACATGTGCAATAAAAGCTAGTCACATACTCCATATAACACTCTGCAATATATTGAACTCGTCACAATGTGACATAGTCATCGAATATTCGAGATGCGTTCTCCGATATTTATATTGGTTCAGTGATAGTGAAGAATTGTGTACTGAATTTTTCGCCGATATTTGCTTCGTTTTATTTAGTTTTAGCGTTATTTGATTGTTAGTATTATCAGGCGTCCGTCACTCGCTCAAGGCCACGCGTTTTATGCCTACCGCTTCGTGTACCGTCGACGGTACAACGAACACCGGGCTGTCGCGCGCCCGGCTGAGTGCTCGCGCGTCACGGGTACAGCGCTGACTATCAAAATGCCGAAACCACGTATTTATTGCGTGATTATTGTGCAATTCCCCTGTTTCCCAACTTTCTTGTTTCCCTTTTGATTATTTATTAAAATTATTCACGCGGTTTTGGATATTTTTGACACTAAAATATAATAATCGGAAATTCAAGGAACGAAAAATATGCATCAGTCATTTTATTAAACTAAAAATATTTGATCAACAAATAAAAAAATATTTGTTTTTCTAAAACATTTGTTTTATAGCCATTATCATCATACGTATAACCCTAGCACATTTACTGGATGACACGCACACACGTAATTATGGTACATTTCTCCTCGCTGCAAACAGCTGGTATTATTAATATGATTTTGTAGGCTATTATAGCGCGTAGGTATTTTCGTTTTTGTATTGGAGTGAAGTATCTGTTACGTAGTAACTATTTATTAATCTGTGGTATTATTAGAAAGGGGAGGCAAATTCTGTATATTTTAATGTCTAATATCCTAAAGTCGAAGTACTTCCACAATTTTATTATAGACTAGCTCACTCGTATGTTGTCTTGAATTTCGATACTTCCATCTTCTGGTTTACCCAATCGGGGAGGAGGTTAAATAAATAAATAAATAATAAATATACTCGGACAACTCACACACGGTCATCTGATCCCAAGGTAAGCTCTGCTTAGAACTTGTGTTATGGTAACCAGACAACTGATATACATACTTATATAATTTATAAATACATACATATTATAGATAAATTACACCCAGACACAGAATAAACAATCATGCTCATCACACAAAGTTTGTTCTGGGTGGGAATCGAACCCACGACCTCCGGCTTAGCAGTCAGGGCTACTAACTACTACACCAACAGGCCCGTCACCAACCACTACACCAACGGGTTGTTATAAAATTCGTAAATAGGTAACCGAATAAAAATACATAATTGCCTCCTGAAAGATTTTGCAGATTCAAAAATGCATATGGTATTTTTTTTTTCTTACTATCCTCCATTAATTTACAAAAACCCCCATAGTAACGCCATCCAAACAAAACGTACCACCAAGAATAGTCACAGTAACAACAAACATAAAATTAATATTCAATGTGCGACTGAAACTGAACGTATAAACTTGTTTACGAGTATATCAATTCTAATTTATGCTGAAGCGGTCAGCAAAACGATTTGCAGCTACAATACTGGGATTTTATGTGCCTTTATTTTTACTCCAATTCGTTTGGGCGCTGTTTACTGATGGTATTCCGTTTTTAGTTTCTTTTTTATGGTGATTTTCGATGGGGAATCTAAGCGGACGCGACATTTACTGTTTGTAAATGTAGTGCTCTTCTTGGGGTAAATGGTGGAGGAAATTATTTGGAACGATGTACAGGAGTGTTACATTTTTGAGGTCTTTATCTAAGGTTAACCGTCCCTTTTTGATGTGAAACATCTAAAGCCGCACGTAAAACAAATTTCTGGCGTGGCGATGCATGCCGTGGCGACGCTCGCCACGCTTTTGTTTTGTTTCTTTTCAATCATATTACTTTTTGATATGCGCCTTGGCCTCACGTTTTGTGGTTTTCGGGGGCACTGATGCCGAAAATGAGGTCCATTTCAGAATCCAAGATGGCGGCTAACATTTTTCAAAATTTCGGTCATGGGTATCGTTTCCGTGGTTTTCGGGGACACTGATGCCGAAAATGAGGTCCATTTCAGAATCCAAGATGGCGGCTAACATTTTTCAAAATTTCGGTCATGGGTATTGTTTCCGTGGTTTCGATGTGTGGATGTCGATGTTTCACATCTGCCAGGCATCCCGTGACGGCTCACTTTTTTTTAGAGAATGGGAAATCATCAAATTATTGCTCCCGCCCTGGGCGGGGCGGGAAGGAGTGTCAGACGTTTACTGATTAAAGCCCACCCTTATTCCTTCGGTTGCTCTTTATGCTCTGAGGTCGCGGTAACTATTAAAACTATTCCTCAACCGTCCCTTAAGTTTCCCGTCGAGAAGGAAAGGCCGACAATATATAACATTGATATTAATTTTATTGTGACTGATATTCAAAATTTCTTTACTTGTTTTAAATTGTTTAACTAAAAATACGATGGAACCATTAAAAAAATAAGAATAGTTTTGGTTTTGTGTGAACTATTTCCAAATTGTTTGCAAAACCTTTAGTGAAACACAAGAGGCAAGAATGTGAACATAACAGTACAAGTAATGATAATTTCATTTTATCACAACGCATAATAAAATATAATAAAAAAATATCATTCCTGCTCTTTTTGAACTAAGAAATAAGTTTCAAAATAAACCGAGGACTCAATAGAGCTTACACGGTAGTCAGCAGTGACCACACATAGGTTTCTTAATGTTTTAGGATAAAAATACTATTGTTTAAACCCAGTGCCCATTTTATAGACCCAAATAATCCATCAACCTACAAATATGATTAAATGATTAAAACAAAAGAATAATGATATCCAAGTAAGTTATAACGTACACCAGAATTCAAATAAAACGGTTTTGTGTCCGCCATCTTAATTAGGCTTTGTCCCTATAATTAGAAAAGGACGTTAAAGAAACGACAGTGGGGACTCTCATTAGCAAGGTATGTTTGAATGAGCGTATATAAATAGGCGCTTAGATTAAATTTTGTAGGCTTTGCGTGACAGTATGTGAGGAATATGCGGTGTTTGAGATGTAGGAGAATAATAATAGGGAGGGCAATGGTTGGAATTTCTCTGATAGATAAAATTCATCCGATTTAGTACTAAAGTAACCGGCATTGTTTGCAGAATCAGTAGCCTGAAGGGGGAAGTCGTGTCCGTTGAAGGAAAGGCAGTTGGTGAAGCAGACACGTGTAATGGTGATTCTTCCCTTCGCGTATTTGGCTAAATATTCGCGTAACTTACGTTATGCAAAGTATACCCTATGTCTAGGGCTAGACCTTATACTGTGGTGTGTCAGGTATTGTGTGCGGAGCTGAAAAGAAATCCTGGATGCCAATATACTAACTGATTTATTACTTTTAAAGTTTTACAATATTGCTTGTCCTAATATGCGGAAATGAATACAAAACTAGTGGTCGTCGGTCGCGCTGTGAAATGATCCGGTGCACTCTTATATAGGCTCGGTAACGAAGAGGGAGGGGGCGAGCGGGCCCCCGCCCGTCGCAGGGTTAGGCGTCAACACCCTATACTTATTAGAATAGGGTTCGTATTGCGTTGCATTGTCGCACCATTCGATTGAAGACGTTTAAGCAACTACGACCTTAACTTTAGTCAATTTTTGACTGATTATTAGCCAAAGAGAACTTTCTGATGTGAAACAATATTGAAGTTTCACCAAAAATGAAGGATCGATAAGCACAATGACGACATCTAACCAGTGACGTCATGCAAGAGCGTAAATATGTTTGTTCACTTGATTTCAATCAAGGTAAACCCTATTCCTGTTATGACTTTTACGATGCTCTTAGTGTCTGTCGTGTCGCGAACTTATTTAGGATAAATAGAAAATTTTAAACATAAGTCACGTTTAAATGATTTTGGTTCACCCTTGGATTTCGATACCCTTATGGCAGATGAAATGCTTTTGTGTATTTTATGTGTCTCATCCCAAACGCATACATTTTTTCTGTTCCGTCGTTAGTAAAAATAAAAACTATGTAATATTTAATCATCATCATCATTATCATCATCGTCGTCGTCATCATCATCATCATCATCGTCATCATCATCATCATGGTCATCAGAAACGTTGATCATTAAGGTAGAAAAGAGACTTAAATCCAGCAGTAGACTGCCATTGCCGGTAAGAATCCTCGAAGGTGCACTTAACCCGATCTTTGTCCACATGGATTCAGTTACTGCCATCTTTCGCAAATGGTCCATCTGGCAAATTTGGCGTTTATAAAATGGTAAACTGGCTGATAGGCTGACTGATTGTTCGAACAGCCCAAAGCACTGATCCCAGAGACATGAAAGAAAAATATTTCAAAGAGATTGAATGGTGTATTCTTTGTGAAGGGTAAGGAGCTGCTAAGAAAAGATTTTTGGAAATTTAACTCATTAGTGTCTGAAAATTTTTCTAGTATTTGATTCAGAAAATTACGAGTTACAAACACATACACTAATTGGAGACTACTTCGTCTTAACCTTTTGAAAAATTTTATGATCGAGAGAAACGATAAAGTTACAAGCACTATATGTATAAGCAACAAAGCCAAAATAGTTAACACAGAATCGTAAAGAAACGCCAAAACAGTTTTATTTCAAGATGTTCGTCGTCCGACTATAAAAACGTCCATCAATCGTGTCGGACCATCGACAAGAGACGAACACGAAAATTTTCATGTTCCAAGAAGATTATGATAAACAGTTTTTACTTGAGGTTGGCGTGGATTGATCGACTCTGGCCTTCTTCATTGCATATTTATTGGACGCTTAACTTGAAACATTCCGTGCCATATATATGGTGTTTCGGATTGTGGATATTCAATTTTGGAACGGAATTTATCCTCGATCCTAATATGAAGCGGTAGTAGAATGATCGAACAAGATATTTTACTGTTCTTGGTAAAACTTAAAGAAATACTACTAGATTTGAAAAGCTTTTTATGCAGCAAAAATAACGTTAAAATTATTTACCTAGTCATGGACTTGAAAAAGTTTTAAAATTCTTTTAACGAACTCATCTCTTGAAGCTCTTTAGATTTTCTACAAATTCGCAAATCATTTTAACAAAGTTTGCGTGAAAAAGACGGAAGATTCTCCTTAATCGTTCGCTAACCTAAAAGATAATTGTCGCCAAAACTTCAACAGTTTGGAGCATCTGTCAGACCTAAGGACTCGTGTACAACGTCGACATCATCGTTAAGCTGTTTTGTTGTATCAAGTTTGGCGACAACGGCTTTTATATATTAAGTGTATCTACAAAAGTTTATTTTTCGTTATTTTCATCTCAGTTGAACTGTCTTAATCTAAGTAAAAGTTAGGTTTTCAAATGGAGTTCGATTAACGGACACTTAAATTTGTGGGCTTAATGGTTCTTAATAGTTTTTGCATGATCTAACTTTTACATTTGTATGGGTTTTAAAAGAGACGATCGAGTTTCTTATAGGTGTCTCTTCTATGGGGGTCAGGCAGAAAAAAAACGCTTCGTGCCTTTTGTATCGTTAAGAAGTGCAAAAGTGTGACATTTAGATGTGAAATCAGCAAAATAAATATGTTTTTAATTTGGATTAAACATATTTGATGGGTGAATCAAAGATCATTTTTAATCCTTTCAGACTATCTGATGTAACAAACTTATTTACCCGCGCATAATGCATTGTTTACCTGCATAATGCAAAATTAAACAACTTCAAAATCAAATCCCGACACCTGTACACCATCATTGTTCTTCGCTTCCAATTCGTCAATCCGTCTCCTATATTAAGAAACATATCGCGATCCGAATAATAAACCTCGCCAACGACAGTTTTATTAACTTATGTAAAATAATCAATTGTGTGCCCGTCTTTATTGCAGTGGCACTTGAGTATAAATGCATTCTTTCGTTTGATGGATGGTGAGTGAGGGACCGCTAGCCAATTTCCCATTTATCTCTGTCTGACGGAAGCGGCGAAGTTTAGTGAGTGTTTGTATTTCGACACTGTTTTTAGGGTTCCGTACCTCAAAAGGTAAAAACGGAACCCTTATAGGATCACTTTGTTGTCCGTCTGTCCGTCCGTCCGTCCGTCTGTCAAGACCCTTTTTCTCAGAAACGCGTCGAGATATCAAGCTGAAATTAATATCACATACTCGGGTCTGCTATCTCTTAAAGCAGTGAAAAAATCAAGTTTTTAAATCAACGCAATAAAAAGATACGGCGGTTTATATTGCATATTTGGATATTTGCAAGGAAATCAAAACCTATAGGGTACTTCCCATTGACCTAGAATCATGAAATTTGGCAAAAAGCAAAGTCATGTAGCACAAGTAAAGGAAAAACTCCGAAAACCGTAAATTTGTAGTTTGTTTACATCAGGCGTCCGTCTGTTCGTCCGTCTGTCAAGAACGTTTTTCTTAGGAATGCGTCGAGATATCAAGCTGAAATTAATATCACATACTCAGGTCTGCTATCTCTTAAAACAGTGAAAAACTCAAGTTTCTAAATCAACGCAATAAAAAGATACGGCGGTTTATGTTGCATATTTAGACATTTCCAAGGGAACCAAAACTCAAAACCTACAGGGTACTTTCCATTGACCTAGAATCATGAAATTTGACAAGAAGCAAGGTCATGTAGCACAAGTAAAGGGAAAACTCCGAAAACCGTAAATTTGTAGTTTGTTCACATCAGGCGTCCGTCTGTTCGTCCGTCTGTCAAGAACGTTTTTCTTAGGAACGCGTCGAGATATCAAGCTGAAATTAATATCACATACTCAGGTCTGCTATCTCTTAAAGCAGTGAAAAACTCAAGTTTCTAAATCAACGCAATAAAAAGATACGGCGGTTTAAAATACTGCATATTTAGACATTTTCAAGGGAACCAAAACTCAAAACCTACAGGGTACTTCCCATTGATCTAGAATCATGAAATTTGGCAAGAAGCAAGGTCATGTAGCAGAAGTAAAGGGAAAACTCCGAAAACTGTAAATTTGTAGTTTGTTCACATCAGGCGTCCGTCTGTTCGTCCGTCTGTCAAGAACGTTTTTCTCAGGAACGCGTCGAGATATTAACCCTTGTTTCGAATTTGTCCGTACCACCGGCCAAGTACTTAAAAAAAAACCACCGCCCCGTCTATTTCTATTTTTGCAACAAAAAAACTACTAAGCTATTGGGAGGTCGGTTAAATTTTAGTAGAAAAATAAATTTTGCGTGTGACAACCCAGAGTTTGACAGTTGGCGAAAAAATGTCGGCGAAACCGCGCACTAAGAAAGTCTTTCAGGTAATTTATTAAAAAATATTATTTTTTGCTTATGATGCGCAGATTTTTTATTTGTGTTTTGTGAATTTAGTCTACTAACGTTCAAATAATGTGATTTCATAGCTTTTGCTTACGTTATTCATAATAATTATCGAGTTTTTTACTTGTCCGCTACACCGGACCTCGTCGAAACACCTGTATTTATTGTGTCTTACAGCTTGTCCGTCACGGCGGACCTTGTCGAAATATGGTATGAAAGGTGAAAGATTTGAGTTGTCGGTACTGTCAAAACATTACATCTATTCTCAGTACCTGCCAACTTGGTTAGATACTACTTATCTACCTAACCTTTACATAAAACTAAAATGCTAAAAACTACTTACTAAAAGGTAGTCTACCTACTTACCTGACCTACCTACTTACATGAAAAGAACCCTACATCTATTCTCAATAGGTACTCACTGGTGTATATTATATATACCTACTACTTATCTGCTTAGCCTTTACGTTACACTTACATGCTAAGAACTAAGTACCTACTTTACTTTTATTCCTAAAAAACGACTTACTTATGTAAGAACTGGTTACTCACTGTCTATGTATAATGTACACCATGAGTCTCTGTATCTGTGTGCCCTCATACTTACCCCATTACTTTTTCGTATTCTATTTTTTTATTGGTGGTGGTGTTTTGCTTAGCACGTATTTCTTTTCTTTTGCTTCAGTCTTCCCTGCATGCACGCTCGAAAAAAATATTGGCACTCGTTCTTGCAGAACGTGCACCGTCTGAAACAGGTGATAGCTCTTGCGCTGAAAATGAGCCTCATTCATTCTCTAATCCGCCTTTTGTATTCAGTTCACCTGCACCGTCTATTGCATCTTCGCTAGAGCGCTTCATAGACAGCCCTGATGAAAACCCTTCTGAAACAAGTTTTGAACTCAACAACGACTTCCCGACTCCTTTGACTCCAATTATAGAGCAAGTTTTCCCGAACCAGTCGCAGGAACCCAATTTTGCAAACTTACCTTCTATATCGTCTTTACCCTCGTTGCCAACACCTGTGCATAGAAAAAGAAGACTCAGAGAACCATCAGTTGTGACAAAAAAGAGACCCAAGCAAATTCAAAAGTTTTCCCTCTCGTACAAATGGTAACAGAGTACCTTTTTGCATAGAGCCCAGATAGAAGATACTGCAGTAGTTGAAGATCCTCCCGTAGTACGTTCACCTTTAGATTACTTTTTGACGTTTTTCTCAGAAGATGTGATTGCTAATGTTGTACAAGAAACAAACGCATATTCCGTGCTAAAAACAGGCCGCTCTATAAATTTGACTGAAGATGAGTTTCGCGACTTTCTTGCTAATCTAATTTTGATGGGCATTGTGTCGCTACCATCGTATTTAGATTACTGGTCCAAAAAATATCGGTACGACAAAATTGCTAGTGTTATGTCGTTGAAGAGGTATGAAGCCATCCGCCAAAACTTACACTTTGCGGACAATAACTTTGAAAGCTCTGACCGGTATTACAAAGTTCGCTCTTTGCTTGAAGGAATACGACAAAACTGTCTGGCTCAGGAGAGTGTAACAGGCGAACACACTTTCAGTATCGATGAAATGATGGTGCCGTATAAAGGACGAAAAGCAGGCAAAAGACGACAATACATGAAGGACAAACCGGTCAAATGGGGTTTCAAGATGTACGTTCGAGCTGGAACTTCGGGCATGATTTACGACTTTCTGCCCTACGGTGGGGATGATACATTCAGGTATCACAAGTTCACCGATGAAGAGCGAACGTTAGGATTTGGTACCCAAGTCGTGCTTGGACTCTGCCAGACCATCAAAAACTGCAATAAAAAAACTACGGTTTACTGCCTGAAATGTGATACACGCCTTTGTTTTGTGACGGGCAAAAATCCTCGCAACTGTTTTATGAGCTTTCATGTTAAATGATACAGGCCCTTACAGTTTCTTTGTACTTTTATAAAAAATAAAAGCTTTTTTACTATTATATTCTTTTACTTGATACTATGTAACATCTTTCACGTATTCGATTAAGACCGCTAGGACGGACAAGTAATTTTAACACTTTTTTTACTAAGTTTCGATAATGTCCGGTGTGGCGGACATCGCTTTTCTCCATAAGGGTGGGGGGTAGATTTTTTTTTTCTTTTTTTGAAGTTCAGAAAAACCATGGAAACTTGGTTATACAATAAAATTTTAATAAATTTACTATCACCTTCTCTGTCGAAATAAGGGAAGCTGAAATTAATATCACATACTCAGGTCTGCTATCTTTTAAAGCAGTGAAAAACTCAAGTTTCTAAATCAACGCAATAAAAAGATACGGCGGTTTATATTGCATATTTAGACATTTTCAAGGGAACCAAAACCAGGCGTCCGTCACTCGCTCAAGGCCACGCGTTTTATGCCTACCGCTTCGCGTATCGTCGACGATACAACGAACACCGGGCTGTCGCGCGCCCGGCTGAGTGCTCGCGCGTTACGGGTACAGCGCTGACTATCAAAATGCCGAAACCACGTAATTATTGCGTGATTATTGTGCACTTCCCCTGTTTCCCAATTCTCCTGTTTCCCTTTTGATTATTTATTAAAATTATTCACGCGGTTTTGGATATTTTCGACACAAAAATATAATAATCGGGAATTCACGGAACGAAAAATATGCATCAGTCTTTTTATTAAAAGAAAAAATATTTGATCAACAAATAAAAAAAATATTGTTTTTCTAAATGATTCTTTTTATTAACATTATCATCATACTATAACCCTAGCAGATTTGCTGGACGACACGCACACACGTTAGTCGGGCGGCGGGCAAAAGAATCTCAACTCTCTTTGTGCGTCTTTATGGTACATTTCTCCTCGCTGCAAACAGCTGGTATTATTATTATGATTTTGTAGGTTATTATAGCGTAGGTTTTTTCGTTTTTGTATTGGAGTGAAGTATCTGTTACGTAGTAACTATTTATTAATCTGTGCCAAAACTCAAAACCTACAGGGTACTTCCCATTGACCTAGAATCATAAAAATGGCAAGAACCAAGGTCATGTAGCACAAGTAAAGGAAAAACTCTGAAAACCATAAAATTGTAGTTAGTTCACATCCGACCATCCTCCCGTTAGTCCGCCTGTCAAGACCCTTTTTCTCAGAAACGCGTCGAGATATCAAGCTGAAATTAATATCACATACTTAGGTCTGCTATCTCTTAAAGCAGTGAAAAACTCAAGTTTCTAAATCAACGCAATAAAAAGATAGGGCGGTTTAGGGTCATTTCGCCTGTTCGCGTCCATTTAGTGCAGTTGGCAACTTTGACGGCGATAATAAAATTGTTCTAAAACTATTTTTTATGAAAAAAATATGTGATGTGTTAGCTAAATTAGTCTATTTTAAGATTTACTTGCAGTTTTGTTCTAAACCTTTAGTGATTTTTTTTTAAATATAAATGTTTCAGAATTAGGCGTTTTACCCAGTTTGCGTCCAAAAAATCCAAATTGCGTCCACCCGTGGACCATTTTGCGTCCAACCACTTAGAAAAGGAATAAAGGGGTGATATTAATAAGAAATTGTAAAAAAAGCTGAATTACAAAAAAAAACTTTGTTTATGAATATAAATTATAAAAAGAAATGGTCAGGTACGAGTCGGACTCGTGCAACGAGGGTTCCGTAATTTTTTGTAAAATACATTCAAATTTAGGGTTTTCGGAGCTTTTCCTTTACTTGTGCCACATGACAATGCTTCTTGCTAAATTTCATGATTCTAGGTCAATTGGAAGTACCCTATAAGTTTTGATTCCCTTGCAAATGTCTAAATGTGCAATATAAATGGAAAGTAAACAGCCATACATTTTTGTTGCGTTGATTTAGAAATTCGATTCTTTCACTGCTTTGAGAGTTAGCAGACCTATGTATGTGATATTAATTTCAGCTTGATATCACGACGCCTTTCTGAGAAAAGGGGTCTTGACAGACTGGCGGACGGACGGACAGCAAAGTGATATATTATCAGAGTTGTTGTGGAATGTTTATAACAGTTACCGTGACCCTGGAACATAAAGAGCAATCAAAGGAACATGAGTGGGTTTTAGTCAGTAAAAGTCTGACACGCCCTCCCGCCGCACCCAGGACGGGAGCAGTCATTTGATGATATCCCACTCACCAAAAAAAAAATATATAAGAGTTCCGTTTTTATCTTTACTAGGAACGGAAGTACGGAACCCTAAAAATTAACATTATTTTCATTAAAAATTACTTTACAAAAATAAATATATTTCATCTCAACATTGATTGTAAGTAGTACATAAATAATGATTGCACGTTTTACAATAAACAGTAATCAGTTCTGTTCTTTTTGCTAAACATCAATCTTGATTAATAATCCGTTTGTCTGTCTGTCTCTCCTTCACGCCTAAACCACTGAACCGATTTGAATGAAATTTGGTACAGATATAGTCTGGGACCCGAGAAAGGACATAGGATAGATGGTTTTCATTCCGGAAACCCCCGGAAACGGGAAGACAATTGTATTTAACTAAAATACTTAGTGGACGCAATTGGATTTATTATTATCCACTGTAGGTACAGTTTGCGTCCATTGCGGACGCAAAGTGGAAGTTTTGTAAATTCGATGTAGTAATTCGCGTCCACCTTATTTTAATCGTTAAATGTAAAAAACCTAAGCAAATTCATGACTAACATTATTCCTTTTTTCATTATAAAAGCCTAGAAACAGCTATTAATCCTAAAATTCACATAAAACAATAAAAAACTTACTATCGAACGCACCGCTGCATACTATTTTTTATCTAAAAAACCGCTTCCTTGTTAAACAGCCGGGACTAAATATTTTTTTAAACAGGATTGGTTTGTCGCACGGACCTTTTGACCTTATGTACGTGTCTCTTATACATTGAGGTATTACCGGTAATGACTATTCGTTTGATTGGTGTGTAAGTTTTCTTAATTTCGAGGATTTTTTGAAGGAGATCCGTAAAATGGACGCGAATTGGTCTATGGACGCGAACAGGCGAACTTACCCTATATTGCATTTAGATATTTGCGAGGGATTCAAAACCTATAGGGTACTTTCCATTAACGGAACCCTCGTTGCGCGAGTCCAACTCGCACTTGACCGGTTTTTTTTTTATGGTCTGATAGCTGTGCCGTTAAAATAGGTCTTGGAGTGAATGTATAACCTACTAGCTTCTGTTAGAAAGAGACAAAAAGTAGCCTATGTTACTCTCCATTCCTTCAACTATCTCCACTTAAAAAATCACGTCAATCCGTCGCTCCGTTTTGCCGTGAAGAAAGACAAACAGACAGGCAGACAGACACACTTTCCCATTTATAATATTAGTATGGATTAGTATGGATATTTGAAACCGTATAGACCCGTATATAAATACCTTAACCTAACCTGCATACAGTTAAAATAAAACTTAAATCTATGTAAGTTCATTCCGTTTTCGTTTCAATGGTTACTGCTACGTGCCTGTCGGTCATGGCGTGATGGTTGTAGCCTTTGTGTGGTTGTGATGTTTCGGTTATAATGCTGTTATATTTTCACGAATCCAATTAGTAGTTTTGTGAAATGGAGACAAATATCCGAACATATTTACTCACAAACCTATTATTGGATAGCAAGAGACCTTTGCAGTACTAGAAATCTCTCAGATGCCGCTTTTGCTGTTCTCAGAACTCAAAACTTAATTTCGAATAGTTTCCAACTTTTATGTCTGAATACCTTAGTTATTTGTCGAATACCTTAACTCAAAGGAACTGAAAGAAAAGTTTGCCTTAGAAATACCTGTACCTTGCTTTTTACTTACTAGGGGTTGAATTTCACAAAAGCAATTTTCAATGCGCCTTTACGCCATAAAAATGAACTACGTACTGTGTTTTCATGTTTCTTGCAGCAGTAGTTACGACTAGGCGTTAATTATCTCTTTATCTATAAAGATTATAAGAGAAGATATTCCCACCTCAAATATCCTTTTAACCACGCACCAGCCTTGAAAAATTCAGTAAAAATCGTATACAAGTCGGGTAAAGGGCAATTTGCTTATAAATTTACTTTAGCGGGACCTTCTTCGACCCAAGTTCCTTTTGGGGAATTTTAATTATTTATTATGTGGCAAGTTTGATGATCTATCAATGTCGGCATTGATGGCTTGGGGCCTGTCGTGGTTTTAATGGCGTCGACAATTTAGGTTATTTGTTTATTTTGCCCCGGATTAAATACTGTTATACTAACTTCGTGATTGAAGACTAGTTCTAGAGTACGCGGGGATTTATTGTTCTATTCTTGTTCTGATATGTTTATAATTTGATAATTCAATATATTTATTTGTGAACATAGGTTTACAATAGGTGTTACAGACAAATACATTTTGATCTCTACGTCCTACCACTTGATGGTGTACAAATAGTTTAAGTCATAAATAATGTCATAAAATTACATTAATTAAATACGGGTATTGTCTTCAGATAATAAAAAAAGTTAACATAATAAGCATTTTTTTTTTGGTGAGTGGGAAATCATCCAATGACTGCTCCCGTCCTGGGTGCGACGGGAGGGCGTGTCAGACTCTTACTGACTAAAACCCACTCATGTTCCTTCGATTGCCGAGGTCACGGTAACTATTATAAACATTCCGCAACCCCGGCAGGCGTTGGCCCTGTTGGGCCCCTTCCTGTAACATAATAAGCATATCATTGCAGTCAGTCAGAACATAATTATAACAGTCATTTTGGAACAGTCAATTACATTTTATCATTAAAGAATTCTTGAACAGAGTAATATGCCTTCTCTATCAGAAATAAAAACAACCTTGAACTTCAATGATTCTGGTATTTGCCGCCAAAGAAGGGCGTTATAAGTTTGACCACTGTGTGATCTATTGTGTGTTCGGGCGGAAGCGACGCCTGGGTGGCACCATTGCAGCAACGATCGCCTGGAGGACACGGTCGAGCACACGGTGGAGGTGTGCCCCGCGTGCGCGCTTTGAGGCGCGTTAGTGTTCCGAGCGCGCCTCAAAGAGCAGTCAGCACGAGAAGTTGGATATTTTAATTAACAAAGTAATATCAAATGTATAAACATTATTTTTGTACTGTGGCAACACGCCCCTTTCTTCGTGTGACGTATGCTCCGCTGTTGCATTAAAGTTTCCTAAATTACCAGCACCTATCAACACAAATTATTCAACATTCACACAGTTCCGTACAATATATTTATTTAGGTACAGTCATTTTACATAAAGCAGTAGTAACTAGAAAATATTAACATTATAATAAATGCCAAGTAATAACTTGACATTGTAAAATGAAATACCTTTACGACTATTTCATACAAATGAATTATGAGAAAGCTAATTACAATTTCATGAAACATTTAAAGGCAATGAAACTTCTTTCCTTTAATTATAAAAGTTTACGTTATTTCATGAATTATTTAGTTGCACTGCTTAATACCTGGATCATGTCATAGTATGGGCTACTGCTGAGCATGAAGTCTTGGTTTTAATTCCAAGGTAGGGCAATGGTGCTATCACTGTTATCAGTATTATTTGTTAGGATTTTCGCAATGGTAATTGGTCTGGTTTTAATTACGATTGATGAATACGATTCAGTAATAGTAACATTAATACGATAACCACCCAAGATCTTCATAGGACAAGCTCGACCTAGTGTTAAGATCATTCGCAAAATACTCCCTTTAAGCCTCACCGAAACAATAAAAAGTGAATACCTGGCCCGCGGCCCAAATTTTTCGTGGGCGGGATGTCCCATAACCCTAACCTATATATCTAGCTATTAATGTAGATTATAAGAATTGTACAGCAATCTTCTGGCAAACAAAAAAAACATTATCATTTTTGAAAGTTGATTTAGTAATTCTAAAGCACTATTTTGGGCAAAATTAACATAATGATGGCATAAACTCAATATACCTAGAACCTAAGCATTCTTTTTTTAAATGTGGAGGCCTAACCTTTAATTTTTAAGATTAAATGTAACTAACGATCCACATATACTTTCTAAATTTATCTAGGACTCCACCGAAAATTATTACCAAAAAGCTCGTGGAGTTTCTAATTATTAACCAAAGTTAATCAAAGCTCACACCAATTTCCACACCACATGATACGCAAATCATAATACCATTTAACCACATACCCACGGGAATCAAACGTTAGAACACGGATGTACAGCATTAATATTTATATAGCAACTTAGTAGATTATGTAATTCAGGTTCAGTATATTGTCTGACACGTCCCAAGAGGCTTCAGCGGCTTTATATCAGATGATCATTAGAGATTGAATTGTTTGTTTAAACGGTTTATGTAATTTGGGCTATAAAGGATCATACTGGGGTTTGATGGCTGTTAAATGGACAATAAATTAATTTTGAAAGCTACTATAGTATGAACTAGCTTTTGCCTGCGGCTTCACTCGCGTTAGAAAAGAGACAAAAAGTAGCCTACTCTCCATCCCTTTAACTATCTCCACTTAAAAAATCACGTCAATTCGTCGCTCCGTTTTGCCGTGAAAGAAAGACAAACATACAGACAGACAGACAGACACACTTTCCCATTTATAATATTAGTATGGATTACTAGGTTAAAAAATCATGTTGCCTAAAACTAGGATTTTCTCCTTTATTTTGCGTTTGTTTACAAACATCACGTATTTCCCCTAATAGTGTGACTTTACTTGGCATATTTAGCAAAATATTTGCGTTACTGATATGTTTATATTATATTATTACAATTATTCGCGTTACTTGGATAATAATAAAAACAAAATGCTCTTGTTTCATTAGAATAAGGTTCATATTGCGTTTTACGCAAATAATTTGCCAAATACGCAAGCGAAGTCGCACAATCACATACAAAAGCAACCAGATTCGAAACAAATACCTGTATATCGTACAAAAAAATTTCACGTACAGCGACTACACACTGCGACTACCACCGGTTGGAGCACCCCTCTACTAGCCCTGACTTTGGTAATGGTAGCTCTAGTGTTTAAATATTTCAATGGTGCGGTAATCTAACTCGCGGCACACAGAATTAATTACGAATGACTTTTACAACCAACAATTACCTAAGTAACCTTTCCTAAAAGTAGACATTCCAATCCTCGGTAAACAGTTAAAGCATCTTTAATTACAACAATCAATCAATCAACACTCGAAACGAATCAATCACTCGACACAACTGTCGCATACAAAACACTATCGAAACAAAAGAACTCAGAGGGACGTAGTTACTGCCGTTCAGGGCCCCGTAGCAGCAGGGGCCCGACTTGATGTTGTGCGGTGCAACCCGTGCAACACACTGGGTCCCTAGACACAGATCGATCTAACTGAACATTAATTTTTCATGACCTTTTATTAAGTGCCATACCTTAAGGTTAACCAATTGAATGCTCTAATTACTGACAGAATTAGAAGAGCATTGTGTATCGCGTGGATCCACATCGGCGGACCTTAACCGAATACTTACTAAGATTCTTCTTACAGTCTGTCTGTCAAAAAACCAGACTGTTTCTGAGGAACCGTGCTTGCTAGGCGGTTAAAATTTTCTCAGGAGATAATGTGATTCTATTGCCGCCATAACAATAGATGCTGAAAGCGAATTTAAATTAATATTTAGGGGCTTCCGTATAGCAAACTGACTTTCTAGCCGTTTTATGCCGATAATGGCATGTAATTCGACGTGACTCTGAAGTCTTTTAGACACCAAAAATTTTTAAACACTTTATGAAAGCTGGCCCCTTATCATTACGGGGCCCCGGTTGAAGTCCTAGCTACGCCTCTGTAGGGAACTGAACCCATTGCAATAACATGACACGATATTGGCACGAATTCGGCAGCCAATGCTAGTTACTAGTGAGTCCACGAAGATTGTTGGCAGCTGACAGCGATTGGCACTATGATTGATGGCAAGCCTTGCAGGTGGTTCTCGTGTATTCATCGGGGCATTTTGGAACATGGAGTCGGCAGAAATTGATATGGACCCGTTGAGTTGGGTTGTTTCAATTTAAGAGCTTTGTTTTCTGTTTTTGTTTTGATGTTTTAGTTATTGAAGTTTGGAATTTTTGACCATACCAAATATACTTGTTTCGTCGTTTTAGTTTTATGGATGTTGAAATGTTTGACCATGCCAAATATATAGACTGAATTGTGTCAAAGTCAGAAGTGTATTTTGCAGAACAGAAGGTTATGAAAACAATAACGAAGGTCGTAAAATGAAACGCAATGTTCTGTACAATATAACTCTAAAACAGTAATAAAAGTAGAGGTCAAGGGCAGCAGGACAAAGGACTCAAGTCACTCAGAGAAGATATAAGTATTGATCACAACGATTTCAAGATAGAAGAATTCGGACGTATAATTATTTTAAGATGTATTCCTTCATCGCATTCTGTGATACCGAAGATAAACCTTAGCAAAGTACATATTAATTGAAAAAGTCACATTGGAACTTGCCTAGATTCGGTCCCAAAAGCTTCTTACTTGAGAAGAGTTTTGACGATGCCTATTTAATGTTTCCAGTGCAAGTGCTTTAGCAAATAGACCATCACAACATAATAATCATTTGTAAATAAATAATAATATACATGTATGGAAGTATAAATAAACAAATTGCAAAATTCCTTCCAATGTCTGTATTAAATATTTAAAGCAATTTAAATGCCGGTGCCCATTTAAACGCACGATAAAGAAAATAAATTTAACTTTTAGTCGATTGAATTTCTAATCTATTTTTTAGGGAACCGTAAGCAAAAGGTCCCAAATGAGAACTTATTAAGAATATCCCTCGTCTTCAGTTGGTCTAATACATAATATCATTTGAAGAATAATAAGTAGTAGTACACACGGCTACATATTATCAAGCTATACAAAACCAGTGTAAGCTGACCTCGCATTGTGTATATTTTTCGTACAATCGTAAGTCAGTTTATACTGATTGAGTATAGCTTGATGTGTAGCGTGGGCTACATGACAAAAGCTTTATGAAAATGTTACAGTTAAATTATTTGAGACTTTTATTAAGTGGAATATATATGCAATTTTATTCATTGTCAGTAAACATTACTTCAATTTGTTTGTTTGAGTTACGAGTTGAAAAATGATGTGGAAGTTGTTTTCAAATGTGTTAATTAATGTCCACTGGCGTGTCGTGATCGGAAGCAAAAAAGATTTCGGTAAATAAAAAAAGTTAATTCTTGTACTGTGGTACGGAACATGGATGAATCCGACTCGTACTTGGCCAATTTTATATCGAAATTGCTCAGTCTATACAGTCATCTTAAAACAGTCTAGACTCATTAATTAACTTCAATATTTCATTTTGACAGTCCAAAAAGAAATAAAAATCATTTTTACAAGTCAATGCCTCAATAAAATATGAAAATATAATTTATCATACTTACTCTACTCTGTCCAGATTCACACACACATCACGACTTTCCATTTTCATAATTTTATTATGCACAACACTGTCTCTCTCAGCCATCTTATATTTTTTTAAATATTTGTGTACTTCGTCATTGGCGTAACGTTTTTTGTTATATTTTAAGTTGTAATACTTACCAGCTGTGAAGTCACCTAGTAGAAATAAAAAAATAAATAATCATCACTACATACTTCAAAACAAAGTCGTTTTACGCTGTCTGTCCCATTGTATTCTTAGTTTAAAACTACGCAACGGATTTTTAATAGATGGATTGATTTGAAATGAAGGTTTTTAATGTATATACATGCATATTATATGAGAGAAAATCCAAGTTTAGAAAAGTATTTCAGAGATTGGGAGGATAGTTATGTTTGTAAACTCGTCAAGCCTGCTTAGCTATTATATTTAGCAATTATGAAAAGTTAGATAGGTATGATAGATGCCACATGAGTTCGCATTTAGTAAAGTACTGTTACAACCACTACAATCATTTAGACACTTACATTTATTTTTATAGAACATAATGCAAATATCTATGAAATAACGTTGCGTCTTTTAAAACAGGGTATCTCTAAAGAAACCCAAAATGATATTGAAAACAGGACCCTGCATGTTAAAATTACCACTCCAATTTGGTTGGCAAATATTTTTGGCCCAATTCAATATTGCTAAAGCGTCTACCTGGTTTTCACTTAGCAATTTAGTTAGATATTTTCATACTGAAAGTATTTTTCAGATTGCTTGTGTGGGGTGTGTAAAATACTCCTATATGTCCCCCCTTCCCCTCCCCCCCTTTTCTGTACTTTGCCGCAGAATTTTGGGAAAAGTAATGCCTCAACAATTGGTTTCGGTCTGTGGGACCTAATAGGATTTCTTTTTCTATTTAAAAGAGGATTTTTCTTTGATTAATACATTCTCGCTTTTTATACTTCGTGAGATCTGTCGAGTTTTCTTGACAGGTTTTCTTTTTTTCTTGGATGGGTGAAAGACCAGTAAGAATATTTTTTATTGAAGATATTTATAATATTTAATCTACATTTGAAATGGTAAACTGACCGACTGATTGACTGACTGTTGATATATCAACGCACAGCCCAAACCGCTGGTTCTAGAGACATGAAAATTTAATTCTAGCCTTAAAGGGGTAAAATAAGGCTGGGGTGGGGAGAGATGCTTCTAGCATCGACATTCACGCGGGCGAAACCGGGGGCGAAAACTAGTAAAATGTATGTACTGGGGCTCTAGTCTGCTATTACAATTGTGTCTCAATGACCAGTCATCGGCCGGATATTTGACAACTTTGACAGTTTTTGTATAGGAAATGTGTCAAAAGTTTGACGTTACACGTCAAAAATCGATCATTGAGACACGATTGTAATAGCAGACTAGGGCCCCTGGTCTTCTCTTTGTGAGAAGAGGTAATTGTCCAGCAGTGGGACCAAAAGAGGCTGTTATTCTTTTTGTGCAAAAATAATCCTCGATACACTACTTTCTAGTTTGAAATGCCTAGCTAAATGGAGCGACGGTTTGCAGGGCAGCTGGGATCAACTGGATGAGCGTAACCAAAGATTGACTTAAGAGAAATGCCATAACCTTTTGACGGTCAAGCGACAGCCGGCTGTTGCGCTGCTATTGTCTTTCTATTGTGTCTCGAATCACGTGTGTTCTAAGGTTTAAAATAGGCCTATGTCTAGCTGTGGATTGATGCAGAATGTTAAAGTTTGATTTCATCATGTCAATCGCCTTATCTGATTATCGGATCTTTATCTTTACTGAAGCGAGAGGGGAGGTTTTTTACAGATTACCACTCTACTTCATAAATTGGACTTTTTCAATCAATACTGTTTTATCTTCTACTTAATATCAAGTACTTCTGGCGTATTAATTTGGGTTATCAGCAAACATTGAGGTCCTAATCCCGGCTTAACGGCCCCCAATTTACTTTCATAAACGAAATTGAGGAAGTTAAAAATTTGTGATTCGTCGTATTAATGTTATATTCTCATAGGCGAACCTTTTTTGTATTAAGTATAAAATCTTTTATATCGATAAAGGAAGTCTGGAAGTATTGTCGATATTAATATTTTTATGAATAGGATACTTTGTTTAGTTATTTGGGGTTGGAACACATTTGAAGGGATGTGTATCGTCGATCTTTTTGCGTGCTTATTTATATGTACATGCAAAATTTTATAACAATTGATTCAGTAGTTTAGGCGTGAATGAGGTCATTCGCTGAGCGATCCCGCAAAAACGATCGTACATTAAAAAAAAAGTTTTTTTAGATTGTGGTTTCTTAATATGAGTAGTTATATAGAGTCACTTAATTATCAGTGACTCTATATAACAACTCGTCTTGACATACTAATTCAAGAACGCAGATCTCAAGCCTCTGGCTCTAAGTATCCTTTAAAGAAGGATGTTTGGAAAGCCGGCCGGTCATCATGGATGTGTTCTTCCAACCATGTCAGGTTCCGCTTCCAGTTTAACCGATTTCAGCTTAATACCAATGTTTTAGAGAAGTCAGCATGAGTAGAGGCCCAACAGGGCCAACGCCTGCCGGGGTTGCAGAATGTTTATAGTTACCGTGACCCTGGAACATAAAGGGCAACCGAAAGAACATGAGTGGGTTTTAGTCAGTAAAAATCTGACACGCCCTCCCGCCGCACCCAGGACGGGGGAAGTCATTTGATGATTTCCTACTCCCCAAAAAAAAATACCAATGTTTTACATGAAACGACTGCGTATCAGATCTACACACTCCAGTTACTTCACCGAGATCAAAGGCTTTATGTGTTTCCTGATGCATGGAAGGCCAGTTTAATAATTTTATATCAACACGTCCGAATCTGGCAATAGAAAATGCGGTTAAAATTGAAAGCTTTGTCTAAGAAATAAAACTTTAGGTCCTAATTTTGGAGCTTTGTTCTCCACAAAGAACGCAGAAAACTTTAAACGGCATTCTTACAACCGTACAAAATTTTGTACCAGTAAAACAAAACACCTTTTCAAGGTCAAACCACCACAGTTTTAAACCCTATCAATTGTTATGAGAAAGACGTAAAATGTTAGCCCATAACTTGAATTCTCACAAGAATTAACATTTTACCATAAAAAACTTGTACAGAGGACATAGCTGGATAATTCTGTTCCAACACACATTAAAATGTAATATCGAGCTAAAATAACTTAAGACACTCAAGACTGGCTCGTGTCGTGACGGTAAGTGTGGGCGTGAACTTGCGACTAAGTCGCAATATTTTTAATGTCTGACGCAAAAAGAGGCAGTGTTATAAGATGTGTGTGTGTGTCTGTAGGTCTGTCTTGACTTTTATGTGTGTTTCTGTTTGTCTGTCTGTTGCGCCGTAGTACTTAAACGAGTGATCCAATTTGAATGCAATGTTTCTTACTTGAAAGTAGGTTTTTTGCAATGGTTTTTAGACATGATTCATTAAAATCGTCTCAATTGTTTTGAAGCTATAAACCCTTTTGTTAGATGAAGTTTCTATCTTAATAACTTCTCCGGGTTTTTTTTTATTTACCATTGTTAACCGACTGCGTAAACATCGTGAGGAATCGGAATCGTTTATGCGCCTTCACTAGGCATGGTGATCATTGCTCATCTTGTATAAGAAGAGGCCTTTTCCCTGCAGTGATTGGGACAATAATAGTCTGGTATTATTTTCATTAACTTCTTTGTAGTAGCTAGTAGCCCGACGGCATTTGAACGTTAGAGAGTGGCACCTAAGAAAGTATGGATAGTAGTGGATGTCGGCTATCATTCTAAGATATTTGACGGTAGTTACAGGTAGCCAGAAACGAAAGTCCGGAAACTAGACAATAAGTAAGGAGCCCAAGGTAAACCAAGGAGTATGGTGTTACTCAGAAAGTGGATTGTGTTTCACCATTTTAAATTATGGTGTTCAACCAACTGCTTTCGGTTAGACTGGACGATCATTGAAAAGGCTAGGCAGATGATGAGAAAATGAGCACATTGCTTGCAGGCACTAAGAAATTATTTTTAGGAAAGAGATTTACTGAGATTGAACTGTTTCGGATCCCGCAACAAAATTAACCAGAAAAGAACAGCAACGGAGTAGGAAAATTAAAATTTTCATTTCCTGGTGACCAGATATTAAAACGGAACATTTTATGATTGTTCAACAAGTTTTCGACCATTTCACGAAGTGATCAATGTTAAGATTGGTCACGACATAATATATCCATAAAATAATAGTGATAGTCAACGATTCGAGAATATGCACTGTTCCTTACAAAACACAAAGTTGTTTTAAAGAATTTACGTCGACGAGTTTCGCGGGAATGCCCGCAATTTTGTACTGCGATGAAGGCACAGGAATTCGCCTTTGTCATAACATTTTCGTTGACAACGCGTTTTAAATACGCCTTTGTTTTGCGAAGCAATTATTTTTTTAGTTTCGTTATTTCCTCTGGAAGTTGGTCCTAAGATTAGAGCGGAAAATATTTAAATTAAAAGTTTTAGTAATTTTAGAAATATGTTAGGTACGCTTAGGTAAATCTGGGGCATATTTGACTACGTATGTATGTCCCTGTTACTGACAGGGGTCAATTATGAATGACATTTTGTAATTAACCAGCGGTGGCCTACATCTTTGGTCTCCTGGTCGTCGTCGTCTGCAATACTGCTAAGAACAAGGTCGGATATTTTGTAATAAGGTTTTTAGGTGTCAGCAACAGCCCTTAGTTTGGAAATAAGCGTCAAATTTGGTGTGACACCGCTGTGCATCTAATAGTACGTAAAACCGTTGACTCCGGTAATAATTCGTAGATCTTTGACAATCAATACCATGATAGTTATGTTACCATGATCCGGCTAGGACCAGGACCGCGTCCCGGCAAGGACCAGGACCGCGTCGACGGCGCGTTAGTGTTCCACGCGCGCCTCAAAGAGAAGGAGTCAGCACAGGAAGGGGCCCAACAGGGCCACGCCTGCCGGGGTTGCGGAATGTTTATCATAGTTACCGTGACCCTGGAACATAAAGGGCAATGGAAGGAACATGAGTGGGTTTTAGTCAGTAAAAGTCTGACACGCCCTCCCGCCGCACCCAGGACGGGAGCAGTCATTTGATGATTCCCCACTCACCAAAAAAAAAAATGTTACCATGATACAAATGCTTACTCACAATTGCTCAAAATGATTGTTCAATGTTGCACACCTCAAGTCATAAGAAATTGACCTTGAAGTGTAAACCTGGTGATCTGTAATACAGGTCTTACCTATAACAGACACCAGTCTCATATGTGGTGAAAAATTGTTATTATTACCTCTATGCTTTTAGATTGGTTTAAAACTTCTATCATAGAGAGTTGAAATTCAACTGAACATAACATTACCTAGTTAAGTCAATAGATATCATCCCCCATCTAACAAAGAACAAAGAATATCGTCTATTTCTTCCCAAATAAGAGTCTGTTACCAGCCAAACACAATAAAATATCCTCCACCACAAACATTGCCAATTTAAGGCTCCATTACATGAAGCTAATAACTTGCAACACCACAGGATTCTGTCTCCATATCTTTGGCACGCATACAAAATTCATATTAATTGCACATGTGCCGGCAAACATCTGTGAGAACAAAATTGCACACATGTCTCCCAGTTTAGGGTTGCCGCCGTTCCAGAATTTTCGTTGACGGAAAACCCTGCGAAATTGGGGCGCCCGGAAATTAAAGGCAATATAAATTAGAGACGTGAAAATCTTGGTAAGTGAATAAGCAAATATTGAAGCTTGTGGGTGTGTGTGAAAATGGCTGGCGAATTCGTTTAATCAATCACATGTAACCAATAAGCGTTTCTATTCGACATGAAGGAGGCTAATATAATTAACATACTATGTGTCAATGTTTGTCTTTTGTGGCTCTGGAGGTCAAACACGTGGGCCGATTCAGATGTCTCTTACGCCAATCGATTCGCCTTACTCTTGCAAGGTTCACCATAACATGACAGTAATTTAAATTCAATATGACGACCGTCATACAACATTTAATAACATATTAAAGTGGACTTATGATAATCATCGTTGGTTTCCTGGATTTGTCTTTCTGTGATACAAGAAAAACTAAATATGGACAAAAATTAACACGACACCATATTAATTAATTACATAAATATGTTGGTAAGTCACATGGTCTGTCGGGGTCAAAAAAGAAAGCGAAAATTTCCTTTTTAAAACTACCAACCCTGTACCAGGACTACATAATGTAGCAGGAACGTATCCCAAACTGATTAGTGTACCGAATGCAACTTAGTAACCGAACCGTGGAATATTCAGCGGAGCAGAGTATCAATAAGTCACAAGTTTGTTAGTGTGATTACATTCTGAAATATTCAGGGGTACTGATAGACTGAAACTTGATTTAAACTTGCTTACACTTGAGGCTGAGGTGTTACCGTTATTTGTGAAGACAATTTAGATGGGGTTGTTTGGAAATATAATGGGTTTGGTTGCCTAAATTGTTGTAAGTCACACTGAATCTTCGGTTTTGGGAATTGACTTATGGGAGTATCAATCGATGTATTTGTTTTTAAACCCCGGACACAAAAATAACTTATAACGCCCCTCGCGTTATAAGTTTTATCGCTATGCTGCTGTACTGACAAATATTTACCGTGGAGTATAGGTATTTAAGTTTGGTAATTCAATAGGCCATTGTCTGTCATTTTGGTTCTCCTTCAATTATAGATTGGATTGCGAATTAAAATTTAAGTGGCAGTGGGAGTAGCATATACTCGTAGCTTGTAGAACTGACGGTCGTTGGGGAGAAAAGGTTCTCGAGTGGCGACCGCGAACAGGAAACCGCAGCGTGGGCAGGCCTCCCGCAAGATGGACCTACGATCTCGTCAAGGTCGCCGGGTCCCGTTGGGTGCGGGTGGCGTAGGCCCGATATAATATGGGAATCTTTGGGAGATGCCTAATCTTTTGGGGTTGCAGAATTGTTATAATAGTTACCGTGACCCTGGAACATAAAGGGCAACCGAAGGAACATGAGTGGGTTTTAGTCAGCAAAAGTCTGACACGCCCTCCCGCCCCACCCAGAATGGAAGAAGTCATTTGATGATTTCCCGCTCACAAAAAAAAATCTTTGGGAGATGCCTTTGCCCAGCAGTGGACGTCTTTCGGCTGATGATAATTAGGATACGAATTTATTCCGACTCTGATTGATTATGTTAAATGTATGCATGTTTGTAAACTTTTGTAAAGTGTAGAATAGTAGGTACTTAGAGGTATTTATACTCAAATGCCTCAGTAGACGGAAAGTTGCCCAAATAATTAAGAAAACAATGTAATATAAAAAGTTGTAACTACATTCAACCCTCATTAAAAGTATTGTCATCAAAATAACAAAAGGTCATGCCTTGTCAACAAAGGTCAAAGGTTAATTACTTTAGACCAAGCTTTTAACGTATAGGCTTCGAATAAGGGTCTAGAAAGTGGCTTAGAGAAGGTTCGGTCGATGAGTTTTGTCCGTATTATACTTTAAACTTTCGCGTTGCATATTTATACTTTTACCGCTTTCAAACCGGACTCAGTGAGTGTAGTGTGTACGCGGCTTTATAGTGGACATTCATCAACATCGAGGGTAGATGAAGATCAATCTACCTCATCGACGGAGTAGTGTCGCCGGACAGTCTGCTTGTGACCATGGCAGGTGTAACCCTGCCGAAACGTCAAGCCAAAAATAAATAAAAGGTACGTGCGCGTTAAATCCCGAAAAGCGGTAAGAGTTTTGTCCGTACCGGCCGAAACAAAAATTTCAATATTATTACTATTTTTGAGAGTGTTTCGGAGGATACATTTTTTTAACCGGCTTTAAAAAGGAGGAGGTTCTCAATTCGTCTATAGGTTTTTTTTGTATGTTTGTTACGCGATATCTCCGTCAATTATAAACGGATTTTAATGGTTCTTTTTTGTTTGATAAGTCATGATTCAGAGGTGGTCCCATATAAATTTTGTGACGATCGGTTCAGTGCTTCTCAAAAAATTCATCAAGAACAAAAAAAATCGACGAAATATACATTGACGACTATGTGGGTTACTTCAAGTTTTTATTTTCGTTATATAAGATTGTAAGTAGTTTTTGAAAATAAATAACTTAGAAAGACACTGTGATGTGATACACAGTCAGACATTGGGAGTCGACACAAAACAGTAAAAAATAAAAAACATTTTCCAATAAAATAATAACCGCCTTCAAAAATTAAAAACCCAAAAATAAGTACTTACTTATTTTTGGGCTTCTCTTCTGCCAGTCAATTTGTGTTTGTTGCCACCGACTTCCGAATTTGAAGGCGGTTATTATTTTGTTGGAAAAAGTTTTTTTATTTACAATCGGTTTATTTTGTACGGTCAGAATTAAATGTTTTTTTCCTTCTTTTTTTTTTTATAATGGGCTTGCTCTTGGTCCCAGACTAGCCCGAGGGCATAGACGGAGCCTACGATGGAGCGAGCTTACCCAGTAGATGCATATGCACTCGTTTCTTAAATACTTCCGTACAAATCCTTCTGTACAAAGCGCCGTAGGTAATAGGGGGTAGCAATTATTGGTAGCTGTTTTTGAGCTTATCGCAAGCAGACTGGCAGACGTGTGGTGAAATAGAAATTTTCAGTACCTAAGAGGTACGAGTGAGAGGAAACAAAAACTACTTTAGTATGAGTAACAGGAAAAATATAGGTACAACATTTAAACGTAGAAATAGTTAGGTGCTTTGCCTTTACCCAAGTTATAATATTATTACCTAGTTACTAATGGTATACACGGTATTGTTGAACAGGCGACTGCGCTCATTACCTACCCGTCAAAATCAATGGAATACGCAGCAGTATACCCATTAGGAAAACACTGAAAGCTGAGTGGGCACAGCAGGCTTTTAGCTTCTATGTAACAAACAATATTGATAAATAAATAAACTACAAGTTTTCTTACAAAACTATAAGTCAACTTTGCGCCATCTATCGGAATATATTGGAACTTTCAAGCACTGAAGGACTTGGTCAGAAAATTGATAACCACGCCATCTTACATTCTGTATACGAAACTTTTAGCTGATTAGGACTATTGCGTATAACATAGTTAAAACGATATCGAAGAGATGGCGTTAGTAATCAAACAATTTTTGAAGACATCAAACAATATATTTTTTTAAATAACGGGTATTTATAAAATAATATCACCACTGTGGTAAGTGAGTGGTAACTATTAAAAAATTATGCTAATACAGTATTATCACAAAAAACTTACATACCTGTTCATCGTCGCTGGATGCAAAGGTTGCCTCCCAGAAATCTTCAATGTTCTCCGGATTGTCAGCCTCATTAGTCGGATCAGGACTCAGGCATGCTTGCCTGGTCTTGAACACGAAGATCAGGCCTCCATACTCTTCCTCAGGCCTCCAAGCTCCACACATTGTTGCCACTGTTCTAGTTTTAACCAACTGGTCATCACTATCGAGCTTCATTTTTTTAATAGGCTCGTGATCCATTTTCAAATCGCTCTTATTTTTAAGACCCTCCTTGGCCATAGCTAACTTATTTAAGTTTAAACGCGGCAATGGAATTCTTAATTTAAAACTAATCACTCTACTAGCTATACTATTTAAAAATTTAAGCATTTAATGGTAATAAAAACTACAACTAAATAGAAAACTATTATGAAGATAATCTAAAGATAGTAAACGACAACAATAAACAAAGTTTTATTTACACTGAGATATAAATAACTTTGACAAAAAGCGCGCCCACGCGGGTCTTGAGACCCGAAAATTTAATAGTATCTATAATATTTTAGTTATTGACGCCAGTTGCACTCAATATTAACACAAATTTCACACAAAAATCGAAAGATAAGTGAGGTTTTAACCTCAAAGCCGACGATTTTAGGTTATACTTCTGCCCTACATAAAACCACCGAACGTCAAACAGATCAGCTGTTTTTCTGTCAGTGAAACATGTCAGTTAAAGTTTTTTTAATTGACACCTAGTCTTTTAAGTTACTTTGTCTTTGCAATTACTTACTGGTTTTGAATATTAAGTTGTTAAAACTGATCAGACATATAAGATAATGGGAAATATGTCGTTGAGTGTGATTTATCTTCATACTTTCTTATTCTGAATCGGCAATAACTCAATGAATATTAGTTTATCAGTTGGTCGCATAGATGGCAGGGTGGTCGCATCGTTAACATTGTAAGGAACAATTTTAATGTACGATTTGATTTCAGTAACGCCCTTCATACATTTGTATTGGTAGTTATGTAGGAATTTATTCAACAGATGACACTAGGGTTACATTTTCGCTTAAATTATTTTTTCACTAGGGTTAGATTTTATTGTATCTACATACAAATTTTTTCGGAATTAGATATTTCTAATTACAAAGTAACAGCGAGAAAACCAAGCAATTAATTGTTTTAATTCTTCCTTCCTTAAAAATTCCTTATAGCCCATATAATATGGAAGAAGGCTATATAAATAGGGTGACTGGTAATTAGTGTATGGTGCTCATGATAACAAACCATTTTTATTATTACCAAAGCGGTGCAGTACATAGGCGAGACTGAAACCAACCCCACCGGGGACCTCTAGTACAGTAAGTATGTGGCCACATTTATTTGAACCACCATTAAAATTTGTTTGTCTTTTTCTTTGAACACGCGTGATTCGAGACACAATAGAAGGGTGATAGTGGCGCGACAGCCGTCTGTCGCTTTGTCGTCGAAAGGTTAAGGTGGGTCAAGTAGAGTTGGCAACTTACTGTACTAAATAAATTAAAATTTGTTAAAATACAGAGTTGATAAAGCACATTTTTAGTTTTAGTTTCGCTGGGCTTGTCCGCACTTAGCCTCATAATTGGGCCATTGTGCGTGATGATAAAGCACATATTGGCCAAACCATTCAATTTGCAAACAACCCCTTGCATAAAACCCCTCATTAAATGAGAGACAAACTTTCCTAAACACATTTAAATAAGTATTCTCGCTATTTTCATTTCTTTCATCTCAACCAGATGATTTAAAAACACAATCAACGAAAAGTAAAAGGTTTGGAGCAAAGTAAACATTATTCGTGGCTGCCATGTTTTCTAAACAAACAGTTACTACGAACAGAGCTGGCAACCCTATCGATTGACACTTATTTACATCTAAAAAGGGGTTAGAAAAAGAAGGTTGTGTGTTGAATATTTTTGTTACTTTTGTTAGTCGATACTACTTACTATATGTGTAGGAAAAGAGGAACTCTTTATTATATATTTTTTTACCAGCTTACTTGTGAACTGGCTGTATTTTTTTTTCTAGGTAATTTTCTATATGATTTTATATGCGGTATAGTGCCACAAAATAATAGCACGCGTTATGGGGTCGAACATAAAAAAAAATCCAACTGAGTATTAAACAAAAAATTATTTTTAATTATTTACACGGGTGACACGCTTGAGTTTGGGCTGCATTGCCTTATTTTTTTTTATTAAAGTTCTTCAGGAGTTGTTGCTTGTGCATGAGTACAATCCATACTTCCATACTAATATTATTTAATGCGAAAGTGATTATGTTTGTCTGTCTGTCTTTTTTTCACGCCTAAACCACTAAACCGATTTAAATGAAAGAACAATGACCACGCTCCATACATTCGATGACCTGTCAATCAATTTTTTTATTACATAATGTATAGTGATGTAAATTATATCAAATTATAGATTAAAGTCATAACTAAGCCACCGTAAAAACTTGGTTTGATTTGACAATGAGGTAAAAATGTTACAATGAAAACAATATTTGAGGTTATGTAGGTATTTGCGGAATGTTTATATAGTTACCCTGACCCCGGAACATAAAGGGCAACCGAAGGAACATGAGTGGGACGTGGGTTTTAGTCAGTAAAAGTCTGACACGCCCTCCCGCCACACCCAGGACGGGAGCAGTCACCATAGGAAAATATTGGGAAATTAAATAAAAATACAACAGCACATTTATTAGTTTCATTATTTTATTCTAAATCTTCTCTTACTACTACATCATCCAAAAATGCTGCTGGAGGTTCTATATTTCTTTCATATTCCATCCAAGGTACCACACCAATGTCATCACATGTGCATATGCACAACAACCATAGTACTTATATACTGTCTGTACTCTTCGCAACAACCAACAGTGCGACGTCCGACAAGGCAGCTGCAGCAATACTCGGTTATGCCTTAGGCTTCTGGCTTATGCCTTGTCTTCCATTTAAATTATTTTCAATTAAAATGTACTGTACATACATAGTATTGCCAGTATTACCGCCTGTCAATATGCCTTGATTTAATTTTTCCTCTAATCAATGAATTTTCCCCACTAGGTACCTCTTAAATTGAACTCGTCCATATTTAACATTTCTCTACACACTTCAAATCTGTATCCACCATGGAAACGTACACTTACTACTAAATAACCATAAAAAGAATTTAAATAAAATGATCTGTACAAAAAAGTATGAACGAAATACAAAATCAATAAATAATAACAGTAATAAAACTGCGTCCAAATGTCAAACTCACCGTTTAACGGAACGGTACTTCAATGCATTTGAAATGGCTGCGTTCTGTATTAAAAACAACGCATTAATCGGTGGCTATTTTAAAATTAACTTTTCTTTTTTTTCACTTTACTAATTCTGCTGTAAGTTAGTACTACGTGCATAGCAAAAAATTACATATTTAATACGCTAAATAACATCACTATACACACAATCTTCTGTCAAAATGTTTGACAGGTCATTATTGGACATGATTCTTTGGTACAGATATAGTCTGGGACCCGATAAAGGATATAGGACAGTTTTCATCCTGGAAATCCCCCGGGAACGGGACCTATTATTTCAAGCAAATGAAGTCGCGGGAAAAACTAGTCATTAATGTATTGGTCACTTTATGTATATGTCGCAGTCATCTGGTTGAATCAGCTATTTGATTGTATGACTAGCGCGTTTATTGAATGGCAACATTTAATTGAATGACTAGGCCGAAAGCTGATTGAACAAGCGTCGCTCAACGTCCAACTAGATAGCTGATTGTAGCATAGCCCTTTAAACAGAGCGGACGTAAAATCAGTCAGGTGATTGTAATTTAGTTCATTTTTTTTCCCACTGCGGCGTTAGTAGTCACTAAAACAAAAATGGCGTAAAATAGCTCGCGCATATAGCACTGACTTGATATTATTTTGATTAAATTTACTTTAAAGTGACTTATTCTTGATAAAATAGTGTGACAGCATGGATTTACCTATAAATACGCCGCCGCCGGCTACTTCAAAGTTTTTTTTTTAATTAAAATCATAATAAAGTGTGTCATGTCATGTCCTCATATCTGTTATGTAAAGGAAGTTAAGTTTTTAAGTTGCGAACTTATGGTCACCCTAAACAAACATTACAAAGTCAACTATATCCCATTTAACGACAATGCTAAATGACGTTTAGTCAAGTCGTTGAACGTTACATTAAACAACTTGACGAGTTGTCGTTTAGTCATTCAATTAAATGTCGTCATTCAATGAACGCGCTAGTCATACAATCAAATAGCTGATTTAACCAGATGACTGCGACATATATACTCAGTAGCTTTATGTATATACTCACTAGAAAAATACATAGTTTCTTACTATTTTCCTTAGATACCTACACTATTAGGTATCCCCAAAACCAATTCTCTATGGCAAATAAAGCTATTCAGCGCTGTCACAACAGCTGACGGTTCCCACCAAAGATTCCTGATTTATGACTCTTTTCGACGTTGATTGCTTATTGTTTTTCGGCCCAAGTCCTTGCGTTAGTCAGCTTTATTATATCTTGGAAGGGCGAAGGTTTCTTAGCAAGTTATGATTTATATTAACTAGTAGATTTACAGTAAGTACTGAAGCAATGAGAGAGACTCTGTTAAAGGCGTTTTGCCAGTCGTTCCACTCGGACAGTCAGTAAGTTTGAAGCACAGAACGAATACAATGTTCTTCGGGTAGAGTATAATACGGCCTCTTGTTAACGACCGCTTTTGACAACGGGTGACAGTCTGATGCCTTGAGGTTTTCACCAACTGGAATGGATTTATCTGGATCTTATTATTTCGTCATCTGGACATTCCAGGCTTTCGTGTTCAGTTGGTGAAAAGCTCTAGTACACACCAACAACTTACTGCTCCGTCGTTATCTTCAACAAGAGGCCTATCACCAAAGATATAGATAGACCTAGATAACGCGAGAGCAACTACTTCGCGTGCCCAGCTTACGACCAAAAACCTTAAGTGGCCAATTTCGCGCTCAGTCTGCATCGGAGCATTGCGCTAGTCGGACGTCAGTTAAAAATATTAAAATGGTCAATTGTGCTGTTATAAATTGTAAAAACTGTACAAATGCGAGGAGAAAAAATAAAGTAAACGTTTCCTTCCATCGGAAAGTCATTTTATGATTAATATTATGCGTAATTAATTTAAAAAACATTTATTTTCAATCTAATACCCTCTGTAATACCAGCCTGGTAATACCATATTTGAGAAAAACAAAACATTCCTATTACATTGTAGCTTTTACTTGGAGCGGTCGATGAAACGTTTTGTTTAACAAGTAATGAATATCGAAACAAGCGATACTATCGCATATCGTTCAGGTTTTGTAGTACAGGGACTTTTATCATTTTTCTGTCAATTTTAGCGATTAGTGCTGTTCATCATATGCAACACAAATCGATTCCCAAGAATCGATTTCGGAAACAGAGGAATGATTTTGTATTATATAAGTATACTTATAATGTAGACAATTTTAATAAATAATCGTAAAATTTCGTGATTTTTTTAGTTTTCCTCAAGAACCCAATTTAAAACAAAAATGGATTGAGGCGACGGGAAACAAAGATTGGTTTCCAACAAAGCATGGCACTATTTGTTCATAACATATTTTACTTGCTTATCGTTTTGCTTCTAAAATTTCTTCTCTGGATTTTTTCTTTGTTTCCGACATTTTGATAGTCTACAACAATTACAAGAAATAATTAGGAAAATACTAACAATTTTCTAAAAAATGTATATTCCTAACTGCCTCATAAGCTGATCAGGAATTTTATTTTATGTCATTCATTTTTCTGTTTAACTCATTCTCATTACTTGTGTCTATTTCATTACTCTGTCATAAAATCGATTCATAAATCGATTTGAACGATTCTTAACATTGCTTTAATAATGTGTTAGGCGGGGGTGGGACGAGGGGGGCGCCGTACGCGGCGTCGTCTTTGAATCGATTTGATTTTCTCATCACTAAATAGTGCTTGTGACGTCATAATAGGTAGTCAAAAAATGGCACGCTTGGTTTTCATACAGATTGTGATACTTGCGTTATCTAGGTCTATCTATATCTGTGCCTATCACTTTTAGAGTGTTGCTGGGGCTCCCGCTGTTCTGTTGCACATTCAGAATATCTGGTGAAAAAAGACACGGATAACTTTTAACTGTTATGCGAAAAAGAATAGCAGCATCAACTTCATTTTAAAGGTAGTGAAACGCCTGAATCGCCTGTTCTTGGGATACTAAACCCGTATGCAGAGCTGTTATAGTTCTCATCATTAAGAATTTCTTACTAGCAGCTTGGAGTTTGGGAGTTGGCAGTAGAGCATCCCAGTGCGTTTAAAGACATTGGAACCGTACGATATTGTCCTGATCTGATGAGTAGCCAGAAGCCAGAAGGTTTGGCAATCAGTCTTACGAAGAATTTAAGTAACCAGAGAGGTAACCAGGTTATGTAAAGGTTTAATAGGCAGTCGCTCTATGTAAATCAGGGTTAAGGGTCATTCGGCTCCCTAAGGAACTGGGCTCAGACACAGTTACCCCTTTAAAAAATTGTTTGTGGTAAACTGGGCCCACGTCCTGTGGCATTAAAAAAGTTATGGAGCTCTGTTGACCTCCATAATCTAGGTGCTGAGTAACACGCTACATCAAAGTCGTCCCTAACATTTAAGACTAGTGCCTTTACTAATAATCACTGTGTAAAGTTATGTCATGAATAAAGCCTGTGTAACCATACATTTTTTGACGTATAACCTGTCATAACTTTATGCAGCGATTTTTAGTAAGACGTTAGTTGTTTAAATTGTTAACAAAGGCTTTGAAGGTTCTAATAAGAAGCTACAGAGGGTTAATTTCTCACTGGTTACAGAAATGCTAAAAAAACTCCATTCCTACAAGACACTTTTCCTGAACTGTCAATTTCGACCATTAGGTACTGAGTTACATTTTCCTCGTCCACTTTCTCGATTGGTCTCCGAAAGTGGTTCATAATCGCACTAGCGACATCTGTTGGGCGTCACCTAAACGATGCGCTGACGGGTGACAAATGAATAAACCTTAATAGCTGCCTACGTTAGGTGTTTAATGTGGCTATGAAATTGGCGGATGTGGTATTGGGTTTTTAATCATTTTAGACATAAACAACAAAAACATGTAGAAGGTATATTAACGACATGGGGGCAGGTGCAATAATCAGAGAATAGGTTTTTTTTTTCATAACTTATGGGCTTGCTCTTGGTTCCAGACTAGTCCGAGGGCATAGACGGGGCCTACGATGGAGCGAGCTCACCCAAAAGATGCCTATGCACTCGTCTCTTAAATACATCCGGGTTATATGCTTTTGGAAACACAGACGCCGGCAGAGAATTCCATTATTTTGCGGTGCGCATAATAAAGGATTTCGAAAAACGCTGCGTGCGGATTCGAGGAATATCGACCAAGAAAGGGTGGTATCCTGCCGTACGTCTGGATGTCCGGTGGTAAAACGGAGACGGGGGAATGAGCTCGTGTAGCTCATGAGCACACTCACCGAAGGTTATTGTAGTGATGAACTACGTTGTTGGCAAAATTTGGAGCAAAGGTCCATTATCACGAGGATTCAGTGCCTGCAACAGCACAATCACGACCCGTGATCACGACCAAATCTACGTTCTAGTTAAGTTGGTTGAAGGAAAACTTTCTAACGGGTTAGATATTAGTGGCTAGATATTCATATGTAGTTATTAGTTGTATACGTAACCCTCTGGTCGCCTACCAGTCCTCAAAATCTAGAATATGTCTAAAATGCATTTTGTCAGTCTATACGGTCCTCTTACTCACTGTACATTTGAGGCTAGGGCGAATCGCTGACCGTCGTTTGGAGGAGAAACAGCTATATTACTTGTGTCTATTGTGTGTCTGAAACGCCATAAACGTCAAACAAAACTAAAAAAAATAAAACTTCCACCAAATCTATATATATAAAAGAAAGTCGTGTTAGTTACTTCACTTATAACTCAAGAACGGCTGAACCGATTTAGCTGAAAATTGGCAGGGAGGTAGTTTAGAGCCAGGAGAAGGACATAGGATACTTTTTATCCCGTTCGACATCATTCCCGTGTGACTTGACATGTAACGTCAGTCACTATAAAACGTGGTATAACAAAAAAGAATCAGACTTGGAATAACAAAATTGACGTATAATGACAGCTATGTAATGACGTATGGATGATAGGTGGTAGGTAGGTAGTAGGTAGGTAGTAGGTAGGTAGTAGGTAGGTAGTAGGTAGGTAGTAGGTAGGTAGTAGGTAGGTAGTAGGTAGGTAGTAGGTAGGTAGTAGGTAGGTAGTAGGTAGGTAGTAGGTAGGTAGTAGGTAGGTAGTAGGTAGGTAGTAGGTAGGTAGTAGGTAGGTAGTAGGTAGGTAGTAGGTAGGTAGTAGGTAGGTAGTAGGTAGGTAGTAGGTAGGTAGTAGGTAGGTAGTAGGTAGGTAGTAGGTAGGTAGTAGGTAGGTAGTAGGTGTAGGTAGTAGGTAGGTAGTAGGTAGGTAGTAGGTAGGTAGTAGGTAGGTAGTAGGTAGGTAGTAGGTAGGTAGTAGGTAGGTAGTAGGTAGGTAGTAGGTAGGTAGGTAGTAGGTAGGTAGTAGGTAGGTAGTTAGTAGGTAGGTAGTAGGTAGGTAGTAGGTAGGTAGTAGGTAGGTAGTAGGTAGGTAGTAGGTAGGTAGTAGGTAGGTAGTAGGTAGGTAGTAGGTAGGTAGTAGGTAGGTAGTAGGTAGGTAGTAGGTAGGTAGTAGGTAGGTAGTAGGGAGGTAGTAGGCAGGTAGTAGGTAGGTAGTAGGTAGGTAGTAGGTAGGTAGTAGGTAGGTAGTAGGTAGGTAGTAGGTAGGTAGTAGGTAGGTAGTAGGTAGGTAGTAGGTAGGTAGTAGGTAGGTAGTAGGTAGGTAGTAGGTAGGTAGTAGGTAGGTAGTAGGTAGGTAGTAGGTAGGTAGTAGGTAGGTAGTAGGTAGGTAGTAGGTAGGTAGTAGGTAGGTAGTATGTCAATTCGAATTCAATATTCATACTTGACAAGACAACGTCTGTCGGGTCAGCTAGTTTAAAATAAAAAGTAGTATCTAAGTAAATCACTTTACACACACATTTCTTTGTTTATCAACTTATGGGTGCTGGATGCTGGTAACTACTTAAATTAATTTGGAAATTATTGTTGTCCAAACTTCAGAAGTCTTTTCTAGTCATAGTATTCAAGTTCTAGTCATAGTCTAGTCTTTTTCAGGTTCCCGTACCTCAGAAGATAGAAAAGAATCTCTTATAAGGTCATTCTCTTGTTCTTCTGTCCATGAGTCACCACCGATTTTGCTGAGGAACGGATGGACCTAGACTGATACACCTAGACCAATATTTTCCCAATTAAGTATAAAACACCAAGATTAATGCATTAGACCGTATACAGAAAAAAAGCTGGTAACTTATAAGCGCTTACCGGCGCTTGACAGCGCTGGTACCCCGCTCAGGAAAATATGAACTCGCGCCGATAAGCACTGAACGGTGCCGACAGGTTCCTCAAGCACCGCGCTAGTCAGCGCTGGGACAACTGCAACCAAATCATCGTCCGATGAGTCCGACATTTTGCTTGGTCTGCTTCAACCTGCTTCCTTTGTGTAGACCGGACCAGCGCTGTCAAGCGCCGGTAAGCGCTTATAAGCTTCCAGCTTTCTTTCTGAATACGGCCTTAAGCTTTTTGTGGTCATCTGTTACTTGGATACATGATAGAGCTGTTATAGTTGGGTTTGTTAGAAGTAATGGAATTGAGGTTTTCTTTGTTTATCAACTTATGGGTGCTGGATAACTTTTAAACTTTTTGTGGTCATCTGTTACTTGGATACATGATAGTTGTTTTAGAAAGAATTATTACTTATAAGTGTTGTTTTTTTTTAAAGCCAGAATCAACAGTTTTCAGGATACAAGATTGAGGCAAAGGTTTTAGAAGAATAATCAGGTCTAGTGAGACCACCAATGATACCTGCCAGAAACTCCTAGAATGAAAAGCCATACTAGTCTTTAAAATTAAGCGCGAAAATCGCAGGTAAAAACTAGTAAGTAATATAGTGATTTTCAATACTTGTAACGTTTCTGTGATCAACAAAGCCTCAGTTCAAAATAATTATTATCATCTCAAAAATGACCTACATAAAAAAATCCATCACAAAAATCATCAACCCGCCGACGCAATACATATGTAAATCGATTCAAACGTCCCTAATTAAAAGCTTAACCCTGCGAATGCTACGGTAACAAACTCCATGTCTATCTGAATTAGCGCCCGGCATAACTATCGGGCCGGGAGCCCACCTCGACCATAAATTAGATGCTGCTTGGCCACTACACGGGTTGAGTGCGTGTCCGTTGACGGACGGGAATTTTTTTGGACTTAAAAATTTTGGTTAAAAATATAGTTATACTAATATTAAGATCTTCATCTCAACCTCAACCTAAATTGTCCCAAAATTCTCCTGTAGCCCTTTTATCAAGAAAATCTATGTAACATCACGTCATAGCGTGTGTGCGTAGATCATAACATATGGGAACGAAGCAGTAACTAAAAACGCGGGTGATCAGAAAATAATATGTTTTGTGTTGAAATTCTGTTTTAGTACTTAATACCTAATTATTAGCTTTAATTCCGTAGTCGCACTAATCCTAAGAGTTGAAATAAAACAACCTTTTGGGATTTAAGAAGGACCATAATAATTTGTAAAAAACTGAACTCAAAATTAAATCTTTAATTAGTTTAACCATGGTTTAACCTAACCTTTAATTAAACCTTTAATTCGCAATATTTTTTCTATTTTTGTAAATCTCTAGAAGAATTGGCTTCTAGAGATTTTGACACAATGTCACCATCATCGCACTAGCCTTCCCAATTACGCTGGGGTTAGCTTCTAACCTAACCGGATTTAGCTGGATATCAGTGCTCTACGTGAAGTGACTGCCTATCAGACCTTCACAATCTATTTACTGGGTGACACGGCAATCATTGGCCAGGCTGGTCAAACTTTCTGGCTTCTGACTAGCTGTAACAACTTTGCCACCATATGAATACAGCTTAAAATATGTCAAATCTATACTTTTAGTAATCTAACTCACATATTATTTGGTTATTGAAACAAAAACCGTAAGGTATGTTTGAAATATCAAAAACTCAGCCACTTAACTACTTGAAACTAGTTGCTCTTTCCAAGATGTTCCAAGCAGTAAGTCTCAAAAGCATTTCCCTCTACTTACCACCTAAATAAATTCACTCACAAAAACACACAAAAACAATGGAAACACGCTATAAAGCATGGCCCATAGACTTTTAATCAATCTGCACGAGCGGTACGGTGCGCAAAAATGGCCGTCCTACCGGCGGACGCGGCTTAATTAAAGCCATAAGGAAAATACGTTCAGTTCCTCTATGACTTTGTTTTTTTTTGCCATCGGTACAATGTTGGCTTGATTGTTATTGTTATAGTTTGGGACCGAATTTTTTATTTTTGGGACAATGTATTGGGAGCTGAACGCTAGTGGGTTAGGAAAGTTTTGGTTGATTTTTCAGAGTATTGCTAGGTCTATAAAGAGCTCAAAGTACAATATTTAAGGTTTCAAATTGTGTAAATGCATTGTGCAATTTTGTCGTGTATTTAATTTTGGACTTCATTTGGCAAAACTTTACTTCGGAATTAACTAATTATTTAACGAAACTGCGTATGCTTTGCTTGGCCATTATCATCTTCTCATTCTCTATAGGTACTAATATAGTAGGATATTAAAAATGCAAAAGAACCAGGGTTGGTTTATGCAAAAGGTTTATCCATAAAAGCATAGAACTTTTAAAAAACGGAGTTTCATGTAATGTATACGGAGTATGCTTGATCCTGCTTCATCAAGAAAGGAAATAGGCTTTCAAATCTGCACCGATGTAATATAATCGACTTCACGCGAAGAAAAACTATTATTTCCATCGTTTCAGGTCAAATTCATTCTAGTATATTTTTCTTGTCCTAGAATTCCAATTTGTGCCCTTGTTTGGACCCTAAGGGCCTAAAAACTACGCCCAATACAGTAGTTTTAGCCAATAATCAGTCTAAGTAAGACAGGCCTCAAAAAAGTACTTCAATACAAAACCTATAATTTTCAGCACAGACATTGAAAAATTGAGACTCCAGACCCCAAGAGAATAACACAAGAGAATAAGCAAAAAATAACAAATAACAATAAATAAAACAAAATATACCGTGTATGTTAATCCGCGGTTTAATCTTGGCAACAAATCGTGATGCCAAGTGTACGTTTCTTGCGAAATGGATTTTATGGTAATATTATTCCCATGAAGAAAGTAATCCTGTATTGTACCTTATATAAGAAAATGTATGAGATTACCTGTTATATATCGTATTAAACATTAATGGCGATTTGAAAATGAAAGTAAGAAGAGGAATTGGTAAGTTGAATTTGATGTTGGAAGATTATTGTTTTATTATAGGTATTATTGGATAACAAACAAGCACACAGCCTCGGTATCTAAGTGGGCACCGCCTGCCATTTTGTGACATCTGCATTATCAGAAGCCTTATAAAAGCGTTGCTATTCCAGAAACAAATTTATGTGTGTTATAACGTCTAAACCAAAATACAGGATACATCTAACAGGATTACTGTTGAGGTGATTATCATTTTAGGTCCAATTTTAAATACCTGTAATTCAATTTAAATATCTCTCCGGTCTTTTAAAACAGTGGTCTGAAAATAATCAATAAGTGGTCATAAAGCCGTGTTTTGCTTTTAGGGTTTATGCCTAGTCACGTATAAAAACCACAGTTCTATAAAAAACATAGTTTTATAAAAATCTCTAATCATGCGATTTAGAGGATATATTATTTAATAAACACTCTAAATCAATAAAGCTCGTGAATGATATTATTCTTTTTATTTTTCAAATTGAATGGAAAGAATAGAGAACAAAGACGAGTAGAAAATAGAAAGGGAGGCCTTTGCCCTGTAGTGGGACAACACGAATTTATAGAAATATATATAATATCTATCTATATATAAAAATGAAACCCGTTTTCCGTTGTCACGACATAGCATGAAAACGGCTTGACTGATTTGAATGAAATTTGGTACAGATATAGTCTGGGACCCAAGAAAGGACATAGGATAGTTTTTTTCCCGGAAATCCCCCGGGAACGGGAGCTATTAATACAAGCGGACGAAGTCGCGGGCAAAAGCTAGTAATAGAATAATTTGCATGGATTGGATGGCAAATAACCGGAAAAAAAACAGTTGACCTGATTTTTGGTCCGTTACCAGTAACAGAGGCCTCCCAAACGAGAGACCTCTGGTGCTGCAGATGTCTTTGCTCATAAAAAGTTATTATATTGACAGTTTTTCAGGCTTTTAGGACCAGGACCGCAATCCCGAACGTCACCTTGAAATTAATCATCACTTGGGGCTTTTGGGACCGTCGGGACATTATCTACTACCCGATGAAGAAAGCGAAACCATCACACCTTCTTTCTAACACCAACCTCATTCTACATTCAAAAAAGGTAGGTACGATTCAAACGTTTAAAAAATGGAAAAGCAAACCAAAGGCAGGAGTACACAGCGCACCGTTAGTTTGTGTAGTTGTGTCTTGTGTTATGAATTATAAATGGCGACTACGCATGGAGTTCGCCGATTGCGTGAGCACTGGAATTTTGAAACGTGGATAAGAATTGTGAACACAGAAAAAAACCAGTATGAACCTTCTAAAAGCCTTCAAGAAAACTTCACGTGTATACTGGGATGGGACATTAGGGAGTTAATTAATACGAGTATATATAATTTTGGGGAAAGTGTAAGTTTCCGTGTATCAACGTCGTTGAGTCAGACAAGAGAAAAAAATAATGGTCTTCCATACATTTTAATCATTGAAGTAAGTAATTATGATTATTTGTATTTCCTGAAAGTAGCCAGTAACAGTCAGGACGCCGATCCTACATGGATGAATGTATTGCATTATACACTGTAAATAAATGTCCATACATCTACATATACGAGTATGTCATCATCATCGACCAGCCCTTTATCATATTTTGAATTTGCAAGCATTTTGCAGGGACCAATTGCCTGTCTCTTCTAAACATACTCGTTAGCAAGTAATATATTTTCTTGGAAAGACTGATTGTCTTCTAATCAGAAAACAAAAAGTCTGGCAATCGGTCGGTGATGATTGTCAAACATTTACACACTTAAGATGGTTTTCGAACCACCTCAAAATCCAGTGTCCAATCCAGTAATTTCACCAATCCAACGCACTGTCGTATTCAAAACAATCCACAGGCAAATAACCGATTCCTGGCCCCACGGGGGTCGTTCTGTGTCCGCTTTACTTTTTCACATTATTCCGACTGCGGCACGCCGGCGGGGCGACAGCGGGGCAACAGCGGGGCCACAGCGTGCGTGCGATTCCCATTACCTAAGTGTTTATTTTTATGAAATGTATACCATGTGTGCCCCGGTTTAGAATACACGTGAGATTTTTCCAACGATTTTTCAAAATAAAGGCTATTTGGGTGGAATTTCTGAGCTTTGTTCGTACATGTTTATAACAGTAACTGGTCCCTTAGGATGGATGGAAGATAAGGGTTTGAGGGTACGGTATGATTATTGTTCGGCTGTTTGATTATGGTGGGTAATATTAATTGTAGGTTGCAGGGTGGACCTACGCAATCAAGATAAGGAAATCAATGCTTCTTTTGGGATTGGTGGCTAAGTCAAATGCTGTTTTGTAAATTGATTTCACACAAAATAATTAATGTTAAATGTTTTCTGTAGCAATTAAGCAAGAAGTTACTTCGCATGGGCCCCTTAAACAACCCTGACACCAGCGGACGATGATCCCAGTAAATGTGCACTCCAGGTTAACCCATTTCATTGTTGGATTATTGTAGAACATGGAAAGTATAAGTGTTCGACAAAGGCCTGTGGTTGTTACGGTAGAATAATTGACTAAGATTATGGAATTAGTATGACCCCTGCCTGACCAATATTTGTATACACTGACACTTATAAAATAGCACTGATGACAGGGGTGACTTGCGCACTCAGTAAATGAGCCTCCAAAAACGACTGCTAGTACTAAGTGGGAAAGCAACTAATAACTGGATTATGGAGATGACAGGATGTCGGTCCATGTAGAACATCTAGTATTGACAGCATTCCGTTAGACTGGAAGCAAATTTAGAAAACCCTAGAGTATATTGAAATGTGAATGTGCAGATGCCTTTATAATATTTTACATATGACAACACTACTGAGATCGATCTATGACTTCCGTTTCACTTCACCTTCTCTTCCCTTTTTTGCTCTCGTCTCGACTAGGTAGCTATGTGCCGTTTAAATGACTGTTATATTAAAGCTAATTTATCAATATAATTATTTGTGAACTTAGAACGTATTGACGATATTATTACTGTACTATTGTTGGACAATAAATACTGTAATAAATAAAGTGTTCCTGTGTTTTCTGTGCTGTTATAACCACGCTCTGCTAACCACCACGTGCCTCATACATAACAACAGAGTATTGATCATTATTTGATGAACATTAGGGCTTTAAACAGTTTATAAGCCTGAGCCCTCAATGTGATATTTTATTACATTTTGGAAAATAGACAACAATACGTTTATTGGACGAGTGGTATTCCACGGCTATCAGAACAACCACAGAAGTACGTACCGTCAAGATGCCAGCATCTTACACAAACATTTTCTTCTCCCGAACGGTTCACTCTTGCGAGTCTCCACTCAAACCAAGCTAAGGCAGAAGGACAGAACGAGAAGAAGAAGGGAGCCAAGAGCTCGTGGAGATTAAAGAACTACGCACATTTATTTAGCGCCATTCAGCTCAATCTTCAGCTTACTGCGTCTGTTTTGCTTTTTAACCCCCGACGCAAAAACGACGGGGTTTTATAAGTTTGACGTGTCTCTGTGTGTGTGTAAATGTGTATGTGTCTGTCTGTGGCATCGTAGCTCCCAAACGGATGATCTGATTTTAATGCGGTTTTTTTGTTTGAAATGTATATCAGTCGAGAGTGTTCTTAGCTATGTTTGGTGGAAATCGGTTCAGGTTTTCAAGGTCATCAGGTCGTTTGTTAGGTGTGATAGGAATGTTACACGCTCAGTTTGTTTGCTTTTTATAGGGTTTAGCATTTTTAACCTTTTGTCATAATAATTGCGTACTTTTTTTTGGTCGGAGGTTTTTTTTGTAAAATGTTGTTTTCTATGGATATAGGGTGAATAGAGCTGAATACATACATAGAGCTTTTCTTATTGTTACAACGCTAAACGTGGCAGATATAAGTAGAGCTGTATAAGTGTTACTAAAAACGGTACACGATATGCATATGTATTTAAAATGGGCGTAGCCCCCTACACATCTAATTATGTATTGTTCTTATTACAATCGCCGTAAAGGTATAGGAAACTCGCACTGCAAGTGTGGATCTTCATAATTATACTCCTCTTGCTTGCCTCTAAAATGTATGCTTTTTCTATACTCCTAGTATCTTTTTGCCCTTCCTGGATTATTTGCCTGGAGACACCCTTTTTGTAGAAGAATACTTCTCCTAGTTTACCTTCAAAAACCCCAAATTTTAACTTTAACTACTTTAAAGTACATTTTAATGTGACGAGCTGAAACTCAAATATTTCTTAAAGAATGTACTTACTATCTACTCTTCTCTTTGAAATCCTACCGTCTGGCGCAGTAACAACGTTTGTGGCGATTTGAATCTCAAAGATTTCGAATTTAAGTTCTGCTACGCTCCCGGCTTTTGGATGCGGCGCAAGTTACACGCGCAAGATGGGTATATCACTACAGTATAAAACAAAGTCGATTTCCGCTGTCTGTTCTTGTGTATGCTAAATATCTTTGAAAATTACTTACGAACGTGCATATTACGGCAAAGAAAGTCTAGATTTTTAAAGAATTGTAACACCTGTGCGTAGCTCACGTGGATCACTAGTTTTAAACTAAAACAAAATGATTGTGCCAAAACAGCTTCCAAATTGAAATGTAACTGGTAAAACTATATTCAAATTGAATATTATTTATTTATAACAAATTGGGCAAAAAAAATATTAAGGTCTGGATCTCAGACACCAGAAACCGTTGATACATTAGAGGCGAGACAAACTGAACTCCTTCTCGAAGGATTGGGTCGCTAATAATAGGAAAGCTTTGAAGGCAGGAAGGATGGCCTTTGCCTATCATTGGTGATTTTAAAGATCTAAGCGTACAGTAGGTACAAGCAGACAGCGGATAGCGAACGTTATAATATTATTATGCTTTACTTCGTTTTATAGTATGTAGAAATATTAATATAAATGTTGGGAAGGTTGATATTCGTCTACAGACAGCTAATGAAAACTAATCTTAGTAAAAAAAATATTACCCAAATTATAAAAGCTCATGACTCGGGCCACCGCCATCTTTTTATGCGCAATATTCAATTCTGATATCCTTTGAAGCATCATCTTTATGTATAAGATAGTCAATCTGCTCTGTGTATCTTCATTGCATATCTATCTGTAGTTTAAAGACATTTACGTATCTCTTTTAGACTGAAATAATGAACGATTCGCCAACGCTGGAGGTACAGACAATGATGTTTATGAAACTAAAAAAGCTATGGACCGGAATGGGCCGAAGAGCTGATGGTAGGTGGTCCCAAAGATTCCCTTTTTGAAGACCGCAAACAGAAAGCAGAAGTGTCGGAAGACCAGCTGCCAAATTATCAGACGACATCAAAAAGACGGCAGGGCTGACCTGGACTAGAGTCGCCGCATCAAGGAATTTGTGGAGAGTCATGCAACAGGGATATGTTCAGCAGTAGACCGAAACTGCTGCGAAAAGAAAAAAAAAATGAACCATTGGCTTATGTCCACGACTTTTTCTGCATCACCGTTGATATATATAACATTTGGGTAGAAAGGTCGTATAAACCAAAACCCGACTTTTCAGGAGAGCAGAAAATTAATTTTTTTACATAAAAATTCATAACTTTTTTGTTTTTGAAGTTACAAAAAAATGATCTATGAGAAAGGTTCTTAGAATTAGCAAATGAAAAAGGTTAAATCATCAAAATCTACCTATCTTCTTTAGTTTTAAAGTTAGCTTGGATTTACGTCTTAGAAAATATCAATTCTTGGTTTATACACCCCATAAAAATGAACTTTAAAAAAACTGTATAGGTCGTATATCCATTTTTGGTAAGCTTCTATATATATCTTCCTGTAAACTGTTATCAAAATCCGTTCAATTGTTTTTATGTAAAATCGATACAAACATCCTGACAAATACTTTTATAATAAAAATAAGATAAGTAGGTTACAACCTAAATTCCATTACAACAACAACAATTTTTCCTAATCACAAGCTCCAACTATGCAAAAAATAACACCCACGCTTTGTCCAATCTCACTTCCTCGCACATAACAATTAGCTGCGCGGGCGCATGACGTCACGCGCGCTAATGAGGAAGGAACGAACCTCGACCGGGATGCGAACAATTAGCGGGATCATAACAAATCCCCGGGATGTGGTTGTAATCGGGACGCGAGGACATTAGCAATTGACTTTGTGATCGTATTGGGATGGTTTAGTGGTCATTGTCTTTTTTATGCCAATGAAGCTAAGTTTGGTGAGCAAGAATGGGTGGAAGGGGTAAGGAAGGCTGAAAAAGATGGGTAGATAGTGTGAAGGATCTAAACTAATAATATAAACCTGAAAACCAAACCATACGAAATGTTTGGTTGAAAGCTCTCATCTCAGGAAATAGTGGTTCGAATTTCCGTTCGAATGAGAAATTAGTTATAATATATGCAAGTGACGAAGCAGATTTCGAGAAGGATGTGTGAAGTGGCCAGAATGAAAAAAGTGAGAAATGAGTACATACGAGAATATCTTAAAGTAGCAACAGTTACAGAAATGTTTTAAAGAATTATGGGCATGAATGTAGAGAAATGATGAAGAAGAGGAAAGCCGAGGAATAGATGGATAAACTGAATGAAGAATGATAATTATGAAGGAGAAAGTGATAGCATGACGGTTGAAGTTCAAAGTTCAAATATTCTTTATTGTGGAGATGGATTGAGGATGACAGAAGGACGAAAACGTGTTACCCCTTCCCCAAGGGAAAAAGGGCAGGAAGATGATGATGCTGTCTTTTTTATGCCATTGGAAGGCAGCCTGACGGCAAGTGGTGGGTTCCGGAATGAAAATTAGGGCAAGCATGGTAGGATATAACATAATAAAAAAAAAACAGCAAGGTCCTTAGACGCTTTTCTAAAATTTTTTGGGTTTTGACATTATATTAACTTCTTCAAACCTTCGAATACACGTGATCGAGACATAATAGGAAGACAATAGCAGCCCGACGGGCGGCTGTCGCTTAGTCGTCGGAAAGTTAATATTCAGTCATATTCGCCAGTGATTAACAATAGAAATGCAACGTAATGGTCAGGAGACCATCATATCCATCACACTATCATACCATCACATATAAAAGAATATGTAAGAACAAAAAGCATGACACGAAAAATGGTTTTAACAAAAGAAAACACACACTTCAACAGCCTCTCGAAAAAATCAAATTTTAATCAAATCAGTAAATAAGGAAAGCACTAACCCTTCTTAGTGAATTAAACCTACCCTTAGAACGCATATGTGTACCAAAGAGCTAAGAAATTGCTTCCTCTTTCGATCACTTTGCCCAATCCATTGATTAACGAAAATCACGAGTTAACAGCCCTCCGCACCTGGGGACCCAATTCTGTTAAAAATGTCAAATAGGGCTGTGCTGAAAACTTACTGGATTTTGTAAACTAGAGATAAATCTTCTTCAAAGATCAACTATTTTTTTACTCAACCATTCATGTATTTTTGTCTGTCGACATTAAGGATATCTAGTGTCTTATATATGACTAAAAAACTTATTAGGAAAGAATTGTTAGAATTGTTTTTAGGGTTCCGTAGTCAACTAGGAACCCTTATAGTTTCGCCATGTCTGTCTGTCTGTCCGTCCGTCCTCGCTTAATCTCTGTGACCGTTAGCACTAGAAAGCTGAAATTTGGTACCAATATGTATATCTATCACGCCGACAAAGTGGTAAAATAAAAATTGGAAAAAAACGTTTTATTAGGGTAGCCCCCCTATATGTAAATAGGGAAGTGGTTTTTTTTTTAGTTTCAACCCTGACGCGTGATATATTGATGGATAGGTATTTAAAAATAAATAGGGGTTTACTAAAATAATTTTTTGATAATGTCAATAATTTCGGAAATAATCGCTCCAAAAGGAAAAATCAAAGCGTCCCCCCCCCTCTAACTTTTGACCCGTAGGTTTAAAAAATATGAAAAAAATCTGGAAAGTAGAACTTTATAAGGACTTTCTAGGAAAATTATTTTTAACTTGATAGAAAGAACAGTTTTTGTACAAAAAAGACAAAAAGGTTGTACAAAATAATTTCTGCGTACTTAGTATGTCAACGTAACAAATAGCCTTTTTTTAAACTTATAAGTAGGTACACTTATTGTGACGGAAGGGAAACTACGGAACCCTACATTGAGCGTGGCCCGACACGCTCTTGGCCGGTTTTTATTTTTTTCTGTGGACACCTATTGTATGCCTGTCTGTCAGTCAAACCGTTTGTGGCTTAGCTCAAAAATTCCTAGTATTAATCACGGCGACGAAGTTGTAAAAAAAATCTGCCATTGTTTTTTATTCACATCCCCTAAAACTATCCAACTTTAGAGCATTTGGCTGTTGTATACATAAAACGGACCACGATATGCAACGCCAGATAAAATGTCAACATATTGAATATAAATTTGCAGTTGCGTGTCAACCCTAAAAATCTAAAACCTAACGCATTTGTCGATAGTACCGTACCCTCGTATGTTACGATTTTCGAATGCTATGTCTCTCACATAATTTCCTATTGTATTCTAGATACATCCATAATATACACATATAGCAATATGGCAAAAGGAAGCGAATTTGATTGGTGCGGGTTGGTGTGGATCATTGTCAGACTTCCATTCATTAATTTTTGGATCTTTGGTCTATTTCTTTAAGTTCTATAGTTATTTATTTATTTATTTACAAACATACAATTAGCACTATTACAGAGCATTCCAATTCAATGCTATAAGTAAGAATAAATTATAAAAAAACATAACATACATAAACTCATAACTTATACCTACATCTTGTATAATACAATAAGTCTATACCTTTTTCTATTAGGTTCTGTGCTGTTTGTAAGAACTTAGGGACTTTTTGGCCAAACAAGTCTTCCGTACGGGCAATTACATTAATCAGACGAAATTATTATGATTAGTTAGGATGACTATCAATAATAACCGTAGGTAGTAGATATATACCACTTAAAATGGAAATAACATTATGGTCACATTGATCTTAATAATTCTTCCTTACTCGGATAGCAAATATATTGATTCATTTTATACCTGTAACTTTTCTGTTTACTTGCACCTACTATGTTTTATCTCTGCATCACCCTAAGGTAGACTGGTAGAAAATGCCTAAGGCATTAAGTCCGCCTATGTACTGTGTTCGTACATGAAGTTTAATAAATAAATAAATAAATAAAATATATAATTATGTATGCGTTTTGCAACATTTCTTGTCTTTGATATTTTTTTTTCCTGGGAACTGGGTATCGTACAATATGATGATCAATGTCAAAAAACTTAAATCAATATCAACTAATCATCATCATCTCCCTAGTCATTTCCCAATTGTGCTGAGGTCGTCTTTAAGTCTAACCGGATTCAGCTGGATGTCAGTGCTTTACGTAAAACGATTTCCTATTAGACCCCTACAATCCAGTTACTGGGCGACACGATACCCCTTGGTTAGACTGATCACAGTTTCTGGTGTCACAGGAAGTCAGTGATATCCAAGATAAACTTTAATCTGCGACATCGTTTAAATGCAAGAGAGCCGACATTCATCTAAATTAATTCCTGGGTGGTCTCTTCTGATAAACTCTTGGGCTAAAAATAGACTGTCTATTTTTGTAACTTGAATCATTCTTTGGGTGACAAAAGATTAGGTGTTAGAGTAGGCTTATTCTTACAGAATTAATAAATAATAAATAAATAAATAATAAATATATAATGGGACAACTCACACACGGTCACCTGATCCCAAGTTAAGCTCTGCTTAGATCTTGTGTTATGGTAACCAGACAACTGATATACATACTTATATAATTTATAAATACATACATATTATAGATAAATGACACCCAGACACAGAACAAACAATCATGCTCATCATACAAAGTTTGTTCTGGGTGGGAATCGAACCCACGACCTCCGGCTTAGCAGTCAGGGCTACACCAACAGGCCGGTCAATTGTTATAATATTTTACACATACACTTCAGTTATAAACATCATAAGGATACTTAATGTTAGAATTCCTGCAAACGTCTCTCGTCACTTTTTTTTAACACAGAAACACGCCTTATTTTCAAGTTGCAGTCAAAATCTGCGCTGTAGAGCAGATCTGCATCTTCGCTATAGCATTTGTGATCTATTATCTTATGCTTCGTCGCATCGATCTTCGATCTGCCACAAGTGTGAAAGTCACAATCAAATAACACGATTACCTCTGTGCTATAATAGCATTTTTAATATTTTACCATTAACTATTTCAAAATACTGCCTTCTTATTGACATTTATTTTTGACGTCATTATTAATCATTTACTTTGAAAGATACAAAGAAACCTACATACCTCTTTATCCCACTACTGATACATAGCACTATTTAAAACCCCCGTGGTTCCTCGTACGTTTTTAAACGCATTTCCCTCAAAAATTCCAATTAAGTAGATTATACTTTGAAGCAGGGTTAACTAGACCCGAAATGAGACAGAACAGAGTTCTGTTACACCAAATAACCGCTTTACCCCTAAATTGAATTACGTTCCGTGCTGGTGAAAATTCACGAAAGCTAAGTTGGTGATTCATCTCTGCGGTTGCGTTTAATTACTCAAGATGCTTCGATTTGAAAGATAATAGACAGACAATTGTAATAAATGTTACGATTAACCAAAAAAGTTATTTAATCGAGGCAAGAATAATTGAGTTTCATTAGGTTACTAAAATCATATTTCCTATTTTTGTACATAATTGCAACAAGTAGAATAAAGATGAGGTACCTAAGTAAAACCTAAGTTTGTAATAAACTAAAGAACCTAAAGCTTACAATGTGTCCTTTGTTTTGATGTTTTAAGGGGAACGTTTCTCTGACCATCTTTGCTCAATGTGAAGCAAAAATTAAAACTGTATTTTCAACTAAAAAAACTAAAAAAAATACTGTAATAAATTAGTGTCTGATAATCTAATTCCCGTTGTTATCTTACTTTACTTATCACACTTTTTCTCCTAATATCTCCTTTTCTATCATCTCATCTCAGGTCAGCCCCAAAATAATGTCCCGTATAACAAACGTCCAAGGCACGCGAAACAAAAACAGTGTGTGGCCAGTTTTAAAATTAAGTTCAATTTAGTAGAAACTGCGGCGTGCATTGTGCAAGATGAACTGTTTTGTGCAGAACAAGTTTTGCACAAAATGAAAAACGTTTATTTTGTGCTGTGATGAAATGGCACTTTACGTCTTATGGTAAAATAAGGTCTTGAAAAAAAGTCTAATACCATAACATTGCAGGGCAAAAATCTTCTTATACAGCGAAGGCAAGAGCTTTATAAGCTATTAATCACTACGTTTCGTTCTTGTATAGATTACCTCGCAGTGTTATAATTAACAGACGTAAATGCAATAATATGCAGTCAATCGATCATATGCTGCGACAATCGTGTGATTAATGGGTGTAATTTATCTATATTATGTATGTATTTATAAAGTATATAAGTATGTATATCAGTTGTCTGGTTACCATAACACAAGCTCTGCTTAGTTTGGGACCAGATGACCGTGTGTGAGTTGTCCCGTGTATATTATTATATTATTATTAGAAATAAAAATAAATTTCATCAATCTTTTTTTTTTGGTGATTGGAAAATCATCCAATGCCTGCTCCCGTCCTGGGTGCGGCGGGAGGGCATGTCAGACTCTTACTGACTAAAACCCACTCATGTTCCTTCGATTGCCCTTTATGTTCCAGGGTCACGGTAACTATTATAAACATTCCGCAACCCCGGCAGGCGTTGGCCCTGTTGGGCCCCTTCCTGTGCTGACTCCTTCTCTTTATTTCATTAATCATCAGATCGCCAGATCATACTGCGGCAGAGTCTTCCCAGTTTTTCTAATTAGATTACCATTAAATTCGTCGACTTAATGTTACTATAATTACCTATCAGTTAAAATATAGTCAACAAAACAGTGATAGCTGATATAACTGACTGGACTGGCTAACTTAAAGAGGACAGGTCATGTGATGTACTGTAATAAATAACCTTTAGCTCTGAGACAGTAAAACAGGGACGTTTCAGATTACGAAGGAATAGTCGGATGAGCTGGTTGAACTTAAAAACTGAAAATATGAATGAATTGAAGGGTGACATTCAGTCAAAAGTCAGATTCAAGACTCATCATCTTTATCCTAGCTTTTCTCAACTACCTATATTGGGGTCGGCTTTGAATACAACTGAACACCATGCAGTATTTTTCATAGAGCGACTGTCTATGTATCCTCCATAACCCAGTCACTGGTTAACGGCACTCTGGGACAGTCGAAAAAACAAAAAAAAAACGCTAATCACTCGATACCTCAAACCATAGCGTGACTGATGACCTGCCACTCAAAGCCGACATCATTTCTTATGACCCATAATTGGCTCAGATAGGCCAACTATAAAAAATTACACTTCACACAAAATAGTTTACCCAACCCTTGTTAATAAACCCGATGACTCTATTAAACCCGGAGCTGTTTACCTAATAGAATAACCTATCGTATAATAAATTGGAAGATTTCCATACCCGATAACGGCCTACGTTTGTCATTTTAATACCCAAAGTGCCTTGGGACATCCTTCAATGACGTCACTTGGAAAAACTTACAAGATCATTCACTTGCCGAACTCGAAAACACTCAGATCTCAACTTTATTCTCTTCTCTGTAAGGGTAAGGGGAGGTTTTCGGGCGTGTTTTGATAAGTTTGCAGGGTTGCGCGTAAAAAGGGGGTCCCAAGGAGAGAGGACGTGTTATTAAATTTCCTGATGGTGGCAATGTGAGGGCATAATTAGTGTTTATAATGTTGTTATGGACTAAATTGGGGGTTATTATTGTTGAATATTATGGGATTTGGTTCTTTGGCAGGTGTGGCAAATATATGGAAATCTTTATGTGCATGATTGGTTTATGTTGTTGAGAATGAAATAATCATTGGTAACTGTACAGTTTTGCCAATCTTTGATTTTACAATTGGGTATGCGCTACCATCATCGCCTTCGAAACCTTTCCCCAACTTAGTTGGGGTCAGCTTCTATCTTAATCGGCTCCAGCTGGATACCACTATTTTACTTGAAGCGACTGGGTTATGAGGGTTACAAATAAAAGGAGACATGTTACCCAATGAATTACCTGGTCAGACTTTTTAAGGTGCACGTGATGTCAGTGATGTCCAAGATAAACATAAGAGAGAACATATGAACTGATAAAGTCACATTTTACTTGCTCGGATTCGAACTCACAACCTCTTACACGAGAAGCGAGCGCCTTGTCCAATTGGCCTTAAACAATAATTCCAAATAAATAAGTAATATATTCTTTGGGTGGGTTCTAAGATCAGAGGGTTGAATGCCTCTATTTGGGGGTGGCATACGTTGAGAGGTAAGTTGACGGCAATAAAGTAATAGAAATATTTGTAATTATAAAATGAAATCATTGAAATTATAACAAAAACATATCAAATCCAAATTCATTCTAAAAGGTTAAGTTCATTATTTCGAGCAAATATCCGTCCAATCGTGGACACACACGGTGTGGCCATAAAACCGGCGTGTGCCGACTGTACAAATATCGTTTGTTTTATTATTTAATATCTACGGAAACAATGAGGACATAATAGACGCCATTGAAAAATTTAAACACTAGGGCTACTATTGGTTTCAACTCGAAGCGAAGTCACACCTAGGAAAAAGTTCAAAATGGTTAGCGAATTGGTTGGGCAAGTAGTTTCTACGCTGTGTGAATTTAGTTCACGAAAAAGTTTGTATGGAGCTAAAGTGTAGTGAGTTAATGTGTTTGTAAATGCAACCAGGATACAGAAAAACGGAACCTACAGCAGAATTGTGGAAAGGTTCAGGTAATTTAAAATAATTTAAAAGTTAACGAAGAAAGACCATTATTTCTTTTGTACAGAGTACATTCCCACGAACATTTAAGCAATTTAATGAATTTCTATTTTATTTTCTAATCGACACCTTAAGGTTTGACCCATTTTAAGATTTATTCTGTATTGTTGATGGGTTAAATAATATATTATAATTCACATTCAGATACCCAAACAAGTAGATTCGGGACAAATACACACAACAAGTTCGCCGCCATACCGCGGCAGCCGTGTCATTGAAATGATCATCAATTAAAATCATATAATTAATCGTTATTTTTAGAATAATTTATGAGAAACACTACAATTAAAATATAATGGCATCAAAAAATTATATAATTATGTACTTTTACGTGTTAGCCAAAACTCATACTATCGAGTTCAATTCACTCCCCTATTCCAATCGAAAACCACTAGTACCGTCAACTGCAAACAAAACTCAAACATATCGCACTAAACGGCATTTCCTCACAATGTAAACACATTTTAGTCCGATTTTTTACTGTAAAACGTCACTGGTCACCCCACGGCTGTTATTAGGGGCAATATATCAAAATATTGTAAAAATGAGGGTAATTTCACCCTTGTTTGCTATCGCGGATAAATTTTTATTTACCCACCCTTACGTGGAGTTTTATGGTAATAGTGAACGCCATCGAAGCTTTTTGTCAATAATGAATTTTTTAATTGGCAACCCTTTGGCTGTCTGGTATTGTGGAATGAATCACTTGAGTTATATTGCTAAGGATAGTATGTGTATTTCATAGGTGTAAGTAGCATGTAGTTAAATAACTTATACTGCCGTCTTGAACGCTGCTTTAGAATTTTATTATCTATTTATTATTATTCTGACCTCTAGTACTTAGCACTCTAGCGTTTAGAAATTAAGTTATCACGACGTAACACAGCGATATATCAAAGCAGATTTAACTGGTTAATTGGAAATTCATTACGACAGTTTTAAAATTTCGTTTATGTTGATATATAGTTCAGAGTCAGCTGATTATGAAGTTGTCTGACTGTGTGTTCTTCTGAAGTTGTGTTTCGGTTAAGGAATCCTAATCGGTCATCCAAAATATTGATAATGTCTGCAGACAGACAGACGGTAAACGGTAGACGGAGTGTACTGTAAGATGATCTGTTGCACGATAGACCAACAATATTTTAAAAAGGTAGGTAGCGTGCAGCAGTTGGGTATTAAATGCCGAAGACTGAGCTAGCACTCTTTAAAAGAGTTCTACGTTTTCTTACGTTTATTGTAGGCTGATATGATACGCAGGGAATTAACTTCTACCGTTTTAAATTCGCTCAAAAATCACTAACTTTTTACATTAAATTAGATAAGTACTCAGAAAATAAAGAAACAAATCATACACCTAACATTAGTATGAAGTTATTAACAGATTAGACAAAATCCGTACAAAAACACGCAAAATTGACATCAGGGAGGGTCGTGTATAATCTATTCTAATGACGAGTGAATTGTCGTGATATTGTGATTACACGTAATATAACTAAGTAATTAATTACAGTGACCGTTATACCGTTTTGTTTTTTGGATAAGCATATTTTGTTGGATGACATTATGTGTATTTAAACCTCCGAACACACGTGATTCGAGACACAATAGCAGCGCGACAGCCGGCTGTCGCTTGGTCGTCGAAAGGTTAAGGCGCTTATTATAGGCGCCTTAAATAATTATAAGGCAGGTTTTTAACCAAAATAAATAAAAGAAAGAGTTTATTAAAAGATTGTCAGGAAAAAAACCTTGCCAAGTAGAATAAAAACATAGACGGCGCAGCCGTTGGGTGCCCTCCTTATGGCTTAGCAGTCGGGTAAAAATACCTTAAATTTTGAAAGTGAGCCATCGTGCACTGTATTAGACCGTCAAATCATAATCCATGATTGTGGCAAAACCGTGTGTAATGAGCTCCTGAAAGATATTGTGGTATAATAACAAAGCGTCATTGTTGCCGGGTATCTGATAACCGATGCCTTCTTTAAATTCTAATATCTTTAAAAGAAAATGCGTGAGTTATTTGCCACTTACAGTAACTTAAGTTACTTATCGTTTTAGCTATCTTATTAAGGGTAAGACCCGAGTCACACCGAAATGGCAGCGGCCGGCAGCGGCCGCCCGCGGCGCCGCGAGGCCGCCAGCAGCCGCTGCCATTCCGGTGTGACTCAGGCCTAACTGCACGGGGATAACAATTGTGTTCTGTTTGGTTGCCACAAGTGCCTGGCTAAAAGAACTGATTGACTGACCTGGATTATGAACTGGCATGCCACCTTCTGCAACTGGATGCAAAAGTCTGCTCCTGGTGTCAGGAATCATTTCAGGACACTGATCACTAAACAAACACTTTCACACTACATATATTGTAGTTATATAATCTGTATTACTCAAAATAAATTTTGTACAAATGTCACTTAAAAGAGGTATGGAAGGTAAATTACACTATAGTAAAACGATATAATAAATTCAACACAGCAAAATTCTTTGGTAAATCATAGAACGATAGAAACATATTCACTTCAAATATATTCGTTTACAAAACTTAACTTACATAACATCCTACATCATTACACACCAAAAAAATAGTAAATAACAAGACTTTGAAGGTAGTTGTAAATAAAAGATTCAGAATCAAAAATCGGTCATTGCGGGTAAATCAAAAACACAAACCAGGGGGCGCATTTAGAATTTGTATTTAATAAAAAAAGTTTTAGTCACTAAAATATGTTTTTCATTAAAATGTCATAGAGCTCAGTAAGTAATTAAAGTGCATGAATAAAGTTGCAGACTCGAACCCAACAAAAGACTATTTTCAAATCATATGTACTTTCTAAGATTCACTGACTTTCTGACATCCCGTGCCTCGGAAAGCACGTAAAGCCGTTGGTCCCGGTTGTCATTCGTAGAAATTTGACAGTCGTTACTGGTTAGCCAGAAACTCTGACCAGTCTAACCAAGAGGTATCGTGTCGCCCAGTTACTGGGTTGTGGAGGTCAGATAGGCAGTCGCTCCACGTAAAACACCGGTATTCAGCTGAATCCGGTTAGGCTGGCAGCCGACCAGAATACGGTTGGGAAAAGGCTAGGGAGATGATGATGATGTACTTTCTAAGATTATCTAGGTAGGATAGCACTAAAATCCTGTGTCTCGAAAACGCACGATTGTCATTTGTAAATGTTTGACAGCAGTTACGGGTTGTTAGAAGCCCGATAGTCTGTCAACCCAGTTACACATAGTAACTAGGTTGTTGAGGTCTGATAGGCACTCTCTCCGTGTAAATTCAAATACAGCTGGATCTGGTTCAATAAGAAGAGGACCCTAACATAGTTGGGAAAAGGCTTAAGATAGGTATAAGTTTTTAATTAAGTTTGAAAGATTAGAATACTTTCAGAGGTTTTATGTCTCGTGAGAGTTTGTTCAACACTGTGGGATACTTTTCGCAGTTCGTACGTGCTATATCGAGACAAATATGATTTTCCTTTGGAGAGGATTTAGCTCTTCTTCAGTATTAGTTATATTTTGAGGATTTAACTCTTCTTTAGTATTAGTTAACTATATTTTTTTCTGACCTCTCTTACCCAAGGTCTTGCTTTGCTTGCTACTTTTACAAATCTTGTGTTCTTTTTAAAGTCTGTCTAGGTCTACAACACAGAGAGGGAAAACATCGCGAGGAGACCTGGACTTGTAATGAAAAAATATGAAGTCGCGAAGTATGCCTTTTGCCCTGCATTGGGACAGTCATAGCGTGTTATTATTTATTATTGTTATTTCTGACGGCCTGTGCAAAGAAGAAACAGTCAAACAGTCAACAGGCACTATGAGCACTACAAATCTTAGGTCATTAATAAATCATAAATAATATAAGACCGGTTTAGATAAACGTTGCTATTGCCACGTTTGCCGTCGCACACCTGTTCAACTACGTTGACAAGAAAGAGACAGAAAAAGCTAAGCCATAGTACGTGCCATAGTACGCGCTAATTAACGCCTCATAATCTCGGCCTAAGATTTCATGTTTAATCAACGAGTAGCCTTGTATTCGGGCCTTTTCTTTGTTGGGTTTGCGTCCGCATGCGAGCCAGGCACGCATGCGTGCTGCCCGCAACCTATCGTATCATACATGCTTTTAGTGCCAAATAAATAGATGTTACTTAGGCTAAGCACTATACCTGTTACTGTTACTCATCAGTCAAACGTCAATTGCACGATAGAGATGGAACATGGCTAAGCCAAAGTTAGTGCTTAGGTACGTCTATTTATCTCGCCATGAGTGTCATGCGAGCTACAAACGCGGATTATCGGGTGATTTGTTCTGGGTGCAGCTCGCAACAAACATTGCGGTAAAGCCCGCACGCGGGCGCAATCACATATGCCTAGGCAAACGCCCTTGCAATTTTTTTTGTGCAGAAATCAACGAAAACGAATCCCAAAGTAATCAACGTTATCAAACTTCTTTATTCGCCTAACCCATTAAAATCTCCAAACTTTACACCAAAACCAAAACACGACACTAAAAACAAAAACAGCCCACACGAAGATTACAAAAACCACCCAAAAAACGAACACAGTATACCCAAAAAACAAAAACTTTATTCATCAACCATTGCTGTTTGTCAGTCAACAAAAAAAAACCATTCATTAGTCAGTTCTAATGGGAATTGAACGCGGCCGAACTAAAAAACAATAGCGTTTTAATAAGCTCTGTTTTTCGCTTGAGTGATGGCCCCAAGAGCTTAGGCGACATATTTTGCTGTGAAATATTGCCTCTAATGTCGGTTAGGCTAGTTAGCTTTAGTGCGGCGGTTTCCAACCTTTTTGAACAGGGAATTTGATTTCATGATTATCAGGTTAAATAACCAGTCAACTGAATCGAATTAATTTGCAACGGATATTGTACTAAGTTTTCCTTCCTTTTTTTAAACTCGTAAAAAGATTTACGACGTAAGAGAAAGACATTAATTGGCAAATAAGTTGACGACTGCAATTGTGGTGCGACTACACTTGGCGTATTTGGCAAAATATTCGCGTTACTTGGTCAATACTAACTATACTTTAGATTTATTAAAGTAAGGTTCAAATTATGTTGCAGCGAATAAACAAATAGCTTGGCAACTTCACCAAGTGAAGAGAGTGTCGAATGTCGTGTGCAATACCAGAGGCCGCGCAAATGTGTGAGAGACATGATCTTAAGCCTGAATATACAATCTTTCAAACCGAAATATATAGAAATTCTGTCTGTTGCAGTAATTGGTATAGTGGTAGGGCTTCCTCAGATGAGATCCAAAGAGAAGTACTACACTAATTAAAATGTAAGACCTATGTATGTTTAGGGTCTGAAAAAAAAATATAACAGTTATAAGATCACTCATTGGCCTACCTGCCTGTCCAATGTTTTATGTTTTCAGACCCTCTGGTTGACCACCCCTGCTGTGGAAGCTAAAATGTAGGCTTTTGAACTTAAACTAGAAAGTGGATAATTATGTTGAATTATTCGATAACGACTGTATTGCAGTTGGTTAGGAAAGTAACACCTATGATTAAAATGTACCTCAGGCCTGTCGATCGATCTGTGACGCTTTCCACACTAAACCACTGCCACAACCAATTTCGATAAAAGTTGTAAAAATTATAGAAAAATAGGCCCTTACGGAATAAGCTCTCTTAGCTAGTAATTTTGACCTAGTACATTCGATAAAATAGTAAGGGGTAGTAAAGGGTGCTGCGTTTACCAGTGCAGCTACACTAAAATAGTGATTACATACATATACTGACATATGCTGAGCTGGACACCCATTTGGTGCAAACCAGAGATACGCACTGCTTGGTCACTTAATTTTTTTTGTTGTAATATTGTTTTTTTGCTTGTTTATTTCATGTTTTGTACCGAATAAATGTGTTTCTATCTATCTAATAGACAACTAGAAGGCTGACTGACTGACTGTTGCAACAGTCAGTACGTACAGTCATAACGTACAGTCCAAACCGCTGTTCCTAGAGACATGAAACTTGCAGGGTGTGTTTTTTGTAAAGACTAAGTAACCACTAAGAAAGAATTTTTAGATATTCCGACCTTAAAGTGGTAAAATAAAGGATGGACGTTTAGACATCTACGCTGGGGAAAACTAGTGAATTATTATATACTAGCGACCCGTCCCAGCTTCGCTCGGGTGTTACAAATATTTAAAAATCTCGGCTTTTCTGTATTATATTATGCATGTATTATACATATAAACCTTCCTTAAGAATCACTCTATCTATTAAAAAAAACCGCATCAAAATCCGTTGCGTAGTTTTAAAGATCTAAGCATACATAGGGACAGACGGTGGATAGCGACTTTGTTTTATACTATGTAGTGATTATTACTTGTTTGCTGACCATGGCATAGGCTCTGCCTACTTCAGGGTCAGATGAAATTAATATATTTGTTTAAAAATACGAGCGTGTGTGCCCCAAGATATTTATTTATATATGTACAAAACATAAGCGCAGTTGCTACAGTTAAGCGCATAAACAAAAGACCCACGAATTGATTGTCTCATCAAGAGCTCTTAATAAGCAATCTGACACGTCACTATAATTAACTCTGTAATCAGTTTTAAGTGATAATAACGACATGCGGGTACTATTTTATTGTTTGTTTTTTCTGTAAACCGTACATTCACCCTTTTGTCTTTGACTGATGATTAGCTTAAGGAGCTCTTCATTATAATAATGCTAGGGCGTGTGGAAATTGGATTCATTGCAGTAACTACAGAGATAAGGATTAAAAATGTAATGTTCGTTCGGTCGGTGGCAAAGCTATACAAATTTTAAAAAAATAATCAGCTAAAATTAAAATTTCAGCTGATTCTGTTTCCTTATCTATTTTTTTCTCCATCGTCCATACATACTACGTCAATTTAAGGGTTCCGTATTAGGAGTTATAGGAACCCTTATAGTTATCATCATGTCCGCCCGTTAGTCCTCAGCCTACCGTCCGTACGGTAAGCTAGAAAGGTGAAACCTTGCAAGAATATATGTATAGTACAATTACGTCGGTAATGTGCCAAAATGAAATCAAGAGATATTTTTTGTGGTCTCTCTTATACATTTATAGTGGGGATGATTTTTTTCTTGCGTCAATCTTACAGTGTGGGGTATCATTAGTCCATGTGACTTTTAAAGGAAAACTATAACGGCTTAAATAGCTTTGTTAATTCAATAGTTGGAGATCGAATTCGAGAAACGCAAATAATGCCAAATCCTCGACATAATGCAATACGAAACCGGAATTATACGTTAATACGAAATACTTCATTATTGAACTCTATTCTATGCGTAGCAAGCGGGGGGCTTGTAAAAGTGGCATTGTAGAATAGGTAGCGAAAACGAATAGATTGTCAAATGTATGGAGATGTCAAATTGTTTGGCGAAAGCTTATGTCAATTCCATGTATTTGGCAATCTTTTCGTTTTTGTTATTTATTCTACAATGCCACTTGTCTAGGCCCTCTGATACGCGTAGGCCATTTTTTTAAATTCTGGCTTCACATTATGTCTAATTAATTGACTATTTCAGACACGTATCTCCATATGAATCCATCGTTTAAAATAGAGACAATTTAATTTGGGTTTTTTGAGAAAGACCTAAACTGCTAAAATGATTTACAACCCAAAAAAACCTATAACAATTTTCCACAAACCCAACCCTTACAACAATCGATTCAGACAACAATAACAATTTTACGACACTAACAAACACCAATTTATTCGCAATAAAAAACGATAACAATAACACACAGAATAAAAAGCGAGTAACCAACGATTTTAGTGGATTTTAAGACTGTTAAGTTCAATTAAGGAGTTGTAAAATTAATTATCCAATCGAAGAGGAAAGGAGAAAACTGGTCGTGTGTGCCCGTACGTTTGGTTCAAAAACAATAAAAATCGTGGACATCCAATGGCTCGTTGATTGAGAAAGATGACTGCTGGCTGTGAGAACGATGGTCGTCAGATTATAAGGGAGTTTTAGCGTTTACGATTGCAGTTAAAAGTTTTAATTGGGATTTTAAGTGGTAATGGCATGTGAATGGTAGATTGTCTATGATTTTGTATTTTTGAATTCATTCCTTTATTTGTTGAATAAGTGGAGCTTTTTGTTAAGGAACTCATCCGAAGTCCTACACTTCCATACTAATATTATAAATGGGAAAGTGTGTCTGTCTGTCTGTATGTTTGTCTTTCTTTCACGGCAAAACGGAGCGACGGATTGACGTGATTTTTTAAGTGGAGATAGTTGAAGGAATGGAGAGTAACATAGGCTACTTTTTGTCTCTTTCTAATGCGAGCGAAGCCGCGGGCAGAAGTTAGTAAAGTAATATTATAAATGTGAAAGTTTGTGTGTGTTTGCTACTCTTTCAGACAAAAATTACTAAACGGATATTGATGAAACTTTGCAGTAATATAGCTTATACATCCGAATAACATAAATGTTATATAACATCACGCTATGACCTATGGTAGCGGAGCAGTTATCAAAAACATAATGAAAAGTGGGTGAAACCGCGGGGGACAGCTAGTTATATAACTATTTCTACAAAAAAGCAGAATTGCTAATTTGAACGCCTTTGTTATTACAGGCTCAGCGTTTTATGTATATTATAGCAACGCATTTGCGATGGTGGTGATCACCTAATATCAGCGCTGTCAATATACCTATGTATGTGCCATACAATATAAAAAAAAACTAATCTAAGGAAAAAAATCTTAAAATATATAAAAAAGCGTTAATAATACTGCAGAGTAATCCTCGAAATCACTTTTTAAATAAAGATGAAACGAGCTTACAGCACCAAGTTAACTTGAGGTAAATTGTCAATTTCATATTTATAACTCGAAGTTTTTGCATAGTTTAAATTTTTTATCGGTAGTTAGGGATTGTTCACACCAAACGTATTGTCCGCCGCTGACTGTGAGTATACTCACTGTCTGCCCCAGTGTGAACGTCGACTCAATCTGCAGTACGCGTACTCACCAAGCCGACAATAGGCTATCCGCGTAGCCATCCGCGTCCGCCGTGCATAGTCGCGTAGTAAAATAATCGGCCACTGAGAGTCAGCGACAACAGACGACGTAATAGCGTATAGTCGGTTCGGTGTGAACGACAATTTCAATATATATGAAAAAGCAATAAACTGCGTAACGCGCGCTCACAGTCTGCGGCGGACAATACGTTTGGTGTGAACAATCCCTTAAAACTCGATTACTGTTGTTCTTTTTGAAGTACCCTATGGTACCTTTAAATGTTCCCAGCACGAACCTAAAATCGTATCCGTGTCGTCGCTCCTAAAAGCAATCCTGAACCGATAGTTACATGAGTCACTCATTAGTCGCAAGCTGTGCTTTAATCAGTGAGAATAACGCGTAATTAGTTGATGTGGAGCAAGAGAGCGCTCTCACGGCGGCTGGCTTTGACTAGTTGACTCCTTGCTCTGTTTGGCACATGCTGATTTGTGATATTGGTAACCTTTTCCGGCCACCGTAAGGAGGGACTTATAGGCGGAAAACTTAAGAAGGAGAAGAGAAAATTCTAGAAGATCTTAAGTCAATCGCTCTTACTGCGCTGGCTTTGATTAGTTGACTTCTAAGTCTGTTTGATACTTGGTATTGGTAAGCTCTTTGGCCACCGTAAGGAGGGACCCAGGGCCTCGAGGTGTCGAATTTAAGGAGGAGAAGACTAGATGAAGAATTTAAGTTCGTTACTCTCACGGTGGCTATTTGACTCCTAGCTCTGTTTGGCACATGCTGATTAGTGGTATTGGTAACCTTCTTGGACCACCATAATTCGGCTACCGCAAGGTTGTCTGCCTAAAAGCCCGGAGCGAGGCAGCGGAGCGGTAAGCGGGTCAAAAATACACCAATAAAAATGCATAAAATTCCTGCGAGAGATTCAATTTGTGTATTTTGAACTCACTTTCCACTTTCTTGCATGACTGATTAGGGGAGAGTATGATTCTTCGTCTCTGCCTTACAGCTTCTGGTCTCCGCAAGCAGGCAGTTCCAAGCACGAACGGGTTTCGATGGCACATCACCATGCACGTTGTGGTCATGGGCACTGAAATAGAAAAAAAGGGCATTAACATTCAGTGTATAAGCCTGACAGGCGTTTCACTTCTAAATACTATTTCAATCTCTACAAACGTTGTTACTAGTAAAACATCTCATCCATGGTCGATGCCGACATCCTTCGGAACTGCTTACAAACATTAGGCACATATGCAATGAAAGGGCTATCAAGCGGAAAATGAAGATGGTTAAGATATTTAGTGCTACCGGCACGCACTAAAAATGTAAAACTTTATTTGAATTAAAAACCTGTAATTTTTTAAGTCAGTCGGCGGCCATGTTAAACCAAAAAACGGAAAAAAAATCTACGCTGCCGACTTCTGAAAATATATTCTCTCCTTTCTAAGTTTTAGAAGACTTTAATTTCAATAGACACAGTACTTAAAACACCCAAACTTCCAATACCAGCAGGTCAATAAACCATTCCGGCTGCGTGGTTCCCGTTTACGAATAACATAGCCCTTCGCCCCATGGGTGTCATAGTGGCGACTAAGGGATCGAGCCGGGGGGACGCTTGCCTGTCAAATAACGTCTGTACCGATCTGAGGAAGAATATCTGAAATGTAATGAGTGAAAAATGTAGAATTGAGACTTTGTTCAATTATTTTGTAACATTACACAAATGTATGTTTAACCTTAACAATCACTAGGTACATTATACGAAACAACGTCGCTTTTCGCTGTCTATGCCTATGTATGATTAGATCTTTAAAACTGCGCATCGGATTTTGATGCGGTTTTTTAAATAGATAGAGTGATTCTAGAGGAAGGTTTATATGTACAATACGTGCATATTATAGTAAAGAAAATCCGAGACTTAATCCCTTATCTTTTCGTATTTGCAACGATTTTAAAGAACTGTCAGTAATTTTAGCCACCACCAGCCATTATAATGTATTCACAAACAAACAAAACTTGAAAAGAGAAACATAAGTAAGCCTACATTTCTATTTCCACCTTTTAGCATTATTTTTTTAGCAAAAACAACCCTTATCTTTTCCACGTTAAAGCTGTTTATTGTTACTAGCATTAAATAAATCATAAAGCCACCTTTACCGATACGGTTGCGCTTGCGCCGCCATGAAACAATACACATCAATGTTAACGATTTATTAATTACGATGCGACAGAAGAGGGCGGAAGACAAAGAATAATGTAGAGACGACATAGGTTTATTAGGCGTTTCGAGAGCTGAATTTCGTCTGTTCCTGCCGAAACAAGAATTTTCGGCGATACTTCTTTTAAACTAATTTTCTACGGTAAATTTATACGAGAAGATTGAAAACGAAACTCTTACAGGATCACTGTCAGTCAGTCTGTTTGTTCGGTAATACTGCGAAGATGTGGAGTATAATTATTACCCATACAGAATATGGAGCAATAAAGGTATTGAGTTGGGTAAATTATTTACTCAACTCAATACCTTTATTGCTCCATAAGTATTTGAGCTGGTAACTTTGTGAATATAATTGAAATCGTTATGGACCCTGAAGACCACAGCAAAATACGGTAGGACTATCTATTTATTGATTTTAAAGCCATTAAAACTATAATTTCAATAAAAAATGGCTAAACATTTTTTGAGAACCTAACAATTATCAATTCTGCACCCGACATTTGTGACACACACTTTAAAAAATCTCTCAAGAGTCATGAGACCAGTAAACCGTCTAACCGTCTATCACCTGATCTATGCGTCAGTTGCGTGCGCGCACATGCGGGCCCCAGCAGTTATCTGGCGATCTCGCTCCGGACAATTGGTAAAAACGGCCCCCGGCACTAAATTCACAGTAAATTGCTAAAACAGTTGAGTTTGATTCCGTCCGATGCGTTTACGATTCCATTCGATGATTAAAAAAGATTGCTCATTTTAGTTAATGCGGGTTATTCGTTTTTTGTGTTTTAACGTGTTTTTTGATTGAGTTTATAGGTTGGTTGTTTAAACAATGGTTGTTTGGTTATATTTCTCTGCGGGGTAGTGTGAGGGTTACAAATCAGATGTGTCAATGACGGTTAAGGCAATATTACGTTGAATTTGAGATGTATTTAAAGATTGTTATCGTGTGGAAGCCCTTCTTTGGGAGGCATCGAGTTCTTTTCTAGTAGTCGTCAATATTGATCTAGGTTTTTAAATTTAGTTGTGTTTTAGTATAAGGACAAGGGCAGGTGGCCCTAAAACACAGTCTTAATGCACTGTTTAGGGTAACTGGCAATTATTGACAGATATATTAAATTATTAATTATTAAAAACGGGTTAGTAGCGTTATGACTACATCTCGATAAGACTAAATAGCAGATATGACTAGTTCGCTATAGGACTTAATCTCGATATGACTAGATCTTGTTAGGACTATATCGTGTTTGGACTAGATCGCAATAAGGCCAGATATCAAAATGACTCATTATCGATATGACACAATCGTATCTAAAATTGGCATAAGTATAGGAACTTTATGAAGTATCTACTTAGCTTTACTAAAGTGAAAAAGAAAAAGATCAAAAGAAGAAACACTATATTATTCAATCGCAAGTATCAAAGACATTTTAATAAACTTGAGACGAAGGAGATAACGCTCCTGTCTTTTTTAAAAACGTTAGATAGTGATTCAAAGCGTAAGTTTAAATAAATAAATAAGTATGTTACAATGAAATGCTTTCATTTTAAGTATTTATTTATATAGGTTCCAAGGAAAAATCTTAATGCTTTAACTTGATAACTGTACTCCAAAAAACAAACGAAAATATAGTCGTTACGCGTAGCGTTATCTACTAACCCTTAAAAATATAATGGTACTTATAAAACAAGATATAAATACTAATATGGGATATTTGTACCTCTAAATAGAATAATGTCTCAGCATAACTCAATTTTAATCTACTCTTACAACCAAGTTAGGAATTAATAAAAAAAAATTTTTTTCTTTGAATATTACAATCAAATAAACAATTCAAAAATTTTTGTATAACATTATTTTTGTCAAACTAACCATGTGTGATCACAAAAAACAAAATTTAATTAAAACGTCATCAATATACAATATCATTTCAATCTAACCCTTCGAATGCGAT